>JARHKZ010000018.1:0-600000 GCA_029204075.1 Mycena capillaripes
ACAACAGTACTGAGCGCCGTGATTTCCTTCCAATTCCAATTCATGAAGGTACCCATGAAGTTTATGATAGATGCGGTGCGTGTACCGAGAGCATGTTCCTGTATTTCTGACCATATTTCCAGTGTCAAGTGGCTGTCAGTATAGCAGTCTCGAGGAGGCGGAAATGCTCGCACCATCCAAGAGCTGGAATATTGTTATGTGTGTACAGCTTGCACTCATTCTTACCCCTTACTGTCTTCTCGCTGTACGAAGAATGTCCGAAATCAGTCTATACGTAATAAGCCTCTCAATTTGACATTTTTCTTCTCAGGCACGTTCCCTTGTCCTGGCTCCGACATCAGCAAACCCACCTTTGCTATGAACCGCTGTATAGTGCTACGTAACACTATAAAGAAAGGTACCCCTCCCACGTAGCGCTACGTAGTGTTCCATAATGCTATCAAGCGCTATGAGAAAAATCAGGGCTTGCTGATGGAGCTCCTTCGACACGGTATAATCTTCGTCGACCCACACACAGCGTACATCATATAAATTGCTGTCGCAGGAGATATGCCATAGAATCCATGACCGTGGATCGGCCAATGTCCTTGAGTAGCGTCGGACTCTCCGGATTTTTGCCGAACATTGCGACGCCGTATGGCTATTATAGCGGTATCAAGATAAAGCGGCCGGTAGGGAAGTACAATTAAGGTGCGATTGGATGCGGAATGGGCGATGTAAACTATAATCTACCTGGTGCGGGATATCTCATCAGAGATTTTCTGTCTTTCGGAGCAGTTCGTCCTCTAATAAAAGGACTGGACGCATACCGAGCCGGCACCCGAACAACCTCGGGGGGCAACCCACGGTCGAGAATCAGATCCGCCGCACCCGCATCCAACTTCCGGGCATTTGCTGCTTGATGTCCATCCGTGTAGAATGATGCCGCCGAAATTGACGGGCGTCGGCGCCGATTCAAGTCTGGTTAGAATTCATAAAGATTCCCGGTCGGGATGAATGTACTCAAGGCCATATGGAGGGCCGTCGTCTACAAGCCAAATCCTGGCACACAAGGACATGGGATGTGGGACCTTCCATTCGATGGAGTATCTGGCAGCGAACTCCTGCCTCAACTCAGCTTCAGAAACGCATTTGGCAGTTCTGAGCCGACATTTGGGGTGGTTTTTGCCGGTGGCTGATATTTCCTCGTCCACATCGATGTAAATGATGAAGATGTGCGTTGGTGGGGAGCGATTATGTTTGCAGGGAAGTAAGTATGGATGGCTCATAGCTTACCTGTTCTATCCACCTCACACTGGGGGCAAACACTACATTTTGAGGGCCCCTCGGCCGACTTGATCGAGGTTGGCCGAGGGGCTCGACTGGGTTGGCCGAGGGGCTTGACCGGGTTGGCCGAGAGGCTCGGCCAACCTCGGCCAACCTCGGCCGACCTCGATCAAGTCGGCCGAGGGGCCCTCAAAATGTAGTGAAAGGACGACACATGCGAACCCCACATGCTTCCAACGCATGTGGTAGGTGCCAATCATTTTTATGGAACCTTTGTTTTTGGGGGCATTCCCGTTACATTTATTTTATCCGAACCTCTTGCAACCAGCAGGGGTCGAGCTTTGAGTCTTGGTGTTTAACACTATCATGCCCATTCTGGTAAGAGGCTAGAAACGCTGAGGCGCAGCTTGCACTTATGCAACCACCCCCACCCCGTATTCTTGCATGATATACAAAGGACTGCCTCATCAAGCTCTAACAGTGCAGTAGAAAATTGAACTCAATAGATTCACGTATTGTTCGCAGGATAGTTCATCATCTCTGAATCAGTAACTATCGTTCCGCATTACCCGATGTTTAGACCTTGCCCGACGCGGTATCGAATGTAACTGCGAGAGACTTTTCTCAGTCAAAACTGTGTCGAACAAAGCTCCTTTCAATCTGTTCTTTCCTGGCCTGGTTGTCGGTTCCCACCAAAATAGACCTTTCACTTCAAGCAATCCTTTTCAATGCTGAGGATGGTTATGTTGCGGTGATTAGACGGGTTTGTTAAATTGTACTTTCAACTTCTACGATGGTCCACACTATCATATGCGCCTTGCAAGTGTGAAGAGCTCAGAATATCCGATGGACCAGCAGCTTTCATGTTCATTGCTGTTCAGTACGACCTGATCTCGGCCAGTCCATTGATGTCAAGTGCAAGTATCAGTACCATTCAGGCCCGATGCAAGGCTAAAATAGACCACGTGAGGTATGGGCACATCTCTGATACTAATAGAACAGAGAGGGGTTCGCCTCAGTGCATATCGTGTGATGAGTTTATGCCTGCTCGTCCTAACCTTGAAACATTTACAATTCCCATCTATAGCCATTTAAACTAGTTTTGAGCTGACATATTCGCATAATGTCGTTGCTCTTACGTTCACTTGCGACTAGAATTTGCGCTGTCCTGATACTAGCTCGATTGATGTAAAATTGAACTACAAAAAATCAAACCGCTATTACTGTAAGTACTTGTACCGAGGCAACCGTCACGGTCACGATGGGGTCTGTTGCGTTGCCCAAGACGCGCCGGGTCACGGTCACGATGCCTTCGGTTGCCTTGCTCAAGACCGTGACATGAATGAAATAATTTTGTTCCCATGAAAAACCCAATAGAAAATGTCAATAAGCTCTCAAACCATCGTCGTTGTTGATTAGATACAGAACGCGAGGTTCAAATGGAGTTTAAAATGGTTTATAGGCACAGGTTTGATGTATTTGGTTGCCAAATTTTCAACCGTCACGGTCAAATTTGGGCTGGTTGCGTTGCCCAATCTTTTTGACGGCGTCACGGTAGGTTGGCCGGTTGCCTCGGTACAAGTACTTACAGTACTCTCTCTGCCGCAATATGCTGAGGGTTCTATCCGTGACAATAGAAAGGTAAATAGTACCTTCGAAGTATACTGTGGCCCAATGTGAGCTGCTCGACGTTTGCGCGCCGACTGAGCGAGCTTTGGGCCGCGCTCAAATTTATTTCACACTGATCATGAAAATAATATATATACTTTTGACCTTGTCGGTTTTGGACATAGGTTTGTGAACTTGCGACCTTGTGGCCATTTCGGACTTTTTTCGGACTTTTTTGGGCATGTACAATGTCACAAGCAAATTGTCAAAAGTCTGATGGGTGCACTGCCGCCATCGAGTTCGACACGACGTGCTGGTGTTGATATTAGAGAGTTTGCGGTAGCCACCGGCAGCCACCGGGTGGCTTTTCCGGCATGCGGTGCCGGGTGGCTACGTCATTATGGTGGCTGTTGCAGTGGCTGCTGCATTTTGTCGCGAGGCAGCCTAGCCACCATTTTCCGTCGTACTTCCATGCAGAAAGCGATTCTTGAGTCCAGAATCCAATTCACTACCCTTCTGAAGGTCATTTCTGAGGAATGGGATGAAACTCTCAATAATTCCGGCATGAATTGTGTGTATGTACTCTCACATTTGTCTGGACAGGCATAGTGGTAGAATAAAGAATGTTGGAACACGTGTCGAATGTGTCATTGCAGGAGCCACTGTAATGACGTAGCCACCTGGCACCGCATGCCGGAAAAGCCACCCGGTGGCTGCCGGTGGCTACCGCAAACTCTCTATTGCTGTGCCGGCAGTGGCCCCAGACCCACGCTTGTAAGGACGCCGTGCTGGCTCGTGGAGGGGTACGACGACGACCAGATGGTGCTCCCCTGTGACTGCGACTGCGACTGCGACGAGGCGAGGTCCAGCAGCGCCAAGTCACTGTAGCTTTACCACCGTCCGGATATCACATGCCAGCCTCAGAGGAGCAAAGCGAAGCAGGCAGTATAGATGTGTTCCTATTTTTTAAACATCCATTGTAGGGTACCCAAACAGTCTCAACCCTTCTCAACTAGGCGCCGTTCAAAAGGTTTTCCGGCACCGGTTTTCCGTTCTTGTGCGGCTCTTCATGCACCGGGGGCATCCACCGACGCATGCGAACACCACATGCGATGAATGCATGTGGCTTGCATGCGAAAGACAACCCACAAAGCCGCCCTCTGCAGACAAAGAGGGGCTTTGTCACAGGCTTTGTTTCCCACACCCAGAAAACAAAGCCTGCGACAAATGCACCCTTTGTCTGCGAGGGGTGGCTTTGTAGGTGCTGTTCCGCATGCGAACCACATGCATTCATTGCCGCATGCGGCGGTGGATGCCCCCGGTGTCAAACAGATTCGATCCCGCTGTGGCTATGCAAAAACTCGAATTTGCTGAGATTCTGTGAGAGTCGAACCCGGGCTGTAAGTGGCTCAAGGCTCGGATCACAGGTAGCCTCGATCGCACTGCAAGGTACTTCGAGTTAGGAGGGTGCCTCGCATTCAAACCTCAGGTCCGGAGGCAAGTTTTTCCATTTCTTCTCCCAGTGGTTGTCGAGGTCAACCTTCGCCTACAATGCCAAAAGTCGAACCAAAACATAAGTCCTCTGTCCCAAAATAGTTTACGGGGATCCCCAAGAGATCTGCAATCTCTGGATCGTTCCCGCCATCAACAACACGTGCAATGATGATAGCCGATCACTTCCGTGTTTGGGATTCACTTGCCTCGTAGAATTAATGCAGAAAGAAGGTAACAGGGCAACTCAGAACGGTTCCATGGATAGCTGAGGACATTTGGATGATGGTGGGAAGTATATGCTTCATTTACACAGATAGACGGAGTGTTATGGACACTATTTACACCAATACAAGATACGTCTCCGCTACGCTCCGGCAGATAAGAACGAAGAATGTTCTAGAACATAAGACGTGTACTTGCAGATGCGCATCGTTGTGGCGCCGCAAAAAAACAGAAATAAATATAATAGATGAGGAGTAAGACAAACATGAAGGAAAGTACGAAGAGAACAAACGGGAGCACCAATTGGACAAAATTATGGAGCTTCTCTTGGTGCTTCCACCGGACTCCGGGAGGGTGCAGAGGTAAGTAAGTCCTTAGTCTTTTGGTCGCAACGGTGCTAATTTGTGGGTGCGGCGGGCTAATCAAGTTGGCTGCCAAGCAGCAGGCTGCACAATAATAAAACGTGACAATGTCGTTGAAAATTGGAGACTGCGACAACGTACCAGGAGCTGAGGCGGCAAGTTGATTACCTCCACGGCAGGGGGATGGAGCCTAGAGATCTCACAACATGGGTGGCGGGATCTCTACCTCGACTTCTGTCATCCTTGGTCGTCAATGACTGGAAATGAAGGTCAGCCAAATATTTTCCTCTGACCGGTGGCTCAGCCCGAAAGCTACGCGAGGCGAGTATCAATATAATCTGATCAGATTGGCTGCGTGTCAAGAGGAGTCTCATTCTTGATGCCATTGGGCACGTAATTGGGGCGGTAAAACTGAATGTTGGAATCCAAGACCGCCAGGACCGAGACACAGAGCCATTGCACTTGAACTCAGAACCAGAGATAGCTGAACACCAAGCAGCATTGCATTGATGTTGCGCAATCCATAAAGACGCAGAAATATTGGCAGAAGGCCTACTGCAGGAAATTTCGAGAACAGTTGCCGTTGAAAGCCATGGCTCCCTTGAATATGCAGGTGAAAGGCAGCAAAAGAAGGCTCGGAACGAATGGAGGCCCTCCACCCTTATATGAAAATTGGTCAGTGCCCGCAGTCAGACAAACGTGTGCCGCAGTGGGAATGATGTGACTAAATCAAGTGGTCTCTGCAAAGCTGTCAGTTCTAGGGCTCCGACCCGTCCGTTAAACGTGACGGCCGTCGAAAAAACGGCCGTTTTCGGCCACGGGACAGGTCCACCCGTCCGTCGACGGCAATTCTGAGAGGTCCCGACGGACGGGTCCTGTCCGTCGAACCCGTTACAGCCGTTTTAACGGGTATAAATGCTGTTTAATTTGATTTGATTTTCTAACTCATGTCAGCTGCAGTAAACTTATCCATACTTTCCTTGTTCTCACTAAATGCAATTGGGCCTTCAGAAATATCGAAATTTGAACCATCTAGGCCTTGCAACTTGTGCGATAAAATTGACATGCCCCCGGAGGAAATGCCCTCATCGGCTACGGCATGCATACGAAATTCATCAGCAAAAATTTCGCCATATGAGTTTGCATCCATACCACATCTTACAAGAGGACACATGAATTAGGAACTTCAAGGCTGGCGCGTACTGCAAAGATGATTTGTGTATGTCAATGTCAAGTAAAAATTGTACCGCTGCAGGAGATAGGGGCAGATTGGGCATGAGATAGGTGTTTGTCCAGGTGTGAGTGACTAGCGGGGTACCACTCAATATTGGAATGTTAAGTCTTCACCAAGGTTGTAAATACCATCCTGACCACGGGATTCACATTCTCAAAGTAAGTGCCGGCGAACCGGCAACCTCGGTTTCACGGCATAATTGATTTTATCACCGATATAATCAGGCCGGAGCGTGCGGCTGGTTTGCTCCGAACATAACTCTCGGCAACACCCGTCAACCCGTCGACGGCCGGGTATGGGTTAGCCGTTAACGGGTGAACCCGTCACGTACCCGTCCGTTTTGAAGAAAGATAAAACCGCCCGACGGACGGGTCGGTAACCGTCGCGACAGGCCGTCGGACCCGTCGAAACGGGAACGGGTCGGAGCCCTAGTCAGTTCACGAGTTGGCTTCACTATGTTCACAATTCGGACGGAGCATAGAGCGTGGTCGGTGTCCGTAGTTGATGAGGATCCCGGGTTCAATCTGCTTGAGAAAGTGGACGTCTGCATGGCAGACCAAAGGAGTTGAGGGCAGAGGAAAAGCACAGACGGCAAAAAGGAGAACGAATATATGGGGATTTAACACAGCATTTGCACCATCTCGTTAAAGAACGGTTAATTAGGGTGCTTTTTTTTGCTCACGGTGGTCTAAGTAGTAGAAGGCAGGTTGAAGCGACAAATAGGTGTTGGACTGAAATGAAGCAGTTTGGTTGACGAGACGCGTAGGAGACGCATCCGCCTCGCGTGGCACACTGAGTTGCTTGCACTTTGTCTGGAAGGCCAAACAGTAAATATTTGGCCCCCACTCTGCACGTGCTGTTGATGGCGGAAACGATCCAGAAATCTCTTACCTCTTGGGGATCCCTGGGAGAAATGCGGTTTGGGATTAGTTGGCTGATCCGCGTGATGTTATGTTAGCGATGCAAATCAGGACCATGTGGCGAGCGCTTTTTTTTCCCGTCACTCCGTCGTTCTCGCGCATAGTACCGCAAGTCCTTGACTTCAAGCCTTCCCATCGATGGCCTACTTTCGACGAAGATCTAATGATATTCTCTTCCCGATGCCACGTGTCGGACAGGTTCTGTCCAGGCTGTTGTGTTCCTGGAGTCTTGGTCTCTGATGGCATCAGTCGCCGAGGCGAGTGATAGAAATTAGGCTGGCGTCGCTTCCTCGCATACTTTCCTCCCCCTCTCACTCCCCTCCTCATTGCTGTTTGACAGGACTTAAGTTGTCCTCTGTGCTTTTGGCTTTCATCTACTGCCAAGAAGTGCTGACGCGGTCGGAATGGCTGAATCAAATGCGGTCATTATATCTGGGACGGCTCAGCTCATGGCAATGGCTGTTGCTTGGGGTCAGTGTTTGCGTCCAAATTGAGATCCCTGCGAAGTTCCACTCACCATCGTCTCCTATGCTCAGGCATCTATGCGCTTTTGTTCTCAATGTCCGTTTTCTTTGTTATGTACGTGGCCGCCCGTCAGACGCCTAATTAAGTACCGTATCTCCATATTGTTGACACACTTCAATGTAGACAGAAAGGCATCCCCGATTCCACCCCACGACAGATCCTCCTCTTCTCTACGTGCCTCATGTTTACCGCCTCAACCGCTCTGGGATCGCTGGATACGGCGATTTATCTGGTCCAATTTTCACTAGAGGACTCCATCCCGACATCCAATAAACTTCAACTGGCGTGCGAGATTCTCTTTGACTCCCTTGTGCGCGGTGCGGTTTTCCGCCAGGCACCGACAATGCTAAGAATCGATCTGCTTGCAGTTTATCATGGGCGATACAATTGTCCTCTGGCGGACATGGATGCTCTGCCCTGATCAAAAACTTCTGGTTTTCGTGCCGATCACGCTCTGGTTCGGAGGCCTATGTAAGTCGATTCAATTGATCTCAGCAGGGACGGCAAGTAATTTCTATGATAACAGCATGCATGCTTAGTCTCATCGCCGTCGCGCTCAAAAACGGCGAGTCATCCACATGGACAATAGGCGTGTACGACGCCCCGACGTCACTTCACCTGTCGATGAGCACCGCGTGCCTAAGCGCCGCTACTAATTTCTTTTCCACCATTCTGATCTCGTGGAACGCATGGTGAATGGTGTTCCGCTGCTTCGGCGTTGTGGCCCCCCATTCTGAGTGTCATCAATTTTCTCTTAGGCAACGTCGCGCCTCCTTTAATCCCTCAGTCGTGGGTGGGACAAACTCGCGAGTCAGCAAGATCATGTCGCTCATAATTCAATCCGGTTTCATCTATTTCGTACTCTGGGTACATCACCTACTCAAGTGGAGAATAAGATCTAACGTGCTTTATTCATTCACCAGGTCATTGAAGTGCTCAATTTTTACGTCAACTGGAAGGTCCCAAACCTGCAGGCTGCGCTGCGTGGGGCATATGACATGATCATTGTGCGTCTCTTTTGGCCTTGACTCTTTACATGCGGATCTGAAGTGCGGTTATCTGATAGGGCATATATCCCACCCTCATCATCATCGTCGTGCACCTCGACTACACTTTCTGGGACTGTACGAGTACAAGTGTGAAGACCTCGGGTACTGCCGTCTTCAGTACAATTGCCCCGAGTATGAGAAGCGCGCCCAGGATGCGAAGCACGCAGAGCACGAGAAGTGTGGAAAGTACTAATATGGAGAAACGCGATCGCTGGTAACGACACTAGCAGCATGCTCCCACTTGCTATACCGCATTGCCTGTCTCTGATAATTGAACAGTCCAGTACACTCATGTCAGCCGCACTGGTATTGTCGTAACACATCTTTGAGCAACGCACAGGAACGTGCCGGGATTTTTCCCCGACTGATTTCATTCAATTTCGGCCCCATCGCATATGCCTCAACCTCGCATAATCGCACCGGGAAACAACTCTGTTCCCGTCAGGTTCACAAAATCGCATTTTTACAGGATCTCGGGCCGGAAGGACTGGGGTGAAGTGCCGCTGTGCTTCTGTAAGTGCCGCAGACTGCCGCAGCAAACACTGCCGCAGGAGTGTCACACTACCGTTGCGTCACACTGCTATTGCCGCATTCATGTCTGCATTGCCGCAGATGAACATCGGCCTTTATTTCAAGTCACTTTCAAGCTCTTATTTTCCTGTTTCAGCCTGTACCTGGCGGCGAACAGGGTTCAAGTTCAACCTTCAACACCTTAAAAGGTTGAACAATCGAGATTTCCTTACATGTGGCTGCAAAGGTGCAACTTGCACCCGCACACAGATCTCAATTTCTTGACACTGTCCAGTTTGAGAGTAGTACAGTATCACTATTCGAACTTGAAGTAGAATCCGCGCAGGTAATCCGCAGTTTTCAATATACACTAACTCAACAAAATAAATGTCCGGTTGGTTTTCGGCCTTTTTCTTGACAACCACTGTACATTCTGGCCCAAACCAAGATGTCAGATTGTTGAGGTGAATGAGCCGACCATATCGCATCACTTGGATCCATCAATATCTTCTGATACGTCATCATTCGGATGCAAATACGCCAAAAACCGAAAAACCTGATTTTTTTGACTTGCCCAACGACTTGCTCTGCGGTAAGCTGAGTTTCCCATATGATACCTACACATCTCCTCTTCCATTCCCAAGTTGAATCATGGAAAAATATACAGCCAAAAATGTGCCACGGGGCACGCAAAAGGGCCATTTTCGCCGTTTTCCACGGTTTTCGGCCGATTTTGGCCGATTTTGGCGGATTTTTGTTGTTTTTGCCCATTTTGCGGGCTCCATAGCATCCGAACCCCTGTATATTTTTCCTCAATTTGACTTGAATAATTAATCTACTCTCATCAATCTACAATCTGGGCCTTTCACCCCGTCCTGAAAAAAATAATTGAAAAAGTCGATTATCGTGGATTTCATTGTTTCCGGCATCGTGAGCACGGATCAAGACATTTTGATTCGATCAGAGTGCATGTGAGGTTAATATTCGTTTCTCAACGATCTGATATTTTGATTCAGGTTCAGATCTGTCTTCGTTGTCGAAAACGCATCGGACATTTATTTTGTTGCGTTAGTGTATACAACCTCAGTAATGCGCGCCGCAGAATCCAGGTTCTGTTACAGCCATTGTCGGAACCAAAGGTGCGAACAGAATTCTCTTTTTCTGGTAAGTTTTTGAATAATTGTTTGTAACTCAATTAGTTCTGCACCGATTTGGATAAAACCTAGGTTGATTTAACAGGCTAACCCAAGCGAAATTAGTGATAGAACACGATTCATGAAAATACCATGCATTAGGTAATCTGTGTTTTTGGACCATATCTGTACCAAATGTGGTCTAGCATATCCAGAACATGTCCCAGTGACCTGATATTCTGGGAGGGACGACATCTACACATGCTCAAATTTTAAATTTGACTTTTTATCATTATTGGCAGCTCCTGCTCCCTCGACTCAGTTCCCCTGTGGGATCAACAGCCCGTAGCAAGTGCCCTGTTGGAAGTAAATACCTAGGTGTTGGTACAACATGATTTTCTATGTAAGATCTATAGCTGCGCCAATTTTGACTTTTTTTTGGGGGCCCACCCAAATCCCCAAAGTGAAAAGGGTCAACCTAGGTTCTGTGGAATTCCATCTGGAAAACCTGGTGACTGCAGACAGGCGGTGTGAGGCTGGTGATTGTGCTATGCACTTCCCACTGCCTCAGGGCCCCTTTGTCCAACACATGAACACGGGCTGTGAGCTCAGACTACCTAATTGGGAAACCACAATACCGCATTTGGATCACCGACCACCTAGCTCACCGCTAAACACCACCTGCGAGTTCCTGCACCAGAACGACTGTGACCACCGGAATGCAATCTGGGACCTGAGCTGCTCCATACGCATAACTCAACCACCGTTACACTTTGGTCCATGTGTGCATGCCAATATGCTCTGAGGGTGCGACTTGCCCACCACAGAACAACAGCTTGAGGCACCACACAAAGCCAAGTACCACCAGCAGACCCTCCAACAGGGACTCATTACCACCCGAGTGGCAGATCCTTCAATGGGAACTCGTTACTATATTCTCTTCACTAAAACACCTACCACAGAACCAGCTCCCTTTTTTGCTATCAAACATGGAGCTCAACCCTTCAATTGGCCCTCTAAAATGCATACCACCATGTGCATGATCGGTTTCAAGAAACAGGGAAAGTAGTGACAAAGCAGGAGGGAAGAGGTATAAAAGGGGGCAAAAAATGGGCAGAGTAGTCAGTCAATTACAGGATCAAGTTCCTCCCTCACCACCTGTACACCACCTGTGAATCCAAACCCGTCTCAGGGATTGACCACACCTTCTCTAACTTGTCCTCCAACAGACACTCTACCATTCCCCCTTTCTCGCAAGGTCTGACTCTGGTCAGGTCCCAAGTCCTCAGCTTGGGCTCTCCTAATATTGGACCAGCTGCACCCGCTGATTATATTGTGTACGGAACAGCCCAAAGAAGAGCCACCACTGGTTAAATCCCTGTTCGATCTCCTCCCACTACTCTGAGCTCACACCTCGACCAAGCAGAGTACTAGACCAATGTGGTGTTCACAAAGGCACTGGTTATTGGATACAGGACATAGTCTACCAACGACTTGCCCTCAGTATTGTCCAGTCCCCACCAGCAGCAACAGCAGGTATTGAGCGCAGGGCTCACTGACAACCACCCAGCTCGCACCAGCAACACACAGCACACACAGCATAAATACATGTATACACATGTATACACACACACACACACACACACACACACATACACATCCCTTCTTACTCATCTCCCTCAATTTTTTGTACTAGACACTTGAGATGTAGGAGATGCTCCTTATAATTTCTCTTTGCAAAAATCAATCCAATTACAACTGTTTGCAAAACTATTGACACCCATCAAATTTTGATGAATAAGAACAGATTTGATGCGCGGGATTGCCGGCATTGTTTCTCACCCATTTCTTGACCATTTTGCTTGATTTCAGGTGTGTTTGAGAGCGGCTAAACAGGGCTTTCAAGTCGTACCATACACAGTGAGTAATTTTCCAAAACCCAAATCTTATATTTTACCATCACCCGTTTCAAACCTCAGCTTAAATTGGCCATTACTCGGTGAATTCTGAGCGAGTTTGGATGATTTTGGATTCATATTGACAGTAATTTAGAGGCACAGTCTGCAAAAAATTGACCTTTTGGTTACACATCGAAATCACTACTATAGAATGAACTGGTTATAGCACAGATTGATTTCATCCTTGATGCTGCAGGTGGGGTGTGCCACACATTTCTATGTTTCACGCTTGGTTGCCTCTATTTGAGCTTCCAATACCATCTGGATTCAAGGGAATCGGCCCAGAATTGATCGAGAACGGGCCATTGGCATGTCCCGTTTGAATAAGACAGCCCAAATTTCAGGTAGGCAATTGTCTGGATGTACCTAAGATAATGAATATGATTCGAATGCACCGCTTAACAGCTTTTCAACGCACCTAAAATCATGGGAAACGGTTAAGAAACAATTGAGAAATGAGCTCGGCAATCCGGTACATCAAATTTTATGCAAAGAGCTGTAATTGAATGTAGTTGTATGTATACATTGCAAATCACCTGATCATGTGCTAGTTCTACAGTTTTGGCAAGAGGTAAGCGATCTCTGGATCGTTCCCGCCATCAACAACATGTGCTTAGAGGGGGGGCCAAACATTGATTTGTTTGTTCAACCATTGACGACGTGTTTTGGACCAATTTTGGTCAGCATATAACACAGTTGAGCATAGTTATGAGTCTCAATGGGTCTGATAAAACAGCATACCGTTGAGAGAACCACTCAAGTCCACAAATTTGACAATTGCTATCCTTCCGCATATGGACATACTTCCAGGCACCTGAGATTTGATTGAGATACAAATGCTTCGGACCCAAAAATACTGACCAGCTGTCAAGGACCATATATCCATGGGGTCGAATCGGGACCGATGATACGGCTGCCGATAGATCTAGAGTGGACTTGGCTTCAGCTGGTGCGCTGCGCCCTTCTCTACGCCCAGAGTCCAATTTCGAAGTATGGCTGACCGATCGGGTATGAGATCGGTGGAGCCGATCGGGAGTGCGAAACCAGTAGTGGGTGAATCTTAGTCGATATTCAAACTGAACCCTACTAAAGATACAAGCAAGCTATTTATACCAAGGTAGTAGTCTCATCGGCGAAACCGGATGACCGATTTTGCGATGAGAGCACATGTGTATCTAAGTCAACGTATAGCATAGCATAGCATATAAGAGTCATCTGGACTCGGATGACTGGGTATGGCCGATATGACCGGTCGTGTAGCATCGCAATGTGGTGTGATAAATAGATGAGTTGTTGGTGAGCATCGGCACATATCGGCGCCGATCGGATCCGAAGTCACGGTACGTGACACCAGCACATTCCAGCTGTTCTATTTCTGCCGGCTGTACACTCAAAACAATTTTAATCAGTCTATGCCGTTAGGCTGTTGATGGCGGGAACGATTCAGAGATCGCTCACCTCTTGAGTTTTGGGGTAGTATTTGATATCCCATAAAAATCCATGAAATCGATGGACATGATATAAAGAGATTCACAAAAAAATTCTATGCAACAATCTGCTCTCTGGGCCCATGAAAAAATGAAATGCAATGACCACAGCAAGTGCAAGGATCATGGAATGACTGCAATTGAAAAACAAAATGCATTCAGTGCTATATTGCATAAGTACAAAAGAAATACATTGTCACCATGTATGTGTATGGTCACTGAGGAACACACATATATACATATAAGCAACTGAGGGGAATGGAAAGACTCAATGTAACACACTGCCAAAATAGGCTCTATTTGACGAATATTAACCACATATTGGCGTGCATATTGGACAGATATTAGCTAGATTTCTAGGGTATTCCATGCCAAAATCGGGGCACAGATGCACACTACTGCTCCGAGTATCAACACATTTCCCGAATATTCCCATACTCTTACGGTCGATTCTACTCCTTTCTCCCTACTAATTTGCCGCATCGTTGTGTGGCCCAAAATAGGTGGCTATGCCTAAGCCACAGGCACGAGCTTTGTACCACAGAACAGAGCGGAAAATCAATAAGCTGATTGACGGTGATTGTGGGGAGTATCGGCGTGCTCCTGATGTCAGTCGTGAAGCCCCGGATGTGTCAAGCCGATTGGGCCGATTAGCCCGGCTTCGAAGAACGACAAAGCCGCCATCATATAATGGGTTGGAGGCTCGGAGCTTAAATGGCTTCAGACTGACGGAGAAGCGTAATTTCATAAAGAGGGTAAGGTGTAGCGGTGGGTGTAAGTACGAAAGAAACCAACCATGCTTTATGACTATACTCCGAATGTTGTCAGAATTCTTTATACTGTCCAATTCACGGACAGAATTCACGCCGTTGGCTCACTGGAAGGGTCTGGTTCGGAAGATCTCAACTTTACCGTGGTTTCCAGTTGCAGTTCAGATAGTCACTCGTGGTAAACGCTCGGATTGTGCACAAGTTCAATTGGTTTTGAAGTTCTCACTTCGCAATAGACCCAATTTTTATAGATTTAGACTGAGTTCAAGCTCGACGATTACATATAACGTAGATCTAGACAGTTTCGACAGGTTCAGAACATGCGTGGGACAGCTAATACCCAATTGCATTGTATCGTACATCCTGAGTGCATGGGCTGGAACAAACGAGGAGTTTCGAAGGAGCCTGCGTTAGTTAGTTTGGGGAATAAGACCAACGTTGAATAAATTGAGAAACTTCGTGCAGCTCAAAACGTGTATACGGGCATCTTGCGATTGGGGCTACTGGACAGCTAATATTCAACTGACGTCAGCTAGCTCAAAAGACAACGGAAACGCTAACCGAGATGCCAAAAAGCCTATCCTGATCCATAAGGAACTGGTCGGACTCCTCCTCGAGCACACGCCACATGGAACGATAAGGGAGAGTGGTTGTCACGGCATTCCCGAAGACGCTGTCAATCGGGAAGACAGTGGGTTCGAGGTGTAACTCAATGTTGAATCCCGCGGCGGGTGTTGGATCGACGGGCATGTCAGCGCGTCCCGCATTGACGCGGAATTCGAGGACTTGAACAACGTTAGGGATGTTGCAGGCGAAGGCGACGCGCTCACCGTGGATGGGTCTGAGTACAAACAAAAATAAATGATTGTCAGATAATAAGCGCCGACCGTGTGTTGAGAAAAGAAAGCGTACTTGATCCACGCGGCATGCACGCCCGGTAGCAAGCGCGAGTTCTGCGGGCCCCACTCCTCCCATGGTACCACCATCGCTAGTGTCTTGTCCTTGTGATCCGAAACGCACTTGTAAAGGAAGCGATGGTGTATGAACAAATGGCAGCAACACGTGTCTCCGTAGGTAATTGAGAGCATTTAGATACGGTTCTCGTTCGACTTGGAGAAAGGCATCCCTGGGGTTGGGTTGCTGCAGAATTTTCCAACTTTGTTTCGAACAGAAGAGATACGTTGGTCAGGAAGGAGCGTGGGGAGCAAGAGAGTGGTGGTATGGGTGGCAGAATAGGTGCCGTCGAATGTGTAGGTCTTGATCCGCCCCATAGGGTACATTTCGTCGCCGCTTTGGACGAGGAAGTATGAGCGAGGTGAAGAAAGTTCAAGGTCCTCGATCGAATTTGGGCCCGAAAATTCCTGTTTACGCATGAGCAGCGAGTATTAGAATGAAAAATCAAGGAGAAACTCACAGTCATTATACGCCCCGTTCTTCAGTTAAGCAGAACAACGTGCAGTCCGTTAACATTGAGGCCCATTGCGATTACATCGTCCACGATTTGTGTGGCGATCGCCTCGGACTCATACAGGGGAAATGATAGCACTGGCTGAGTCGCAAGAGAATGAGGCTGATGCGTCGAAATCGCACGCGGTTCCAGATGCGCCACGCCGCCAGGAGCCAGGTATGAAGACACACCTAAATCTTGAGTCGGGTCTATGGCGAAATCTTGAAAGTCCGAGGGATTTACGCCGATTCTGTGAGAAACCGTCGCGTTTTCCGCGTCGTTCACGATGTGGGATAGGGAGGTGACGAGGAAGTCTTGCCCTTGCAGTTGCGCAAAAACACCCCTAGAAAGGTCGAAGGGTTGGCGCTGGGTTATCAAGGGTTTTTTTTTTCGACGACAGTGCGTGCCTTCCATTCCATACATCTCCATGCATGGCGGCGGTCGCGCAGCATCTCTAACTTCTCGGCGCATGCTAAGAAACCCGAATGAGCGCGGACCATGCCCCTCGCCCATAGCTCAATGGTTTTGACTGTGTCGTACCACAGTTTACAGACCTGGAGAATTCTTATTGGGCAAGATCGTACAATCAGAAATAAATAAAAACGCTCACAGAGGAGCAGGAGGAAATGATAGTTTGAGCGTCGAGAAAACGCAAGATTTCTGTAAGAATTTCTCGAACGGGATGGCAGGCATTGGAGTTGGAGGTAACACTCCTGCCAGTGGTCGCCGGTGAGAGAAGAGGCGGGTCGGGCCGACCCGAGGGGGCTGTGCTCTGAAGGCACGATCTGATGGGTCTCGGCCTCCTTGTGACTGGGATTGATGAACCTTTGTCAGAGCTTCGGCGAAGTCGCGGCGACAAAACATGCTATTATGAGCCGCAATCGGGTTAACCGTCCATCGCGATTTTATCAGCAAGAAAAAGAAACATTGTGACAAAATTTGCGTAGCATTGTCGTTTCATTTCGAACGTACCTTCTTGCCAAAAATTGACTCGCCTTTTTTCCCTGAGCCCCTCCTCCTGAATCTTGGAATACTTGAAATTCACCTTATTCCCTTCCCTCTGGAAAAAAAAGTGAGCCCCAAATGTATGCCCCATTTCCCAAAACATGCCTCGGGAGATCCGAAGATTTCCGCACCTGCGTGCTTGCCCACACCACCATTTCCCCACCTTGCTGCTCATAAACGAGCTTTTGCCCGTCGGCTACGATCTCCGGGGCCCTCTAGATCAATTCCCATACAAAAATAAATCTCCCACATAAATCTTGGCTCAAGCGCCAAGCCCTTGTGAATTATTTTACCGTCACATCTAAAAAACTGTAAATCCCGCTGTTGTAGCGCTAGTGATTTGCTTGGCTTGGCTTCAAGCCAAAAAGCCAACAAGCCAAAGCCGTGGCTTGACAAGCCAAGCCAACCAAATCATTGGCTTCTTGAGGGCTTGGGCTTTGGCCTGGGTCGACTGAAGCCAAAGCCAAGAGCTTAAGCCGTGGCTTTGGGAGCCCAGACGAAAATCCGTTGCGGAGTATCTTTTTTTAGGGGAACGGACTTGAGGTTGAAGATTAATATGAATTGAACCAAGGTGGAACTTCACCTGATTGATCTTCGTTCGTCATCATCCCCAGTGGTAATACCGACGGTTTTTGGTCTTCATAACTTTCGTGATTTCAACGTGTCTTCACTTCGAGACACTCACTGAGAAGGGGGGGAAAAAAAAACTTGGAACTTCTTGGAAGGTATGAACACTGGACATTTCGGTCGGTTTCTGACGGAAAATAAATGCCATGAAAAATACAGAGCATGCCCCGGCCTGAGCCAAAGCCAAGCCAAGCCAAGCCCTCCCCGACGGCTTTGGCTTTGGCTTGAAGATAGGAAAGCCAAAGGCCGCCCAAGCCAAGCCCAAGCCGGGGCATTAAAGCCAAGCCAAGCCAAGCAAATCACTACTCTAGCGCTGCCCAAGAAAAGATACGCCGAAGCTGCGGACTTGCAAGCCGAACATCCAATAAATCCGCCCCATTTTAGGTCCTCCCCAGATCTTACCGTCACCGACGCAGGATGCTGAATATTCTGTCCCGGAGGTTCAATATCTGACCACCGATGCTTTGAAAGGCGCAAACATTGCGGCTTGTGATGCGATCACAAAAGTGTTTGATTGATTGCTCGTTCGGCCGGTGATGTCATCACACCTCCTAACTCGACCATATGCCCTCTGGTCTTGCTCTGGTCCTAAGTACGTTGATATGACCGCTCCACCTACTTCCACCACACCTGTGCTTACGATGCACCTCACCGACTTTGTCGTAACCCTACGTTCGCAAACCGCTATGCGCCACGCACCGGAGTTTGAGGTAAATACGCATCGGCCAATATCCGGCCAATATCAGGTATATTGGCCAAATATTGGCCGGATATTGTCGCAAATATTGAACCGCAATTATTTAGACAATACAGCACATATTGGCCACATATTCACCGCATATTATTGCATTACATACAGCATTTTGGCTGGGGCAGCCCGAAACTTGGACTTCAACGTTTTCGCGCCGCTGCCATCACTTACATAATCGGAGCTCTCCTTCCTCCTACCACCATGGCCTCGGTGACACGGCATTCATTGGTGCACACCCTCGTATCTGTTCTCCTCCAAATTTTGGGAGCCCTCTTTCGCCATTATCAGGCTCTCGTACCTCGGTTTGCGACCTGATTCTATCCAAATCAGACCTGCTATGAACAACTGCCATTCGCGACCAAGATCGACACGTCCGGTGCTTGTGATGTTCTCTTATCCTACCGTTGCATTCCAATACCCATCCCAGCGCCTTGGCCCAGCTATTAGGGCACTCGAGACGCGCTTTGGGACGGACAAAAATACGACAACGGTACGTACTCTTCTGTCGCTGAATTTGCTTCGTAGCTGATGTCATTCTACCTGCCCGATCCATCTGGCCGTGCGTGTCTGAAGGTCCGTGTGGCAAAATCGTGTCCAAGTCGCGCGTCATCTTGTCTATAAGACACTAGCGCGGCCAACCAGGTTAGGGTGCAAGTCTTCTATCGCTTGGTACGTGTATCTCTCCCATCCTTCACTCTTCTTTACTGCTTCCCTCATCCACTGCTCGAGCTTCGTCCTCCTCAGTGTGTTTTGCACGGGCAGTACATGTCCTCGTTTGAGAGCGGCCAGAACGTGCACTGGTTGGAGTTGGCTGCACACAGGTGTGTTGGTCAAGTTGGTCCTCCCTACACTTGATCTCAAAAAGCGTTAGGACCAATGTCTGCTTCATTTGGCTCCAGATGAATGGTATGTTCCCTCAACGTCTTGTGCTTGATAGCGCTCACCAATGAATGGCGTCATCCTGTCGACTTGCGGTGTGCATGCTTGTAACGGTCGCAGGTGAGCATCACAACTGGCTTTCTGGAGTTGTCCTCTTATCACGTCGTACCTCTGTTTTGCACCACCATCTGTAGCCATTCACTCCGCAGAATTCGTGATGAGCCCGAGTTCGCAAAATGTATGTGTATATATTTTCCCCATCCTCGCGCTAACAAATGCACGTGTAGTCCCCGGCTGTTATGCCGCCTCTCATTCACGGCATTACACATGGCAAAGTTCGTCAAATGCGCACCTTATGATACAACCTCACTGACTTCATGTAGCGGTTAATTGAATGCTCGTGAACGGACACGTTAAGGTACGTCGGTCGCATTTCACAGCTGATAAACCTTCTGAGTCTTTGTGCAGAGGACGCCGGCCCTATTTCACTTTTTATTCAAGCACACGTAGGGTGCAAAAGTATGTCGTCCATATGTCGGCTCACCGGCCTCGTGTTGATTTTGTTCGTGCAGACATTGCGGGTCTAGGTGGGACAGGCGGTGTTACCAGACATAGTTATCCCATTGTGCTCGCGTAGTGTTTGAATAAATCGAAATTTGAAGTCATTTTGAAGTGTGCTGTGAGGAAGAAAAAAGCCGCAGGACAATATTGGAGTAATATTCGAACAATATGCGTCCAATATTTCGCTTATACAGCCCGTTTGGCGCGAATATTGACCGGGCGTTATTCCGCCAATATCTGGCCAATATTCGGCCAATACAACCCGTATTGGCCGGATATTGGTCGGCACGTATTTGCCTCAAACTCCGGTGACGCCTTGCTTATACCACATCACGATCCCTCGGCTCGACGCCCCGTCCCCGCCGCCGTCCGTACGCCCCCTACATTCCTACATTAGGACCTACATCATTCAATCCGGCCCGCACCCCCACGCCGCTATCGTCCTACCGTCTACATTCACGCACCACCCTTCGATCAATGTGCGTATAATACTTATAAGTTAGGGTTAGTACTCAGTCTCAGTGAACGTGTTGTGAGAACGTGTGACAAATCATCTGGAAAGACATTTCTGCTTGATAGAACTGCCGTTTCTATGTAGCACGGGTAGAGTCTGTACTGTAGACTCGCGTAGACTCGCATAGAGTGCATAGTGGTCGTCCCAAAGAGGATGTCTTCCGACACTGTTCGTAAGACGCTCTACATTACGGTGTCCACATGGCCGAGTCGCTATCAGGTGCCATCCATGGCACGAATGTGCATGCCAGACTTCACCAATTTCACTCTCCCCCCATCTTCCTCACTTTCCCCCAATCATCCTGCTGTATCTCCCTCTCTACTGTAGTAATCCGACCAAGTATTCAGGTGACGGGTGACGGCCACCCATGAACTGAACACTTTTGGTCCATGTGACGGTGACAGCAAGGATTTCTGAACCAAAATGGGTCAAAAACGCGAAAATTTCTGGCCCGGCATTTGCCGGACTACTATACTTCGTATATTAAAGAGATCCCTCGTATCAGATTGTTCGTGTTTGCCATCACGTCGGATCGCCTTTTTCCGAACCACGTTCCCAACCATGCTTGATTTGGGCATTTTTTCTCTCCAAATGAACTCGCTGATCAGTGTCAGGCATCTAGAAACTCCGGCCACTATTTCTACAGCCGAGAATATCGCGCTCAAGTCCCGCACAACAGGAACAGCCCTGTCTGATCCTCTTTTGCTCCCCCCCCGGGTCATTGATGCGGCGACGTCTGTCCAAGCCAACGCGTCGTAGGGGATAACTTTACTCGTATCTTATGCAGATGCCCTAATTTTATGTGTGCATGTTTACATTCTTCTTTTTCTTTCACTCTCTGCCCGGCAGCTCCCATATGTTAATCCTATTGCCGATCTTATTCCTCATTATTTCACCCTATCTGATCAACCGTTCAATTTCCGCAAGAAAGGAAACGCCTCTTGAAATCTCTCTTTCTTAAACGCCCTTATCATTCACCTTTCTTCTCATTCACTTCCCTATTCCATTAACTCGGGCACCACGCTTTTGTCTGCCCATTTATTATCCGCACGTCAAGTTTGGCCTTCGGGGCCAACCACTTACGACACGCTATTCCTTTTAGACTCGGAGGCGCCCCATGCCGTGCATCGAGCGCTCAAGGAACCTTTTTTCTCAACCACGTTCCCTGCTCCAGGACATTGGCTCAGGCGTTATGGCATTATTCTCCTTCTGGGATACGGAAATTCCAAGCCGACCCAGCCGATCCCATTTTGGCTTGGGAAGAACCCCGGCATACTCCATTTCGCTCCACATTCGTGCGCTCAGGACCCGCTCATAAGGAACGTTGGTCGAATCTTCTTTCGCTCTTTACGTCGCACCATCTTCCTTCCCTTTCGCTACGTTTCTATTTCTCGCTACGCCGCCTGAAGTTGGTCCTTCCCTCGGTCAAGACCCAGCAAGTATCGCAAACTGGGACTGCTGTCTCTTCAGGTCAATCCTACCGCTTCGGATGCGCAAAATTACGACCTGTTTCCTCTCAAAATGAGCAAGACACAAGACCTCAAGTCGTCTAGGGCTTTCAGAGGCTTGGTTAATCACGGCGCTGGAGAATCCACTGCAATCGCAAGAATTTTCCGAGACACTACAAGGCCTCGACTTGGACGTGCCACTCCTGTGTGGAATTAAAACATCCTTCAAGTCGTGTAAGACCCTCGGGCGTTTTGGCAAAAAAATACCATCTTGCAATTCATATCGATGCCGACAACTGTCCTGTCTGCTGCTATGGTCCTTTGCGTTCTCTCGCCAACATGTAAACAGCTTGCCGCTGAGCGATGAACGTTGGCCGCCCTCCTTTCGTCTGCTGCACATTCGTTCGTTCTTGAGCATGGTCTCTCAATTCTGGGAAGCCTCCATGTCTTGAGCACCTTCCTCGACAATCGAACGACGCCCCAATTATTGGATTCGCCCTTATATTTCGTCCGGCTTCAAGAAGTCTTCAATAACGGCCTTTCTTTCCCTGACATGTTGCACAAGCTCACGCACAATATCACGCTAGAGGTATGCTTCTTTTACAACGCTTTATTTACGCATTTAGTCTGACGCAGCGTGTCTCTCTACTGCAGAATTTTACGCCGCTCAACACTGTCATGAGGGTATCAACCTGGAGATGGGGAGGGCGTTCGACGACCCTTATTCTGTGGGTTCCTTCCTGCTCTGTCTCGCTCTCCGTTGATCCCGCCAGGTCTACTTTTCCGCAGGTAATACCATAATTCTCCACTCAAATTTTCGGCCTCGCTCTGTGACGAGTACGCCCACGCCAAGGTGCGCATGAGCTTTTATACTCATTAGCCCACTGATCGCACCCGCAACCCCGGCGCTCCGTGCGTAGGGACTCGGACTCAGGTATGTGCAGACTTGGGCATTCTAGGCAGACCACTGTGAGGTAGCCGCAACTGACTTGATCTCGCGCAGTCCTCAAAATGACCAGACGTCTCTTCCCTGATGCGTTTGACATTTGCGAGTCTGAGCCTTCAGGGGTTCGTTACTTCGCAAATTATCGGTGGCCATCGACACGCTCTGGCTGCGATTTTGTTCACTTTGTGAAGTTCGGTGCTCGCCATTCTCCACCACTGATGTTCATGTCCACTACTTTGGATAGGCATGCCTCTGATTCTTCTGACCGTCTTTTTATCGATCACGCGCATCGCAGAATCCATATCTGTCGGTCTGTGGCCCAGTTCTACTTTATGTGTTTCAGTAGTGACAAGATATATGTATTGAATGGCTCCACAATCGAACCAGGTATTTCGCCAAGCTTTTCCGACCGGACAGTGCCCGCAACAGTCGGGATGCCGCCATTGCATCCGACACGGCTTTTTCGAAAGTTCAATTAATTTCACGTCGGATATGTGTACTCCACAGTAGTTCTGAATAAAAGACAGCTTCTCAGAATCTTAGAATGCCCACGCCGGAGCGAAGCGACGGCATATCTTGTATATAGTAAAATTTTCATGATTGCCGAGGAATGAACCGTTGAAAAAATGAACACCTTAGGTGACGGGTGACACCCCGTGAACAGTTGGTCGAATTACTACAGTATTCCGAGTCCGTGTCCCGCTCGAGCTCACCCTTCAAGTCTGCTGGTGTCGTTTCAAGAGGTACTTCGTTCAATCATTCAATTGCTCAAATCTCGTAGGCTGTCATCAAGTGTCAACAGTATTCCCCCCGTCTCGCAACTGTGCCTGGGTTTCTGGTCAAGTCCTACTGAAGTCAAACTTCAAGGGTGCAAACCCCCTCTCCTTAATCTCAATGATCTTGATTCCGCAAATACCCTCGCCTCCTAAAGATTGCTCAAGCCCCCCGCCTTTAGCTCCTCTTCAATTTGGTATTGGTCCTCTGAGTGTTTCCGGGACAGCTTCCGTTTGCTCCTTGGTTTGCTCAGGTTCTCTAAAGTTGGTCGGTGGACTCCTTTCTGTAATAGTATCGTTACTGTATGTCGTGATCTGTCATGATTGTGAACGAAAATTCTGATTATTATAATTATCTGAAACCTGATGTCCCAGTATTGATTGATGCTTGTGTAACCTCTTGTTGCCAATGCTACCGACTCTACGCGACTCTACGCGATTCTACATAGACATACATGGAAAAACCAAGGTTCTCTTATGGAGGCTGACCTCGTACGCGTCTATGGGGCCTACCCGAACTATGTAGTATTATATAGAATGTGCGGGGTTTCCAGATGAATGAACAATAGTGTGACAGATGAACAAATAAGGACTGTGAGGTGGCGGTAAATATAGTACGTGAAGGACAGCATGAACGAGACCGCAAAGACATCCGAGGTAAGAATTTTAACAAAAACCCGGCCACTGAACTTAAAAGTGGCTAACTTCAATCAAAACCCGGTCGCACTAGCTGGCGCCCCGTTCCGCAAGTTGTTCACATATAACGGATTCAGGTCGACCTGTTTCGTCCAGAGGTTCCATGCACGGGGAGATCTCAAGGAAAGGAAAGTCAGCAACAACGCTCTTCGACAGTGGATCACAGTACTTACAGCGCTGACGTCGCGGTGGTTACCGAGTCCGTTATCTGCTTTGTGTTGAGCGCTGCCGGCGCCTTTCCGCTACCACCGCCCAGGAGAATGGATTGGAACTGCACTTTGGCGTTTTGCATGGTATAGTAGGCGTTAAAGACGGCTTGACGAATGGACGTCGCACGGATGGCCATCCCATGGTTTGCCATTAATACAACCTAACACAATCATGGTGAGCGAAATGAAATATTTCCGGTCAAGATGGATAGATACATCGCTGCCACTTATGAACTTATTTGCGAGGGCATCACCAAGCAGCGTATTTCGAACGAGGAAATCGCTAAGTGTGTCGCCGGAAAGCACACTTGCTGGCAAGCTGCTGAAGTCGAAAATCGGCGCGGCCGCGCCAATTACCGGGGCCTTGATCAATTCATGAACAAAAAATGCTTGTGTGGTCAGGCAAACTTACGGTGGACATTTGGGCCACGAGCGGTACTTTCGGTTGGTTTGCGAAGGGAAGAATGGCCTCTGTGTGCGCGTGAACTACCGCATTGACTTCCGGGAATTTACTGTATATCTGTGGGATGGTTGGTTAGTCAGTCACGCAAGGCATCATCTGAAATCCGACCGACCTCTGAATGAATAAACCGCTCCGAAAATCCATTGGGGATCGGGGCACCAGGCGAAAGCGTCACACCGACCGCCGTCGCGTTTTTTATAGCGTACCTGCGAGAAGCGTCAGAAATACTTTGAGATTTGGACAACGGAGGGAACATGCGTGACGATGGAGGTCGAGTTTGTTAGTGCCGGTGCGATGGCGAAAGACCTGGTAATCCAGCTGAATAGTTTGCATCAAATGGCCAGAATCGGGACGCACATGAGGAATTGACTGCTATTAGCGGGGTTTCGGACAGAGACGTGACCAAGAGCGTCTACAATATCGAGGAAGTGGAGAATATCTGACGGGAGATTAGCCCTCGAGGTAGGATTGGGAAGGAGGAAACGCACGGGAGGCGTCGAGCAGGTCAACAGCAGCCGCCTTCACTGCAGTAGGAATAGCAGGCTGTCCTGCTGCACCAGTAGCAGCCTCTCCTGACACAAGTGAAGAGAACACCACGCCCGCCAGGAAAGAGCTCAAGGTCGAGGTGAAGTGCATGGGATTGTGAGGTCCGCGATCGACATTGCAGAGCTTTATGGACCAGAGTAGGCAGCATCACGACAGGAACGTCGAGAGACGGGACGTGGGAGTCCATAAGAACCCAAAGTTTCCGTTTTTCTAAACAGAACCTGCCGCATTCGGAAATGGTGCCGCCAGGTAAGCATGGCGCACTAATTTCGGGACTTTTGTAGCTAGGCGGAATCCCACCTCGCTTTGACAACTACCAAACCCAGCCTCGCAGGGTCTGACCTAGTCTCGTTCCCATCCGTTATAGGGCAGTCGCTCGCTGCGCTCGCGGGCAGAAACCGTCATCTAAGCGGTCGGAATGTTCCGAGGCAGAAGTTTTGATGAAATTTGATGGGGGAGCACTGCCCTATAACGTCTGGTGCAATTCGTAGAGTAACCATGCGACTGTGTCACGCTGTGATTATCTTCAGTTATCTTTTCCGCATATGGGAGACTTGCCCGCTGTGACCAAACAGTGACCAGACGTGTCGCGTCTGACAGCTCCCTTCTGTCGCGTCCTTCCTGCCTTATTTGCGCGGCTTCTGTGATGCCCGTGCAGTCCCGCCTTGACGGCCACATCAGAGATGCTCGACGATCTGCCAAGCTCCTGCAGAAAGCCCGCGATGACGCCAATAAGACGCGTGAGGGAGGCTACTGCTCGGCCGCGGTACGCGCCAAAATCCGGAACGAGTTCGCCAAACGGAATCCTGGAATGGTGGCGCACCCATGGCAGGTTAACATCGGAGAAGCCCTTGAGCTCGGGATCGACTGCTCGCTTCTCGCCGGAACTGGCAGTGGGAAAACAATGCCCTTCGTGATGCCGCTCTTCACCCATCCGGACAAAATTGTGATAATCATATCTCCTTTCAACGCGCTGGAGGAAGATCAGGTGCGTATCTAAAGACTCGAAGTGGGAAGTCGACGTTGTCGTGGCTGATATTCCATGGAAGTTTGTGTATGAGTTTGCGTACGCTGTGCATTGCGCGGTCAGATAGGACCCCAAAAGCATTTGCTGCCCATTTGTGGCTCATGACAATGCCGAGGACATGCAAAGCATCAAAGGCGCGGGCAGAGAGTCCACATGCTTTTAAATAAACGGCCCAGAGTTTCGGCACTCGTCCACGGCGATGTGATCGTGTGTATTGGATTTGGGAGATGATGTTAAGGACGACCTGCACAGTTATAAATCTCAATTTTGTAAGCAAGAAGACAACTAATGGTTACATACCATGTCTGGATCTTTGTGCTTGTTTCTTGATTCTTGCAGCGGAGAATATGCTGCATGGCGAATTACTTCCCATAGAATGGGATTCGTATTTTTAACTTCGGACTTGAAAGAGCCGAAATTGAAGCTAGTCAAGTTCTCCTCTGAAAGCTCCTCTGGTGGGGACAGAAACAAAGGTGCAGACAGCTTTATTCCACGGTCAATACTGCTGCAAACAGCCTTGACTGCAAATTCTTCCAGCCGTCGGCGGCCCCCTGCGGGTTTTGATCCTCTAGCCCTGGGAGGCTTATGCCAACGCTCCAATATTCCTGGAAGTTCGTCCTTATCCGCAATACATTCGGCATCACCCCAGCTGAGAGCATCAAGAAAGAGTGGGAGCGGAAGCCCCACATCTTGCATGGACTTGAGGACCTCCTTCACTTTCCCAAAAATGTTTGCCCCCTCCAAATTGGCTTTAGCGCGTCGTATATTTGTGAGATGGATGGGATCATTTGGCTCGGGGTCTTCATCATCCGAGAGATCGCCGAAGCAATCATCTGGCTCATCGTCTACATGCTCCAGAATGTCATCGAGCTCAAAGTCGGGGTCATCCGTGTAGAAGAAGTCAAAATCGTCGGGGTTGTCGTCGTCCATGGTGGATGAGAATAGGGGAGTTAACGTTAATGGGCTTATCAGGATTGATTATCGCCGTGACAGATGTGACAGATCGTTGCAGTCGCATCACTACTCCACGAGTTACACCAGATGTTACACGGCAGTGCTCCCCCATCAATTTCATCAAAACTTCTGCCTCGGAACAATCCGAGCGGTCCGGTCTGCCCGTGAGCGCAGCGAGCGACTGCCGTGTAACATCTGGAGCCGAGATTAGGTCTGACCGTAACACTGCGAGCGAATGATCATGAGAAACCAGAAGTTTGAACCTGTTGGGGCAGAGAAAATCGAGCCGACCCTGTGTAGGCAAGTCGCCAATCAAGTGAGTTCGCTTCTCAGTTCCGTTCCGTTGCTTGGGCAGTCTAGGCTCATCTTTCTCCGTCAGACATTGGTTACTACATCATCTTTCCCCATATCGATTCTCCATATACTTCCTGAAACCGGCGTTCCTAGTCTACGCGAGGACAACAGACTGAGAAACTGTACCAAACTTATGACTGATCAATTTGCAAGGGACAGACCGCCATGTGTGCTTGTTCACAACCTGTTCGCACTCGGCAGTGGTAGTGCGCTTATTGAATCGGTTGCAATACGAAGTAGCACCATTTATCTGACGCAAGCTACACTCTCCCTATTACGACGACACATCAACTTCCGATAGGAGATCTCAAGCACTGCCAGCAGTCTTCCACTAAGTTCCTAACTGCACATGACGAGTCTAGCTCTGTCTAGTATCATATCAACCGAAGCGAGTCGTCCAGGTCTCAGATAGTCTAGACAAGCGATATGAGGTCCCAACACTTTTGATGGCAGTTCCTGTTCCTGAACGCTTGTCAGAGTAACGTCGAGAAATTTTGCGGCGGTTGCAGACGGAGGAAAAACACGTTCACGGTTCGCCTGCCATTCTTCGCTTTTTATTATCATTATTATAATTTTCTTAAATGTTGGTCGTAACGGTAGCATTCTCAGACCCCTAGTGGTGGATTTTTACCATCGTTGCCTTCGTGGGAGTTGCCGAACATTGACAGTCTGTAATAATATCCGGTGATTCTGTTGGCCCCGGTCGTTACGTTAGTAACTTGACTTGGCCGACTGGTCTTTTCCGCACATAATTAGGAATATTAAAGTTTGGATCTTGGGCTGGACTTCTGGCATTTGCAAGTCCTATGGCTCTTCTTCAACGAGTCGCCTACTGACGCTAGAATGCAATTGTGCATTACAGCTAGCCGACGCGCCGGAGCGACATAGGTCCGCGGGAATGCCGCGCGCGCCTTGTCTCGCCGCGTCTATCACAAAAAACTAAGCGCATGCATATAATTTTCCCTGAAAACAACCGCGTCTCTAGGATTCAAAAAAAAAAAAAAAAACTAGGCCGCGCAGCATCCACTTATTTTAACAATGGTGAGCGCTGTAGGTTGAGACCGTTTCGTATTGCAATCCAAAGGCGCGGAATCTCAGCCTTCTTCGGCACCGCACCATCCACCATGACAACTGCCCAAACATTCCGTAAGTGTCCCTACGCTTCCGCCCTTCCATTACTTCCCACACTGTTTCGACCAATGGGTCAGCCCAAGGATTGGGGGAACTCAATGCTTCCTTTATAAATTTGAATATCATGGATTCGGTTGCCAGCAGATACTTCGCCTCGGTCGCTGCCAGTGTCTACGCCAATGTCAACCTCTGCTTCTCAGATATCGGCTTACCTCCGCGTCTCCGCGTACGCCATCGCGTTCTTCGAGTACGTGTGTTCTGTGCTCATCCACAATTCACTCACACGCTACGTTTTGAAGCGTTCTCCAGACGCTCCCCGCCGAGTACCGCTTGTATGCACGGCAGAAGGGACTTTTCAAGCTCTCGTGCGTACCCATGTTTATTCCGGCATCCGCCAAGAAGGAACTAATCGACATACAGCACGGGGTGCATCCTTTTCATTCTGGTGCGCTACCTGGGCCTCGCGGCCATGATCATCGGGAACACGGGCTTCTTCGACCACGGGTTCACCGTGGAATCGTGCCGCCGCTACTACTGGCTTGCCCCGATATTCAAGCGTGCGTCGTAACTGCCAAGAGATCTTTTGTATCGATGCTGAGCGCCTATTGGGGGCAGTATTGCTGTACATGACGTCGCAGGCGATCCTGGGTCTCCGGTATGTAGTCGGGTCGACTTAGCATTTCGCCACTGACCCACGACTGGACGATAACAGGACATACGCTGTCTCGCGCAAGTCGCCGCATGTACTCAAAGTGCTAGTTGTGCTGTACATTCTCGTCACAGCGGTGTGCCATCCGCTCGTTTGAGCCTTCGTGCACATACTAATAGTCCAACTGTAGGCCGAGGCCATCTCTTCGTTTTGGAAGCGCATCCGTGAGTGCCCCATCTTCTGGATTGTGAACAGCATGGGCTGCAACATTGCTATTAGCATCACAAGCCAACGTATGACTTCTTGCCATGCTTCACATTTTTTACTTTTACGGAGCCTCATAACTCTAGGGAAAGTGAGTATCATGGTACTGGACTCGAGCTGGGTTCACTTACCTACTTCACAGCTGCACTTCGGGCAACGCGCCTGGCGTCCATCTCGCTTCGCTCTACTACGTCGGAGGGCTGTAAGCTGATATTTCATCCGCCGAATGCAGTATACTGACGACATGCGTCCTGCGGCAGACTCTTTGACGTCGTGAGCATGGTGATCTCATCCGCATACCTGTGGAAGTTCTCCGGCGTAAATCGTTCTTCGTGCGTACTTATCCGTTTGCACGTGTGGCACTGACGCCAGTGATGCAGGCCGACTCAACTCGTAAGAATGATGTTGCACGACGGGATCGTATACTTCATTGCGCTAAGCGGTATGTCCAACTCTCCTTGCCCAGCCACGGAGTGCAGTGAGTACGATTCAACTCAACTCCTGCAGCGATGAACGTCGTGAACATTATTTTTTACAACAACCCAAATACGGCCGTGCAGGCATCCGCGTGAGTTTCTCGCACTTTGCATTCTGCGACTGGGAACCGCTGTGATTGATAGCGAGGAGCAGGGGGCCCCTCGGATTCGCGTTCACGATGATCTTCAGCGGACGCTTCATCCTCAACCTTTCCGGTGCGTTGGCTGGCTAGTGCTGATGTGTGTCAATCAGCTAACATCCCTCATGCAGACCACGCCCACGACGGCATCTCGAACGAACATTCCTCGTCGCGCACACCCGTCAGCCCGGGGGTGTTCCATTCCGGCTACCGCCCTGGAGGCCAGCTCGCGTCTCGAAACGAGGACGGGATTGTCGTGAAGGTCGTGCAAAATGTCATCACGATGCGCGACATGGAACACGACTCTGATGCGAAGACAAAGAGCGGCCCTGGGCCGTGGGAGGATGGGAGGCCATAACTTTCCTTAATACTTTCCTTCGCCGCTGGGGCAATTTTCTTTTGGGCATACAGTAGCATAGTATTAGTATTAGTGTAATCCGTCCGCGGGTCCGACCTCTATCTCAAAATTTGGTTCCATGTTCGCGTGGAAATTCTTCGACACAAGAGGACCTCCTTGAGTCGATTTAGTGCCACTGCCGTGTGTGCCTCAAGGATGCTAGTAATTGGGGCCGAAGGGACAGAGTGGCTCTTGAATTGCTCGCGATATGTAGCACTCGGGGTACAGCATGATGGAATAGGCGTCCTTAAACTTGCTGCGAAGGGGATCAATCACTGCGGTGATCCGTTTGTATTAACAAGGGAAAAAAACAACTTACAAAAAAGCTCTACCGTATTAGTGTGTTTTACTGGCGAATTTTCTTCCAGGTAAAATTGCGTAGAGTTTTTCCCTTTGTAAAAGGATGTCTTTTTGTCCGGGTAAAGGAGTTCTCTCACCATGGCTTTGGTGAGAGAAGTGTTTTACAAGAACAAAGAGTGATCATTTTAACAAAGGAAAGAAAATAGCCATATTTTAGCTTGAATTTAGCAGCCGTAAAATTGCCAGTAAAACACACTGATATGGTAGAACTTTTTTATAAGCCGTTTTCCCTTGTTAATACAAACGGATCACCGCAGTGAATCCCAAATGCGTGCAAAGGTTATGAAATAGGAGGAAAAAAACGTCTCATTCGGCGAACTAACTCACTGTTCATTGAGTTAAGTACTCCGTTGCATAGACAGCCCTAGGCTCGAATCCAGCCTGTCTATGAAAGCAAGCTTGTCGATAGATGGAGGCAAGCCTGTGTCTATGAAACCAAGCTTGTCGATAGACAGGCTTGCCTCCATAGACAGCCCAGTCACTTGTCTAAGACAACCCCATGAGAGCAGCCCAGCATCCCAGGACGCGGTGAAAAAAACTCTGCAGGACGGGATCAAAAGAATGGCGACGCGGAGGACGAAGACACAGAGAAGAAACCGCTCCAAGATCGAGAGTGCTGGCGAGTGCATGCCTAACTCAAGAAGCAGCGGAGAGCTGCGAGTAAGGAGCTGCGACGGGAAGGTATTGACATCGTCGCCCGGGCGGCGTGGAAGAAGGAAGCGCACATCGCTTGCCCCCCAGGCTTGACTCCAGGGCAATGTTTGTGAGGCGGCAAAATCCTCTACTTAAAGTGGTGCCTCTCCGTGGCCTTGTGGGCAGCGGCAGATGTTGGGTGGACGACGTAGATTTATATGCGTAGTGTAGAGAGTGACAGATGACTGTGCTTGGAGCATGGAGAGTGGATGTGGATATACGCGTACCCACACGGAACGGTTTGAGATGGGTGTCAAAGTTCAAACTTGAGGATCCACAATGACAATCAGTGGCGCAGACAAAGATGAAGCGAAAGCGAGATGGAGGGAAAGAAAACAGACAGAGAAAAGGGGGTGCAAGGGAAGCAACACTCAACCTCAGCAGCGCGCAGGCTGGTGTAAGTACTGCTCTGGCGCGACGCCGAACGGCAGCCCGCCTCCGCCCATGCCCATCCCTGTACCCATTTGCATGCCCATTCCCATACCTGTGCCCATGCTCAGGTGCATGCCCATCTGCATAGGCACTCCGCCCATCATCACCGCCTGCTGCTGCTCATGCATCTCCCTCACCCGAATCGCCTGCTGTGTCTGCTGCTGGTGGACGTGGAACGCAGGGTGCGACGATTCACACCCGCTCATCTCATTCCCATTCCCATCCCGCCGCCCATTCCCATCGCGTTCATCCCCATCCCGGCGCCAGGCACGCCGCCGCCGCCGAGGAGACTCTCCTACCCTTCGAATCCTAGTCCCAGGTCGTACGCCCTGCGCCGCAGCGAAATATTCCTTCATTGGCGCGGCGTCCAGGTGCATCTGCGCCAGTATCCCCGCCCCCATCGCGGTGTGTATCCTCATCGCACCCGCACCCGCACTCGCAGGCGGCTTCGGAGGCCCGTCCCATCCTCCCGACGAGGACGGAGATGGCGGCCCTAACGGCAAGGGCGTCTCGAACGCGAATCGGCCCCCGCTACCGTGGATCGGCGCGGGCGCGGCGCCGTAGAACACACCCGCAGCGTTAGGACCGTGCGCAGAGGCGGGCGTGCTGTTCGTGCTCGCGCTGCGTGCGCGCTGTTGTTTGTGTGCTTCAGGTTCCTGCTGCGGCGACACGGTGTCCTCGTTGTTGTTGTTCTGGTTATCGGTGTCAGCGTCGGCGCCCTCCTCCTCGTCCTCCTCCTCGAGCTGGAGCCCCTCCTCGAGGATGAGGTGGAAGTCCTCCGTCTCGGCGCGGAGGACAGCGGTGTGTGCGTCGGAGCGGACGGGGGCGTCACGTTGCGGGACTCGGGCGCTGGCGCGCCATTCGTTCATTTCCTGCAAGTGTGTGTTGGGATCAAGGCGCGAGGTACTTGGAAGAGAGGGAGAGAACGGAAAGTACTGTAAGCAAGTAACGAAGTCAGGCAACGACGCCAGGCAACGACGCCCTCGCCTCGGCCACGAAACACGACGCTGCCGCGCAGCAAGGCAAGGAGAACGTGCGCGATACACGCACGCATCGATGCCGCAGAGTGTCCATACATTCCCGCCCACGACGCGCGGAAGTACAGGTAGAGAACGCCAAAGAATTTGAAAATCCCATAAAGAACACCGTCGCCGCTCCGTCCACCAAGAGGGCTAGGAGGCCGTGCGCCATACACCAATACCCACTACCACGACCGTCGCTGCACTGCCAAGGCCGAAACGAAAAAAGAGTACCAGCAATTCGAAAGAGAGACATCATCCGATGATCAAAAAAGGGAATCGTGGGCTGGCGCGTAGCGCGAACGAGTAACCCAAGAAAACAGAAGAAGGGGGATCGGCGAGGGAAAAGGTGCAAGAAAAAGGAAAGTGAAACACCCGAAAAACGGACACCCGGAAGGAAGGAAGAAGGAAGCATTAGAGACGAAGGACGACGCACCTTCCTCAACCACTCTGCCTCCCTGGCAAGCGCCCACAGCGTCTGCGCGGCGAGGACGCGGTGGCGGCGGGCGGCGTGAACTGTTGTGATGCTATATGCGACAGAGGAGGATGGAGGAGGTCAGCGAGGTGAAGGGAAGGAGCAGAGGAAAGAAAAGAAGAGGAAGAACACGCGACAAGGAGAAAAGAAGCGCGCGACGGGGTACACCCGGAGAATCGAGGCGAGGGTCTACGAGTCCGCAAAAAGTTAATTGTGCATGCTGGAATGGAGAGAGACGCACCAAAAATGTCCCATTAAGCGTCTCCCTGCGGATCCTCTCCACGGCATTATGGGTCGCGCGGCGCTAGGCAGTGTTGGCACGGCGCTTTGGCTGCTGTGCGCCGTTCGCGAGGGTGGTGGAGTCGGTCTTTGTATCCATGGCATCGGTCGGAGAAGTAGGAGAAGCTGAGGATGCGGGAGACGTGGGCTCGAGCTTGAGTGGCGGCAGTAGTAACAGTGAAAGCCATTCGTGTTGCGGTCAAAAATCCCAAAGCCAAAAAAAGTGTCATGTAGGGAGAACGGACGACTCGCGATCAGCAGATGTTCAGCGGAGTCGTGCGTGTGTCGGTGTCGGTGTCACTTCGTCTGGTTTGTAAATTGGGCAAGCGGAGAGGGGGGAGTGCGGGTGTCTGGTTGGACGGCGTCCGGTTATACGTTGGTGGCAGGGGTTGGTTCTTATGAGAAGCAGCGAGCAGGGCTCAAGCGTACTTTGCGTTGCTGGATATTGCAGGGGGACTATTGCAAGGTTCCTTCGTCAGGGAGGGTTAGGTTTGAGAGCGGGGAGGGCGGGTTGTAGGGGCCGAAAAGGGTCGCGAGATCTGTGCAATAACGCGAGGTCAGCGCCGTCGTTGTCCTGAAAACTAGACTAGGGCCACTGACTCCAAGCGGGATCCTTAAGCAGCGGGGGGATGCGGGTGGAGGGGGCGGAGAGGGCGGAGGCGGGGAACGCGAAGCAGGATCGGGACGTCAGACAGCGAGCATGGGTGAGGAAGAGACTGGCTCGTGTTGCGGCGTGCTTTTGTTAACGCTGGAGATCTCCGAATCGCCGAAGGTGACGTGATGGTGTGATCACTAGCCGTTCTTCCGAATTCGGTCTGGATAGGGCTGCCTCGTTCCTTGATCGGGCTCAGTCTTCTTTTTGCCTTTTAGCCAGTTTCAAGCAGTCCAGTTCAAGTCTGGGACTAACGCGTCCCGATATCTATCCAGCTCAACGTTGTGCTGCATCGCTGCTGTGCGTCCTGTGTCCTGTGCGAATCGCGATTCGGCGCACAAAGTCCCGACTCCCGATATCGTCCAGTGTCTCGTCGGCATTCGCGAATGTCCACCGAGGGCTCTTGCCTCTTCCTACCTACCGAACGCCGCCGCCGTGACCATTCGTCATACCGTCCGGTATCCGGCATCCTGCAGCCCGATGAATGTGCCCGATATCGGCAATACACCATTTCAGCAACGCAACGACCAACTCCGCCGCATCTTCGTACTATGAAGTCGCAGACTGACGCTGACAGATCTTTCCTCAGTTTGGTATGTCTCCCAACAGTCGTATTCTAAAATACCACTGACGCCTTGCATCCCTTTGTTGCGTACTTATTCAAACCCTATCCGTACTCACCTCAGTCAGCATCCTCCTCACTCTCGTGCGCCCGTCTCGCACTGCCCGGTGAATAAAACACGGGATCACCTCCTGCTCACTCCCGTGGAATCTCAACCTCGTAGCATAGTGATTTTATCGGTCAGTCTCTTATCTCGCTTAGGCTTACGCTTACTTACCGCCGGATTCGTCGACCCCACAAGTATCTATCGCGTGCCAACTCTTTCCGGAAAGAGGAAAACTGCGCTCATCTACGTCCACCCTCCTCTATATATTCGCCTCCACGTCGATTTTCATCCTCATTGCACCAAGGTTGTAATCTCTATTCTTCGACATCCACGTACGGCCCCCCGTATCTCAAACTCCGACAGCGATATTTCGGAGCCAGACATATACCTGTTCATCTGGACCAGTATGCAGACCGCTGTCTTGCTCGTTCTCCCTCTCGTAACTTACATAAACCTCTCTGGCCCTGCACATCATCATTGTCAATGCCGGCGGCTCATTCTTCATCAGCGAAGGAAGCCCCCCGGAAGCAATTCAGACATCGTTTGGCTCATATCAGGATTTCAAAGGTTTTGGCGGATCTATGGCCTGCAGGAAGATCAGCGACCAACGCTGATATCAGAGGCCATCCTTCAACGCGAATTCGATGCAAACAGAATCGCGGCGCAAGCACTTATGGGTAAGGTCTCTCGAACTACCAACCTTCACGCTGATACTGAGCATTACCGCAAGATTCAGGACGCACTCCTCAGCGCGCCCAATGACGTCAACCACTTATTTTTCCGAGGTCCTTGTTCACACATACACGTTGCTCACTCTCGATTTCCTATCCCACTGTCTCCATTTTTGGCATCACGAACGCCGATATCAGAAGATAGAAGCCTCATATGCACGTCCCCTTGTTCCCTTTGTGTCGGTTACGTTGGAGGTGAGCTTATTATTTACAAGGGGCTGGTCGGCCGCTTCGCGGCCTCCCATCCCCTTCCATGCAATTTATTCATACCAAAACTTACTTTATTAAGCTGGGAGTTGTCCAACAAAGTTCTGCTTGCTCTCTGCACATCAGTGTTTCTCAGCGAATATCTGTGATTTTCTCTTCAGACAGTAGCATTTTGTTTCCGATTGGAGTCGCGATTGCTTTCAGTTTCGTTAACATGCCAGAGTCTTTGCACCTAGCGTCGCAAGTGACGATGCCGCTCCGCTTTGGATTCGTGATTGCCTTGATCCGGAACTGAATCCAACTCGGCCATGCTAGATAAATGTCCACAGACTGGCAGAGAAAAGTTGGGTGGAGAAAGCCAGAGAGCAGCAGAGTTAAGTACAGGCACCTATGGTGGAAGGAAAGGGCTTGGTGGTGAGGCGCACAGTCCCCGCAGTAAGGGCATAGTCCCTGCAGCAATCGCACAGGTGTCGGCACAAAGGCCTTCTCTTGGCGTCAATCTTTCAAGCAAGCTTTGAGGGTGATCAATTTACGGGAAGTACCGTTCGCCGCGGCAAAAGGATGCCTTTGCAGAGAGTGATTTGCCAAGAGTGCAAGGGTGTGTGAGTGCACAGCATGGGAAGTTTGATCACATCAGCGGAGCTTGAAAAGGCTTCGGACGGACAGACGGACAACGTAATTTTATAAAGAGGGTGACTCCAATTGGCATTATTTCGCCGTTGATGTCAGAGCATTTCGTACGAGCGGGTTGTTGTCACTTACATCTCAGTATCGTGATTAATTCGTACGTCAAACCAGACTGTGCCGCAAACGGCGACATCAGAAGATCTGCATTTTCTTCCGTCTCAACGCGTCAGCGCTATCCTCAACCCGAGTCCCCGGTCCGTACACTTCCTTCGCTCGTCATGCCCAAAATCGTATACGCAAGTACTTCATCCCGTCCCCGGTTAGGGCTTGCAGCTGACATCCACTACGACGGTGATTCCGAAGAGTCAACGCAATATCGAATATGCAATATCGCGTTCTACCCTCTAGATAAGTCCTCCTTTCCCTCGTGGAGCACCCAACTTTGATCCCCGCGAGGCGTCAGATCCCGCCGTCAAGGCTTCCGATAAGCATTAACGTCCTCGACATCACCGCAAGGGGGATCAGCTGAAGCTCCCAAATATTCTATTGCTCGAGTAACTCACGGCAAGATGTGCGTAGGTATGGCATCCGCACTAAACACAGATACAGTACGTCGAGCCTTCGTCTGTTCTAGACTCAATCTCCGACTCAAATTCAGTGCTTCTTCCCTTGACGGGTGACTAGAGTTGCGTTGATTTGAATTGTGCATGTACGCCATACATGTGCCAAAATGCTAAATCCTATTGGTGCGATAGGTTGCGCTCAGAGGAGCTGATTCGGCGGCGGAGGTAAGTCAAAGTTGCCCTCTAATTGCGTCGGGCAGTGCCGGTGTCTGCCTCACCGGTGGACCGCCTCGTTCCTCCCACTTTCTTTCAACTCTGAATCCAGTGTTACCTCCACACTTCCATCAGATCTGTGAATACCAGAACGGCTCCTTGCCCGCTCCTGTGTGAGTAATCGAACAAATCTCGACCATGCTGAACCCAATTATAGATATACCTCCGAACTTTCACGTGCGCGCAAAAAACAAAAAGTTACGGGTGCGCCCGGGATAGGTCAGGAATTTATTTCATTGACATTCGACCGCATCCTCAATAGAAAACCACCCGCAATCGACTTTTTTGCGCTAAACTACCTTTCTCTTGGAGAGAACCCTGTCCATAAGTCTTCAATAATTCTGACTCTTCCCGTTTCCTCTCTTCGTGCGTGCTCCTTTCCCAATTCCCATCCCATGAGCGGCTTGAACTTTTTCATCGTTTTGAAACGAACAGGTGAACCACAACAGAGACAATATGGTACCGTCAGCTCTCACCTCCTCTGCCGAGCGGAACTGCCTCGGGCGTCACTTCAACTTGAGTGAACAGTGCCGGCAAATAGCACTCCGGGCGACCTCCCGATTGAATTTTAACCTCGGATGGTATGTCTTCCCATCCCGAAATCCTGCAACTCAGCGGTGTTGGAGCTTGTTTCACTGACTTGGGTATTAAACTTGGCCCATTCTTCGGAACGCTGGACATCATGCAACATCGGATCGCCATCGAAGCACGGACCTGCAGCCGCGTAACTCCCAGCCCTGGCTCTATCCAACTGCTCCGTTTTATCTCAATGCGCACGCAGGGCCTCTCTGCTGTCCTCTTGTAGATCACTTGCAACACGGCGGATGCATTTTGCGGGAAAGCATAAATATGAGACGGAACACGCGACAAACTCCCGCATCGCAGTTAGACTCAATGTTGGTCCTATTCGCCTTCTTGACGTTCCTCATTTTCCTCCCTCGCTCGCCCCCACGGTATGGATGCCTCGCCGATGGTGCATACCAATATGATTCTGTCCGGACTACACTCGCTGTTTTCTCTTCCCAAGTAATGTAAGCTCCTAAACGCTTGCAAATACGAATGTTTCTCGCGCTCACTTGACGTTCCTCATTTTCCTCCCTCGCTCGCCCCCGGTATGGATGCCTCGCCGATGGTGCATACCAATATGATTCTGTCCGGACTAGACTCGCTGTTTTCTCTTCCCGAGTAATGTAAGCTCCTAAGCGCTTGCAAATACGAATGTTTCTCACGCTCACGAATCCCACTTTGGTGCGGACATCATCACTGTTCTCGATCAATCCCTCGAAGCAGTTCTGGGGGATGCTTTTGAACCTCCCGAGCTCACGACTTGCGCTGTCGGATGTGTCTTGAACACAACCAGTGGTGCGTCTGGCGCCGTGATATCAATTCCGGATGCAGACGAGTGATTCATTTCTGTATATGTACAGACAGGCGCAAAACTTTCCACTGCTGCGAGCTACGGGTCCACAACATGTAAGACCACAAAAATCAGCGCGGCCAGAGTTATCCAAACGCGACCGGGGGATTTCGGTCAATTTGGGACCTTCTTTTATTCCAATTCCGCATGCTCTATATGTCGTATGACTGGGCTCCCCGCGGACCTCAACGCACTCTGGCGGCAAAGTCATCCCACCAGGTAGATATCATCGCGGTCTATGCACCTGTAGGGATTCGAACTCCGTCTTCACCCCATTTTGATCAACCCATAACCAGACGAACAGTGCGTGGTGTTTATTTGACACCACCAGAGCGTTTCCTTCCGAAATATATTTGACGAGTCTCTGCTGCCCCATCTCGTCCGCCAAGAATACCAAAAGGTGCCTTTGGAGCACGGCGAGGCTTGATTCACTCCAAATCCCGCACAATTCTGGTTTCTTGACGGTTCGCGTGTATATCCACCGAATTGTATTCTGAGTCAGAAGAAACGGTTTCTAACACAAGTTTGTTCGCCGCAAATTCTTTCACCGTCACGGTGCCATCAGGTAGGTCACGCAGCTCGTACAGGAAATAAAACCACCGATCCAGAGCCACATCAGGCCGGGACATGTAGCTAAGAGCGCATTGCGACGTTGCGGAAAGCCGGGACTTTGTAAGCGCCAAATTCGTCGTAATCCTCGTTCTCACGGCATTTCCACGCGATGGCGAATCTCTCGAGGCGCAGCGGAGGCACGGGGGAATCGAGTATATTCAGGAAGAATTTCGATATTTTTATTACTGAAGTGTCTGTCTACGAGAGAACAGATTGACTTGGCCAGATTGCCGGCATTCCAGAATTTTTGAAGTCCGATGATGGCCATCAGATCCGATACCCCTCTTCAAATTCGATCCTGATGCCCTAAGCGTCGTAGAAATGATAGCGTAGTCGTTCATTGGGCACGAATATCACACGAATAAACATGTTCCCGTCATCATCGGGGCACTTTTACCTTCCAATATCTAACCGCATGACCCGGCCCCGTGCGGAACACGATAAATTGAGTTCGGATCCCAGTTGATCTTCGCTTGAACCTTAGGCTGGCTTTCGGCGTGCTGCTCCACATGAGCCAAGACTATAAGTAGGCATATACGGACGAGACCGCGGCTCATCAACCAGAATGATATCGCAGGCTGTGGACACTGCCTTCGACTTGATGGTGGATATCAAAGGAAGATTGCAAGTCGACGGGTGTCCTTTCCCAAATGCCCCACCAGCATGCTGTCGCAGAAAATCGCCTCAACAATATCGTTGCCTATTTGACTACGGCTCTCACCCTCTTCGGCGAGCTCAATGATGTATTTGGCAACTCATTTGTTCAGCCCATCGCAAAAACTGTTCTTTCGTTGATCACCGCCGTGCGGGTAACTCTCTTTGCTCGCTTGTAAATTTAATCGCTCAAACTTTATTCCAGTGTGTGAAGAGGAATAGAGATGAATGCATTCGGCTTATTGAAAACATCCATCAAGTCCTCTACGCAATTGTAAATCTATACATAAACTCCGAAACTACTGGGTCTGTGCCACCGAAATTCCTGGCCCACATTGGAGGATTTGCTGAGTCATTGGGTTCATCTGGGATTCCGAGGTATCACTGACCGAGCCATGCAGGACTTTACATAAGATATACACATTTGTCGAGGCGCAGCAAGATGGCAGCCGGATCAAACACTTCTTCCGCCACAGTGAAATGAACATGCTGCGCAAAGATTGCCAGAATGGATTGGATCAGGCTCTGGAACATTTTCAAGCGAGTGTTTGTGTCGATCAACAATAATTGATAATCTGACATCACTTGTGATTCAGATTAATACCGCTATTTTCGGCACTATCGATGATATGAAGCGTCAGACAGACACTCTGCATCGTGAGCTCCTCGAAATGGTTTCAACACTTTCAGAATCAGATGGATCATCGTCGATATATGAGGGGGTCAATGATTCGCAACGAAGGCAAGATAACCAGTCTTGTAATATTGAAACTGTGCTTATTTTCCTTCTCAAGCTCAAATTCATTGTCAATGTTGCCCTCAAATCCCAAAATTTTCCATGGCCGTGATGCCGAATTGGGCAATATTCTTAGCATGCTTGGCCAAGAATCACCCAGAATAGCCATCTTGGGTGGAGGTGGAATGGGCAAGACGAGCCTGGCCAGAGCAGTTCTTCACCACCCAGAAATTTGCCTGAAGTTTCAGCACAAATATTTCATCAGTGCCGAATCCTCCTCTAACAGCATCGATTTGGCAGCAGTGATCGGCTTGTACCTAGGTTTGACAGCTGGAACTGACCTTAGGAAACCTGTGGTTCAGTATTTCGCAAAGAAATCGCATTGTCTTCTGATTTTGGACAACCTTGAGACTCCGTGGGAGCCAATGCAGTCCCGCAGTGGAGTCGAAGAGTTCCTTTCCCTACTCACAGATGTGCAACACCTTGCATTAATCGTAAGTCCATATGAATATCTTAGTCTTTCACTGACATTGCAAAGATCACAATGCGAGGTGCTGAAAGGCCAACTAAAGTGCGCTGGACTCGTCCATTTCTGTTATCTCTGAAGGCTTTTTCAGACGATGCCGCCCGACAAACCTTCATTGATATCACAGATGATGCATACGAGAACGAGGACCTGGACCAACTCCTCCAATTCACAGATAATATGCCTTTGGCAGTCGATTTGATTGCCCATTTGGCGGGTCAAGAAGGCTGTTCCGCTATCCTGACTCGGTGGGAAACTGAAAAGACCGCTCTGCTTTCTGCTGGCCACGATCGGAAATCGAATTTGGATGTATCTATTCAACTCTCTCTCTCAAGTCCCCGCATTACATCTGGTTCAAAGGACCTCCTCAGTCTCCTCTCGATTTTGCCAGATGGACTTTCAGATGTTGAACTTCTCCAAAGCAATCTTCCAATCCGGGATATTCGGGGTTCCAAAGCTGTGTTACTTGCTACTTCCTTGGCCTATGTTGACAACAAGAAACGACTTCGGTCCCTCATGCCTATTAGAGAGCACATTCAAAGGTTTGCTCGGCCATCCCGTTTTCTTACAGGCCCACTCCAGAAATATCTCCATTCACTTCTAGTCCTTTATAAGCAATATAATGGGGTACAAATGGAGTCTGTTGTGAATCAAATCACAATGAATCTCCGGAACCTGCAGCAAATTCTACAGATGGAATTGGGCACGGACAGTTCAGATATTGCCGACACTGTGCATTGCATCTTGGCCGTAAACTCATTCAGGCGAATTACGGAGAGCAGTGGCACTTCATTAATGGATGACATTCCGATTGTCTTGTCTCAACTTGACGACTCCCAACTGCACGTACACTTCATTGCAGAAGTCATCTTGTCATCAGGCATAAAGCTTATACCAACGCTTACTTGTGAAACACTCATCGCCCAAGGTATGTCCTACTGCAATAACTTCAATGACCCCGAACTTTCATGTAAGTCAATTATCATTTTCTTTCTGGATCCTTCTCATGAAAACCTGCCCCTAATAGCCAGATTCTATGCAGCCGCTGGAAATTATTTCTCTTTGCAAAATCAGTCGTCCACCGCCATGCCATACCTTGACAAGGCTCTTTCATTGTCAAGATTATGCGGAGACATTAATGGGCAGTGCAGTGCATTGAGCATTATTGCTGGGATCACATTCAGACTCGGAGATTATTCCGCCGCTCGGAGACATGCCTGTGAAATGCAGAGGCTCTCAACCATATCAGCAAATTTATATCAGGAAGCAAGAGCACTGCGGATTGGAGCCACATGCGCAACATATTGTGGGGACTACCCATGGAGTATCATACAGCTGCAGCGAGCCGATGAAATTCTGCGCGTTTGCGGCATGTCTGGAGGTCTGGGCGATTACAATATCAAATTGCAAAGGGCGGAGGTCCATTTGATGAAATCCGAATATGCAGAGGCCAGAAGCATTAACACCGAACTCGTTCAAAAAACTAATAAGGAACTTCACGGATGGATCCATGTACACGCACTACTCAATATTGCTGAGGTTGATGTGGCAATTGGTGCAGCTGAACAGGAAGTAAAACAGAGCCTCGACAAAGCGCGAACAATCTTCAGCTCTATGGGTTACATCAGTGGCGTTACCTGCTGTAAACTGCTGTTGGCTGACCTACGACTTCGGGAAGGTGATGTTTCAGCTGAAGCATTATTTCAAGAATGCCTCAATTCGACATGGGGCAGAGAAAACCATCTTGCCTCCCTCGCGTTGGAACGATTGGCAGATTTGAACCGGTGGCGTGGCATGGAGCATGCATCCACATGGCCCAGCATATACCTAGTGCATGCACTCAAATTGGGCGGGAAATTGCCCATACACAAGGCACTTCTTTTCCTAGCCGATCTGTTCAGGTCCCAAGGGGATCAAAATACAGCGTACAGCCTCTACATGGTTACCCACGAGGGATTCGCCTGTATGGACGTCCATTATAGCAGAGCTCAATGCCTACTACGTCTCGGAGATCTTGCCAACGGCAACGATGATTTTTTAACCGCTACAGAATTCTGGAAGACTGCCCGTCCGCTATTTGAGAGGTCGTCGCAACACAAATGTGTCGCACTAATCGATGAAAGACTTGGCGAAAACCACGACGCTGGCAGATCTGGCACTGTTGCTAAAAATCATTCAAACACATTCGACCTGCTCGACAAGTCCATGATCACAGGGGGAGAAAGTGAGAATTTGAGAAGCCAGGTTACCTTTCCGATGTAGATAATCAGATTTAGTCTGGTCCTGTAACTTGAGTCGGTAGACAACTTCATCCTGTCCTCCAACGCCAGTAGTGCCAGAAATAGACCATGTGTCGAGGGGGGATCTTTTTAAGTTTTGTGCAGAAGAGGTCCCCCTACAGCCATCCATTTAGAGTCATTCAGTCTTGAACTATACAATAGCGTTGGAAGCAGCCGCAATGTATCATAGCATCGAGATTGAAACAGATGATATCAGAGGGTCTCAAGGTCACTGTTGAATATGCTGGGCGCCGAAAGATGGACTACGTAAGTTTCTAAGTTGTCGGATGGTCGACGTATCAGAATTGCACACGGTATCGACCACCTTCTCCCATTCGGAGTCCAAAGAAAACCACCATTCTTCAACATAAATGAACTCTCGTTGTTGGCTCGTATGTATTTGCTTTTCATATGATAGAACTTGCACTATGTCATAGACAGACACTACAACGATATGGTGCTCGTACCTATCTAGCGGTGTAAAATGATCATCCAGCATCCAAACAAGCTAGGCGGAGATAGTTGCCAACACCAGCTCGAAGGAGAAGCTTGAATTTATGAAATCTGCGGGCGTAGACGTCGTCTTCGATCAATTATAAAGTCACGGATATCTACTTTATTTTCGCATCTTTCTCGTTTAATTTGTCGCAGGGAGCGTTCTTTACACGCTCTGGACCACCTGCGAGCCAGAAAATAAAAAGGTATTTTTTCCCCCCCTCCCTGCCCCTTGTCCGGCCCGGACTCCCTTCCTACAGGCCCGTCCTTGCCAAGGAGAGGCCCCGGCCGATTTGGTGTGCGAGTTCCTATTTTGACCATGCATCTACATTTCTTGATCGAGTACCGCCCATGAACCCGCCTAACTAGTCAAGCAGTAAAAACTTGAATTACTCTTCGGCCGAAGCCCATCAGCGATTCAGACACTCGGCACCTCGGCCCAAGCCATCAATGATCTCGTCATCGCGCCGATCAGCTTGTTTCTTGCCTCCATTCACCCAGTTTCGTCCACCGCGAGTAAGCGATCATCCAAGATCTTTGTGCCTGCGGCATCTAACTCTTTCTTCTACGACTAATCTGCTATCGCAAGTTCTCCGATGAAAACGTACATACCGGAGGGATCGTATCCCGTGTCCCGATTTGCCGTCTTTACGCACCCGACTCGCGTCAGCTTCGTGCTTCGTGCGATATATATAAGTGGAGCTGGAGCACAATATTACAATACTCCCCGCATAACAGGAGCCCCCTCCCTGCGCTAATGATTCCGCGCCCTTTCTGTGCACTGCTGGTTCGTGGATCCCAGCGTCGTTGGCAACTGCTGAAGGAAATCCGATGATAACCTGCGAGATACTGTGGGTCTCTCGACCAGTGTGTCGATGTTACCTTTCCGAGCCTCTGGATGGATGAATAAATGCATCGGTACCTATACGAGTGGGTGAGGCGGCATAAAATATTGACGACGCTGACTATGTTGCCTGAAGACTAGGATGGGCACGTGCTCGGATGGATCGTAGAATATGATATCCAAGGCGGACCACCGGAGATGGACACTAGTGGGGATAGCCAAGGTATGGATCGGAGTCAGCGACAAACTTTGTTTTCCGGTTTGTTTCCGACGGAAGATAATGCCCCTGGTCCCCGGCCCATACTCTCCTCCGGTGTGTAATGGTGTGTAATGATTCTGTGTTCTGCGGAACAAGTGCGAGCCGTGCTTCTTCTCATGCTGGCCCAGAAACCCAGTGCCTGAAGCCCAGTGCGTTCCCAGACGATTTCTTTGATGGACATGCGGACTTCCATGACTGTCGTCGGCCAGTACATCTACGCCTTGAGGCGGTGAGCCCGAGTCCTGCACTTTTTGCGCTTCTTGTTGATGAGTGAGTCCGTCCAGTGTCCAACGTCCGTCATGCGCCATTCCAGGGCTGCCTCGTCCACGGAACTCTGACGGAGTCCCGAGTCTGTGAGCCATCTCACTTTTTTTGGAGCAAGCTTGAAGGCTGACTTTCGCAGGAATGAATAAGTAGATGAATGCGACGAAATATTGACGGACTCACTACGTTATGTGAGGATGCCAGCGTGCATGAAGGCGACTGCTGCAGAGACAGACGAGGTGCGAGCTAGAGGTAGAGCCACTCACACGTGCCTGTTTAATTGATTTCCGACAGAGGACAGCGAGTCGCCCAGAGCAGCCCGAAAGGAAAAGGTAAGTAATTTTAACTCAAGATACGTCTGAGTCATCTGTCTCACTCAGCACATACAGGAATTGATCGAAAGCGGATTGCTACCCGTGCGTTTACAAAGCCCAACTTTTTTTCATGTGAAGCTGCAGACTCAGCTCTGAATCGATTCACCATCAACAGCCATAGTTGCGTGATTAGCGTAATTGTCTCCATCAGGTTAGCGCCGAAGATTAAATGCGAACCCCGGTGATCGAAAGATGCGTAGTGAGGAATATTCTTGCGAGGTAGTTTTTTTCTTTGCCGGACAAACCCGTTGAATTCAAGTCAGGCTTCGAGCTGTGCATGCGTTGCGTATTAATGGCCCAATCGATGTGGATTGACTGAGTGATACGGGGTGAGCGTATCCTCCGAACTTGGGGCTCACACAGGGAGTGATGGGCCAAAAGTAACTTGTGGAATTCACAGGCCCTTTTATACTACTGGGAGGAGTCATATGGCAAGGCAGTGCCCAGAGTCATACAAGTCTTCTATCTAAGACTGACTGCTTTTTTCACTAGTGTTTCACTGTCGTTTCATAGTGCGCTCTGTCTAGCTTCTCTGTCTTCTCCGTGACTCGGTATGACTCAGTTCGAGTCATGGCAATAGGTATCATGTTCAAATTTCGTTTTTCCTCTCTGCCCAGTCTGCTTCACTTGACCAACAATAACTGCCGATTCCCGCGGATAGTTCGCGGATAAAACTCAGTGGGACCTGATGACATAATGAGCATGACACAATTGTGCGTGATCGTAATCCCGTCGTGATTTGCAGAACTCTCGCCGTACATGCTACCGATTGTACAACACGAAAAGCCAACGGAAGAACAACGTATTCCAAGTATTGTGTATCTCTTTGCAAGTTCTATCCCGAAAATTGGTCGAAAATCAACTCGCTTAATTTCGGCACGCAGGTACCGTTTAGCCGTGAAACATGCTGACGGATAAGCGGCTTTGTCACGATTGGGGCGCGGGTAGCTTCCGAAGGTTTTTTATGCGCGTCCCATTTGCCGATGACTGTGCTGCGCCGATCCGCTCCTTTATAAGGTCTTCGTCCAGATTATTTTGGCAACGACATCTCAACTACCATGTCTGCCAGTCAAGTCGAAGCGCCTACCCCCCGCGTCTCCGCCGACCACACACTCGGAGCCCCTAGCGTCCGCTCAGTCGCCCGCGATGAAAAAGCCGCTGGGCCACCAGCCCCACTGCCAGATACAATTCTGACGGGTAAAAAGCTCGCGATTGTTTTTGTGGCTATGTACGTCCTGTTTTTGTCTCCTCCCTTACTCCTTTCTAACTCGTTCTTTCACCAAGGCTCCTCTCACTTCTCCTTATCGCGTTGGACCAAACGATTCTGTCGACCGCCCTACCTCGCATAGCATCTGTGCGTCTTGCATCGATCTTGCTCCGAGCATTATTAGCTGACTTGTGTGTTTCTAGGACTTCGAGGCATTCAGCCTGCAGGGGTGGGTAGCCACCTCGTTCGTGCTCGCACAGACCGTCTTTCTCCTCTTCTACGGCCAACTCCTCCGGATATTCCCGCAAAGTGGATCCTCGTTTCCGCCATCACCATATTCGAGATCGGCAGCTTGTTGTGCGGGGTGTCGCAGAATGTCAATCAGCTCATTGCTGGCCGTGCGGTCTCAGGTCTGGGAGCGGCGGGAATATGTGCGTGTTTACTCTAATCGAAATCCGACTCCGCCTTCTGACGCTTGTTGTACAGTCGTGGCGATGATCCAAGTCATGTCGCAGGTCACTCGCCTCGAGGATCGCCCGCGACTCTTTGGCCTCTTCGGCGCCGTATTCGGCCTTTCTTCCGTCATCGGGCCCCTCATTGGCGGCGCGTTCACCGACCACGTAACTTGGCGGTGGTGCTTCTTCATCAACCTCCCTCTCGGCGGTGTATCCGTCTTGGGTGTCCTCTTCCTGTTGAAGGCTTCGCCTCCCCTGGGCTCTGACCCCAACAAGCGCTCGCTGCGGGACATCTGGCAGCAGACCCTTGGCCTCGATTACGTCGGCGCCATCCTCGTTGCGGGAAGTATCACTTGCCTCACCCTATCTCTTCAATGGGGAGGGAATACCAAGGCGTGGAACGACAAGGCCGTCATCATCGTGCGTGTTTTCTCTGTTGCTTTAGCACCCCAATAACTGACCAGCCATTCCCCAGTGCTTCGTCTTCGCCGGTGTCATCGCTGCCGCGTACGTCGTGTGGGAGATGCATCTGGGCCAGAGGGCAATGACGCCGACGGCGATCTTCAAGTCCGCCTCGGTCTGGGCAATTCTCGCGTACTCCTTCCTGACGCGGTTCTCGCTGCTCCTCTTCTCGTACTATATCCCCATCTTCTACCAGGCTGTCCGCCACCACAGCGCCACGTCCTCCGGCATCGATCTTCTCCCGTTCATGCTCGGCGTCGTCGTCACCGTCATCTCCACGGGGCAGATCGTCGGCCGCTTCGGCTACTAGTACGTCCTTTTTTTTCCCCCCAATATTCGACCAAGATCTAATTTCTCCTCCAGCTGGCCTTTCCTCCTCGGCGCCCCCTGCTTCCTCGCCGTCGGCTCCGGCCTCCTCTACAGCCTCAACACCACCTCACCCGCCGCACACATCATCGGCTTCCAAATCCTCGCTGGTGTCGGAACGGGCATGGGCATGCAGAACTCCCTCCTTGCCATCCAAGTCGAGTTCCGCGACAACCCACGCCTCCTCGGACAAGCGACCTCTATGGGCTCCTTCGCGCAATTCCTCGGCGGTACCCTCGGGTTGGGCATCGCGGAGCCCGTCTTCGCCTCTGAGCTGTCCAAATTCCTCCTCAAATACGCTCCTGAGGCGCCGGCGCAGATCGTGAAGGAGAGCCCGACGGCGATTTACACGGCTCTGCCGGCTGCGATGATCCCCGGCGTCGTGCGCAGCTACGCGGAGGCGCTGCGGATTGTCTTTGTGTTGGGGGTGCCGGTGGCGGGATTGGCCCTGGTGGCGGCCATCTTCATCAAGAACATCAAGATCGAAAAGTCGGCGCCGCCCGCTGCAGCGCCCGCGAAGGACGTGGAGAAGGCGGAGGAGGCCGAGGAGGCATAGAGCGCATACGGCCCATCGCGCAGAAACCGACGAACACAACACAACTGTATCACCATTACGCATACGCACCCCACTCAAAATCTAGACGGGTATACGATAGGGTCGGAGATAGACTTTAATTAATGTGTATTGGATTGGGATGGTTATCTACCAGTACTACTAAATAGCTACATAGTTACCCACGTAGTTGACCCAGGCACCTAATGTGCTCTGGAATGTAATTGACGAACATTACGATTGGAATGTACTTTCTCTTGGTGACATTAGGCTCGGAAATTTCACGCCAACCTACAAGATTGAAGCGCAAGAAGCGAAGGCCTACGAAGAAACGTCGGATTCAGCTGACAACGAAAGTGGGGATGCAAGCGATGGATCTGGAGCCGGAGGCAGCTCGGACGATGAGCCGGATGAGATAGGCAGCGTACAGAAGCAGGTTACACGGTTGGGCCGTCGGTTCGTTCTTGTCGCTCCCAAGAACGGTTCGGTTCAAAACATGTCGCGTTTTCTGCGAAAAATCCCTGTTGGCGCGAGGGGCCTCTCAGCCATATCCTTGAATCAACCCTACTTTCCAACTGTGTATCACGCCGGCCGGCTCTCAGATACCTGGAGAGATGCCCTGCTCGCTTCTGCCAGCTACTGTCGCTCTCTCTGCCGGATCCGCATCACTGGCCACGCCGTCGACCAACTAGTCGGCGGCTCCAGAGTTCCTGAAATGCCCCTTCTAGAGCCTCTCATAGCATGCAAAGACATTGATGACCTCTTCATGGCTGGCTTCCCACCAATGACTTTCACCGATCACAACATCAACGTCCTCGCATCCACGTGGCCTGCCCGGGTCTCGATCCATCTTCTCAGCTCTCCCAACGGTTGCACCCCCGGGGCTTAAGTCCCACTGCTAATAGCAATCCCAAAGGCTTAATCCTGGCCACTTATAGCTGTGCACTTATATGTAAGCTATCAGTACTCGGAATTAATCCAGGATTATATGCCATAGTATGGCCAGGATTGCAGTCGAGTCGGCCAGGGGTTTCATGATTATTCAGGATCATGAGCTTAGGATTATGAGGTGAGGATTATCCGGGGCCATCGGGGCAGCGAACGCGCAGGATTATCGTTGCAGAGGATTGCGATTACTCAGGATTGTTCGGGATTATCCAGGTCAGTGGATTAGGATCGTGGTTTATAAGGGTGGCGGATGCGAATAGGATTATTGAGGGTTAGTGGGGATTAGAATTATTCAGGGACTATCCGGACAAGCGAGATCTGCATCAAAGGAAGTAGCACCGATCAAGACACTTGACGGGTGGCGGTTTGTATCATCAAATCGCGATCTTCTCGTAATCCCCTGCTGCAGGATTAAAATGATCGAATAGGGGTGGTACTGGACAAGATTATCAATTGGAACAAAGATGGATTGTTGGGTCGTGATTAGCCGTGACAAAAGCAAGATGAGTATGCTTGCTTGACTATCAGCGAGAAGATCAGAAATACAAGGAAGGAAGAAAACTGACAACGGACTGCAACTTCTTCCCCTTGGCCTTCGCAATCGACTTTTCACCCGGCCACACCTTCACCACCGGAGAGCCCGGTGCTGCGCGTGCCTTCAGCGGTGCGCAAACCCGAGTCGGGCGACGGGATTGATCGGCCGCGACGAGGTCGCTCTGCTTCCCTTTCTCCTGGGCCGGACCATCGCCGCATGTCTGGGCGATGATAAGTAAAGGAAATGAGACTATTGAAAATTCAATACCTCGTCGTCAACTCGCTTGCGCTTTCTCTCTGCCTGCCCCGCAGAGTTCGCTTCAGTTGCGCTGGTCTTCTTGGCCGTCTGCTTGGCCTTGGGGTTGACGGCCTTCGCCCATGGTGGTTCTCTTCGGTTCGAGCTCAGGATCAATCTTTCCTCAAGCAGAAGAATATACATACAATGTGCAGCGCAATGCATACCTTGACTGGTTTCTTGCCTTTCCCCTTGTCCTCCACGCCGTCGGCCGCATCCTGCTCACACAGACCAGTCAAGAAATTAAATGGCCTAAGGAAGCCCGTACCTCTGGAACATCGAGGCCTAAATCGAAATCTGGTCCTCTTCGCCGTCGCTATCTGGGATGATTATACCTTATGAAATCATGAACCCCCGTTGACAAGTCAGACGAAGACAAATGCTTACCTCCTCCGCCAAACCAGTTCCACCAGAGCTGCCTTCTTCGACTTTGGAAGACCGGAAGACCTCCACCTGCATATTCAAAGCCTTCACCAGCGGTGGCGTAGTCTTCGGCAGGCTCTTCTTGAGTCGTAGTCGATCCTGGGGTAGTCGATCCTGGAGCGGGTTCGGTCGCTGTGGGGGTAGTCGATACGGCAGTAGTTGATGCGGGGGTATTTGACACGAGGGCAGGCGGAGGCGACTCTGGAACCATTTCCGCTGCGTCAAAGATGAGCACACAATTAATTGAATTGAACAAAGGGAACTCCGAATTGATCGCAGTTCTACTCGTCTACTCAACACTGTCCGCCTGGCTCTGTTAGGGTTGCAATTCAGTTCTACGATTCGACCATGCTGCTCTATTTGGTATGCCTGGTCTTATCGAGTCTTTCACTCAGACCAGGGTTTATCTTGTGTACTGGTCTTGACGGACGCGGCAATTGTTTTCGAAATGAGTTCCGAGCAAGAGATATGCCTCGGCCCTGTTCTGACCTCGCCGCGAAGCGGCCCGTCAATTCCATTGACAAAACCCTCAGATTGAAGGATATGTTGTATTCATACATACGCAAAGATATCGATCAATGAATTATTCTCATTATCGGTCATTCAAGCACGTTAAGAAATTAGACGATGACTTGGATTATACATCTTTCTAGCCCTACAGCTACTTTTCAAGTGTCTTATTACGTGATGATCAGGCCGCTGGCATGTACCGACAGGCACAGTTGGAAGGCCTGGACATGGAACCTACTCTCCGAAAGTACTAGGTATCGATAGGATGTGGGGGTCATTTGCGGATAATTCTATTTGGCACCTCTGCTTCTTTGGCAACCCCAGTTCTCGGGGCGGGGTTGCCAAATAGAATTTGGCACCTCCCTAATATTATGTAAACCATAATGAGATTTCTGACCTGAGTCGGCCCGCTCCCCACGTTTGATAAGTAGATTAGATTGCATACACTTGTATATCTCGAATCTCAAAGAAGATATTGTCGATGACGAGATTCGGGGAACACAGACTAATAAGATTTCTGCACACGGAATTAAACCTGCTACACACAACACCTCTTCCTAGGGGACAAGGCGAGATCAACAACAGCCAAATCTCAATCAGCAGAGCACCACTTTTTCGCACTTTTAACCTTCTCTTTGCCACTGTCAGGCATCGATCGTGAATGCGGGCGGGCGCATCATTGGCATCACAAAATAGTGGAAAGAAATGTTTGCGAGGTTCAGACAGAGATATTGCAGTTCAACAGCCTGAATGACCCTCTGTTCTACCTACTCAGTGTTTCATACATACCTGTCCGCGACCAGCTCATGGTGCGCGATGAATACCAAGTTGGCAGAAGCTTCAAACCAGATTAGATGCGCCCGCGCCGGCCCGGGAGATACGCGAGAAATAAGCGAAGGATTGGCACGGGGGAGGTGCCAAATAGAATTTTTCTACTTGGCAACCCCAATGTTGCTGGCAATAGGGTTGCCAAATAGAATTATCCGTCATTTGCTGCGGCTGCACTTTGGAACCGAGATCTTCTCATGTTCCCTTGGGCTTCAGGAGTAACACCTGTCAATTCACTGACAGCCTTTCAGGCCCACTTTGACAGCAGTGGCAGTTTGATGTGCCTGCCGAGACAAAACAAGAGTCCAGAGCATAGAGGACACGACCTCTAGAGTGTATCGACCCGAGGAGCAACATCGGCTTTAGCTTCTTCCAGCAACAGGATCTAATACGCTAGCAAGCGCACTCGACAAGTATTGTTATTACCTCGAATTCTAAACCAGGCCAACTTTGCCTTTCGAATTCAGTACGACCCTCATCACATGTCGTGGTTGTGCGAGATCAGAAGCACTCGGACCAGCCTCGTGTCCTTGCCGATGATTCTAGCACGTTCATCACTGTCCGCCTACTGTCTAGTGGTGTCTTTCCTCCAGAGAGCGCCCAAATTTTCACTGAGCAACATGGGCATGTAGGTTAAAGATACGCTGTTTCCGTAGCTTCTCGCTTCCATCGACATGCCTCACGTCCGTTAACCGACATTCTTGACATGTGGTACACTCTCGTCGGACCATGGTCAGCAACATCTCACACTCGGTTCTTGAGGATAAATACGGGGTCTGTTTACTTCAACCCCAGCAGTGCTGCATTCCCATCAAGTATCTTCTGCCATGAAGTTCGCCTTACTCGTAACGTTCATATCTGTGCTTGGTCTCTCAGTAACCGCAAGCCCCGCGTTGCCAACTGCTTGTGGACCGAATGCCAATATCCTGGGCGAAAGCAGCTTCATTCATGAAGGCGCAGAAGTCAAGCTCACGACTATCTCTTGCCCGGGGTCAAGTGTCCGAGGTAGAGGTTCGCTCGTGAACGCCTCAAAACGTCAGGTAGTCTCGCAATGCAACCCAACCACGAATCCCTGCAGTACGTTCTCTTTATGCATTCTCGCTAGCTTGTTGTTTAGCTCTTTTCAGGTGCCATATCGTGTAACAGTGCTGGCGTGCAACCGTCCCTCTTCGACTGCAACTCTTTAACAATTGCCCTGGACGGTATATGTATGTCTTCGTTAGATCGCTTTCGATAACTGCTGATGAAGTAATTTCAGCGTCCAATATTCTCATTCCTGCCGACAATGGGGTGATTGCTTCTCTCGGCACATGCGCTTATATTTATCTCAATTTGGATACTGTTGAATACAGTGTTTGCCCATCTGCTTTTGTAAGTCTCTTAACTTCTGAGCCAAGTCGCCTCGTCTAATGGATTCAATAATTTCGTCCAAAGGCCACCTGGGGCATCGATACAACTACGCAATGTTTTACCACGTTTCAAACCACTATCGCAGGCACCTGCTTTTCTCCCGAAATTCCTGGAAACAATTGGCAGGTTCAGTAAGTCACTGCATTTCTCAGCACCACTGGGGCTCTGAATATGATGTCGCAGAGCTGTCCATTCCTGATCAGACATGGACGTGACGATGCGAAAATTGGTCTCTACTTTTCGTTGGTTGATTGGGAAAATCGATGCGGTTCTTGTGGTGGAGAGATCTTGCAAAGGCGACTCTTCGCACATATAACATGCGAGGTGCGAGTTTCAAGTTGTAGTATCTGTCTAGGAGAGGCAAAATACGCGGTTTCCGGTTATAATGAACTTGAGGATGTATTGACATGCGGCGTTCGTCGTGGCCATTATTTATTGAGTGTGCTGAAGTGATTTCCTTGCGAATTTCCTTGTAATTGTCCTTCAAGTTCGGTTGCGGTCGTATTTATCGCATAGTTTGTAGTACCCGGATTGTATTCGCGTTGGACCGGCAGCAGAAGGAAAGACGAAAGGATGAAAGCAAGCGAGATGAGAGGAGGGTCGTGCACGTGGTGACCGGGAGAACTCGGATCGGTGCGGACTCAGATGTAATCGGTGCTGGCTCCTGTCCACCACGTTTGTTCTGGTGCCTCTGGTTCGTTTCGTGTTAGGATGTTGACCGTGACGCGTCGTGCCGGCCCGTTATCCTTATCTTGTTCGTCCCGCCCTCGCCCGTTCCCTATCGCGCGCGGCCATTCTATGCCGTCCCCCCATTTATACTCACCGTATCATTATCTTTAACTGCTCTTTGTATTCTCGACGCCCACCTTCGAATATACCTTTGAGTGCCGACATCTAGTGTGACCTGCCGTTCTTACATTTCGTTCTGCTGCTGGCTTGAAAATGCTTGAGCCCCTATCGAAAAGCTTGAGACTAGGCAGTGAGTTGTTTCTCAAGTTTCAACCCCTCTCAAGCCTTTAGCTCTGGATTAATTTCTTTCCTGCGGAGGGCGGACTCTTTCGGAATTCTTTCAGCTGGCTCTTTTGTATCGGTGTTTATTCAACCGTAGAATTAATCATATATTGACTTAGTAGCAGTACGGATCGCAATCCTGCTCCGTTTGGGTGTGGGAATTCTTGTTTCAGTCTCAGCAGAGGCTGCCTGGACTCATCAGCACGCGGTCATGCCTTTTCTTTTGTCGCATGAGTTCTTTTCTCGTCGCCAAGATCTTTACTCCCCAGTTTCAGGGTAACTGGTTCTCTGCACAATTCTATCTCTTTTGGCATTTGGGGGGGGGGGGGGGTGGGGCCCAAAAAAAGAGGCAAATTTTCCGCAGCTATAGATCATACATAGAAAATCATATTATACCAACAAACTAGGTGTTTGCTTCCAACAGGGCATTTGCTACGTAGCCTCGGAACTCCGTATTTCACCGCCGTGTGGCTTCCGGTTCCAGAATTGCTCCTCTTTCAATCCGAAAATTTGCTCAGACTAGAATTTGTGTGCCAGAGTAGCGGTGGCATGGACTATGCTCTCTCCACCTATTTTGCTTCACTATCCAAAGATTGCCGCTTTCGTTCACTGACGTTCAGCGGCAGGACGTCGCAGGATTCTTTCGCGCTCTTGTAATATTGATAGGACTATTCTGGATACCCTCTCCAAGCTCCAACATCTCACCAGCCTCCATCTTGATCTCGCGAATGCAAACTTCGATGGGCTGACTGTCTCCCGCGAGAGTTGCGTCGCCCTGGAAGAAATTTCCCGCGTTCGAGTCCCCGGATCCCTGTTCTGATGGAATCCCAGATTCGTGCAGATCTTCTTTCGCGAGGAACGGCTGCCCATCGCGGAGGGCTGAAAGAGGTCGGAGATATTAATCACCGACGACCTCGCCGATTAGGAAGGCAATCTCCAAGGAGTTGACCCATCGCCCGACGCAGGTGCGAGAAATTCGTGTTCTGTCCCGGTATCGTCCTTTAGGTTTGTTATCCCCATGCTTTTAGACAGTCTGTCATTTCTTGAATGCGTTCAATTTATATGTTGTAATTTCGGTTAATATGTTTCTTCAGCTAAGGAAAGACAAGCCTAAGGGCTGAATTGGCCACGAAATTGAAGGCTGTGTCTCGCGTTATTTGGTTTACCCAGGTTGCAAGTAAAATCCATTGCATAAGTGTTGATCCCTTGGATCTCTGCTGTCGCTATGAAGGGACTTGAGGGAAGGATTGAAGTAGAAATTACAGTGGCTACCGTGTTTATTTGCGCGACAATTTCCTACCAAATGGTGTACATGAGTTTTAGTTGAGACTCAGACGATTGAATTAAGACTGAAGCTCGTTTGAAAACGACCTGCTACTGGCCCCGCTGCTCTTCCCTGATACGCGTCAGCATACATCCTGGGCCGCATCCACTGAGACGGTTTCGTGTGGACCCTCGCCGTCGCTAATCCGCCCATCTGACCTCTTCCGCCGGGCTTTTCGTGCCACTAGCAAGGAAGTCGCGAGGAAGAACGCGGACCCCACCAGCCCCATGACCTGCAAAGGGAATTCGATTCAGAACGTTTGAACGGTGATGACGGTGGGTGCGATTCATCTACGCACCCCGCTGAACACCGCGGGTCTCCACCAGACGAATTCTGACGTGAGGAGCACCCCGTTTATTGGCGGGCCTGGAAAAGGCATAGCCAGCGTTAAATTGCGTATACTTAGATCGTTGAAGGCAACGTGCCGACGAGCCCGCCAATTCCTTCGATTGCAAAGGAGACGCCAAGGCGCAGTCTGACAGCATGGATCAGCATTTATTGACGTAGATGTGAGTAGTTCAAGTAGTGCGTACCCAAGCTCTGAGAGATCGTCGGTGAGAATCGCGACGAGCGGCGCCATCAGGGTGATAACTGGCGCACAAATCAGCTAAAAAATCGGAACTCGAAAGTGCCGTGGGGTGTACATACAGGCGCCGCAGCAGAAGCCGTACAGAACGCCCAGCACCACCACGCTTACAGGAGTAGCTAGTGTGACCATGCAGAGAATGATCACGGATCCGGCGGCAGCAGCACCGGAGACCATGTTCGCGACACCGAGCGTGTGCGCGAAGAAGCCCGGAGTGAGGCGTCCGGCGAAGCTCGCGGCATTCATTATAACCAGCTCCGATATATCAGCAAGGAAGATAAGGGGCAGCGGGGCATACGTACAGAGTAGAATGACAGAGTGCGATCAACTCCGTGTGTGACCGCGTCGAGCTGCAGGAAGAAGAGCGGGAAGTAAAATGCGACGCTGAAAGTCGCCATTCTGAGAGAATGAATAAACGATTGGGTAGCATGTATTGTGGTACCAACAAACCCGAGCGTCGCGAGGACGTATGCTTTGTCGTCCCGAAATCGCCACAAGGAGTTCCAGAACTCGGGGTCGTGTGCCGACGGCTGAAGGCGTGGGCGCATGAGCAGGCACGCAACGAGGAGGAGACCGCTGATCAACGCCGCGCTCGCGCGTACGGAGTTACCAAATCCCAGGCTACTATTGTGGAGGGTGTTGTTCAGCATGATTGGGTGCATCACTGCGCCGAAGGAGGACCCTGACGCGACGATCGACATCGCGAGCGCACGGCGTTTGTGGAAGTAGTGCGAGGCCACCGCAATGCTCGGTAGGTAGGCGATCCCCGCGCCGATTCCTAATCCCAGTCCTTGAACCAGGAAGATCTGGGAAAGTCGATCAGGATCGAAACCCAATATTGTGCATTACGGACTTGATACAATTGATCTCGTTTGCAGAGCGAGAGCATGAAGATGCTGAAGACCTGGAGGAGGCATCCTCCGTACACCAGAAGTTGGCTAGACCTCTGGTTAGGACGGTACTGCTGTAATAAGGGACCCACAAATGGCCGCGATCGTAAAGACGACCGACAAAAAGACCCATGGATATCACCAGCAAGGCATTGACACTCCCGATCCATCTGATATTCTGGTTACAGACTGCAATCATACGGGCGAAATCCGAGCCGACTTACGAGATGGCCGAAGAGGACGACTGGGGCAGATATTCCCGTACATAAAAGTCTGGATGGCTCCGAATCAGATTGTGTCGATACCGTGAATGGGCCATCTACGTACCTTGATAAACACCAAAAGACGTCGTATATCTGTCGTGAAGTTAGCAATGTCCGTAATGAAAGATTTTACGCACCCGAACCCACAAAAATTAATCAGGAATCTGTCGCCGTGTAATGTACTTTTTGGCTGGCAAAAAGGAGAACGTACGCTCCGAGAACAGTAGCCCAAGCCTGTGAACCTCCTTCCGGGTAAGTGGTAGCTGACTCATTGGAGTCCGCCCTCTCCTGCTTGGGCTGCACCATGCTATTGTCGCAGACAAAAAATCGTCGATGTGGAAGAAAGCAAAAGGAGGAAGTTCGGACCGATCACGCCGTTCTCTTGATTCCGGCGTTCATTTTGCCTCCGACTTTGAGCCAAATGTGAAGCGGTACAGATATAGCGGCTCAACAAGCTCTAGAACCGCAGTGAAGGGTGATTCAATCGAGATCGCCATCATTTCCCATACTCTCTGGTCGCATTCACTGAATAATCCCTGTCCGGAAAACTATATATTTCAATGAATTTCCATCGGGACACTTTCACCCGTCAAACCGACTTTCACCTGATACCAACAGCATATCTATCACTCTCTTTATCACTTCTCTTCACTTCACTCTCTTTATAAAATTACGTGTGTCCGTCCGAAGCCACTCCGCTTTAAACTCCGCTGATGTCGTACATCGCGGCAGCGGTCCGCCCTTGATCATCGGGCTCCCGAACTATCTTTCTGGCCGGCCCATAGGTAACCATCATTCGGCATTCTCGGCACTTGACGTCATCCTTCTTGACAGACACTACCCCGGCCCTACTCCCACCGCATCGAAACAAAGGTGGCCGCGGCGAACTGTAGGCAGGCGAATTTTTTGAAGCATTTTTTATTCAGAGGAGTTTAAAAAGCTTCGATTAAAAAGTTAATTTTATGATGCAGAGGGAGACGACCTTCTCTACTTATGAGATTGAATGGTAGGCTCAAAAGGTGAACAAAAACAGACCAAAATATTTTATAGTGGAATCAAGGGGAATCAAGGTTGTGCTTCTGTGTTATTTGTTAGCCAAGTTCTGATAATTTATCTTGCTCCCTTACTGCTGGCCCTAAACTGGATATCAAACTTAGTTCAATCACCAAGTACACTGTAACATTTTGAATGGTATGTGCTAACTTGCCCCTATGACTTTTTTAAACACATAGAAGGGGATAGGAGGCCGCAAGGCGGCCGACCAGCCCCTTTAATTGTACTCATTAGAAATGTGTGACGTTCTTTTTCACAGCGTTCCGATTCCACTTTGCGCCGCTACTTTGCCAATGCAGGCGGCACGGCCGCTGCAACCAATTATTTCCGGTGGTCCAGATAGCCGAGATTTAAACTTTCTCTTTTGCAGATGTCGGCGGAGATTTCTTTTCAATCAGTTACCGTGGAAGATTCCGGACCCGCAAAGCTTTGTAACAGAGCTCTCTTTGTTTCATACTTTCACCATCTCTCACGCCATCTGGCTTTTCTGGGTGTTTTGCAGCTCTAATTCTCGTGCGCTCTGAGTTCTGGGCTGGATTGGCCCTCTACAGGACTCCGTAGCTTTCTGGCTGGCCTGTACTCCGCGGGTTTCGGTTCAGACAACACAGCCGAAACGAACCTACGCCAACCAGGAAGATCCGCGTTCTCTTCGAGGGTGCTTGGCTTAAGCATCAGAATCGCTGTGAGGGTGTCAAGAAGCAGCGCGGGATTAAGGTGAAGGAGGCGATTCGAATGACGCGCTATGATATATTGCAGAGTTTTATTGTGACATAGGCACGCCGACTACGAGGCGGTGCGAACAATTCGGCGCCGGAGCTGACATACTAACCCAGCACTCTCTGGCGGCGCGAGTGTCATTTAGCGGCGGGAGAGTCGGTGTGCGGAGAATGTGAATCACCCTTTTTTTTGGACTGGTATTCAATTGGACTCCAGATGGGACCGAGATATCGCACATACGATCCGGATACATCTTCTACAACTAAACATTACACTGTCTGAATATTTCTTGAGTAAGTGGCCTATGTTGGACGAGTGAGATTCATGAGATAAGATTCTCTTCGAGGACAAGGTACAGAGACGACCAATTCTACTGAGCCTCTTCCGCAATAACCACAACCGCCTTCGCTTTATTCGTTCCCTTCTGCACCGCTAATATAACATCTCCGATCTTGTCCAGACCCTTGGTGATCTCCTCACTGTACTCAATCTCCCCGCTCGCGAGCTTGGGAGGGATGGTGGCGTAAAACTCCGCGCCATACTTTAGCAGAAGGGGGACTACAAAAATACCGTGGACGTGGAGGCACTTCCCGACGATCTGGCTCCAGTTCTATAGATTACGGGAGTAAGATTCGTACAATGAAAACGCGCTGCGTACCTTGACGGCCTGCTGGCCTGTGTTGTATCCCGAGATGGAACCACATTCCTACATCCCACGGTGAGTGAGGGATAGACAAACGAGAGGAGAAAAAAACAGACCAGGAACCGAGCATTGGTAGCGGCAAACTCGATCACGGCGTCTACTATATCCCCGCCCACGTTGTCCCAGAATCTGGCCACGCTCAGGTTTATAAAGTGCATCATAGCACGGGTCTGGAATATACTACTCACACATCAACCGGCCCCTCTTTCGCGAGAACCGTGCGGGTGTCGGTGGTTTTGTAGTTGAAGGCGACGTCAGCACCGATGGATTTCATGAACTCCACCTTCTCCCCGGAGCCAGCGGACGCAATCACCTTCAGTCCAGCTTGTTTTGCGAGCTGGATGACCATCCTAAAAACAAAAGAAAATCTGAATTCAGCCCGCAGGCGAGCACCCTGAAAAAAAACCCCACGAGCCAACGGGGCCTTGGAAAATAATTCTTTGAATGAGACGGGGTGGATCGGGATTCGGCGCTCACCTGCGCCGGTGGTGACGAACGCGACTTCTCCCTAATACAGTGTTGAATATTTCCTCATTATGTCGCGGACAATGAAGACGCACTGGTTTGGCATCGGAGTATTCCTTCCAACCCGCGTAGGCTGTCTGGCCTTCACGCGATATCAGTGGATGTTGCAACAGAGACTACTTTGAATTGAGACGTACCTGGCATCCCTGCGGCGCCGAGGTACGCTGACCATGGCAGATTCGGATGCTTCTCCAAAATCTGAAATCCAGCGAGCGACGGGAGCACCGTATATTCCTGATGTACTGGGAATATAAGTGTCCTCAATTAAATCCGATACATATAAGGACCAGAAAAATTTCACGTACGCATAGTGTATCCGTAGATATACTTTCCGACCTGAACATTCACATTCTCGGAACGAAGCACCACGCCAACTCCGAATCCATCCAGGCTGTTGAGTAATAGATATCAGTGGGAGGAACGGGTGGACGGTGCGATCCACTTACGGTGCACCGATCTTGAAGGCAGACTGGGAAATATACACCATTCAGAGACACGGATGGCTCCCCATGGGTATACTTACTGAATAGGAGGCTATCTCTGGGTTTCGCATCCTCCCTCTCATGTACGGGTCTACGGAAAGCACCAGCGTTTTGATCAAGAATCCGCCGTTGAGTGGCACCCTCTCGAGATCAATTCGTTGTTTGGTGTCGTACACCGTTGTCTCGCCTGGGACCGGATACGCTGGACCGCGGTAAGCTTGGGAATCGAGAATCATGTAGCACGCATGAATGAATATACACACGCACTTTCGGGGACCGAATTGAACAGGACGCGTGCATTTTGAATGGGGGCCATGTCGATAGCACTTGATCCAAGGAGTCAAGTCGCAGTTATATATTATTCGGTTATGGGTGGTCTCGGGTTCGGCCTTCTCAGCAAGCAATGCTGATCAAGAGTTCGGCCCTGCATCCCCATTTCACCACGAAAAAATGCGGTTCTCACCCACTGCGGGGAAATAGGGACATGAGCGGTGTTGCAGCTTTGGAAGCCGTTTGATACGGCGTGGAGGATCAGCTCAGCCGTGTTTTGGGCGAGATGCCCTAGTTAGCCAACATCCTGGGTACAGTACATTGTCAGTAGTAGAGCTCGGGCATCTGGCCGATATTTCATGATCATTACCCACCGTGTCTACTTGGCATGGATGCCGGCCATTGACATTTGTGTATGCATTCCGTTTATCGCCGACCCAACGCCGACCTCAGCTTTAGCCCACGTGTTTGGCTTCGTCTATACTTACTAATTCTGACATTGACCTGCAAGTTTAGAGGTCTGAACCTGCAATCATCATACCCAGGGAGCCCCGCTGAATCTACGGGAGGCCTGGAAATTCCGCACCGATATGATATCGAGGTTGAGGGCAAGTTTCCTGAATGCGAAACCCTGTAACCTACACAAGGCTTCAAAAAACTCGCTTCATACCTGTGGTGCCTCCAGTGCTAGCACCTGCGTGGTCCTATGACGACCTCTGTGCACATCAGAAACACCCAAGGCTAAATCGCGACTTGCCACCCATATATCATATCCCCAGCATTTACGCAGACAAGCAGGATTCTAGAATCGGTTTGAAATTGGCGGATGATGTTGGGCAAAAAGGCAAGCTGGCTCAGGTGTGCGAGTTTTTGAGCCCGAGCATCTGGAGTAGAAAGAAATTAATAACTACTACGTATAGTACAAGCATCGAGAACATTAAGTTTGCTAACTAACCTCCCACAAGTAATGCATATTATTCCCATCTATACATCCTCAAGCCTCCACCGACTTCTCTTCTCATCCTCAGAACGCGAGTTCTTCCCCTCCACCGCATAGTGATGCACATTAACCTCCTCGACACCGGCATCCTCGTATGTCGTGAACTTCTCGTCGACGTCTCGGTACCGGATCCAGAAGACGGTGGTCTGGAAAAACAGGGGGATAGCCGGGCTGGTGTAGAGCCACCGTTGGTGAAAGCGCACGTCAGTGTCATGTCGGCAGAGGAAGTGAGAGAACAAAGAACACGGGAGGCTAACTTGTTAGTTGTCCCGCTACCGACATCGTACCACCAAAAAAAAAAGAGAACAAAGAACTTATCACCAGATTCGGGTCCTCCGTGAACGGCGTGATCATTTCCACGAGGGCCGACAGTGTGCTCATAAACAAACAAATAGAGAACACTGCGGCTTTCATGTTCGGCGGTGCGCGCGCATAGGACATCTCGTATGACGTTGACGAACAGCTCGGAGACAGCCGTTATGACGACGTTGGCGAGCTGCGCCTAGATGGTGATCTTGGACACGAGCGTGTTGCTGTCTGGGTCGACGCACACCGAGGCTTGGTACCCGCACGGGCTGGTGCGGTACACGTACAGCTGGACGATCCTGCCGGCGACGCCGCCAGGAACCTCATGCGGCGGATAGGTCCGCACTTGATGCCCAGCTTCTCGAGGCCGGGGTAGACAATGTACGCGACGATGGGGGCGAGGACGACGAGGCCGAGGGCGTTGAAGTTGTTGAGCAGATCGTTCGGAGCACAGTTACGGATCATGGCGGCGCCCTGGTTGGAGTTTAACGGCCCGATGGTGCCGTCATTGAGCTGGTAGAACAGTATGTAGAGGAAGATGGCGAGTGCGCTTGATGTCCGAGACCAGCTTATCGGGATAGTTGACAGGGAATCCCTCGGCAGCCAGCCGGGCACGACTGACCTTAACCCAGAAATCCCTGGCCCACGGGTTGAGTTTGTTCTTCCTCAGAGCGAGCCATATGACTTGTGAATGTGGTCGGCACGGAACCCTGGGGAGGTTTGCGCACCATCCTCTTCCGCACACCCAGGAAGATGATGAGCACGATGAAGTAGATGATGGTCGGCAGCACGAAGGCCGGCCAGAAGCCAACGATCTTCTCGGCGTAGGTCGAGGCGATGGCGGAAGTCGTAGTAGATGGTGATGATGCGCTGGATGGTCATCTCGGGGTTGACGATCACGCGTTCGCCTTGCTGGGTCGTCGTGACGTAGAGCTTCTGGTGGGTGTATTGGTCGAGCACAGTGGGAGCCACGTTGGGCTTGACGATGCCAGCGTCTGGTGGGGTGGCATCGTTAGTCTCAGAAATCGTGACAGAAGAACGACAGTACGGTACCGATTGCGAGAATCCAGTAGCCAATGTGGAATGGAGCTACGCCATTACCTACCTAGAGCACCGACGGCGCCGCGCCGCCCGTCATAATGGCGTGGCTGACGAATCCGACCAGGGTTCCGAAGATGATGGTCTGATAGCAAATCAGCCGTGTGTAGGCGATCCACCCACCAGAAATGGGCACGACATAGGCAATCAAGGCGAAAGCGGTTGTCTGTTCCAGTGTTCGACGGGATCACATGCAAAGTTTGCAAACAACTGAGCACACCGCTCGCATACTGCAGCCCCATTCCCAGAGCTCCGTGCTGGTTGAGGTCGGGGCCTTTCCTGAGCTTGGTACCTGGTGGGAGCGAGAATTCAATGCAAGTTGCTAATGACACCAGTAGTAGCGTAGTACGAGGCACGCTCAGCCAATTCGGCACTCAGGCACGCAAGGTTGGGTAGATGGCGAATAAGGAATGAAATGAATGAATGATGACGCGATGAGGGGTACCAGTGTCAATGTCATGCAAGGGGAGCGAGATTGAGCGTCGCCGAAGCAAATGCACGTGTCGGTCTTGCGCGCGGCGCCCAGGAAGCTTGTGGATGCCGAGACGGTTGGATACTTCCTGTAGCAAAACACATGAGTTGCCATTCTGACAGAGAACAAGGAGAAAGAAACGGACGTGAGCAGCCCTCCCGCACTTGGCGCACCTGTATTGCTTTGGGTCGAGCTTTTCTGGCTGCGTATACCTGCGAAGCGGTTACGTTTGAATAGGCAGCTGAGAGCAAACCGCGCGAGAACAACAGTGTTATCCTCAGACACTCCCTCCCCTGTTTTGTCCCTCTCAACGCTGATGTCGAGTATAGGACCGACGACGTTCCCACAGCGCTCGCAGACGTGGCTCTGCAGCTGGACTGTAAGCGTCGAGCGGATGGTGCAGTTGCACGAGACATTCGTCGACCCGCGGAATATGCTGTGGATGTAGTTCAGCGTTGAGATGAAGAACTCGTGCGCGCCCTGTTGTTGGTAGGCAGACAGCTTGATGGATTTGCGCCGGGTAGAGACTAGGAAATTGGAAATTGATTCGGCCGTAGGCGGTGGGCTCGTCCGAAACGATCTGTATTTAAACTGGCGTTAACTAAAGGGAAGATTGCGAAGAGAATTTTGACTGACCTTTGCGAAGAGCTTGCCCATTTCACAGCAGGCGCAGTTTTCTTCTATCTTGCACTGCTTGCTATTATGTTTGTCGCCCAGGAAGAAATTTCGTAAGAGCAGATTGTGGAAAAAGGACCGGAGAACGACAGCCGTGAAGCAGATCTGGCCCAGGTTCAGAAGGCCTCTTCGACCTGAAAAATATATATAAAATAAAAAAATCACTGATAGCCTTATGGTTCATCCGTCGCATTTTGACACAGAATCGGCATTTTGGAGCGCTGGTGCATCCTAAGCGGTCGGAGCCCAAGGCTGGAATCGCTCTTTTTGCAGCTTGAGATATAGTCAATACTGCTTCAATACTACGTGGATGATTTACCTTGGAATCGCTCGAATCAGTGAATAGATTCAGTTTTCACGTCTGCGGCTGTGTAATGGTGGGAGGATAATGATCCCTAATGGTAAGGGTGGCGCACAAAACGAATGCTGCGATTCTTGGAGGAGATGGGTCGAAACGTGGCCGTTGTTCCAGCAACCCGCGTATGGACGGTGCAAACAGACGAAGGGCCGCTGAAGAGCGATTTTGCAGGTACCGCAGGTGGGTATAGACCTCTTCAGCACGTCTAATGTCATCGTCATCTGTCCGGCCATCATGATGTGCCAGCATGGTCAACGGCGACTCAACGCCTTCTTGCGTGTCGCATTCGAACTTTTGAAAGCTTGCAACCCGAGGACTTCGAAGGAAACAACCTCTTTGGACTTCGGAGAGAACCGGCGCAGAGTCCTCTGCGGCGACCACCGCACCGATATGGGACAATCTTGACTGGCCGTGCTGTGGCACTGCTGTGGCACTGCTGTGGCTCTGAGCTTACTGTGACTGTGACCGTGTCACGTCATCGTAGCCCCTTCTGGATTCCGGCTCTTTGTTTCTCTCCATCATCGAGTTTTTCCACTGAGCCATCCCGCAGACGGCTGGACTTATTGGCGCTGGGAAAATTCCACATCTGACGGAGAAATGACCCTACCATCTCACGGACAATAATCTGCGGTCTTTGCGCTATTTCCGAATGACCGAAATGCTCCTCCCGATGGTCTCGTCCCTTTGTTACGATAAAAGTAACGACATCTACTAGAAGCCTCGGTTTAACTAGTCCTGTACATCTCAGTCATCAGCTGAGCAATGACTTACGTTCAGTAATGCGAGGTCATGATGTCGAGTTCTGGCAGGTTGACAAAGGCGAGCAGAACGATTTTAGGCTGGTGTCGCCAAATTTTTTCCTCTTACACTGTCCAAGTCCTGCGATGTCCCTCCATCTGACACTCCAATAACCTCCCAAAACAGCATTCAGGCCAACCACACCTCCCTGGTTCACATGTACGCGGAGTTCGAGTCAACCTCTTTCTGAATCCTAGCCAGCTCTCCTACCGGTCAGCGTTGGTAAGTACTGACATATTTACCGCAAGTGTGGCGTAATAAATCTTCAACCGCATTATTCATCAGCTGAAAGCGAGCGTGCAGCGGTGTCAGTTCAGGATTTCATGGTTGGGCACGTGAAGGCCACAAGCGATATCGTTCAATATAAAGACATGCGATGGCCAAGGAGGTTCGATCCGGACTCCTTCATCGACCTCGCGAACTTGGTGGAGACCCTCCAAACCGGCGACTCCGACATCCGTGTGGTTGTGTTACCGCGGTCGGTAAAGCATCGATTCCACTCTGCACGATGAAGGACGCTGTGGTATATTCTTCAACTCCTCTCGTGACTTACCGACCAACACTGAACCCGAACGGGGCGGCCCAGCGTACTACCTGAAACTCTTTCACGCTGATTTCCTCTGCGCCTCACGTCTGGCGCAAGTGACAAATGCCTACCCAACTTCTCGACGAGATAATATTTCGCTGACCTCCAAGAAGAGCTTGTGTATGTTATTCTGCTTCCGCCCACGTTGATCATGAAAGTAAACCGATCCAAATCCTCGGGTAAGTCTCAATGCCCTCGGAATATTTCTTTCTCCATTGATCAGATCTTTCAGCATTAGGGGTCAGCCCACTGATTGAAATCTCAAACTGAATGAATTGCACTTGAACCGGGCCAGGCCCCGGCCGCCGATGTCTCGCAGATGCCTGATTGGAAGCAAAAGCAACCGTTAAGCTCATACTGAAAGGACGAAAATCGCTGCTGGCCAGGGCGCTGCTTTTGTCATAAACTTGATTATACTAGTACTCTTATGCCGCTCTGCTGATTCATTTTCTACACACCGCGCAGGGCAGCAAGCTCGGTCCGCCACTATGTTCTCTGGTTGCCAACTACTTTTAGATTAGGAGTGGTCTCCATTGCAATTCCAGGCACGCTTAGGAGGAAGGTACAAGTAACCTCTCGATCACGATCGAGATAAGAGCGATGCATATAATAGGACAAAATTATTTCTCCCTCATCACCTTGCTCCAATGTCGTCGTCCGGACTACTCACTGGTGAAGACCGCCGCTTGTGTATGATGTGGTTGGGTCCATGGGTATGTGATTTCAATCTGGTCTACCATATCCGATAAACACGTCGCAATAGCTTGTTGGTGGGTGCCTCGATCTCATCTTGCAGGGCATCCTGTGTACCCAGGTGCGCCATGATTCCTCCTTGTTCCAAATTTTCTCATTCAGAAGACAGTTCGTCAACTACTTCACGTGGTACCGGGACGACAAACTCGTTCTCCGGGTTTACGTTAGCATCCTCCTGTTGATGACCTTCCTGAAATCCATCCATGCGTTGTATGTGCTCCATGACACACGTCTCCGACCACCTGACCCTTCGCCTCAGCGCCATAATATGGATCCAAAACATCGTGTTCTTTGGCGACTTGAACGGGGCGATTTTGCTCAACTATACGACTTGGTGGCAGTCGGGTAATCCGCTCATTGTGCGTGCTGTCTTATTTCTGGCGACCGTTTACTGATGCACAAACAGGTCGCGGTTATGGACTTCTACGTACAGGCGAGCCTTTTCCCCGCATTTTCTCACCCTTTTCTCAAAAAAATTCCTCCAGTGTTACTTCTGCTTCCGTCTCTGGGTGATTTCAAAGAGGATCTTCGTGGTGGCTCCCATTGCGATACTCTTGCTCTTCGGGTTCCTCTCCATGGCCGTCGCGGTGCGTATACTCCTGTATTGTCAGGTCTTTTCTGAACACCCGCTCCAGACCTACATGATCTCCATCGAGAACAATGCCGGGATCTCGGAGTGGTGTAAGACGCTTCTTCACTTCAATGCGACGAAGACTAATTGTCCCATCAGTTGCCGCACACCTCGGTTCTGTGTTCGGTAATTAATAATGCCAGACATACTCCGCCTCCCCTCTCACCACGAGTATCCCAGCCGGCGACATCATCCTTTGCCTCACCACAGCGTATTTCCTCATCAAAACCAAGGATAACGTCCTCCCTCAGACTGTCGGGCTCATCAGCGCACTCGTTCGCCTCACGCTGCAGACCGCTGCGCCTGCTGCTATCTGGTACGCTAATATCTCCTACTGCGCACACGCCGAATACCTAATACGATATAAATTACCGCGCAGCGCGATGTTCAATCTCATCTTCTCGCAGCACAACCCCGGTGGGAGTGGAATCATCTCCACCGCGTTCAATATGATGCTGCCGAAGCTCTATGCCATCTCCATGATGTGGACGCTCAACGCGCGGCGCACCATCCGGGCTACACACAGCAGCCGTACGGGCACGAGCAACGAGATCTCTGGGGCGCGGTCAAGGGGTACGCGCCGCCCGGGGGATATGGAGCTAGGCCAGATCCAGGTCGTTACACAAACGGAGCAGCACATTGACGTGAGTCCTTCCCGCGTTATTCCGGCATAGATCTTTGTATTTACTGTGGTGCGCCGATATAGGTGCGCGATATGTTCGATCCCACCAACGGCGGAAAGCGTGGGCATGTGGAGAGCAAGACGGGCGACGACGAGTCGGAGCAGTTTACCAAGTAAGGCCCAACGGCCGTGCCATTCCTTTATATTACTGTGTCGGGGTCCCTTATGTGTGTGGTGCCAGTGCCATAAGTCTAGTGTTTAAATGTTATTACCGTGATGTTGTTTTCATCCGAGCAATGATCATTCCCCCGGACCTCATCCTTCTCAGGTACAACGAGCGCCGCAAGGCGCTTGCGAATCGTGCTCCATATGATTAAATTAATATGGCTTGTTGGATTTTGCCGCTGTATTAGACGCTGACTGTTGCTCAGAAATTGGAAAGCGCTACTTGATGCAATGACTCAGAGAACGTTGATTGCAATGCTTCTTAGATGGGAGTACTTATCTGTTATCTATGTGACGCTGTAAGCGCCCGCCGAGGTTGCGACTTGGATAAGCTCTGGACTCTGAACTGGGCGCTTCCGCTCCACTTCTCGGTCTTGACAAGCTGTTGATCAAACTTGATTAGGGGTGACGGTATATCGCGCGGCAGCCCGATGCCATTGTGTCCTGGATCCCTGTATCAATCTCAACTGTGAGTCTTCCAGCATGCAATACACGTACATCAGTGAATCACGGAATCGGTGTACGACAGCGTTCTGCTGTGTAGTCAATGGAGACCGCAACACGATGCAACTGAAAGTGAACTGAGATACCGTCTCCAACAGCGATATAATACTGCCTTCTTGAAATCAAGGCGCTGCCAGTGGGACAGCTTTCCTTTGCTGTGCCGCGGAAATTTATTCAATATCCACGGGAATGCGGTATAATTTATCGACTCAATTATACTCACTGTACCCGGACAATATTCCCACTTTAACTGCCGAAATTAATGGAATATAACCCAGAAGGTGAAGGCCATCCATATGGGGCAGTTCTGTCAAATTCTTCACCTGGCACTCCTGTCAATCAGTGAAGACCTTGTCCTTTCTGCTCGATTTTCTTTTTTGTTCCTCCCATACGCATTTCAAGCCTATACGCGTGCGATATGAAAGGTTTCCTGTGTGGACGTTTGGTTCGGAATCTCAATCAGCGTCTGGGTCTCGCACACCACATCTTCGTCTCGAATCTCCCAAGCCAGTGCAGCGAGCGCTGCTTGCAGCTCTTCTTCACTGCGCCGCTGAGATCCCCGCATCATTAGGCGTCTTATTGTGCCACACGGACAGCTGGGCGGTTCTTGCGCAGCCTGTCCTCTCCTCGCTGCGTGGCTTCCAGAAAAACAAATGGACCAGGCTCTTCGTGGCGGCTGTATCGAAATACCTGCTTCCAGGCGGCTGCAACTGCCTCCAGAGCACATTCGTTCCTCTGCTGTTGCTGGTTCTCATGCGGGCAAATAGGGAACTCTTGGGCAGCATAATTACAACAGTTGACGGAACTTCTGGCCTCCGTGCGAATCCATGTTTACCCACACTAGCGACTCGCCGCTCCCAGTGGGGTATATATCGCCTTATATACAGCGCAATTGACGCTGACGGTTGGTAGGGCTGAACCTCATTGGCCGTTTTCCTGACTCTTCGTCTAAGGCGCGCGCTTGTCGGTGCTGTTGAGCACCATCTTTTCATCCTATTTTTGGATGGACATTGCTGTAGAGCTTTGATCTTTCCCGCGTTACTCGGGAGCAATGCTAATGTGATGTGAGTCCTCCCAGGTCAGGCTATTTCCTGTTGCATCTCCTCATGAAGCTCCGGCAGTCGACATTAATCAATTTTTGATAGGTTGGCGCACGAATGGGAAAAATGGAGCTCACAGCACCTGGCATAAAATGGGATTCCGTATCTTAAGCAAACTAACACGAGGTGATTGAACAAGGTTTCCGGACCGATGGGAGCGATGGAAGGGAGAAATCGACGGAGACTCGGTCCGGTAAACATTCCGCATTCTCCGGTATGTCTGGTAGTCTCCGTGTCACCATCCTACTTACTGATTGCACAGTTCAGTGTGCTGATTATCCTTCTTGCAGGCCTCCAACGCGTAAACGCCCATTTTGAGAGAGAAGTGCCAGCTAAATGAACTTCGAGCTGTTTTAATGTGATCATCTTCTCAGACGAGATGTCAAACGTCAATGCACTATGCCGTCAAGTTCTCTTTCTTAATTTGGCACATTTCGCAGTTTTCGCGCTGATAGGCGATAAGCTTATGTGTAGGTCGACTCCTGACAGCACTGCCTCATGTCCGGAATAGGAAAGGTCCCACACTCGGAACAGGCCTCCGCCCTCGCTGGTGTCTATGATAGAGCCGAGTTCCTGGCGGATGCAACTCTGATCGTATCCTCTCTTAAAAAAGACCTGTTCCCGGTGCGATTTCGATCATGAAGATGCGGGAGAAGTTGGATGGAGGTATGCAGAGACTCCTTCTCCTTTTTTTGCGCAGGGGGCTCATAGGCGCTGAAAATGGGGGTCTAGAAAAAGCCCCTATCTAGTTTCTTGGCGCCGCCGTGCTGGTGTCGGAGACTGCCAGTGCTTTACCGCTCATCTGGAATCATTGAACAACGAATCTTCGGGCAGATGGACGGATGGTTGATATCAGCAAGATCTGGATTTTAGTCGCCGATTCTCCCTTTTTTTTCTTCTTATTTCTTCCTGGTCGATTTTGTGGCCCCAGGTAGGTTGTACACTCCGCAAGGGATATTCGGCGGCCAAGCCCACTAATTGCGTGCTTTGAACCCTCGATCGGAAGGCGGCACATTTTAAATTGACAGCTCTTAGGCGCCCAGTGATCAAGCACGTGGCTTCTCAAGCGCCCAAGGCCTTCTTCAGTAACACCCGTCTTGGATCCGCCTGGCTCGCAGGGCCCCTTCCCATCTTCGTACTATGGCTGGCACTGCTGTTGAAGTCTCCTCCTCAGTGCGCGGCACCCGTCGTCGAAGCCTCAAGGGCATCCTGCTCGGGCCATTACTCCCGCGTCAGCCTGGCTTTGGACCGAGCTCCTTCTCCGGTGCCTCAGGGCCGGGAATCTCACTCCCAGGGGATATCCTGCGCGAAGTAGCAGAGCTGCTTAGCCCAAATGATATTCTCAGCGTCAGCCTCACGGTGCGTCGTCAGCCTGCAGCCACGTGTGGCGATGTGCGGCCATACTCAAAGCCCGTCTTTGACAGGCATCGCATGTGCGGATGTTGCTGATTCCCGAGCTTTACCGCACAGTCCACCTCCGCTCAAGCCGTACATGCGATTCTGGGCTCCGGATGCTCAAGGCGCGGCCAGAGCTGTGCGCGCATATCCACAAACTTGCGGTGCGCCCGAATTATTATCTGGCGTGGCCCGCGCGGGACACGCAGCTGAGCGAGGAGTGGGTCGCAACGATGATATCCCGGATCGCGGGGACCTTGACAAATTTGCGGACATTTGATTGGGACGGCCTGGAAATGCCGCGCGACGGGCTTTGGCTTACACTGCGAAAGTCGTACGTCATCCGCCCCTTTCTTCAAAGACGATTCGCTGACTTGGCCCACAGATGTCCTAGTCTGAAAGAACTCTTTTCGAATGTCGGGTTCCAGCCGCTGGATCCTGAGAGCGAGGTGCACCACACACCCCGAGTATCGCCATTTTACCCCTAATATCCTTCAGCTTTTCAAATTCAGCGATCTAGCCATTTTTTCGCTGTCGGTTAGACATGGACTCGGTGAAACAGGTATGTAGCCCTTCTGATCCGTGATTCATCCCAAGTTTAATGTCTCAAGATATATTTCCCTCGCACGAGGACTTGCCTCCCCAACTCTGGGACATGATATTGAATCGCTGCCCGCATCTGACAGAGCTCACCCTCTGCTCTTTCTCCGCCTCCAACCGCCTCTTCGCTATCGACCGCGTAGCCGAAGGCCACTGGCCCGACCTCTCCTCCCTCACACTTGGCGCATTCGGCTACAACAGCGACTTCACACTCGCCGCACCCCCCGCTGCGCCTTTCGCGACCTTCCTCGCAGCGCATCCAGAGCTCACGTACCTGCGCCTCGCGTGGAACTTCAAGCGCTGGATGTCGCCCGACGAGGGCGACGCCTTCGGGCTCACGCTGCCCACTGGTCTGGATGCGTTTTCTGGGATCGTGCAGCAGCTGCCTGGCCCGAGTATCGCACTCACTCCGCTGGCTGCGCTCACTTCCCTCGACCTCATGTGTGAGCCCCTCTACGCTGCGCGCGCACCTGCCCTGTGCGCAGCACTCCGTGCTCTACCGAGTCTCACAAGCTTAGAGCTGTGGGTACACGTGCCAGAGCCGCGCGCGGGGCATGAGGCGTTTTTCTCCGAGCTATGGGGTTCGGCGCCGAAGCTGGAGGACCTGCATTTCATGTGCACTACTGCATTTGGGAAGGTCAGTCTGCGTCTCCGTTCTTCATCCTCGTATTTTGCATTGTTATCTTTGTCCCTACTCCTCCCTGTTCTTCGTTCTTCAATTTCCTCATGGCTTGTATTGTTCGTGTCTATTTTGTGTTGTTATCTTTGTCCCTACTCCGCCCTGTTCTTCGATACTCTCCTCCGTTAACGATACACCTCTTACTAACTCTGATGCGATACAGAAACCACTCACCGAACTCGCGTGCGCGCTCCGCTTCCTCCCCAACCTGCGCACGTTTGCGCTCACGAAGGGTCATCGGTACGCGGACGAGAGCATGCGACGAAGCGCCGTCCGAGTGTTCAACGCCTGCGCCTACGGCATGCGCGCTACCAGCGTCGAATCCGGGACCACTTCATCGCCAAGTCGGCATCAAGCGGCATGCGCGAGTCCAACTGCTGAAGAGCCAGAAACGGAACAGCGCGTGCCGCGCCTGACGCAGGTCTCCATCCGCTGGGCGCGCGCGGCGTGTCGCAATCATTTGAAACAGGAGGGTACGTACGACCGCGTCGTTCCGCCTCTGCCGCCGCCTCCCTCCGCTGCCGGTGCCGGTGCGCGGGAAAGTATCGACTCGAACAACTTGGACAAGTACGACATGCGGGTCAGAGGACGTAGACGGGGCAGCAGCGTAAGTAGCGCGAGTAGACGGGAGAAGGACATGGTCGAGGCTTGGGAGCGGGGCTTGCGCGCTGTCGGTGGGGCGTTTGAGCGGAAGTATCAGTTCGCGCTGCCTCCAGTGCCGGTTGGGGAGAGGGAGCAACGGCTACGGCCGCGGCAGCAGCGGGCGGAAGGGCTCGAATCGATGGGGGAGATTGATTGACCCATCTTCGACTCCTTCTCAATGCTCTGACCTACTGCGTTGGAGCACCCAGCAACAAGCGCGATGTATTCTTTTTTCTTTCTTCCCTCTTCCTATCCTTTGCTCTCAGCCCTCGTCGCGATCCGTACGCCGCTACATATGCTCACCACACCTCACGACAACATGACATAACGACCGCTGGTTTCTGTGTGCGTGCGATCTAGTTTCTTTCATTTACGGGCGGGAATGATGTACCTATTAAAAAAACCAAATTCATATGTATTATTCTGTGTATAAAATCGATTGCAGAGTACTTAGGTTGACACTGTGTTGCGGGAAGGAGTCTCGAGTTCCGACGACTAATAATGTTGGTTGGGTTCTAGATTTGACTACTTCCGAACAAAGCGAACGACCGCTAATTACCATGGCCCTGGGGCCTGGACCTGGACATGGACATGGTAACGACTTTGAACCTGATCATGAACCTAAACGCTAGCTAGGAGGAGTAAGACAGCCGGTCTTGGCAGTATCCAGGTCCGTGGTATCTATGTACTTACATCCGCCTGCCAAGCCTTGAAAATCCTGGTTTCCTCTTGGCTCTGCCGTATAGCCAAGACAAGACTGATCTCGGTCTTGGCAATAAGCTTGTGCGGTGTCCGAGGTATTCGAGCGGAGGTAAGCCAATCACCGTCTGCGGCCAAGTAACACTGACGGCAGCAGATGCGCTCTTTCTGTGCAGGCCGGGATTGCTTGTTTGAACCACCTGTCGTTGCCTTGGAGTCTATTTTTATTGGCAGCACTCGACGTAGAGGTGCAATTCTGGATGGTCAGAGAATCGACGTTCACTTTACAGGCCTCTCTCCGAGTTCCTCGCGTACCTCCAAACTCATTGATATCGAATCCAGGGTCACACCTACGCGTCGAGCCATAAAACTAGGTAGATTCTGCCTTACTATTTTCAAATTCCTCGCCAAGCATATCCAACATAATTATTCTTCCGCAACGACCACCACCGCCTTGGCCTTGTTCGTCCCTTTCTGCACGGCCAAGATAACCTCTCCGACCTTGTCCAACCCCGTGGTGATCTCCTCCGCATATTTGAGTTCCCCGCTCGCGAGCTTCGGGGGATAGTAGCGTAGAAGTCTGCCCAATACTTGGGCAGGAGTGAGAAGACCAGAATACCATGGATGTGAAGGGTCTTCCCGACAATCTGGCTCCAGTTCTGTGCATTGCGGGCGTTGAAAATGACATCAAGGCTGCAAACTCGTCCCGCACCTTGATCGCCTGTTGACCGGTGTTGTAACCCGAGATTGAACCGCATTCCTGAATCAAATGGTGAGAGATAGATGGGCGAGAAGAAGAAGATACAAACGAGGAAACGGGCATTAGTGGCAGCATTTTCAATAGCGGCGTCGACTATATCACCGCCCACGTTATCCCAGAATCTGACCACGGTTTAGTGGGTACAGTATTTGATAATTTTCATATTCGTCGCTCACACATTAATTGGTCCCTCTTTCGCGAGGACCGCGCGGGTGTCAGTGGTTTTGTAGTTGAAGGCGACGTCAGCCCCGAGGGATTTCATGAACTCAACCTTCTCCTCGGAGCCAGCGGATGCGATTACTTTCATTCCAGCTTGTTTCGCGAGCTGGATGACCATGCTACAGCGTTGAATTTAGCAGAGTACAGAGATGGCAGAAATAAAATACGTACGAGCCAACAGCACCTAGAGTGTTGGTCTCAATTGAGGATCGCGTAAATCGCAACTGGACGCTTACCTGCACCCGTGGTTACGAAAGCGACTTCTCCCTGAGGTGCGATGAAAATGGTTCAACACAGAGGCAGCGCAGCATGACGTACTGGCTTAGCATCGGAATATTCCTTCCAACCCGCATAGGCAGTCTGACCTACCCGCAGTGTTCACACACGTTTCAGCAGGTTTTATGGTGAAACGTACCTGGCATCCCGGCAGCTCCGACGTATGCCGTCCAAGAGAGATCCGGATGTTTGTCGAGAAGTCGGAATCCACCGAGCTCGGGAAGCACCACATATTCCTGATGCACTGCAAACATTGTATGTTAGTTTCAATGGCTATTTACCATAAGTGTGGACTATAATCGCACGCATCGCGGGGCCGTATACATATTTCCCCACCTCGACAATCGCATTTTCAGAGCGCAGCACTACGCCAACTCCGAATCCCTCCAGACTGTTGGGTAACAAATATCAGCGAGAAAAACAGTAGCCTGAATAATCGACTTGCGGTGCACCAAGCTTGAAGGCAGACTGAAAAATAACATGAATTCTGACGTACGGACGACAACCCGCGGCTACACTTACAGAGTAAGAGGCTTTCTCCGGCTTTCGCATCTTCCCTCTGAAATATGGGTCAACCGACAAGACGAGTGTTTTGATTAGGAATCCGCCGTTGAGCGGCGCTGTCTCAAGGTCGATTGACTGTGTCGTGTCGTACACCGTCGTCTCGCCAGGGACGGGAAAATCTAAAGATCGCAGCATCAGCATGGATACTCCGCGTCGATGTTCGGGATGACGCACTTTCGGGTACGGAATTGAACAAAACGCGGGAATTTTGGATGGGGGCCATTTCCGCAGTCTCTGTTCCAGAGGAAGGACGAGGGTCCCATTTTTGTGTTGTCTGTGCTCGGGATTCGGGTATCTACGAGCCCGATCCCGACGCTGCTTTCTCAGCGATGACGTATTGCTGAGCAAGAGACGCCGGAACGTTTCGGCCTCGTACACGTGGCACGACTCTCTCTCTCTCTTCAAGTTCTTCTTATACATATTGAACTTGCTAGCGACGTGCTTTGCGTCCCAGAGAATGCTTTCCAAGTCACCCCCGGTACTGTAGAATTACATTCAATTCGGCAGTCACGCGTCACGGTGGGGGTTGACGGCGCCGAACTTTGGTCGGTGTCACGCACCACGGCGGCGGTTGACGAATATGTCGGGGTGTCACGGTGAAGTCAAAAAACCTTTCAAAAACTGTAGAAGAATTGGCCATAATATTCCTGTGAGAGGGGGCTTAAAAATGCAGTTGCAACACATGTTTTTAGCATGGTTAAAGGGCAGAACATTAGTTTTGAGCTACAATTGACTGAAATCATGCAGGAAAAGTTTGTTTGAACCATGTCTTCAGCTGAAAGGCAACTGAATGTCAAAAGCTGCTCCAATTTGATTTTTCAACAACCTATATTACCCTGCAGCCGTTTGAGAGGTCGCCGAAATTTCCCGCATGTCACGCTCGATTTCGGCCGTTGACGAATTGACGAATACTGTACTATTTCGCTCAATTCGTATGTCACGCGTCACAGGGCCCAAAATTTCAGAAAAATTTTGAACGTGTCACAGGTCACCGAGGGGATGTTCGAATGTGCCCCAAAAGTCACAAAATCAGCGAAAAATGCGGGAAAAAATCAATTTTTGCCCCGGAGCGTCCACGACTGCGGGTGGGACTGGAATTTCCGCGAGGTAGATCGGAAAGGTAGATTCTTTACTCTGTCAATGCTTGTAGCACCATAGACAGTGTCTGGGAAGTAGATTTGGCCCTTTTCAACCAACCAATTTTCGATTTTTTTGAGGTGTCATGCTCCTCCCGGCCCATTTTCGAAAACCAAAATTCGAATCCGCATGTCACAGGTCACAGCCGGGGAGAATTGAGCGAAATAGTACAGTATGTTCAAGATGTCACGTGTCACACCCCCTGCCGAATTGAATGTAATTCTACAGTACTCGCGTGTTGTATCGCGTTCGGTGCTTGAGTCTAATGGCACTTCATTAAAACTTCAATAATAGATTCGCAATCATCTGGCTTAGTATATTTCGGTATCCTCCGGGTCGACACCTAGGGCGCCAGGAGTTCCCGACCACAAGTATGGAGTAATCTTGGCGTTTAACATACGCCAGTCACTTCGGCGATCCTTGTTACCGGTCTACGAGCGGTTGTACATCATCCAATTTCAAAGTCCCTTGAACACTTGAACGCTGGAGGATGCAAATTTAATCACCGCCAGGGGCCCGAAGGCAGCAAATAGTAATTTTTCGCCGCCATCTCATACCGGAGTTTGACAGTCTGACGTTCCTCCAACTGGAGAGCGCGCCGTTTGGATCGTGGGCATCTGGAGCTGTGTCATTACCTTGAAGGAGCGATTCCTTGAATCGCTCCTTCAAGTTTCCAAGTACTGACCATTTTCGGCAATGCGAATGCTGGTTTATCACATCCGCTGGCTCTGCACCCTAATTGAATCGAATGGCGCGGCTTCTTGGGGGTGCACTTACCTCCGCAGGGCGTAGGTGAACAGGTCGTCGAGATATATACGCATGATCTTGTCCTTCTGGGGCATCCTTACGGCCCTGATCGTTCTTCCACTCTCTTGCCGCTTCTCGCCGCATTCAAACCGCACTTCCCTTGTACTTCTTACCGGGGCAACGTTGTCCGTTTTGCGAGGGCGGATTTTTGCCAGGCATCCCTCCGCCACCCATCAGCAAACTCGAAGTGTAGAATGATTATATGAGCCCGGCCGGAGTCGCAAATTTATGTTTCCGGCCCTCACGCATTGTGGTCTTCGAAGTCTTTGAGGGCTACACGAATCAGCTTCTTCTGCAACAGGATGGCCTACTCTACGCCGAGATGCGTCTGGCTCTATTCGTGATGTTCTTGTCGTGACGTGGATTCTAAGCGCGAGGAGACCGGCTCGGATGCAGTGGTTCACGTATTGGAATATATAGGAAACCAGGCTCCGCGTCTTCTGAGAAGTTTGACGCCAAGAAATCTTTTCTATGAGGCCGTTGCCAACATCCACCTTCTTTCCAGCTCTGAGAAATGTTCCGCCGCCACCCCGGATTCCATCCATGGGATTCCGAGGACGTTGCCTTTGCGCCGCACAATTGTAAGATCAATTCATAGTCCATAGACGTTCGCCTCTCTCCCTACAGTACTACTAGGGGTTGATCCCGTTTCTTTGCCACCTCACAGATACCCTCAACACCACTGACAATTTTAGGCGATTGTGATTGGTGGGTGAAACGGCCCGTAGCTCACTTTGCGGTGGCGAGTATTAATATAAACTGTCCAATCAGCCCCCGCGGAACTGTCCTGCTACCGGCAGAGATCTATGAATCAAGGGGCCCAGCCCTGCCAAGTAGATCCAAACCGCTCGGTGACAGCGCAAGTCCTGACACAGTTCTTGCCAAGGTGATCCCGCAAGTCTATAATGTTGACAGCAGCCATCAGCCATCTTTTACTTCTCGCTGATAAGCCTTCAGAGTCCCAAATGGAGGTTGTGACCTCCGCTCTGTGACATACTTCAAAAGTTCTGACGGTGCCGTGAGCTATCCTTCAATCCAGAGCTTCTGATTGGCCATGGAATGCGCAGCGCGAGTGCTAATCGCTTCTTGAAACTCCTTCCAGACAAAAAGAGCGAGTGGACCCGTGCTGCGACTTGATTGAACTACCGAGCTGCCAGTCGTTTGGTATTGCTCGTGCCGGTCTTTGAGGCCGCTGAGATCGCAATCTGAAACTCTTGTGAGTTTTTAGACGGGGCAGCTATCTGGGATCACTGTCTGACCATCAATATTCCCAGTGATGTCAATTGTATGAATCACGGCAGACGTTGACCGAAGATCCATAACTTTCGCCGCCCATCCGCTTCGGACCAAAATTGAGGAGATCTCCTTGAATGTGGGTTGCATTTCTCGACCGGTGCCCGCTGAATTCGCAACAAGTAAAAGTGTTACTGTCCATCATGTCCAAATGAACAGTTCTGCCACTGTTTTGTCTTGACAGGCAATGAACGGGCTTCATCCCACTCTGTCGGAGGCTGTCGGTGCTTGGCATCCGCTGTGCTGTTTCTTTGCCCCGTTATCTGGGGTTCGAGCTCCTTGAATGGGACAGCCGGGAGAGCGGGATGGAAAGCTGTTACCGCAGCCGAGGTTTGTCGCCCGGATCCGACAGACAGGGCAATGTGTTCTACACCTCCAAGGATCTAGCCTACCTATTTATGGTTCGACTTACGTGATTCAACCCTCATGGAAATTTCAATGCATTGCGAAATCAACGACTTCTCGCCTAGGTCCAGGGGTAACAAAACACTGCCCCATTCTTCCAAATGATTACCGTCCTCAACATATAAATTGTCGTCTACAACTGCCCTCCACCTCATCTCCTCGATTTTGGAAGTGTCCCATCTTCCTCAAGCGACTAGAATCATGCGCTCTTTCTCGCCGATGCTTTCTGTCGTCGTGCTAGCCCTCCTCGGGATCCAGACCCATGCCAGCCCACAGCTTATCCCTGTCCCGGCTGCGGGCGGTGGTGGAGGTGGAGGTGGCGGAAAGCCTGTTGGGGGCGGCACTGGGAGTGGAATTCCAAATGTCACCAACGCCGTGAATCCTGTGTGCGTTCCGTGGTACGGTATCCGAGATGCGATAATGGGAGGACTCTACCAAGGTTGGGTCAATAATTTTGTGAAGCATGGTTGGTACTAAAACATCCTTTCCAGGTCGCTGTGGCGACAACGCACGGGCTGCCGTCCGACTCGCCTTCCACGACGCCGGTATGTGAACAAGATTGTGGACAGTATTCACCAGTATTAATTTTCGCTGCAGGTACCTTCTCACTCGCACTCCAAGCAAACGCGCTGCCCAACGGCGCAGCCGACGGATCCATTCTCGTCGATCCCAACGAGGTTCTGCGGCCCGAAAATAACGGGTTGCAAAATATTGTCAGCCTGCTCAAGCCCATGCCCGCTCAGTTCGGTGTCTCTCCAGGCGACATCGTACACGTGAGTCTATCCACCCTCCTTCTGTCATCTATTCATAATCATTCATGGTTCACAGCTCGCTGGTGTTCTCGGCGTTGTACGTTGTCTGATGCGCTATCCCTCCGCTGTGGCTCATTTCTTTTTTCATAGCTCGCCTGCCCGGGAGGACCAGTCGTTCGCACTTTCGTCGGCCGCCCGCCACCCCAAAATATCGCCCCAGATGGCCTCCTCCCTAATCCTACGGACCCTGTGGCGACGCTCACGGCTCGGTTTGCGGACATGGGATTCACCGTCCGCGATCTGATGGCCCTCGTTGGCGCGCACAGCACCGGAAAGCAGCGTTTCGTCGACCCAACACAGGCCAACGCGACGTTTGACACGACGGTGGATATCTGGGATACTCGCTTCTGTAACATATTCAATATTATCCGCAAAAAATTGGCTGACTCGAGGTCATTTTAGACACCCAGACTCAGGCTGCTACTACCAATTTGCCTGGTATGTGTCGCAATGTTGCGCTTCACGCACGTCGGGACTGACCACAATCATTTCTTAGGAACTTTCAAGCTGGAGAGTGATGTCAACTTTGCCAGCGATCCCACCACGTCGACCGAGTTCACCCGTTTCATCGGGAAGCAAGCCATTTGGTAGGTCTTCTTCTTTGCTCTATATTCTCATTCTGATGCCGATTGTTTAGGACCACCGACTATGCTGCCGCTCACCAGAAAATGAGCTTGCTTGGGTTTAGCGCAACGTCTCTCACCGACTGCAGCGAGATCCTACCGTTGAGCATCGACATCACAACCCTTACGTTGGTCACTACCGGTGGAGGCGGAGGCGGAGGTGGAGGCGGAGGAGGGGGAGGTGGAGGAGTCACGGATCCTCCTCTTGACCCTGTCAAGCTTGAGGCCGCCATTCAGCAGTTCCGCTCGATCTGGCTCGTACCGCAGTGAGAAACGCAGGCGAACACCAATCATTTAGATATCATTATCGGTTCTTCATTCTCGTAGGGTAATTGTATCTTAATGCAACATATGGGGTATTTTATATTCTCGGACGTGTGATTTTTTAAACCACGACACATCAGATTCCGACTCGGCAGAGTGTGCGCGCGGTGTGAACCCGTGGCCGAAGGAACACCAATCTTATCAACGGCTCTTTGAGATTCTGCTCGTTCTGTTGTTCGGCTGTGCTATATCTCATGTTATCATTCTCCTTTGCTGCTCTTCAATGGACCCCTTCTGTCCTGGACTCTCTGCTCTTCTATACAGCCTTTCATTTACGGTCAAACAGCTGACCCGCGTGCAGCTTTTCCTTCACGGGAGATCGCAGCCCCGTTGCTCATTAGCCGTTCTTCAACCTCGTTCGGCTGTGCTGATTTCTCTGTGTAGTGTTCCCTCTGCTCTTTCTCTTGAAGTAACATCTTATATATCTTCCTCGAGCGCGACCTCGTTCTGCGCATAGCTACACCTGTGATCGATCACACTGGTGCCGATTATAGTATCGGTCTGAGCCATAATATTACCTGTCGAAGAATTCCGTTGGCGCTCAGTTACGCTGCTACCAACGACCCAAACAATATTTTGCGAGGGTGCGCCGTCGACAAAGGTTATGTGGACCTGCTCGAGAGTTCCCGAGATTTGGAAAATCCAAGCTGAGGACTTGAAAATTAGCGAAACCTGACGTAATTCAGATGAAAAACGTACTATCCGCAGGACCATCGGCGATCGAGATATCCGCTGAGATGCTCACTCCAGGGGTCCACTTGTACAACTCAGGTGTGGGGATCGAGCCCCCGATGAGACCTGGAAAATGGAGGCCTTAGGGAAATTCACAAGCTGAGCGTAGCAAGCCATCTCACCCGCTTTCAATATCACTACATTTTGAGGGCCTCTCGGCCGACTTGATCGAGGTCGGCCGAGCCCCTCGGCCAACCCGGTCGAGCCCCTCGGCCAACCTCGGCCGACCTCGATCAAGTCGGCCGAGGGGCTGTCAAAATGTAGTGAATTCGACGCCGGCCTGTCTCATAATCAATATTAACGTTCAAAATCCAACTTGAATATAGTTTGCATGTTGGTTCACCTGTGCTGAAGTCCAAAATTGGGTGCTAACATCTTGGACAAGGCTGAACCCGGTCACCGGACTGATCGTGGTCCAACATTCTCGCCTGTGGGATGCCATCTATCAGAGAAGCCAGTAAAATGACTGCTCACTGAGGGCGGTGGATAAACCGGTCTTAGCAAGAAGGGAACATCAGCTGACTTGCCTTGCGGTGATGTCGAGGACGTTAATGCTTATCGGAAGCGAAGCCTTGACGGCGGGAGATAAAGCTTCGCGGGGATCAAAGTTGGGTGGTCCACGAATGGAAAGAGGACATATTCTATATTGCGTTGACTCTTAAGCGGGGGTGTAGCGCGGGAATCACCCCGTCGTGGTGGATGTCAGCTGTACGGCCTAACCGGGGACAGGATGAGATCCGAGCCAGCTTGTCTACACGATTTGGGCATGACGAGTGAAAGGAAGGAAGTGTACGGACGGGGACTCGTCTTGAGGATACCGATGGCACATTCAGACGCAAGAAAGTGTTAGTTTTCTAATATCGATATCGGCGTTTTCGAGACAGTTTGGTTTGAGGTACTGTATCAGAAAAAAATTAATCACCATGCTGGAATGTATGTAAGTGACAACAACCCGCTCGTACGAAATATTCTTACATCAACAGCGAAACAATGCCAATTGGCGTGTGGAGGAAATAATAAGGTCACCTCCAACGTAATCGATGCAAAGGGAGCAAGGGGACGTGCATATCGAACCTTCTATCTTCTGATATCGTGTCAAAAATGGAGACAGTGGGATACGAAATCGAGAGGAGCAACGTGTATGTGTGAACAAGGACCTCGAGGAAGAGGGAAAAAGAAGTGGTTGACGTCATTGGGCGCGCTGAGGAGTGCGTCCTGAATCTTGTGGTAATGGTCAGTATAAGCGTGAATGTTTGGTACTTCAAGAAGCCTTACCCATGAGGGTTTTCGCCACGACTTGTCTGCATCGAATTAGCGTTGAAGAATTGCTACTGATATCAGTGCTGGTCGGTGATGTTTATGCAGGCCGCAGATCTTTCAGAGCCTTCGAAATCCTAATATGCGCCAAACGATGTCTAAATTGCTTCCGGGGAGCTTCCTTCGCTGATGAAGAATAAGACGCCGGCATTGACAATGATGAGGCGCCGGGCTAGAGCGGGTTATGTAAGTGACGAGATGGAGAACGAGCGAGACAGCGGCCTGCGTACTGATCCAGATAAACAGAACCTTTGGTACTTATGTATTTGACTCCGAGTATCGCCGTTGAAATCCACGATGATCCATCTGATTCTGAAAGTGTTGAAACCATTTCGAGGAGCTCACGATGCAGAGTGTCTGTCTGACGCTTCATATCATCGATAGTGCCGAAAATAGCGGTATTAATCTGAATCACAAGTGATGTCAGATTATCAATTACTGTTGATCGACACAAACACTCGCTTGAAAATGTTCCAGAGCCTGATCCAATCCATTCTGGCAATCTTTGCGCAGCATGTTCATTTCACTGTGGCGGAAGAAGTGCTTGATCCGGCTGCCATCTTGCTGCGCCTCGACAAATGTGTATATCTTATGTAAAGTCCTGAATGGCTCGGTCAGTGATACCTCGGAATCCCAGATGAACCCAATGACTCAGCAAATCCTCCAATGTGGGCCAGGACTTTCGGTGGCACAGACCCAGTGGTTTCGGAGTTTATGTATGGATTTACAATTGCGTAGAGGACTTGATGGATGTTTTCAATAAGCCGAATGGATTCATCTCTATTCCTCTTCACACACTGGAATAAAGTTTGAGCGATTGAATTTACAAGCGAGCAAAGAGAGTTACCCGCACGGCGGTGATCAACGAAAGAACAGTTTTTTCGATGGGCTGAACAAATGAGTTGCCAAATACATCATTGAGCTCGCCGAAGAGGGTGAGAGCCGTAGTCAAATAGGCAACGATATTGTTGAGGCGATTTTCTGCGACAGCATGCTGGTGGGGCATTTGGGAAAGGACACCCGTCGACTTGCAATCTTCCTTTAATATCCACCATCAACGAGTCGAAGGCAGTGTCCACAGCCTGAGATATCATTCTAATTGATGAGCCGCCGTCTCGTCCGTATATGCCTACTTGAAGTCTTGGCTCATGTGGAACAGCACGCCGGAAGCCAGCCTAAGATTCAAGCGAAGATCACATCAGCCATTTGACATTTTCCTTGCGCCTTTTTGACCTTGCAAGCTTGTCACAAGCTCACAAGTGAAAAAAGTGAAAAAGTCGAAAAAACACCCCCATTGAAACTGCGCATCACGGCCAGATCAATACTCGAAAAAAAAAAAGTTTTTTTTTTTTTGACCTTGTCGGATTTTGGACATAGGTTTGTGACCTTGCGAGCTTATGGCCTTTTCAGACCTTTTTCGGCCTTGTACAAGGTCACAAGCTAATTGTCAAAAGTCTGATGCAGCTGGGATCCGAACTCAATTTATCGTGTTCCGCACGGGGCCGGGTCATGCGGTTAGATATTGGAAGGTAAAAGTGCCCCGATAATGACGGGAACATGTTTATTCGTGTACTATTCGTGCTCAATGAACGACTACGCTATCATTTCTACGACGCTTGGGGCATCTGGATCGAATTTGAAGAGTGGTATCGGATCTGATGGCCATCATCGGACTTCAAAAATCTGACATGCCGGCCAAGTCAATCTGTTCTCTCGTAGACAGACACTTCATCAAAAAAAATATCGAAATTCTTCCTGAATATACTCGATTCCCCCCTGCCTCCGCTGCGAGATTCGCCATCGCGTGGAAATGCCGTGAGAACGAAGATTACGACGAACTTAGCGCTTACAAAGTCCCCGACTTTCCGTAACTTCGCAATGCGCTCTTAGCCACATGTCCCGGCCTGACGTGGCTCTGAATCGGTGGTTTTTATTTCCTGTACGAGCTGCGTGACCTACCTGATGACACCGTGACGGTGAAAGAATTCGCGGCGAACAACCTTGTGTTAGAAACCGTTTCTTCTGACTCAGAATGCAACTCGGTGGATACACATGCGAACCGTCAAGAAACCAAAATTGTCCGGGATTTGGAGTGAATCAAGCCTCGCCGTGCACCAAAGAAACCTTTTGGTATTCTTGGCGGACGAGATGGGGCAGCAGAGACTCGTCAAATATATTTCGGAAGGGAACGCTCTGGTGGTGTCAAATACACACCACGCACTGTTCGTCTGGTTATGGGTTGATCAAAATGGGGTGAAGACGGAGTTTGAATCCCTACAGGTGCACACACGGCGATGATATCTACCTGGTGGGATGACTTTGCCGCCAGAGTGCGTTGAGGTCCGCGGGGAGCCCAGTCATACGGCATATAGAGCATGCGGTGTGAGCTGAATTGGAATAAAAGAAGGTCCCAAATTGACCGAAATCCCCCGGTCGCCTTTGGATAACTCTGGCCGCGCTGATTTTTGTGGCCTTACATGTTGTGGACCCGTAGCTTGCAGCAGTGGAAAAGTTTGCGCCTATCTGTACATATACGGAAATTAAGGCTCCAACCATTTAGTTTCCGTGTATAGATCTGGGCAAACTAAACGGAAACGGTATCTAAACAGTTTAAAACCGTTTTAAACTGTTTATAAACGGTAATTTTGCAAAGGTTTCAACATACGCAGGCAAGTGTTCAGCCACCCGGTAAGGAGGCTCCCAGCGTTACTTTCTGCCATTGTGACTCGCAAAATCAGCGAGTTTAGGATAAATGAAGCCGCATCCCAACAACAGAAGCAGACAAAGACCAACCTTGATTGATACCGACTGCAGATTGCTGAGATGGGTTGAACGGTTTGACCTTCAACTCTGACGTTAACCGAGGTAACTGCTATGTCTTCAGCGGCTTAGTGACATTCAAGGACACTGAAAGAAAAATACTTGGATGCTTGTTTGGTTGAAGTCACCAAGATGCCAGATGTGCGGTGCTGGCGCATCAGTCCCGAGCCATCAACTTGTCGCTTAAGCAGTTACCATATTCGGAATGTTTCCCGCCAGTGGAGTGGTACATGGGAAGCATACACATCTGTGGGACTCTCAAAATCCCTTAGACTCTCCTACTCACAAGTGTTTCTAGATTCCACTTGATTTCCACCTTGTGAGTGGTTGGACTTTTGTATCTGAGGCCAACCGTTTAAACCGTGTGCAAACAGTTTATAAACTGTTTGACCTCATGGGCAAACAAAACGGAAACGGAAACGGTTAAAACCGTGTATAAACGTTTATACACGGAAACGGTTGGAGCCTTAACGGAAATGAATCGCTCGTCTGCATCCGGAATTGATATCACGGCGCCAGACGCACCACTGGTTGTGTTCAAGACACATCCGACAGCGCAAGCCGTGAGCTCGGGAGGTTCAAAAGCATCCCCCAGAGCTGCCTCGAGGGGGTTGATCGAGAACAGTGTTGATGTCCGCACCAAAGGGGGATTCGTCAGCGCGAGAAACATTCGTATTTGCAAGCGCTTAGGAGCTTACCTTGCTCGGGAAGAGAAAACAACGAGTCTAGTCCTGACAGCTGCAGAATCATATTGGTATGCACCATCGGCGAGACATCCATACCTGGGGCGAGCGAGGGAGGAAAATGAGGAACGTCAAGTGAGCGCGAGAAACATTCGTATTTGCAAGCGTTTAGGAGCTTACATTACTTGGGAAGAGAAAACAGCGAGTCTAGTCCGGACAGAATCATATTGGTATGCACCATCGGCGAGGCATCCATACCGTGGGGGCGAGCGAGGGAAGAAAATGAGGAACGTCAAGAAGGCGAATAGGGCCAACATTGAGTCCAAATGCGATGCGGGAGCCTGTCGCGTGTTCCGTCTCATATTTATGCTTTCCCGCAAAATGCATCCGCCGTGTTGCAAGTGATCTACAAGAGGACAGTAGAGAGGCACTGCGTGCACATTGAGATAAAACGGAGCAGTCGGATAGAACCAGGGCTGGGAGTTACGCGGCTGCAGGTCCGTGCTTCGATGGCGATCCGATGTTGCATGATGTCCAGCGTTCCGAAGCATGGGCCTAGTTTAATACCCAAGTCAGTGAAACAAGCTCCAACACCGCTGAGTTGCAGGATTTCGGGATGGGAAGACATACCATCCGCGGTCAACAAACTTCAATCGGGAGGTCGCCCGGAGTGCTATTTGCCGGCACTGTTCACTCAAGTTGAAGTGACGCCCGAGGCAGTTCCGCTCGGCAGAGGAGGTGAGAGCTGACGGTACCATATTGTCTCTGTTGCGGTTCGCCCGTTCGTTTCAGAACGATTAAAAAGTTCAAGTCGCTCGTGGGATGGGAATTGGGAAAGGAGCACGCACGAAGAAAGGAAACGGGAAGAGTAAAGAGTTATGAACAGGGTTCACTCCAAGAGAAAGGTAGATCAGCGAAAACAAATCGATTGCGGGTGGTCGTCTATTGAGGATGCAGGAATGTCAATGAAATAAATTCCGGACCTATCCCGGGCGCATCCCTAAGTTTTTTTGCACGCACGTGAAAGTTCGGAGGTTTATTTATAATTGGGTTCAGCACCGTCGAGATTGTTCAATTACTCACACAGGAGCGGGCAAGGAGCCGTGTTGGTATTCACAGATCTGATGGAAGTGTGGGTGACACTGGATTCAGACTTGAAAGAAAGAGGGAGAAACGAGGCGGTGCACCCACCGGTGAGGCAGACACCGGCACTGCCCCGACGCAATTAGAGGGCAACTTTGACTTACCTCCGCCACCGATTCAGCTCCTCCGAGCGCAACCTATCGCACCAATAGGATTTAGCAATAGAATATTTGGGAGCATCAGCTGACCCGCCTTGCGGTGATGTCGAGGACGTTAATGCTTATCGGAAGCCTTGGCGGCGGGATCTAACGCCTCGCGGGGATCAAATTTGGGTGCTCCACGAGGGAAAGGAGGACTTATCTAGAGGGTAGAACGCGTATTAGAAACCGAGATATTGCATATTCGATGTTGCGTTGACTCTTCAACGGGGGCGCGGGAATCACCGTGGTAGTGGATGTCAGCTGCAAGCCCTAACCGGGGACGGATGAAGTACTTGCGTATACGACTTGGGCATGACGAGTGAAGGAAGTGTACGGACCGTGGACTCGGGTTGAGGATAGCATTGAGACGGAAGAAAATGCAGATCTTCTGATGTCGCCGTTTGCAGCACAGTTTGGTTTGACGTACGAATTAATCACCATGCTGAGATGTAAGTGACAACAACCCGCTCGTACGAAATGCTCTGATATCAACGGCGAAATAATGCCAATTGGAGTAAATAATAAGCTCACCTCCAACGTAACCGACGCAAAGGGGGAAAGGGGACGTGCATATGAGGCTACTATCTTCTGATATCGGCGTTCGTGAGGTCAAAAATGGAGACAGTGGGATAGGAAATCGAGAGTGAGCAACGTGTATGTGTGAACAAAGACCTCGAGGAAGAGGGAAAAAGAAGTGGTTGACGTCATTGGGCGCGCTGAGGAGTGCGTCCTGAATCTTGCGGTAATGCTCAGTATCAGCGTGAAGGTTGGTAGTTCGAGTGGCCTTACCCATAAGTGCTTGCGCCGCGATTCTGTTTGCATCGAATTCGCGTTGAAGGATGGCTTCTGATATCAGCGTTGGTCGCTGATCTTCCTGCAGGCCATAGATCCGCCAAAACCTTCGAAATCCTGATATGAGCCAAACGATGTCTAAATTGCTTCCGGGGGGCTTCCTTCGCTGATGAAGAATGAGCCGCCGGCATTGATAATGATGAGGTGCAGGGCCAGAGAGGGTTATGTAAGTTACGAGAGGGAGAACGAGCGAGACAGCGGCCTGCGTACTGATCCAGATAAACAGAACCTTTGGTATGTACTTGGCTCCGAGGTATCGCCATCGAAATCCACGGGGCGTAAGTAGACGTCGAAGAATAGCTTACAACCTTGGTGCAATGAGGATAAAAATCCAGGTGAACGTGAATATATAGAGGAGGCTGCACGTACCATCAAAAGTTGGCACGCTATATGTAGATACTTGTCGACGAGTCTGGAGGTACGTAAGCGTAAGCGAGATAAGAGACTGACGGAAACTGACTGATTAAATCACCAACGAGTTTCAGTTGTGTGGGAGTGCCGCGCCAGTAATGATTTGGAAGTGAACCGAATATCGACGGCCAGATATACTGTAAGCTTTGCCAAGAGTCGTATTAGAATAGATTCCGGCCCAGATATTCGACACGAAAGCAAAGGTTTACGAAAGTCTGGAGGTACATAAGAGGAGAGGCAGAACACTTGACGAATCGCGTTGATCGATAGGCACTTGACAGGCGAGAAAATGATGCAAGGATTGTGGAGCTACATCGACGAACAACGGGGCAGAGAAAGAAGTCCCAGATCTATCCGCCTCTGAATTTATTGCGCTGGAGTGATTTATTAATTATACTTGCCTGCGTTCGCGGTTCGGATACGGAGTTGGGTGCGCGTCAATCCGTGATGGAGCGAGGATGCGCTGCGGAAAACGTGCGCAGAGTGGGTGGGTAATGGTGGTACGGACGCCGTCGGGAAGCGCAGGAAAGTGTCCGGGACGCAGGTCAAGATATGTGGCTGGGCGGCGCGGTAGATAGAGTGAAGGCCTCGCCAGAAAAGATTGTAAGCATGCAGGGGAACTTGCTTGGACAGCCAGATTCAGGAGTCTTGCTCGGGCTCGAAGATGGAGTTGGTGCGGCGAGCGAAAGCAAGATTTGATTGAAGACACGCGCGGTCGAGTACAATTTGATGTATCGAGATTCCACGGGTGAGCAGAAGGTGTTGCGGCGTTTCAGTCACCGGACAGTGCGAGACGGGCTGAGACAGACGCACGAGAGTAGGGAGGATGCTGACTAAGGTAAGTCCGGATAGGGTTTGAATAAGTACGCAACAAAGGGATGCAAGCTATCTGTGTTAGTGTTATTTTGAAATAAGGATGCTAGCAGACATACCAAACGGAGGAAAGATCTGCCAGCTCTACGGCGGAGTTGGTCGTTGCGTTGCTGAAATGATGTATTGTCAAGGCCGCCCGATATCGACCACATGCATCGGGCTGCAGAACACCGGATACCGGATGGTAGGTAGGACGAGGAAAGAGGCTGCGCTGCCTCTCGGTGGACATTCGCGAATGCTGACGATGTCCGAGTCGGCAGTCGGGACGTAGGTGCACCGAGCCGCGATTTTGCACAGGACGCACAGCAGCGATGTGGCAGAGCGCAGATCCAGTTGGATGTCGGGATGCATGAAGCCGGAACTTCTGCTAGACTAAGTGGAGACTAGTAAGGGTGTGTACGGCAACAGAATCTTTTGAGGTTCTGGTGCTTTGATGGGCAACTATTCCCTTTTCAAGTAGTCAGCTGCCGAGTGCGTGACTTTCTCGCATCTTTCATCAAACAGCATCCAATGCGTCCGCTCACCGTGCCCCGCCTTTCCCGCCCTCTTGGCGTTGTCAAACCAGTGCCCGCCCTCGACATTCCGTGCGTCAGGATAACCCTCGGGCTTTGAGAGAAATACAATTGATGATTACCCTTAACAAGCTGTGGGCAGAGATAAAGGCAACTGGCTCGAGATCAAAGGCAAAAGAAGACCGACTCCGTCTAGACCGAATTCGGAAAAACGGTTAGAGATTGAGCAACATCACGCCATCACGTCAACGTCACTTTCGGCTAATCGGAGATCTCCAGGGTTAACAAAAGCACGGTGCAACACGAGCCAGTCCTCTTCCTCACCCATGCTTGCTGTCTGACGTCCTGCTCCCGTCCCGTTCCCCGCCCCCGCCCTCCCCGCCCCCTCCACTCGCATCCCCCCGCTGCTTAAGGATCCCGCTTGGAGTCAGTGTTTCTAGTTTAGTTTTCAAGATAACGACGGAGCTGACCTCGCGTTATTGCACAGATCTCGCGACCCTTTTCAGCCCCTACAAGCCGCCCTCCCCGTTCACAACCTCGACCCCAACCTGACGAAGGAACCCTGCAACAGTCCCCCTGCAATACCCAGCACCACAAAGTACGCTTGAGCTCTGCTCGCTGCTTCTCGCAACAACCAATCCCCCACAACCAACGCATAACCGGACGCGGACCAATCAGACGAAGGAACACCGACACCGACACACGCACGACTCCGCTGAACATTTACTGATCGCGAGTCGTCCGTTTCCCCTATACGACACCTTTTTTTTTCTTTTCTTTGGGATCTTTGACCGCACCACAAATGGCCATCAGTACTACCACCGCTACCCCAGCTTCGGCGCCCTCGAGCCCGATCAAGCCCGAGCCCGTGCCCGCCTCTCCCGCAGCCGCTTCCCCGATTTCCCCTGCATCCTCGACTTCTATGTCTCCTTCCGACGTCGTAGATGTAAAGACCGACTCCACCACACCCACACCCGCGGACGGCGCGCAACAACCAAAGCGCCGCGCCACCCGCCGCGCCAGCACCGCCGAGCGCCGCGCGACCCATAATGCCGTGGAGAGGATCCGCAGGGAGACGCTTAATGGGAGATTTTTGGTGCGTCTCTCTCCCTGTGCTCTCGTTTCTGCGTGCACAACTAATTTTTTGCGGATTCGTAGACCCTCGCCTCGATGCTCCCGCCCTCGCGGCACTCCGTCGTCCCAGCAAGGCCGCGATTGTTAGCTCGAGGTGTGTTTGCCTGCTCCATTTCTCCCTCTCCTTCATTCCCTTTCTATAAGTACGGCTTCTTGGTCTTGGCGTGTCCTGCCGTCATGCGCGTAGAAGATCGTCGTGCGGGTCTGGCTTGGTGCTGCGTCGAAGTGCTGGGCGAGATCGACGGAGGTCGATTGACGTCGGTAAACGTGCGCGGGTGCAGATCGCGCGACCATCTTCGTGGTGCACCGCGCCGCGCGCGCTCCGTCTCTCTACTCTCCCTCCCTTGCACATCGCACCTCGCGCGTTCTTCTCCTTTTCTTTCCTGTTTCTCTCTCCGCCTCCGTCCCTTCACCTGGCTGACCTCTGTCTCATATAGCATCGCAACCGTCCACGCCGCCCGCCGCCACCGCGTCCTCGCCGCGCAGACGCTGCGCGCGATTGCCAGGGAGGCAGAGGGATTGAGGAGGGTGCGTTGCCCTTCGTCGTTACTGCTTCATGCTTCGTCTTTTTTTTTTCTGTTTTCCGTTCTGGGATTCGGGCGTTTCTCTTCTTTTTCCTTCCACCTTTTCCCTCACCGCTCCTGCACCCCCTTGCTCTGTTTTCTCGTTCGCGCTGCCCTGGCACACGATTCCCTCTTTTGGTCATCGGATGACGTCACTTTTGGCATTCTTTTTTCGTTTTGGTCTCGGCGGTGCAGTGCAGCCGTGGTCGTGGTACTGCGTGTTAGTGCGTGGATGGCACGCGCCGTCCGCACCGCGTCCCCCTCTCCGCCGTTCCTCGCTCTCTTTTCTGCTCTCTCCTCTCTTCTAACTTCCACGTAACCCCTAATCACACCATACACTCCAGGAAATAAACGAATGGCGCGCACGCGCCCGCGTCCCACAACTCGACGCCCCCGTACGCTCAGACGCACACTCCACCGTCCTCCGCGCCGAGACGGAAGACTTTGACCTCATCCTCGAGGAGGGGCTCCAGCTCGAGGAGGAGGAGGACGACGAGGAGGGCGCCGAGGCCGACACCGATAACCAGAACAACAACAACGAGAACATCGTGTCGCCGCGGCAGGCGCCTCAAGCACACATACAACAGCGCGCACGCAGCGCGAGCACGATCAGCACGCCCGGCTCTGCGCATGGGCCTAGCGCTGCGAGCGTGTTCTACGGCGCCGTGCCCGCGTCGATCCAGGGTAGTGGGGGCCGATTCGCGTTCGAGGCGCCCTTGCCGTTTGGGCCGCCGTCTCCGTCCTCGTCGGGAGGATGGGACGGGCCTCCGACACCGCCTGCGAGTGCGGGGGCGATTGGGATGGACTCCGCGATGGGGATGGGGATGGGGATGCCGGCGCAGATGCAGATGCAGATGATGCAGATGTGCCGGGACGCCGTGCCGATGAAGGCATACTTCGCTGCGGCGCACTCAGGGAGCGCAGGTGCGGGTGCGGCATACGACCTGGGACTCGGATTCGACGGGGATGAGAGTCTCCTCAGTGGCGGCGCGCCTGGCGCGGGGATGGGGATAGGGATGAACGCGATGGGAATGGGAATGGGATGGGCGGGTGTGAATCCGTCGCACCCTGCGTTCCACCTCCACCAGCAGCAGACGCAGCAGGCGATTCGGCTGAGGGAGGTGTATGAGCAGCAGCAGGCGATGTTGATGGGCGGAGTGCCGATGCAGATGGGGATGCAGATGGGCATGGGCGCAGGGATGGGAATGGGCATGCAAATGGGTACAGGGATGGGCATGGGCGGAGGCGGGCTGCCGTTCGGCGTCGCGCCTGGACAGTACTTACACCAGCCTGCGCGCTGCTGAGGCTGAGCACCGCCTCGCTTCCCTGCGCTTCCCTTGCACCCTCTTTCTCTGGCTGTTTTCTTTCCCTCCATCTCGCTTTCGCTTCCTCTTTACATGGGTACAGGGATGGGCATGGGCGGAGGCGGGCTGCCGTTCGGCGTCGCGCCTGGACAGTACTTACACCAGCCTGCGCGCTGCTGAGGCTGAGCACCGCCTCGCTTCCCTGCGCTTCCCTTGCACCCTCTTTCTCTGGCTGTTTTCTTTCCCTCCATCTCGCTTTCGCTTCCTCTTTACCTGCGCCTCCGCCTATAAACTGTACACCACTACCTGCCATGCCCGCCTGCTACTGTATACCTTCATACCCATGCTACACCGCCCGTCCTCGGCGCGATACCCCCGTCTCGCATATGCTCCCCTCGCCTGTTGTATTTTGCTCCCCGTCTCAGCCCCCTGATTGCTTCCCCTTGCCACCCCCGATAGCGGACTCGACTCCACCTCGTCTTGATCACCGGTTGCGTCTATAGCCCCAGATGGACACCCTCGTACAACACTTGCTGTCCTATTTGCGTTCCTTGAGAACGTCGGACACCGTCGTCTCCACCTCGACCACTACACCCCGCGGTCCCTCCCTCGCTGCACTCCTACCCCCCACCAACACCTGTTATAACGCCGTCGGCCCGCCGACCCACGCTCCCTTACCTCATATCCAATCACCGTACTGTACCCAGACGCGTCGTGTAGTTGTGTAGGAGTAGTAGAGAAAGATAAAGTAGCACATGATGCAAAGCGTTGATTAAGAAGATGAAATGGCAGCTGCGTTGGTTGCGGCGACCAAGTACGGCAATTTCGGTCTGAAGGAATCGGTTAACGTCGGCCAACGACGATATCCTCGATTCTCTGTCGCGCCGTCGTCCGTCGCACTACTGGTCTGATTTGTTAAGTTGGGTTTATTGTAAGTTACAAAAAGAATATGACAGAAAAACAATCCAAGAATCAACGGTAGTTGTGGCGTCGAACGTAATAGCTTCATGAGTTATCGGGAAATTTGGATAGTGGCAGAACCGAAAAAGCTGCAAGAATTTGACCTATTTGTCCGCGACTCCTGAGAGAATGGTGGTCTTAGAAATATCAACTATTATAAAGAAGCGGAAACGAACTCCTAAGGTTGGAGGTCCAAAATCGATTATCACCAGGGCCAAGGTGACCGATGAGGCGTGAAGCTTACAGCGGAGAATTCGCATACATGTTCACGGTCGTGTGGGCCGAGACGGTAAATAGACGTCGGCCAATGTGTACGACGGATTACGATGTGCATTCTTTTGTAAAAAAAGGTTCAGCAGTCTAGACACTTTAAGAATGAAGTAACCTCACCGAATCGGAATAAATCCAATCCAAACCTTCAATTTGGATCCTACATCCCTCTTTAACCAGTTTTCGAAGGGTATGCGCACACCGTTCCAGCTGCGGCCCGTCAAGGAGCGGATCGACCTTGTCTGGTATGCCATGATAAACGAGTCGAAACGAATTGAGCCGCACTGGCGTCGGGACAGCGCCACCAGTGGTTCCGTATCCACGATCTCCTCTCACCGCCAGCATCTGGCTCATTTCATCCATGAGTTCGCGGGTCCATGGCTCTTGTGTCTCGATGGAGAGCGTCTGCAAATTCGGTAGGAAGCTTTGTTCGGTCCGGATTCTGGAATAGAGCTTCGAGTTCCAGCCGCGCGCTCCGATCGATATAGATACTTCGTCGACCGAGGGGGTAACTTCCAGTGCTGAAACCACATGTCGGCAGTTCAGCGCGTTTAGGATGAAGAAGGATATAGAGCGCAATGAGGAGGATGCAGGTTGGGCGAGGAAGGAAAGGAGGGCTGGGTGATTATATTGCTCGACGGCCAGGGCGAGGCACCTGAGCGAGGGTAGAATGAGATAGTCCAAGAGTGGCAAGCTGCCACTGCGGAGCTTGAGTGTGTGCAGGTGGGAGAGCACAACCGGTGCTGGCGGCTCGCTCGGAGTCAGAGTCCGAAATTCCACCTGGAATGACTCGAGAAGGGGGGGTAAGGGAAAGGAGCCGAACAGATTCAGCGGTATTCTGATTCCAGCATGTTAGATGCGTTAGCTGCGTCCATGGCAGCGTAATCACTGTAGATATAAAACCGGGGAGACTTGTAGATAGTTCTACCTCGCGCAAGTTTGGCGCTTCGGAAAACACGGTAATTGGACCCGCAAAAGAGTGATGGGACAGCGTAACCTGCAGCTTTCTCAAAAGTGGGATGCGGCCCCGGATGTCCTTGATGAGGCCCAAATTTGCACTGTCCAACCAACAGCACATGCTGCTCCATTGCATGGAGTATGAACCAAATACCTGGAACAAGAAATCCGGCACAGCTAGCTTCAAAGGATGTCCTCCCACCCGCGGAAGCCACCACCGTAGAAGTTTCTCTGTGTTATGATCGTAGGTGTTGGGTACGTAAATAGTGGACCACATGGAATGCATGTTTATAGCGATGTGGCGCCACGCCCTGCAGACACTGGCCAAAACCTGAGGCCCGAGCCACTGCTCTCGGGCCACGGTGATCCACTCGTCCACGCTTTGTTTGAAAATTTCAGCGGTGATCTCCGTAGGCAGGGTAAGAACCGGATAGACGATGGATTTGAGGGCCTCCACTACCGGTTTGCGGTCTATGGCGAGCCGTTGCCATCGCGTATGGAGGTCCGCCATTTCTGCGTCGATTGCCATAAGACGCGTCCGCAACGACGCGGCAGAAGAGCTCGTGGGTTTGTCATCACGGACAGCCATGGGAGACGAGAGAAGGTTGCCTCTCCGTCTGCGGTTGGCCAACTTGACGTCGTGGTTTGTGGCAAGTCGCAGTACTTAGACGCCGGCAGTAACGGCGTGACGTAACGACGTTTCCCACGCGAAGCAGTTTCTCCGAACATCAGCCCCACAAGCAATTCCCTAAATCGAATAAAGCTGGTAAGGCCGATGAGCGGCACGGCCCGCTACCAGGGTCAAGAATGTATCTCAGCTTAAATATGTATTTTTATTTATGGTGGCCCAAAGCCTACACCGAGTGTTGACGCACGTCGACAAACTAGCATTGGGCAATCACATTCCACCATGGCATATTCAGGAAAATATGAACTAAATTCAGGCGCGGCCCAAAGCTCGACACGGGGGTCGACCAGCTCGCATTGGGCCGCAGTAATCTTCGTGTTTACAATTGTCTTTCTGTTGTGGCGGACAGACCCCTTGCCGTGTTGAGGCCCACAAGGAGTGCTCAATTAAGGAGATAACTGAAGTTATTGCACGGAGAAAAAGAATGGCACCACAAAAAGTTAACTAGAAGCACAGTCACGCTCTGCTACAATTTTCTGCTCATCAACTGCGTGTAAGTACATCTTCCGCGCAAACCTGTCAAGCTTCAAGTTAATTTTTCGTAGTTCCATTCTTGTTCTTTATGTGATGGCTTCGATGCTCATGCTTAATTAAAATTCACGAACACTACTGTATAGGTGCTAACTGGACACATTTAAAAGAACAACCCGAAGTCCATGCCAGCCATATGTGCCAGCCTCACGCTGCAATCGACGTTTTACCAGAAATACATTTAACACATAGCTTATATACCTCGCCAGGACACACTGAGCATGAATGAGCATGAAAGCCGCTGTTCTGTGGGATTTTTTCTGGCACGAAGTCTTTCTGTGTTGTTGAGTTCTTCGGACTTCTGGCGCTCATATGGATAGCAATAGACTGCTGAACATACAGTTTCATAGATAAGTTTCAATCACCACAGTCAAACGATCTTCAGCACTGAAAAGGACTGGCGGAAGCGAAATAAGATTTCCTGGGCAGCCAATAATCTGCTGTAGGGCTGTAGGGTAGGGTAGTTCCAACGTCGACCAGCTCAGGAAATGAAGGAAACTTTATGTCATACTGTCGTGTCTAGGGATATCCCCGAACCTTTCACAGTTAGATTACATACCATATCAGAACAGGAATCAAGACACCGGAACGGGCTTATGAGGGACAAAAATGTGGGCAAGATCTAATACACAAAAATGCAAAGTCAACGCAGGCAATCCAACAGTGTTTGGACGAAATTGGGTTGATGGTACTCAAAGGGGACTGGAATATACACATACAACAGGGATATTCCCAAGCCAACTTGAACCAAGGCGCAGGATGCAAGCTGAAAGCAGGGAAAGCATCAGTGACCAAAAAGGCAAGTGGATACGGACCCAAGCACCAGTTCAGCTCAGCTCCTAGGAAATGATGAAATACCCGCATATGTCGATGCGTCGGTCCCCAGATAAGCCGCAATCGCTGCAATGCCAAAGCAAAAAGGAATTGAATGAAAACACAGACATATTTTGCGAAGGCATTCGGCAGCAATGCTAGAACAGTGTCAAATTCAATGCTCGGCGTCATCACCAACACAGCTACAGTGTTCCACCGGTCAATGAAACACCACTAGTCAATGAAACACTCCGTTGTAAGCTGTTCCCTGATGGTCCCTGGCTCAATTGTGGATAATACTCAAGTACAATACATTAAAACACCTTCTGTCAATTCCAGTACTTGATAACTGGTCCAGGAGAGGAGAAATGGCTCGAGATCAAATGCTGATTTGGCAGAGAATTTGATCCACCAGTCACTGAAACAGTTGATTTCAGCTGGTACTGACTCATGTCTGGCTCAATTAATCCGAAAATTTGGGTGGACCTAGTTACATGATATACAACATATTTGGCTTCTTCAGAGTTTGCAGAAAGGGAATCAAATCGGAGATATCAGGCCCGCCATTTTACTGTTTCATTGACCGGTGGAACACTGTATTTTGCAAGGGACGAGAACTGTTGCTTCTACAGTAAAATGCACATGAGAAAATATTCAAGTTTGTTCAGGTGCACAGAATGGTTGGCCGAGAAGTGATTGATAGGTGATCCAGGCAGGTACCGTAGGTCCAGGGGTCCAGAGCTACAGAGACGAGATGCTCACGGGAAAGAGAACATTGAGACAATTCTCGGTTAACATTCCAAGGATCAAGTCAGCAGGATTATCATTTTCAGCAGGGGGATCGGCCGGCACAAGCTGACACATTTGGGCAGAGAGAAAAACTGATTACGCGAAAGATGCTGACGAAAATGTGATGCACGGCCGAAATCGAAAAATCAGGCTCTCTAAGACCCTTACCTTGCGGTAGCGGGAATACAATGATGCAGGGTACAGTTGAATGCCTCATACGGAATAAAGTTGGGAGACCAGCCAAAATCCTGGTCAACCCCATTCCATACTGCAGATATTCCAAAATTACACCTGAGAAAATGGGGGAAGGAGATTTTGACACAGAACTGGTGTTTGACGCATGCAATGTCAGTCTGTGTCAGTTGAATTCTGTGTAAGGCTCCAACTGTTTAGTTTTGACTTACGGTTGGCCATAAACTGAATCAAAACCTTAATAAAAGGTTTTGAAACCGTTTAAACCATTTATAAACAGTAAGATTTTCCATAAAAAAATACTGTGCAAAGTTCAGGACTTGTGCAAGCTGGTTTAAGCCTAGGTAGGATTTAAACATCAATTAACAGCCTTTCGGACTCTTGAGAGGGCATACTGAGCAAAAGGGATAGATATTCCTTTATCTATCTTGGGCTCAGTTCTGTGTGCAGAGTGGTGGCTGTTTCGATCCTCTGGCGGAAGCCGGTGCGATTGTGAATTTTGGGAGCGAATAAATATAAACACATAGGTCCGTTGCGCCGCCGCTGTAAATTTGACCACTCGTATGCTTTATTACTTCGTGAACACCTCTGTTTCAGCAAACACAAGCAGAACGAATTTCTCTCAAAGCTCCTCAAGGATCCAGAACGCATTTCGCCTTTCACTGAGAGTCTTGCGTGGAGCGATCTAACCGGTTCCAACCAATGTGCAGGCAAACTGGCGGGACGTCAGAGATAAGATTGTCTGCACTTTCAATATTTTCTTTGCAGTTGCAGGGATCGGTTACAGAAGAACTCAACTCACGTTTCAGTCAGCCGGGATCCTGACCGCTCATCGCAAATTAGAAGGGAAGTTCATCCCCGCACTGCCCACAGTAATGAGAATGCTCGTCTCCCGTTCTTTGGTTTTCACCTTCTCCCATCTCCACCGTCTGCCACCTGATTCAAGTTCATTAAAGTAAAAATTAATCCTCGACATAAAAGGTCGACTCGCTGTATTAATTGATTTAAATGTCGTCGATTCATGAATTATCTACGGCTCGGGTTATCGCTCCCTTCGATCTCCGCCTCACTCTCGCCAACAAAGGATCGTCTCCCCTTGAGGACCCTCAGCTTGGCTTGTCCTATGCGAGAAACAGCACTTACGTGTAGCAAAATATCAGCCCTACAGCGAGAGCAAGCAGGCCAGCCGAGAGAAGGTTGATTATGAGCCATCCCTCTTTTACATGGGTGTAAAGCTACAAAGAAAACACATCAGATGGTGGACATTTAACTCGTACCAGAGAGCGGTTCACCTGGCCCCCGATGATGGGCCCAGCTACGACAACAGAACATAAGGATTTTCCGACACAGACGCGACAAACTTACCTGACGTGCCTGGGTGCGTGGAGGCTACGTTAGGCTGGCCTGTTATGCGTAGGCAGGAGAAAAATAAATACCGATGCCGTATACCAAATTGAAAGCGCCATAAACGTGGCCGTCTATATGGAACGGTGAGTAGACATGGAGCAGCGACAATGAAAAACTCACAACCAACGCCTTCAATACCCCGCGAAACAGCCGCGAGTTCCGCCTGCAAAGGGTCTCTGAGTTGGAGAAGAGGACTGGAAAGCAACGATGATTGACTCACCATAACTGGTGATACTAGCCCACTAATGAAGAAGGCTACGACCATCCATCGCGTGAGCTTCCGAAAACCTGGTCAGGATTACTCACCTCCCACAGCATACGCGGATATGAATAGGGAGAGGCTTCGCTGCACGACCATGATGATCCACCAAGGGATCGCCAATGAAATACAAAGCACTAATGGCCACTCGACGCCTCGTCGGTCAGAGTACCACCCCACCAGAGGTGCGGCTGTGATGAATCAGTTAGTTCTCTTCTATCGCATTTCACCGAAACACGAACAGAAAAATGTTGGAATGACACCGGCCAAATACACCAAACCTACTCCTCGGGAATGAAGATGCCAGTGATCTTGTAAATGCAAGGGAAGAGTAGGCTCTTGGGCGCTGTAAATGATTCTGCAAAAGCGCCTCAGTGATTTGTACGCTCGCCCGAATCGAAAAAAAATATACCCGTAGAGAAAAGTGACGGCGATGACAACCACCGCGCGCGGTGATCTAAGAAATTTAGTCATAACACCTGCTAGGGAGAGCCTAATTTCGGATTTTGGTGCGAGCGTGACTTCTGAGCTCTCCGCGGTTTTCTCTGCATCTCCGTCCACTGGAAGAGCTGCAGGATCGACGTTCCAGCGGAGGGCATCTTTCCTCTCAATGACAAGGAGGCGACCGATGAGATCAAAGAAAGCGACGACGATTCCACATATAAAAGGAGCTCGATATCCGAAATGACTGTACAGCGCACCACCGATTGGAGGGCCGGCCAGAGTTCCGATAGCCAGCCCAGCAATGGCGAACCCCAGTTGTCCTTGAGTTGAAATAAATGTGAACATCCGTGATTTGAACGAAGTAGATAAGGAGGCATACGACCAATATATTTCTGTGGAGTGGCCTCGCATCTGAATTCACAGACGTCATCGAATAAATTTTACGTCTACCAAGCGGACTCACAAGAGGGCCAGCCCATTAACCCAGACCACGGTAGAGCCGATTCCTTGTAATACACGGGCGACGCACATTACAGGATAATTCGGGGCCTCCATCAGCATAACTTGAGACCCGATGAGGAGAATGAGACCGGCGATGAGAGAATTCCTTCTGTTATTATAGTGCTCCGACAGCATGGCGACTGGAAGGGTGGCTTTTGCTCAATTAGGACTTAACGCCAACCTCTGGCGATTTATTTGACATACAAAGGACCAGACCGGCGGACTATAACCATTCTCATGAGTAGAGTGGAAATGACGGTTTAAAAACACATACGTATGCGAAAAGAAGCCAGCCAGTGAGCGCAGAGACACCATGATATCCGAGACGTTCGAGCTGAAAGGGAATGACAGGAATTATGATACTGTAAACCAGTAGATCTGTGGCAATGCCTGGATTAAAGAAAGTGAGTTGTTTCGCAGATGTTTCACAACCGAGTGACTGACCGACACCGACGATGAAGGTCGTAAAAGCGTAAGAACACCTCCATTTCAGCCCGGTTGGAGGAGCCAAGCTAGGAACTTTTGGTCCTGAAGCCGGTGGTGCCAAAGACATTTTTGACCAAGTGAGGCCAGGCGGCTCTTGGCAAACGTAGAGTTGGATGCACTGGACGTACGAGGTAGGAAGACGGAAGAAAGGAACGAAGGAAGGAATGAAGGAAGAAAATGTATGACAGCGGGAAGGGATTTACGACGTCTGTCAAACGGCTAAACGACTTTATTCAAGTGCCGAGTTTCTGCCGTGTGAGCGCTCCGGCGGTAGGCAGGCAGGTAGACAGCACTGTCCCGCTGGGGAAGACCGTTCGAAGTATCCCGGCAAACATATAGCGCCCATCGACTGTAGTAGCAGTCCATAAAGCCACGACTCGTGCAATTGTGCACAACTCGCAGGCTGTTCACAGCGTTATGTGGGCTATAGATGCCGTGTCTTCTTTGAGAAAGCAGGTTTTTTTTTTCGATCCGGTGGTTATTGTACAGCGGGTGCCAGGAGATCAGCGCCCGCGAATTTTATTCAGTGCTCGAACGTGGCTAGGGTCCCAAACCACCGCCTACGACCCGCGGGTCGCGCAATTCAACCCCATGTAGATGATCCGTTGAAATCCAGCGCTAGAGCGCTTGAGATGAATGATTTATATCGCCGGTAAATACATCCGCAAAAAAAACCGTAGGCTACCGCGGCCATGACCAACTATAAATCACTACTGTAGCACTCCATAGCTCCTAATAGCTGTGGTAGCCTTCGGTTTTTTCCGGATGTACCATGCACCATGTGTGAAGGCTCAGATTTAGTTCCGAATACGAGTTCTAAGTTCACTTGGTCTTTTCTCAGTCTGCGACATCCGCCAAAATTTGGAATATGGTGTCACTGGTTGTGGCGCCACTGTCCATGGCAAGAGGTCCCCGATCTCGTTATCTGACCCATTGATCAACACACGTGACCTTCTGATGGGAGCTTTGGGCAAGCGCAAGTAAGAGCCAATAAATTTATTTTAAATATTTCCAATTCTCTGTATTCTTCTCGCCCAGGTGCTTTACTTTGTTGTCGAATTGATACAGGCGCCAAGACGTCTTGGCATACACTACGCGCTCACCCGGTCAACACGGTGAAGAACCGACGAGCGCGGGGGTGTCCAAACTCAATGTGAGAAGTCCTTGAACTTTGACACTGCACAACATTCTGCCAATTTTGACACATGAGCATTGAGATGACTGGGCAGTGATAGCTGACCGGACAATCCACGACGACGTGCATGCTCTGCTCGTGATAAAGCTGTTGCTTTTGGTTCAGGGGTCGCTTTTTTTTGTGTGCGTGCAAGTCAGCTGCCAAGTGGCAGTCTCGAACAAGATTCTGCAGAGGCTGAATCATGACCACGGTGTCGTGTCAGAGTACGTTTGCCTTGGCGGTATCCTGATGGTTCTCGCTGATATCTGTACCTGTGCCTTTGCCTGTCACCGTCAAGTGCACTCTCTTTCCATGATCTCCACGGAACTCGTCATGTGCTGGCCGTGGTATAAAGGAGATGTAGTTTGGCAAATCTTCTCATCGCAATCGCAAGTAACTTGACATTGTAAAGAACATGTACCTTTCCACCAAACTCTTGGCCTACGTTCCTCTCGCAATCATAGCAGCTACCGCCAAGCCTACTGGCGTGGAGGCATCGGAAACTGCAGTGAGTAGTGCTCACTACAGACTCAGGGTCTCACCTGAAAATCATAGGGCATTCGTAGCGAATTATCGATTCATCCTGAGGCCTTGGCTGTTGGAACGGGATGCACCGGATTTCAACTCAGCGGGGATTGTTCAACACTTGCGGTTACCGGTCTCACCAGCCCATGCACGAGCTTGCCCACGGATCTCATCAAGGAGATTACCTCCGTCAGGATCTCCACGGGGCTGTTCTGTGTATTCTACGCGTGAGTGTGTCTCCCGCGTTCAAGATCGATATTTTCGAGTAGTTCTGAGATTCCAATTGTAGCCGGCCTGCGTGCGATACGGGCGGCGGGTTCATTGTCGCCACGGACACCGGTATCGCGGATTTTTCAAATACATTCTATGACAACGCCCTGGTGTCCTATCTCTGCGAGGGTAAGGATGGGATTGCTCTATTCATGCAGTCTACTGATATACTGTCCTTCAGTCGCTTAAATACTCTAGTAGCTTATTCCTCCTTCCATTGACTGCATAGGAATCATATTGGTTGATGCTCTTTGTTGATTTCCATGTTCCCTGCCCAAAATTCTTAAGTTTCCTTTTTTTTTGTCTCGAATGCCCCGGTAAGGGTGGAAAAATCGAACGTGAACTTCAAAAACTGGACCAATACGGAAGTTTCCAATACTCGAGGGTAAACACCCCTGAGATGGTATGAATAATGTAACCGTTCAAAACAAGTAAAAAGTGTTTATAAACTGTTTGAACCCCAGGGAAATTAAAGGGAAACAGAAACGGTTAAACGGAAACAGAAACGGTTTAAAGCGCGTATAAACGGAAGCATTTGGAGCCTTATGCCCTCGACAGTTCGTCTTCCGCGCGTTTATTATTGGCCTCTCCTTCGGAATCGCTATCCCAAAAACGGCTCATCCCCTTTTTCCTAATACGACGGGCAATGTAAATCGCTTCCGCCACTGTTGCTCCTAGTTTCGCCGTCTCGAAAGCATGACCGCCCTTACCTTCGTCTTCATTTTCATTCGACTCCTGTCCCGAACCTACCTCTTTCTGCCCCTGCGTCTACCCTCGCTGTACTTTTCGCGTGTCTCCCGTCTCTTCGAAGACGCTAATCTTAGCCTTCCTTATATCCAGCGCATGGCCGTGATCAATGACGACCAGTTTTCCGTGGTCTCTTGGACGCCGGATGCCGCCGCGGCTCCGCCGATTCAACATGTCTTGGGAAGGGTTCATCGATGCTCTGCTGCGAGAGTGGAAAACGCAGAATGTCATATCTGACCTCATGTTATCGTATGTCTACCTTTACAAGCGCCTTCCATTCTTTCACCTCGCTCTGGCATTAGGGCTATTCGCACGATGCTCCAAATCGACGCGGTGGCGGCAGATCCAATCTCCCGGGCGACAGCTCTAATCTCTCTCGTCTGTGCGTTGATGAGTTTGCTGTTCGGGAGTTTGTATATCATACGATTCGCGGCGATGCGTAAAATGTACAAGGCCGTCTGTTGGGCAGATGTGTGTCCAGCCCTGAAAAAAATGCGTGCCCAAAGCAGCTACGCCTCCTCCACTGCATATTTAGGTGCACAGCATTGAAAGAACGCTCGCTTAGGATACGTAGTATGTATTGATGATCCTGCATTTTCAAAATGTTTGTATCACTTTAGCTAAATATTTTCTACAGAACGCAAAAGTTGGTTGAAACGAACTGCTAGACTTATAGGTCAGATTCTAATCTCTATCATTATCAGGGCCGAGGTGAGATATGACAAAGGAAACTCGCATGGGAGAACTTGAGCAGTGTGTTCTTCACTACACGTATCATCACCGTCTGCTGAGACAATGGGCAGACGTCGGCCAATGTGTACGACAGGTTACGATGTGTATTCTTTTGGAAAAAAGAGGTTCAGCATTAGGGTGTTTCATATATAGAATCTGGGGAAAACTTGGAGCTCAAGTCGAGCCCCAACTTCACATCAAGTTGGGGCACGAAATCGAAGTTGGATGTCAAGTCGTGTACAAGACCACGACCTGACATCCAACTTGTGCCCCAACTTGGTGCCCCAACTTTGACTAATGCCGTTCTCGGGCCTAAATGCCATCTTTTCATGATACGCGCAGCCCCGACCGCGGAGTTGGACAGAAAAATCTGCTGAGGTCATTCACAGTTGGCGGTCCAACTTGTACCTCAACTTGTGCCTTGATTTTGCAAGTTGAGGTCAAGTTGGGGCACAAGTTGGGGCTCAAGTTGGGCTCAAGTTTCTATATATGAAACACCCTATTCTTGAAACTCCTAGACAAGGTAGACTTACTGAATTGAAAAAAAATCCAATCCAGACCTTCAATGTGGATCTTACATCCAGAACAGAAAAGTGAGCTGCACAAAGAGATCATTAGATTCATTACCCATATACACCTGAATTCTCTGCCGCATACTGGTGCCCCAGTCGCTTTGCGAATCTAGTAATATCATGAGCAGCGCATTTCTCTTTGGATAACCGTCAATTCACGATGAACACCATTATGATGAGCATGGTCAAGGGCTGCGATTTCAGCAGCCCGACGGGATGGATGGGAAGCTCGGGATGATGGCGCAGATTAGGTTATTTATTCATATACCTCCTGCGTAAGTTGGAGGGTCAAAAAATGTGTTTCCTCTTTCAAAACCATGCAATCGGCTCTGCGCAAGAACAATACTGCTGAGTTGAACCTTGAATCAAACTCCGCTGACACTTTTGATTGGCGAGATGATTCCAACTCCAAAATTGTCGCTGACAGCTGATTATTAACTGCTTTTTAACGAAATCCTACGAGACCTGTGGAAAATCCCCATATATCCTTGCTGTTTGTGACCGCCCCATGGCATAAACAATGTGCTTCAATTATATGATGGATTTAAATACCCCTTTTGATTCACTGGAGGGATCAGAACTGAATTCTGACTTTGAGATGCCCTCGGGAATGGTCATTAGTGTTTAAAAACAAAAATCCAAGTTTCCCAGGGCCGTATCTCCAGCGCTACAGCAGTTGTGCATGAAAGCACCGAAATTTCCATAAATGGTGACTTAAGTGATGCCATCAAAGATACCGGCACGAGATGCCCTCCAGAATCGCCGTGCGAATTGATTGCTTATATTTTCAAGAGAATCGGCTGAGATCTGAGCTCACACCGATGATATTATTGAAAATGGACCCCCCCCCAAAAAAAAAAAGCTCGCGCCCTAAGTTCCGCAAGGGGTTGTAATTTTGGATTTTTTATATACCGAGATTGGCCGAAAAAAAAAAATCTTTTGAATTGTGGCGATTTTTTAAGACCTCGAAAAAGCCCGGTGTCACGCGTCACTTGAACACTTGGCCGAAACCGAAATGGTACAGTATGTCGCGAGCTTGCGTCGTACACCGTCGGTGGAAGCTGACGGCGTGGCGGTGCTGCGGATTCCGGTTCCGGTCACACCAGCCTTTGACTCCCACCACATGGCTGCAACATTGTTCAGCATCCAAGAGCTTTGCGACCAGATCGCTTCCCACGTCGCGCTTCAGCAGTCCTCTGAGAGTGATTTGAAATCCCTTGCGCTCGTCTGCCACGCCCTTTGTTCCGCCGCCCAATCCCGCATATTTCACCAAATCGTCCTCGATCCAGACCTGAACGACCATCTCCGTCTGGACTCTTCCCTGGACGCTGCCATCACTCGTCTAACTGCCATCCTCGAAAAATCACTCCATCTTCGGACACACGTCTGCCGTGTCGTCGCCGTTGCGAAACCCGAGATACTGCAGCGCATTTCGGGTTTACAGCTCCCCTGTCTGCGTGCGATCCGTCTACGTTTCACCCTATCTCGACTCTTGGACGCACATATCCTTCAAGTCATCCGCGATCTCATTGGATCGCCTGCGATTCGCGAGGTGGAACTCGTCCACTCGTATCACGAGCTGGACATTGATCAATTTGGATCCCTATTCGAGACCTGCACCCCATATTTGGGGTCAATCTCCCTAGACAATTTTCACTTCACTTCGGACCGTTTCAGCGACTGCGTACCGCTCCTTAGAGAAAACCGTGCGCATATCAAAACCCTGGTGCTTGGGAAATCAGCGGACAAACTCGACTGGCTCGTTTCCCCCTCGTGCCCCTTCGATTTCACCCACCTGGTCGATGTTGAGATGGACAGCCGAAAAAACACCCCCCTGCTCAAGCTCCTCACTGCCTCGCGTCTGACCATAACACGAATCGCGATCTTCGGCGGCGAGTCCCGTCCCCAACTAAATTTATTCGCTCTGACGCACCTCCCCAGATCTCGCAATGCAGCTCAACCTCTCCGAGCTCCCCCACCTAACGTGGGTGGAGACAGACCACGCCACGTACGAGCTCATCTCCAGCCTCGCGCCCGAGAACGCCGTGGAGATGCTCGTTGTGCACCTCAGGGCCGTAGAACTCATCCAGCGCCACGCACCGCAGTCGTTTTCCGCAACCGACGACTTTTTCGCCGACGCCCCGTTACCGACGCTTCACCAGTTGGAGGCTCGCACGCACGGCTGGGTCTCTGAGGACTTCTGCGCCGTGGTGGAGGCGGCGAGGCGCTGCTTCCCGCGGGTGCAGGCTAGGGGCCTGCTTGTCGTGACGGACGCAAGAGGTGTGCACCCATCCACGATACTCCATTGCTCGCTCCTAACGACCTTTCATAGTCCGGGATCGTTATGGAAGAAACTGGGATGAATGGGACCACGTCAGAATGCCAGGAATCTGATGCCTTGAGGAAGGGCTATAATTTCTACGTCTTGCCGTCCGGTTTTTTGGTTCCAACTTCGATGGACTGGAGCGTCGCGAAACCTGCCCACAGCGGACGCAAAAAAAAAAAAAAAGAGCGTCTCAACATGGGACGCGGGGAGTCGGACCCCACCTTGCATGACTTTTGCGATCGAGCATTTGTGGCAGCCGTGGTTACACCACCTTCCTTATATTCCTCCAATCCGATTCAGGAACAATGGGTGATTTTGGATATTGCTTGTCGTGTGAAATCAGGTCATTTCGGATATTGTTTCCCATCGAATAAAACAAGCCCGGGCCCTGTCAGCAACTCTGAATCCGGATTTTAGTCTCAGTCTGACGTAGGGTACGGCACCGTTTACCGACCAAACAGCCGTCACGCCCGTGAAACGGCAGGGTTTTTCTGTGATAAAGAAGTTGTAGTTCGGGACAATGAGTACCCAATGAGATTGAACTTTTAACCTTAAAAATAAACTTTTTGTAACTACTCAATACACATTTTCCCTGACGTATGGCGGTCAGTCTGCACCTTTATTAAACCTGTTATATACGTATCTTTCGTAATATATCTCTGTTTTCATGATATATTTCACAAGCTTGAGGAAATGTGTGAAGATTTCAATACCAGAATATGATCAACAGAAACCACTCCTAACCTTCCGAAATCTACCTTACCTTCGCTGCGCCCGTGCGATTCCTTTTTCCAAATCTATACCTCGGCGACACCAATGTTGAACTATATTCGGAACCGTATGGTTACGCTGCATCAAAGCATATCTTTGTATTCCTCTCTCAATCGAGACGCTGAAGGCCCAACGAACCCCGTTTCAACACCACGGAAAAGCCGTTCACGTTATCACCAAAGTGTTCCACCCAGTTGTATATTTTGTTGATGACCTTTCCCGAATCGATCTCCTGCATCACGTCCTTGGCTTCTTCGTCAACCCCGATGATCGTAGTCAGGGCCTGGGGGTCCAAAACGGGCTCATCGATTGACATCAAGGATGGAGCCACAATGTTGGCGCAGAAATCCAATGTGCTTTGAAGTACGCTCTCCGTCATCTTTTCCGTATCAGCGGTCCCCTGAATAACTTGAATCCAGGAAAATCGTCAATACGGAGGTGGACGGCCAGCAGGGTGCGCACCGGGCTTTATAAAATCGAAAGCGCGATCAAAATTATCTTCGTCGATGTCAGACATCACGGGCGACTCTTGTTGGTGTATCTGCTTGTATACTGACAGAACGACCATCAAAAACCTCAACACAGACATTTCTGTCTCTTGAATCAAACTTAGATTGCACCAAGTTTGACGAACCTGGTATAAGAAATCGCGACTTTCTTGTTGTGGACCTCCATCGCTTCCTCCTCAGTGCAGTGTCCCCGAATCGAGGCAGAAATTGTGGCGGCGGCCGTCAGTGCATTTGTGAATGCAATATGAACTCCAGATGAGAATAGTGGATCAATCTCAATGTCGACTTGTTTGTAAGCAATTCTACGACAGAATTTGGTCGCTTACGAAGGCTGCAATAGCAGGTTAGTTTATTCCACCATAGAGAAAAATCAAGTCTGACCTCCAGCGTCTCCAACAACGCGATAATTCGGACCAGCATACTTATTATCACTGGCATAGTAGCTGTAATCTGATCCCGTTTTTATGTCGCTGACCAATCGCGCGTCACCTAGGAGGTTAACAAGCCCAGGAGTGAGTTGGAGTTGACTAAGGTAGAGGGCTTTAGCGTCGGGGTGCTGCGACTTTTTGACACGGTTCGAGGCATCTGAGACGACCACGCCAACGGAAACGGTACCATTGTGGAGTGGAATGAACCACGCCCAACCGGTTTCGTCTGACGAAAATCTATGAGTAAAAACAAACAGATTCACTTAACGCTGACCAGTAAGTGCCTCAAACCACGGGGCGTTCTCGCGATCAGTTCCTGGCGCATACATATCCGCACCCGCCCAATAGCCCCAACTCGCTATATTCTTCAAGGCCGGGCTCTTGCTGAAGTGCCTGTTCTTGAGATACCGCGTTGACATGATTCCGTTTCTCCCAGATGCATCGACTAGCCAGGAAAACTTGATCTCCCCAGTTCCTTGGTCCGACTTCCACTGGACGGCCGTTGGCTTATCCGGATTTTCGCTGGAGAATTTGATTTCGGTGACGCGGACACCCTCGTATACGGATGCACCATTTTCTGCGGCATGTTTCAAGATGATGTCGTCGAAATCCGCTCGGGTCTTCACAGGTGATTGGTGAAACTTGTCTGCGGGGAAGTTGAGCGAATAAACTTACGAAGCTCCAGGATGTCCCACCACGGGGAAGAAAGTCCGTATCTGACGCCCAAGGCCCAAATGAAATCAGCAAGAAGGCCGAAATATGATCAATACAGACATCCTTCGCGTTTATGCTGGTTCAACTTCATGGCTGCCCCGACCTGATTGGTTCGAGTGGTCTGCGTCACCTACAATTCATTAATGCAAAAAGAAACCGACCGACCTTTAGGGTAAAGCCAAATTTCTCAACTTTGTCTTCTGCGTCAATAAATCTCAAGAATGCCCGCATGGACGCCGGCGTAGTCTCTCCGATGTGATATCTTGGGAAATTTTCTTTCTCGAGGAGAGTGACCTGGAAGCCCTCTGGACACGTTGTCAGCCGAAAAGGTAGCGCAGTCTTTGGATCTACTAACCTCTTGCCAATGCTGCGGCTGTATATGCGCCGGCCGGGCCCCCTCCGATGACAAGGATATCAGTCGAACACGGTGGCTGTCCGATGTGAGTCGTGGCTAACCTATATCCGAGAGGGCTTACGACGGTGGATGTGGGCGACATTTCGTTCGCAGATACTGCCTGACCTGTTCAGGTTCAGTCCCGCATTTATAAGAAACGTTCTGGTCCCACGTATCTGTGAGTTCTTCCCTACGCTGTGGCATGCGCGCCCACGATCGGTATAGTATCCGCAAGGAAATCCACCTCTGAGTGATGTCTTCTCCCACAACAAAGATGCATATCAGATGCGCTGGAAACAAAATTGGAAATAGAGCGGTCCCCGACGGTAGGATGGGAGCCATTGTCCCGGAGTGGACGACATGAAACATATCGGGGCTTCAGGTAGTCCCACTGCGTTCCGCTCTCGGCTAGACTTAATCAGCCGCTGCCAGTGCAGGACTTAAAACCATCCATTAAAGGGAAGAAACGGCCGTTTCTTTCGTGATTGGCGCAACTTTGGATACCGGCCTCGGGAAATAGGTCTGTGTTCAGCTGCTAGACTTAGTCAGCCGCTGCCAGTGAAACCGTCCGTTAAACCTGTCTCGGTAACCCAGACGTTCCGGTGTTCCGAGTCACGCGAGTTTGGGTTAAAATTGATGGGTGCCGGACTCAACGGAACGTCTGGGTAGGTGTACTACCTGTGAACGTCTGGGCTACCGAGACAGCCGTTGAGCGGGACGACCGTCGAAAAAATGGCCGTTTCTTAGCCGTTAATAGCTTGTTGCCAGGTCAGTGTATTCGGCTAGACAGCGATCGACCTAGAGTCTAGTAGTAGCGGCTAGTAGCGGATAGCTGACTAAGTCTAGCCGACAGCGCAACGCAGCGCCGGTACCGGGCCAGGACTACTCAAGGCAAGCCAAATAAAAAAAAGAGAAGAGGTAAGTGTTCCGAAACAACCGACTAAATCCAAGATGCTCGTTACCTGCTCGCTCTCTCCGCCGTAACAACGGTTCTGGGCACATTCCCGACCCAACTAGTGTACCAATCCCCTTCCGGATTGTGTTCCTCGAGAACATCGCGGTGCGGCCGTCCTCACAACTACTTCTCACCTCGGTATTATCCCCCACTTTGCATATCCACGTCCGCGGCGACGCGCAGTACGCAGTACTTTGCGAATACGCAGAATGGGACCTTCTTGCGCGTGCCGTTGACGATGGCTGGCGGGCATGTGCGCCAGGCTAGCGCGGTGGAGGTCTTGGCGACCATGCAGCCGTCTGGCGTGTTCGACGAATTTGCGATGGATTCCGAAGGGCGCGCCTCGGTTGGGATACATCCGGGCGCGCTGCTGGCACTTGTATTCCCACTGGGAAATGGGACGTGGGCGCAAGAGAACGCGGCGGGAGACCCGCAAGGGAGCCACGCAGTGTTCAACGAGCCCAAATCTGCGGCGTGGCGTTTGGACGCGGTAAAATGAAGGAGGAAAAGACTTTGTATGTGAAAACGGGAGGCGGCCAAGTTGTGGCTGTTGACACGGGGAGTGGTGATGCATTGGGGGGATTAGAGTGCGCTCCACGAGTTCTGGAACCTCCGGAATCCGATCTGCCAAAAGAGCGAAGCGACCGTCTGGACCTGGATCGATCCTGCTCGAAAGTCGATGCAGTACGGAGGCCCAGCGCTCATGATCAGGGAGCTCAATCATCTCCGCAAGCTTTCTTCCATAGTGGTTCGGCGGTGACTCAATTCCTTTAGTGTTGACAAGGAACAGCTCGCTGACCGCGAAGGAACGGTCTGCGGATTGTAGACGACGATGGGCATGTTCGGCGCATGAGAGTTTTTGATCCCCGAAGACGTTTGATATAAACAAACGCCTCTTCTCTTCCTCCATGATGTCGATTCGCGGCGAGGCAGAGTCTGGCGTCAACTACTACGTTCCATCTCTGCCTAATGACCTGAAAAACACATCACAACTGCAAAGCCTCCAGGTTCATGTTGTGGTTACCAGGCTGCCTCTGGATCGATGTTTGGAAGCGCACGCCGTTTGGTCTAATCCAGAATGCTTCTAAATTCAATACAAGCGGTTTTTTTGGAGTCCCGTTGGGATTGCGGCCCAAAACGTGGGTCTCGGAGATTTGTATTCTGTCGACTTTTCAGGACGTTGCTTTTGTTTCCTTCGCTAGTGACGCGCTGCTCCGGGATTCCTGGTGTCACCACCAACATATAACCGGACGTGGACTAACCCTGACTTTCTATCGAATTCTCCTACATCTCCTACCGACGCTGTGGATGCAAAAACCGACTCCATAACCCTTGTGAACAGAGCGCAACAGCCAAAGCGCCGAGCACCGCGCGACGCACAACACACAACGCCGTGGAAACGATCCGTAGAGAGACGCTTAATGGGCGGTTTTGGCGCGTTTCTTTTTCCTCCTTATCCTCAATCCTCCTTCACTTTCTGATTGACGATTTGGGCTTAGACCCTCGCCTTGATGCTCCCGCCCCTCGCGGCACCCCGCCGGCCCAGCAAAGCTGCGATTGTTAGTTCGAGGTCCTCTCCTCTTTCCATTTCTACATTTTCGTGGAGCTTCTTTTTCTTGGCGTGTCATGCCCTCAGAAGATCGTCGTGCATCTGACTTGGTACTGAATCGAAGTGCTGGGCGAGATCGAAGGACCACCTGTGTCAGTAGGCGCCTGGCTTATGTCCCGGTCCTAGCCAGAGAAATTGGACCGTAAATCCACGTCTCTAGCCGTCCACGGCTAGCGCAGTAGCCAATACACTCTTTTCCTTCCCCATTTGGGGATCCCGCAGCGCTTAAGTGGTGCCCCCCTTGTGGCCGCTGCTGCCGAGTTCCCATCCAGCCCGAAAACAGGAAAGCATAATAGCCGATGTTTGTTTCTATATTTTTCGAATCAGTATCTTGACTTATTTACCTTTTGTTTGAGTCAAGATACTGCGGCGGGTCATAAATATATGTAAATCTCACTCGGCCTCGGACTTACACCCAAGCGCCGGGGAAGCGCCCGTCAAACGTCAGCCTCATCAATGGTTTGCATTTATTTATCTACTCGCTGCTTCGCTCATCACTACCACCAACCATGACCTTATCGCTGCCGCTGTTGTCTCCGAGCCTGGCGCCTGTTGATCACAAAATGCTGCTGGCCTCGTCCGTTTGTTTATATGTCTCCGACCTCTAGTCTGATCTGCTCTGCGTGTAGTATACAACGTCATCTGGAGCGTAATGAGAGGGCTCGACTTCGCATGGCGCGGTGCGTCGGTTTCGACTTGCTCTTTCAGTCTCGGACTCCAACAGCCACCTCTCCATTTCTAGCAAGCGTGCTGAGCTTAAGCTTCGTCCGGTTGAAGAGCAAGAACGAGCAGCTGAGCGCTCACGAGTCTATCGAGCCAGGTATCGACAGAGGTATGTGGTTTTCTTATGTAAAAGTTCCCTTCTGTTGATACCCAAAATGGTTCAGGCATCATGAAGCTGTTCTCAGGGGAGAATCCGAACGCCGCCGCAAAATTTATATCCAGCGGTACGGTGAAGAAGCTTACAAGGAATACGCTGAACGGCGCGAGCGTAAGGGAAGGGTGGGTGATGGCCGGGAGGCGCCGGAACACTAAACGCGGACATTGTCTATGTTCCTCTCTGTACTCGTTGCTCTTGAATGTATCGTCTTGTCCTTCTTGCTTTGAATTTGCGTGATTGAACATTTGTGGATTATTGGAACAAATTCAGTAGCTCCCTAGACCCCACTCCTCCGGCGAAAAATTAACCGAAGGACAGTGAAAGCCACTTCCCCATTTTGACAATGCTTAGCTTTATCGGTTTGAATCAAGCCACACAAAAGTCGGGGAAAAGAATGAAGGCAAACCATTGTATTGCAAAACACAATTCGGTCCACGATTGTCAATCGGTAGAGTTCTATTGATGCCGATGATCTTCGCCTCAAGGTGCTTTTTCCAGAGCTTTGATTATAATAAATCTCTCAAATCCACTCATTGTCTTTCTTGAAAGGGAAATCCGCCACATAAATCGCACCCAAGCGCGAATGTATCTCAAAGTAGTAATGTTGTGAACATAGTTCATGCTGGCATCGCCTGCGCATATATAAAGCCCCCACGAACGAGGGTGGCGGTGCAGGCCAGTTTGGGCTGTAAATAGTGTAGTTTGCGGGTAGACGCGCGTTTGTCTCCATATCAATTATCTTTCACAACGCTTCGGCCCTTCGATTGTTTGCCTGTTTTTTTTACTCTACTATATCTGTTTGTGGAGCAGAAAAAGCGACGAGCTCCTTGTTGCTCAAGAGAAGTTTCGGAAACAACAAAGAATATATTACTGCACTTTAACGGGTCCAAGATGAATTACACAACTAGCGTTAGCTGCGTTATTTTATCACGTAACTAATGTGGGTGACCGTCTCCTCTTGCTTCCAGCATGCATACTCAGCGAGGTGAGAGAACAAGAGTGAAAAGCTGGGCAGGCCTGTCGGCCGCATTGTCCCGATCGGGCTCGGAGAGCGCACCGGTTTCCGAACTCGGAGATATCCGCAACGGCTCATCGCCTTCGCCAATCACGCAAGCGGTGCAGCCAGTTGGCTGTTGTCTTTGGTTCTAGCCAGCACACCCGCCCAAGTCAGTTGACAGCTTCCCAGGCCAATTTGCGTCAACACAGTCTGGGTCCAGACTGCGAATCCTCGTTCAAATTGTAAGTACATCCCACTCCATATAGGCAGACCAACGAATAACATTAAATTTAGAGAGTGTACACATCACTGAGCTTGCTAAACAAGTTTTGGCTTGTCTGGGCACGCCGCGAGCGTTCTGCCTCCCAGGAAGCAAGCCCTGCCGCTACTTCTTCTGATGTGGCCGCCTCCCGATCGGCAGTGCTATCCGAATACCCGCCCTTCTCAACCCAACGAAGGATCGACGAGTGAAAATACTGCCGGAAGAAAAATTGCTTCTCATCAGCGGCGACTGGGACAAACGACACCCTTTTGGTCCCGGTAGGGATGAGGATGGTAGTGCCCGGCGCCAATGGGAAGATACTATCGTCATCCCATAAAATCACATGCCCGCGGCGCTTGTAATCGTATCGGCCGAGGACGGTAATAACCTCGAGAGTATCGAATCGCACTTCCCAGCGCTTCTCTGGGTCTGTGGGCTTTGGTACGTGGACTTCGGTTGTAGAAAATGCAGAGCCGCTGAATTCTGGAGCCGCCATTTTTCTTCCCTCTAGCTCAGCCATGCAGTGTGCGAGCTTCGCATATCCCTGTGGAAAAAATTGATTATAGAGGTCTGTAGCGCATATTAGTGGGGGTAACATTCTTCTGAATTCGGATTAATCACGATTTTGGTATGCAGAAACGGCCTGGAGATCTGGGTCATCGCGGATGCGGCCCATGACCTTCTCGATATTCCGCATCTTGCCAACTTTGACAGGTACCTGTTCTGAAGGTCAGTATCGTGAGTTCGCGTCCCTAAGATTTTCCATACCAAACCCTTTTTAGCAACCTGTCGATACTCAATCCCAAACCGCAGATTGCCGTCATCGAGGAAACCACCAATGTCGGAGACGCCAATCAGCCTGGTGCTGGCCCGATGGCATACACCCGTCCACCAATCGGCGAGCCGTATGGGCCCAGTTGACAGTACACCCATGACGACCTGCCTGGAATCGACCATGGGAGCTGGACCTCTAAAGCAAGGAAGGTAAGCCATAGATAGCAAGCGGAAGCTGACACTCGCCTCCTTGGATCATGGATAATTAGCCCATGGCGCAGCCGCATTTTCCAGGCAAGATTTTCAGGCCGCGGTTGTGTCTCTCGAAGTAGCAACCGGCGGGAAGAACGCACTGGCGCACTCGCGCCCTGCACCGCCGTTGCCTGTGACTTCCGGCGACTCGACCGACCTAAACCAGTCAAAGGTGCGCTTGCGCTTCCCCCCCTACCTGTTCCTCGCCTGCAAACCTCCCATTACCCTCCACGCGACGGCCCCGGTGTCTCCTGGCGTACGTGATCAGGCGCTGGGGTGGGCGAGCCCTGTCGGTAACTGTTGGGCTTGGGGCTAAGACGAATGGGCTGCTAGCACGCTCATTGTCCTCCGAAGCGGTCCCATACGAGTCGCTGGCGGAGGTATCATCATCGCCCTCCATGCTAGCAATGATCGCGGCCTCCTCGGGCACCCCTAGCGGTGAATATCCAGGATAAGCCTGGACCTGCGCAGAGTTGTTAAATCGAGGGTGTATAGAAGACATTCGTACAGACATCACCACGGTAAACGAGATCCTCATTCTCCAAAAACGAGGTGATGATATTCTGACGCCCAAGCAATTCCGAAAATTGGTAGGGATATTTGCTGCGAAATCGAAGACCGGCAGCCTCTCGGCTGAAGAATAGTTCATCGCGAGAACTCTCGCGAGTAATACGACGTGTGGAAGAAGGGGGATATTTTTTGTTGAAGCGCATCGGTGGGTGAATAGTTTGTGTTCGTGAAGGTTTTTGCCGCTGAATATATTGGAAAAAAAAACAAGGCTAATACAGTACGATCAAAAGTAGGTTACGATGTCGTTCACACAGAAAAACCAAATGGAGACTTGTGTAAGCGGAGGGATCTCTCTTCTTTTTTTTTCAGATCTTGTGAGTAGATCTTCAGATCTAAGATCGGAATTTTCTCAATTTGGTCCCCTGAAAATTAGTTACACAAACTCGGAACATTCTTTCATCATAGCAATAGAGCATTGGATCCCGCGCTATGCAGCGCCGTAAATATGTACCCTCTGGTTCGAAAACAAGACACTCACCACTCAGCATGTCCAAAGGTGACTCTCAGCCTCTGGGTCCGTCTCTCTGTATCACTCTCTCCCTCGAATTATGCTGACTGCTGACTCTAGCGTCGCCTGCTCCTGAAGCGGCATCGTCTCTCACTCCCACAAGTCAGTTGCCCGCGGGTTCGGAAGAGAACCCGTGGCTTGTCTCAGACTCCCCACGTCGGTGTATGAAACTCTTGTCGTGCTTCTGTTCTCACTAGAATCACCAGCAGCACCACGTTGGGGTTCACGCCAAGCTCCAATCGACCTTGAAGAAGCTTCTCGTCAGTCGATGCTTCTGTCAACATACAAATTCTAATCGTGTTTTCAGCTCGACCCAAAAAAAAGTTCAAGTCCTGCGATCTACGTGCAGTCCACGCCAGGATTCAAGAGCTTGAACGGTCGACTTCCAACACGCCCCCCCGAGCTGAACTTGCTGCCAGTTCTGCCAGCGGTTCTGCTCGGATAGGAGATACACTTTCTCAGCCGGGCCCTTTCGTTACTCTGCATTCCAGGGCCGGTCGCGCTACAATTCTTATCACTGATCACCCCCTTCAATCCAACATCAACTTGCGTCCGCGTCCCATCGGAAGCCATACTGGATGGCGGAGGTCAACTGCTCGTGGGGTAGCACAGTCCCAACTTCTGATTTCTGGCCCAAAACCACCTACCCTTACTGCCAAGGAACCCCATCACAAGTGCAGCATTTGCCACTGCGTCAAAACCCATCCGGTCTCGTACATCACTTGCATTTATCCATATTAGTTCAATACTGACGATCGACTACCAGAACTCAATGCGGACACACACATTGCTTTATTTGCATTCGGGTTTGGCTTCAGACCAGTTGGAAGTGCCCCGACTGCAATACAGTCATGCACAGTGCTCCGTCGCGCAATTACGATCTTGAAGAATGGCTTCGGATCTCCTACCCTGAAATTGCTGCGGATGAGAGCCGCGTTACGTACAGTTGGTCGGGGCTTGTCTTCCCCACTGTTAATTAGTTGGGATTCGATACTGGACCTGGGCGGTCAATAGTTGTTCAATAGTCTTGAGTTACTGGGTCGGCTATCAGATTATTACCGCATTTGTACTCATCGTTTCAAATACCACGTCCATGCTCTGCAGCGCTCCGCGGATCCCTCTTTAATTGCTGTCTTACCGACGTTTACGACTATCAACAGCTGAAAGTGTTGTGACGTGGCCTCAGCTCAACCGCCGCCGAGTCTTGAGTTACTGGGCCGGCTATCAGAGTATTGCCGCATTTGTACTCATCGTTTCAGATACTGCGTCCATGCTCTGCAGCGCTCTGTGCATCCCTCTTTCATTGTTTTCTTACCGAACTCTGCAAACGACTATCAACAGCTGAAAGTGTTGTGACATGACCTCAACACAGCGCCGCCGGGGGCGCCCGTCGCGCGACTCGGAAATCGACGAAGGTCGTCCGCAGCTTGGCAAGACATTCATTGCTAACCGGGGTGTCTACATCAGCGCCGATGCCGACGGTCTCAACAGGACGGATGGACTCACCAATATCGCCTACAAGAAACAGCGGGTGGAACCCACCGACCTCCGAGACCATCTTGCCTCCTGGGTGCCAGTCCCAGAAGGTGACTTCTACACCGGAAACACCGACCTGGATGCGGAGGTCCTACCCCAGACAGAATCAGAAACCGGTAGTAAGCGCAAGGACTATGCCAGCTCCGTCAGTAAATTTTTCGGTCATGAAAAAAAAAAAAAGTCGAACTGATTGCTTTGTACAATTAATAGAATCCAATGTTGCAGTGGAGACCTTTGAAAGGCCTCTTTCTCGACGAGCTTCTACGCCACGAGGGTCTCGGCAATAATATTTGTAGCCCACGCTGTGCTCACTGTGACGCTGAGTTTCGTTCGGACGATTGTAAATCTGCACGATTGTTCCGGTGCTCTGACTGCGGCCAGTATCTGCAATGCAAAAGCTGTTGTCTCTTGCATCACCAGCGCCTGCCTCTGCATTCCATCGAGGTATTTCCTACCCCTTTTCCCTCTTCTTTTCTGCGGAATTCTGATGACAGAGACAGGAATGGAACGGCAAGTTCTGGGTACCAGAAACGCTGGAGCACCTGGGCCTTATCTATCAACTTGGCCACGGTGGCTTCCCATGCCCGCTGCCCGATCCTGTAGCACACAAGATGGTGCTGATCGAGGCTCCATTCATACATACCATCCGCCTTCGATACTGTAACTGTGGGCACTCGGGCGAAGCCGACAACGTGGAGCAACTCTTGCGAAACAAGTGGTATCCAGCAACCCCGACAGACCCCTCAACCTGCGCTACGTTCCGTACCCTTGAGGCGTTCCGACTCTACAACGTTGTCGGCAATATGAACGTTCGAGACTTTGTCACCGCGATGGAGAGGATGACAAACACCACAGCATTCAGTGGGCTAGGCTCAGTCCCGGTAAGTATACGTCTGTTTCCAATTCTCCTCCACTGACCTGATATTTTCACTTCAGGACCGTAATCGCCCATTTCAGCGCATGGCTCGGCAGTGGGCATTTCTCATGCGCCTTAAACGTGCAGGTTGTGGGCATGATCCAGCTGGTGTGGACGCGACCCGCCTAGGTAAATGTGCTGTAAACTGCTGGACCTGCCCGCATGACGGCAAAAATCTTGCTCCCGACTGGCGAACAGTCGATCCAAAATACCAGTGCGTCTTTATTGATGGCTTACCCTGTTGGAGAATATTGATGTTGTTGTCGAAGGTTTCTTTACATGCTTCTCATTGCCGTCGACGCCAATTTCCGACTCAAAAACAGAATCCGTGCAAATGAGCTCGAAGACCCACCACTAGGCCCTGGCTGGGGATACTGGGTCGAGCCCAAGGGGTACCAGGAACATGTCCGGCGCTACGTCAAGGAGACAGATGTGAGTCTTGCTCTTTCTACAATCGACGACATTTTGGTGACTGTTACTCAGATCAGTACCTGCATCGCGTTTGCTGCTCTGCTGCAGAAGGATACGCGAATGACCACCGGGCTCCGTGTTTCTGGTGTCGGAGGCTGTGTCTGCGCCCGACATGAATGTATGCGACCAAATGGGCTAGGTGATCTCCAAAAGGGAGAACGGTGCGTACATCTGTCCGAGGAACAGATCGCCGACTCAGATCGCCTATAGATATTGCAACATGGACTGGATCACGTTTTCGGCGATAATGGGTCTCATGATGCTCTTTCTAACAATCTCCTACGACATTGCGTGTCAATGGAAGGTGAATGTGCCAGAACGCATGGCCCGGTTACCCCCAGAGATGCAGATTGATTTGAGCAAGGTCCAAGTTCAGTTTGGCCTGCCTGTTTGGCACGCAGGCTCTCATGACTGCCGGGAAGACAACAGTCTCAGCTTCAAACCGGGTGTGGGAAAGACCGACGGGGAAGGAATTGAGCGCACTTGGGCGGTTCTTAATCCGGCGGCGTTAGCTACAAAGGAGATGGGGCTCGGTAACCGGGCCGATGCCCTTGACGACAGGATCGACAACCATAATTTTCTCAAGAATTTGACACAAGGTAAGTATACAGTGTCATCAATAACCCGCATCTGCGATTTACATTCCCCTTCAGGCAATACACTGAAGCGCAAGTTGGTAGTTGCCCTTGCAGAGCGGCAGAAGCAGGTCCAAGCTTTCCAGGCTGTCAATGACGGAGTACACAAGGAGCTTCTCAAAGCTTGGAAGAAGATGGTACACGACTGGTTGAAAGATAGCACAAAGCCCAATCCATATGTCCTACAGCGCAAAGGTGAGCGTTAATAATGGCCTTTTACATCTTCTCAGACATCTGCTCTTCCAGACTGCCCTACTGAGGCTGAAGTCCGCTTGCAGCTACAGCGCGATGAGAAGCAGCAGATGTTAGATGGCAGGGCAGACTTGGCCGGTCGCAGCGCGACTGCGTTCCTCGTGGCTGGGATTCAAATTGAGGACATACAGTGCGTTATCATGCGAAAATGCTATCTATGGCTGATAATATCCAAATACAGACGACGAATCATCGGCCAGCTCAAGGGGACTGTTTTGCTTACGGCCGATCGTGAAAGCAAAGTGGAGGAGTGGCGCCGTACCCTCCTCGCAAAAATCTCCCGCTTCCGCACCTTGCAGGAGGTGTATGTCCCAGGCGCTTCAGCTGCCATCAGCTGCGCGGAAGCATTACGCGAGTCGGATGCGTCCCCGCCACAGCCTGAGCACATCAAGTTATTCATGCCCAGCGAGATGCGGGGCATTAGGGCCGAGGGCCTGTTCTGGGGGTGCTTGCCTGGGCTCCTCGAGATGGAGACCCGGCTGCGGGTGTCGCAATGCTTGAACTGCCTGAGCGAGATTCGCTCACGCCTTCACGCCAAGCGTTGGCTAATCGCTTATCGAAACGCCAACATGACCGGGCAGCATCAGACAACGAAAGCGGCTCAACTAATCGCACGCGTCGGCGAGGGTGTGCAGCAGCTCGCAGCCAGATATACGAAGGGCCGTGATGCGCTAGTGGCGCTGGGAGTCGAGAAGGACTACCCACACCTGCGGGAGCTCAAGCAGGATGACCTCCGGCTGGATGGCGACACGGACGACTCTGATTTGAAAGCGCAGAAGAAGCTCGCCACAATCAGCGCGCGAGCAGGACAGGGGGCACGAGCATCACGCAATATGCCTGGGACATCGCGGCGTGTGATGTCTTGGATCTGGACGGCGCCAGGTGCGTTCGATCAAGACGGCGCAGACCTCCATCTGCATGATTGTAAGTCATCATTCCACTACTTGACAACAAAACTGACATATCTTAGCGATTCGCGTTGAATGGGCTCGTGCACAGGCTCGGAAAGAACGTTGGGAGGAAGAGGTGATGTTGTTGCGGGAAGAGATGCGCCGAGTCTTGCGCTATCTCGAGTGGCAGGCACGGTGGTGGCGAGATCAGGTTTCACGCCGTAGCGACTGGGACGCCGCTGCAGCGGCAGGAGCGGAGGCGTATGCGCTGAAGCAGGCAGCATGGAGTGACCGACTGGGTGGGTTTTTACGTGGTCAATGGGACTTGAATGCAGCCACCTCAGTCCAGGAGATCATTGCCATCGATGACCTGGTGCACTTGGAGGACACCGTCCAGAACACCATAGACAAGTAGATCATAGTAATTTGGATCGATAGACTTCGTTATGTATAATTGGACCATTCACCAACGGTTCTCCCAGTGTATGAAGACCAGTGAATGAATTAATGGGAATGGCAAATGTAACGAAGCTTATTCACGCTCGCGTTGTGACTTTTATCTGTCGCGAACTTATATGTCGCGAACTTGGACAATTCATTTAATTTACAATGAACTGCTCACCCGCATGGCCTCAAATTTTACCATGGTGCAAATGGCCTTCAAAGGGAGTGTTTTGAAAAATTTGTCCATTTTGACCAAAAGAAATTCTTATTAATTTTAGGAATAATCAATACCGTCTGAGAAATGTCTCCAGGCAGGGCACATACATTTTGCATCTCTCATAATATTTCCTCGATTTTAACGCATGAAGAGAGTGAGGTGTGAATAAACTTGTATTTTTAATGACGTCGCGAACTGATTCGAGGTGTATCAATCAGGATCCATCTTTATGCACGTACTTTCCTCTGTTCGCTTCTTCATCTTTAATTATGCACCTTAATTACAAAAATTCGAACAATCTCCATCTAACAAGTAACTTACACCGACTATTCACTAGAATATCTTCTTGATTTTATTGCATGGAGAGCGAGTACGATGAATATTTTTCTACTTTTGTTTATGTCACGAACTGAATCAAGACGGGGCATCGACATCAATCAGGTCTTCCCCTCTCTCCTTTACCTTCATTGATGCGCCGTGGTCGCAAACCTCTAGATCCCGAAGTCCAAGCTGAACGTCGTCGAGAGTCTCGCCTTCGTTATGAAAGCCAGTATGTTTCTCGTCTTCTTATTTTGACATCTTGAAGTCATGGTGTGCCTTTAGACACCTCGAAGAGCGGCGTGAAGCTGCACGTCTGCGCATGCGGCGGTGAGCCTAGCCGGGTACATGACATGTCTATTCCTCTCACCTCCCTCAAGTCACCGGGAGGTCATCAGCAACTCTGGGTATAAGATCATTGAATCTTACAGGCGCCAAGCGAGACAATCAGCAGCAAAATATCGAGAAAGGTGTGCTACGTACCCAGCTCGCTCCAGTGAAAATTCACTCTGTTTTCTGCTAGACACCCGGACAAGCTCGCTGCCGTGGCCACCAATCAGCCACAAAGGTATAACAGCTACATATCTTCACCATTCATTTCACTCATTTTTTCGCCAGAAATGCAGCATCTCAGCAAAAGGGTACGATGAAATCCTCAAAACCGTCCAAACAAAAGGGTACGACAAAGTCTTCAGAGCCCTCAAAAGAAAGCATTATCATGAAGTCCTCGAAAGCCTCCAAAACTCACCAACGTGTCTCACACGTTGCCAGGTAAAGGATAACTGTTCTTGCGCAGCCCTCTCCACTGACCATCTATCTCAGGAAGCAAAGAACTGTTCACTCCGACGGGCAGGCCGGTCAACCTTGTGGAAACGACGGTTCTGATGATAGCGATTCAGGAGATGACTGGATCGATGAGCATCGCGACTTTAACCAGGCGAAGTGGGACTTCAAGAACCCCCCGCAGGAGGTGTTTCTGCCATGTGGTCTTCCTGGCTGCCCAGAAGACGCTTGCCCAGGCTGCGCATGCGTTTGCTCCGCTACTAACGTTTGGATTAAGCACTGGGGAGGACATAATCGGTCGCCTCCACGAGGGTCAATTTTTGGATAGAGGGATCGTATTAAATAGTTAAAGCTAACCAGAATCAATCGTTTTTCCGCCCATGGACAGAAAGGCCTAGAAAATTAAATAACTAGGGCTCACATTCAAAGCATTAAAACAAGAGACAGTTGCGCTATATAAAATGCTCATTATTCTCCGTATACGCCGGTGAAATTGTAGCCACATCGCCGTCTTCCACCGCCTGCAAATACTTTGCGATAGCCAAATCCAGCGTGCCAACAACAGAGTCGTGAGTGCCCGAGGGGAGACCTAGAACATTGAGCTGGGATTCCAGGCTGTGAATAGGGTAAGTTGACGCATCGTACTGCAGGCTTTGGGACACCTACTAGGATCGATATACGCCTGGACGAATGCCTTTATAGACAATGTACCATCTATCCTCCTGAATGCTCTCGGTGATGTGAATGGGATTTGGCTCAATAAAAATAGCGGACGTGACGTCTGCAGTGAATATGGGTTGAGGTAGAGCTGGTATACATCTGGAAACAGGTTTTTCTTTGATAGATATGCGGCTCGCGTGGTAGAGTGGCGGTGTCTCGGTAGACGCCGATAGAGTTGAATGATCTCCACAGACTCCCATAGACTCGGCTATCTACGATAGACATCGCAAGCCTACCATAGCGGCTCTCTTCTATATTGCCCATGGTAGGATCTCACCTACCATGTGCATGATATTCGGAAGCCCACAAGCGAGTCCCCACATAAATAACGGACTTGGGGATCAAATGGTTGGCGATTCTTTCTTCCCCCCTCCCACATCGAGTCTTCTCCTCTCCGCAACGGTGTCCCGTACCGTGTCGGTGTCGGCCTATTTAGCTGCTCATCTGGATCAAACTCAAGCTGCTTGGCATCAAGTTCCTTCGGTCCCTTGTCTTTTTTGCTCGCCGAGCTCTCAAGTTTTACCAATGTTTTCCAAGTCAAGCTCACGCTAGCGTCTCCAAACCTCAAGGCCTCAAGTTTCGGACTGTTCTCAGCCAAGGCTTGTCCAAACCTCAAGGCCGCAAGTTTCAGACTGTTTCACTACTTTGTTTTACGAGGGAGGCTTTCTATCTGCGGTGCCCTCCTCGTATTGTGCGCAACCATCAATCTGCCAAGTCCCTCTCCGCCCTGACGAATTGCGACGAGGCAAGCTGTCAATCAATCGATTCTGAGTCTGCTGTCCGTGTTATCCCGCCCCCGAGTCTTTGGCTGTCATGCTTCCTGCCTCTGCTGTAACCTGTACTGCAGTAGAATAGTAGTGCAATGTTATTGTTTTTGCTGCATTTTCTGGGTGCCAGGTGATTCGGGAATAGCGCAAGCGGGAACCGGCAGAACCCACACGTGAGTTATCGCCGAGTCTATGGGACTCTACGCGAGCCTACGCGAGGTCTACCATCAATCTACCAGAATCTACCATAGATGTGCGACATCTACGGTAGAAATACAAGACTATATGGGTTCATGTAGAAGGGGGGAGTGGCTATGGGTCTACCACACTACTGAGGCCTACCACAAGCTATGTAGCCACTGGGGGTTTTCCAGATGTAGCACGAGCAGGACGGGGGTTATTGCGATCAATAACTCGTGTCCAGGAGCGTGCCTCAGCGTAAGCAAAAGCCGCTTGTGCTGTCTCGGGAGTGGGATAGCTTCGGTGAAGGGCCCCGCTCACCCGATGGACGAGGGGCTGGACAACATTCCTAGATACATGGGTTAGGGATCCGAGGCAGGATGTCGGTTGACATACCATGAGTCGAAGACCCCGCAACTCAAGCCATGGAAGACAACATACCGCTTTCTACTTCTGCTGCCTCCCCGAGTGACAGATTGCACATGCGCGCCCGGAACTCCTTGTGTGGCTGCTCCAGCTTCAGACCTATTAGGGTGATCAGTAAAGAAGCGGATGTCGCAGAAAATTGACCGACCATAACCTTGTGAGACCCTGCCGGATCGGGCCTGAGTACTGATAGAGGGGAGAAGCCAAAGAGGGTTGTGCAGGGTGAATATCCCGCTGATACGGCGGTGGGCGGGCCCTAGGAGATCCAGCCAGGCTCAGGTGGCCCAGAATAGCGGCCAGCTCATCATTGTCGGGATCTTCGGAAGAATGCCGATGGGCCATGGCGATACACGCAGCGAGTACACAAGGTCCTGTGAAATGGAGGGCTGAGCGTTGGCTAGAGACGTAGAAAAGATAAAACAACACACTCGATGGTAAATGGTTCGGATAAACCTAACCCTGTAAGTGACAGTGGGCGATTATTGGTTGAAGCTGTTTGGATCGCACACAGAAGGTCCGATAGACCGCATGATCAAGATCCGGCCTGGGATCGAGATATTTGATTATTAGGTCGTGCAAAACATGTGGTGAGTACATGAGGTTCTGAGAAATGGAGTGTAGAGCGGTGGCTAGAGACGTGTAAAAGAGAAACAAAAAATTACCCGAAGGCAGCCCGCGCAGAGATACATAAGGTCTTCGGAAATCCAGGGCCGAGTGTTACATGAGGGCCTGAGAAATGGAGTATAGAGCGGTGGCTAGAGACGTGTAAAAGAGAGAAAAAAACTTACCCGAAGGCAGCGCGCGCAGAGATACATAAGGTCTTCGGAAATCCAGGGCCGAGTGTTACATGAGGTCCTGAGAAATGGAGTGCAAAGCGGTGGCTAGAGACGTGTAAAAGAGGAAAAAAACTTACCCGAAGGCAGCGCGCGCAGAGATACATAAGGTCTTCGGAAATCCAGGGCCGAGTGTTGGCTAGAGATGTGTAAGAGAGAGAAAAGAAATTATCCGACGGCAGCGCAGAGATACAGAAGGTCCTTGGAATCCAGGGCTGATTGGTGGCTAGAGACGTGTAAAAGAGAAAACGACTTACCGACGGCAGCGCCGACACAAATGAATTACTGGGAAAGAGAATGCTTAGCGATGGCTAGACACGGGGAAAAAGAAAAAAGACATAGCTTATGGCAGTGTGCAGTGATAGCCAATGTGACAAACGTAGCAACGTTCCACCCGCAGCAACGTTCATCCGAGTGCAGGGTAGTCCAGGCGGAACAGGCGGAGAGAAACCGACCATTGGAAGACGATGTATGGAGCTGAGTATCTTGGTTGGTGTTCTGATAGATTTTCCTCGAGCCTCCGCTCACCCAAGAACACAAATTTTTGACTCAGATTTACTGTATTTCGGAATGAAGGGAGTGACCTGGGGCTTGCTTAGATCTATTTTTGAAAAAGCACCCCACGGTAAAAAGACCGAACAACACGGAATAAGACCGTGACAGTGCAGGATAGTCAGAAGCCACATGGCCCGGCGGAGAGAGGAGTTCAAGAATTGACTGTTGCGACCGATAACGTTAGATCCAGGGCAGTGGGCTCGGGAATATTTGTGGCAACGGATCTATTTCCGAGAAGCGACGGAACCAACTTGAAGGGGAGAGGCGAGTTTGAGAACTGACCGCTGGCATTTCACGCTGTGGCAACACCAAGTGCGCCCACGCTCACATGCTGAAGTTTTTTCTGTGTGAGCCCGAGGATAGAATCAATAGTAATGACCACAGCTGGGAGAGTCGACGATTACTGATGGCCAGCACTTTCACGACGTTAAGCAGTAGAGACAGTTTTCACTGGTAATATAATAATCTCCCATTGATCCAGGTTGTTGTGGGTCGAGTAGAAGTCGTCCGTGGTCAAAAGATGAGGTGAAGATTGAATTGACCATTGATTTTTGATTTTTGTAGCCGAGTTGAAGCTAACTTGCATAAGGACAAGCGAGATATGAGTATCACAAATAAAGGAAAAACAAACGAATTTTCTCCTACCACGACTACAAACAGTACTTCAAGCGACCAACTTCATACAATCGAGTGAGCGAGAACAATTAGAGTTGAATAACTGCTAACCTCACCCATTCAAGATCAGCATGGCTCGAGACGGCAGCAGCAAAAAACGCAATCGTGCGCGTATACCGAAGGAGGAGCGCAAAAATCTTCGCCTTTGGGCAGAGGGCAACCGCGAGGTAGTCCTAAACCCTTACATGGTTGATTATGCAGCTGCCATGGATCGTGGGTGGACTGCTGAGCGCAAGCTGTTGAAAAAGATCTGCCGGGAGTACCATGCACGCATTCCCTGGAGACTACGTGACCACGAAGAGCCTATTTTGCTTCCATGGGACCCCGAGGCAGCTATCACAATGGAGAACCTTCCCGCCGACGAAGAAGCATGCAGGTTGGCCCGCATTCAGGAACTCAATAGCGTAAGTGGCCTGATTATGATGGTGGCTATGTTAACTCACATCGGGACTTCAGCGTATTCGGCGCTGGTTTCGCTATCGAATCCGACGCACCCAAAAGTATCGTCGCTCAACATGCCTGGACCCATCCAAGGATCCCTTTGCCCGTGTACTTGCCCAGTTGTCCGGTTTGAGGGCACCACCAAAGGCGAGGCAGGCTTACCAACAATTTATGCACGAGTCGTACCAGGAGAAGTGCGCCCCCATCGTTGACCAGAGGTGGCAGGAGAAAGTCCAGACCGATCTCTCTCTTCGCAACAAGAAGCCCAAGGTCAACTTTACCGTGGGTATCGCCAGGGAGATTTTTGCCGAACTCCCAAAGGCCGAGCGTGATGCCATTGCTGCTCGAGCAAAGACGGAGGCCGCAAATGCCCGAGCAGCATACCAAGCGGGCCTTACCCAACTCCCATCGTTCACCCCTCAGGCGCGCCACGAGTATGTTGTTCTCCACGATTGTTTGAGCTCGTTAGTGATGATGCGTTCAAAGAGCCCTCAACCGACTTCCAGATTTCATCAGTCCAATTCTGCAAGAGATTTTCAATGTTACGGGCTGCCACGCGACGCTCATTGTTGGCGGGCCGATGCCGGAGTATGGAGGAGAAATTAGTACTCAGCAGTAAGAGGAGTCGTCGCCAGAAACAACGCAAGCTGAAACAAATCATTAGTATATCTTTTGGACGCAATCTCACCGCAGCCGCTGTTCACTGGGCGCGATGGGACGAGGATCGGTTTACCAAGCAGGTCACAGACTTCTTTGTGGAGTATCTCCGAACGGCATATAGTGAGTAATACTTTGGTGGCACACAATAAAGACAAGTACTGATTAAAATATCATCCGGCAGCGGCGAAAGATTGTGAAAATGCGGCACTTCCTGGGACTCGTGGTACGAGTACCACTGGTCAGCAGGCAAGCAGGGGTAGCGCAGCGATCGGAACTGGCCAGCAGCTGGCCTCCAGCTCCGACTCTTCATCTGACTCCGACTCTGAAGAGTCAGATGAGGACTCGAGTGACTCAGATGAGGACTCAGCCTCGGAGACCCACAATCGGCGCAAAAAACGACGCGTCGAAGAAACTGCAGCCCCAACACCTCAGCCAGCACCTGCGTATACTGTGTCGCAGCAGGCCATAACCCCATCGCCTCAGCTTGCCGCACCCTTCTTTCCAGCGCCAGACTCTCAGCAGGCTGCGTCCTCAGCTTCTCAGCAGGAGGCGTCATTCTTTCATACGCCGTTCTCTCAGCAGGCTGTACCGCCTCCTTCTCAGCAGGAGATGCCCTTCCAGACGCCGCTCCCCCAGCAGGCTCAGCCGTTCTCTCATGACCTCACATGGGATGGCTTCCTCGACGGCTTGGACAATTGGAATAGCATCGGCATGCTCAGTGGTTCATTAACGCCGAGGCAACCATCATCGAGCCACGTCGTCACAACTGTCATGCCAACTCTCCCCACTTTTCCCGCGCAAAACAGCCTTGCTGCCGCCAACTCCTCGTTACCCATTCAGGCACCGCTGGACAGCGCTGGATTACTGGGCTTCCAAAACTCGTCCTTTAGCGGAACCTTTTCATTAAATCAGAGGGCACTGCAGCAATCCAGCCCCGCCGAAGAATTGCCCAGCGCCCTAGCGCCCGCTGGCATACCCATCAGGAACGACGTGATATTACACAACGACAATGCTGTGACTCCCACCCTCGCTTCGCAGCCCGTGTCGTCGCATGGGAACCTCACCGTCAGCGACGTTGTCGACCTTCACACCCCGCACATCGTCAGTGATATCTCTCCGAGCAACATCACCGGCCCTGTCGATGTTACCAGCACCGCCGCCAGCGGAGCCGCCACTCCCCTGCCCATCGAGTTGTCAGCAAAAAAGCGAGGCAGACCGCGTCGATCCGCAGCTGCGGGAGGCAGCGCGACGTCCACCCTCTCCCAGCGGCGCAATGCCCGCACGTCGAAGGGGCTGGACTCAGTGAACTCCACAGACTGCCCCAGCACTGCACCACAGTGGTTCGCCAAAGCCCATCGACGCATCACTCAAGTCGACCTCGGCGCTCACTACAACGCTGTGTTGGCAGCATGGATCCGGATGGAGAAGGCATCGTGCTTTGAACAAGGGCAAGACAAGCTCCCTGTCAAAGGACGTCCATCTTCGGTTTTGACGTGGATGCGGGCAAAGGTATCCCCGCCCAAGATTGGAGATGTGACCGCATTTGCGACGGCATGGAATCAGTGGTGGGACTCGCTACAGCCGAGATGGCGTACCAGGCGAAGCGACGGATTGTGGAATGTGGAGGATGGATATGGAGGAAAGGGAGAGGAATGGGGGGACTTGTACACTTGGGGTCAATATGGCGTGGTAAGTGTTGTCGCCAGCCTTTACATGTGGGGCTTCACAGTCCGGGACGACGCTACCTTGCGTGCCGCGTGGGAGGCAGCGTCGTCTGATGTTGGTTGGATGCTGGAAGGAATGGCTGCATATTACGAGCGTTTCAACTGGTGATTATTTAATAGTATCTATGGACTCGTCCTTTTAGATACACTCACATTTGGGACAAAATAATACAAGACAGCACCGGTATTCACAGTGTCAAGATAAGATACAGGGATTTGTTACGTGACCCATGACGTTCGCGGAGACTTAGGCGTGATATGACTCCTCAATCCCTCATACGCGCCATATATCGTGTATATGGCTTGCATAGAATTAAATAATTTCTCTACACATCCTAGATGTACAGAAAATTAATTGTTGATTTTTAAGATAAATTTTCAACCGCGAGTTGTAAGCGGAAGCGAACGTAGATACTCGTGACAAACAAAACTACAACAGAGATTATACAGGGAAACGGGCCACCGAAGCGAGTGAAGGGAGGGTAGAGGGGGTTTTTTTTTTACGCCTGGCGGCCGGACTAACTAACAAGCCCTTAGCCGCCGTTTGAATGCCGATACTCCCTTGGATAATGAAGCTTGTTATTGTGGACTTGGGGAAATTTTGATCGAGCATTGAGGCAAAGGAGCACTGGAAGACGCCAATGGCTAGTACTCTGGCAACTGAGCAGAAGGCTACAACGGCTAGTACCTTGACAGAAGACTGCAATAATTAGCGCCATGGCGTGAGATGACTAGCACCGTGGCAAAAGGTTGCAAGTGCTGCATGTGATTGAGTAATTGTTTCCGATGGCTGGCACCGTAGTGCGAATAATTACTTCCGATGGCTAGCACCGTGGCAAAAGGCTGCAAGTGCTGCATGTGATTGAGTAATTGCTTCCGATGGCTGGCACCGTAGTGCGAATAATTACTTCCGATGCCTAGCAAAAGGTTCCGAGTACTGCGCGTGATTGAGTTGCTGTACCATGATTCCCTATCGCTTTCTCTCGTGGACACCCAAGTGTACCAGACAATCACTATGCATTCTTGGAGTGAGTGCGCCTGTATGACCACCGGTGGGATTATTAAGCAAAGTGAAATAAGAAATTAACAATTGACACGATTGATGTTTTGATGAAGCAAACAACTGAAATGAGTGAACGAAGTGGAGAAAAGAAGTCTTTTGAAGTACGTGAAAAAATACGGGGTCAGGGGGTCCAGTAAAATATCCAATGGTCTAGCGGTCAGGATGCTGATTTGCGGAGATATCTTTATTCGGTGATTTCTGCGCGCCATGCAATCCCGACCGCTAGGCCATCAGGCTTTGCGGTCTGGGCGGGCTAATTGACTGTGACGGCAGCTCTAACAGAAACTGTCAAAACTTCCGACATGACCGACCACCTGTTTATTCGGTCCGGAATTCCGTGTGCCCTAATAGGAAAGTTTTATCAATCCCGACCCTCCCTCACCGTGCCGAGGCCGCCAGTCATACAATGTGCACCAACCAACCCCAGACACGGTATGCAAAGGCCTTGTGTGCGCCACTGGCCATAAGCACGGCTGCACGGCGGGGACGGCTCGGTTAGCTATGCTGCAGTCCCGCCATCAAGGGCCTTGGTTAGCATCCCCATACAGTCCCGCCACCGTGCGCCGGCACAGGGCCAGCAGGTACTCGGTTAGCTACAGCCCAGCCATCATGGGGCTCGGTTGGCATCCCCATACAGTCCCGCCACCGCGCGCCCGCGCACGCCCGGGTCCGTAGCGTCAACCCAGAGCATGGCTGCACGCCTGTGGCGTGCCCACGCACGCCCAGCTACCCAGGTGAATAGCGCAAACCAAGGAACCCAGAGCACAGCTGCACGGCGGGCACGGGTCGATTAACTATCCTCATGCAGCCCCGCCATCATGGTGCTCGGTTAGCATCCCCATATAGTCCCGCCACCGCGCATACAGCCCGCCACCGCGCGCCCGCCCCTCCACGGCGCACCCACGCATGCCCAGCTACCCAGGGACGTAGCGTACACTCGGTAACCCAGAGGGTGCGCAGTCAAGAATAGTATGTTGACTCAGAGGGCTAGCCGGCATGCACGGGCGCCAGTGGGCGCAATGGCGGCAGGTGCGGTGGGAATGATGGCGGGAGTGATGGCAGATCCGCGACCGGGCGGATGGTAGGATAACCGCCGTTCCACTATCCCCATCCCGCTGGGGTTTACATGTCCTATATTGTTGCATCAAGAGAGAAATATAATATTAATATTGAAAAATATATGCCACAATATGTCAAATAATGGGCCATCAAGGCCCCGTCCCCCCCGTCCCCCCCGTCCCCCCGTCCCCTCGCCATTGAAGCCCCGAAATGGACAGCCGGCTGCCCAGCACCGCGATCGTGTGCTAGCCAGCCAGCTGGCTAGTGTCGTGGCGTTACGGTGTAATTCACCTGGCTAGGTCCGTGTGTCATTAGGATAATTCCTAGTGTTACGGCTCGAAGGACGTCGGCAGACGTGCGCGGATGCAGATAGCGCGACTGTCTATCTTCGTGCGGATGAGTTGATACTTCGTGGTGTACCATGTTGCGCCCGCTTTTTTCTCCTTTCACGTCGCGCGTCCCTCCTCTCCCTTTCTTTCCTCTTTCCCTCTTTCCTTTCCCTCTTCACCTCCTTCCCTTCACCTCGCTCACCTTCCCCTTCTTCCTCTGTCTCATGTAGCGTCGCAACCGTCCGCGCCGCCCGCCGCCACCTCGTCCTCGCCGCGCAGACGCTGCGCGCACTTGCGGGAGGCAGAGGGGTTGAAGAGGGTGCGTTGTCCTTCGCTTCTCCTGCTTCGTTTTCGTCTTCTTTCCGTGGTATCCGTTTTTCGGGCGTTTCCTTTCCTTTTTTTTTCGTTCATCTTTTCCCTCGCCGTTGCCCCCACTTCTCCTTCATACTGCCCCTGCCGGCGCACGATCCTCTTTTTTTTTTTTGGTCATCGGATGACGTCACTCTTTTTGAATTGTTGCGGAGACGCGTTGCCGCGACTTTGTTACTTCCTTCTGTACTAAATCTCCTCTCTTACCCTCCGCATCTTCCGCAGCGGCTTTCCCCTTTCTCTCAGCCGTTCCTCCCTCTCTTTCTTTTCTCTCCTCTGTTCCAAGTACCTCACGCCCTGATCACACCATACTCACCCATCCACTTCCCAGGAAATAAACGAATTGCGCGCACGCGCTAGCGTGATCAACTCGACGCCCCCGTGCGCTTCGACGCACACTCCACCGTCCTCCATGCCGAGACGGAAGACCTTGACGTCATCCTCGAGGAGGAGGATGACGAGGGCGCCGACGGCCACGCCGATAATCAGAACGACAACAATAACACCAATAACAAGGAAACCGCGCAGCTCCCCGTGTCGCCGCAGCAGGCACCTCAACCACACCAGCAACAACAGTGCGCACGCAGCGCGAGCATGATTAATACGCCCTGCTTCGCACACGGGCCTAGTATCGCCGCTGCGTTTTACGACCCGCGCCTACTCCCATCCACGGTAGCGCGGGCCGATTCGCATTCGAGGCGCCGCGGCCATTAGGGCCGCCGTCTCCGTCCTCGTCGGGAGGATGGGACGAGCCTGCGACGCCGCCCGCGAGTGCGGGGACGATGCCCATGCCTGTGCCCATGCACCACGCCGCGAGGGGGGTGCACCCGCAGACGACGATGAAGGGGTACTCCGCCGAGGGCGAGTACTTCGGCGCTGGGGGCGCGGGTGCGGCGTACGATTTTGGGACTCGGATTCGACGAGGAGAGTCTCCTCAGTAGCGGCGAGCCTGGCGCGGGGATGGCGAAGAGCGCGATGGGAATGGGAATGGGATGGGCGGGTGTGAATCCGTCACAGTCTGCGCTCAACCTCCACCAACAGCAGGCGATTCGGCTGAGGGCGGTGTACAGGCGATGTTGATGGGTGGGGTGCCACAGATAGGGATACAGATGGGCATGAACGCAGGAATGGGAATGGGCATGCAAGTGGGCGCGGCATTGGGTGCGCTGTCGTTCGGCGTCGCGTCAGGGCAGTACTTGCACCACCCTGCGCGCTGCTGAGGCCGAGCGTCGCTTCGCTTCCTTGCGCTTCCCTTGCACCCCTCTTTCTCTGTCTGGTTTCTTTCCCTCCATCTTGCTTTCGCTTCCTCTTTACCTGAAGCGGGTTAAACATTCAAAATGCGGACAATGATTTACAGAGCAAGATAAAGATTTAATGACTACAAGGGTTTAAACTTGAATAACCATTTGTAGGCGCTGGATCGAATCTGCTTATTCGCCTAATACAATTTCCTTCATCCTGCAGTAGCCACGGGACTTTCTCTTGGGAACTTTGAGTAGATTCAGATCCTTGGGGGAAAAAAACTCTATACGGCCGTAAAGAACGTAGGACGGCACGGTCCACTTGATCTTGTCAGGCGACGACTTGATAAGATCCTCTCACTGGCATCGTCGAGACGGACTCCCCCGGCCTCGTACCACTTAAAGCCGGCCGAACCAGCATCAAGAAGTCCGATATCACCCTCGACGATTATCCGCAGGATATCCGCTCCCAATTCAGCACCATATTCAAGCCACATTTTCTCCACTCACTCGAATCGTCTCCCGTATCGACAAGCGTCGACTGGTGGGAGAAGCTTGCTCCGAAATGGGATAGGACGTTCCCTCGCAAAACACAAGGAGACCCATTTCCATCAAGCTGGTAAGTCCACCGCTCTCCCTCCTGCCTTTATATTCTATAAGAGTCACATTCATTTTTAGGCCGAGAGAAAGCTCAGCTACCGGCGCCATGACTTCGCAACCATTTTCGTCTTCTTATCTTACGAGCTTTTTCAGCCCTTTTCCGAGTGCTTCATGCCACCTTACAGCCGCTTCGCGTGGGTTCTTGTCACTTTTCGTCCTATTTAAGTCAAAGCATTTGGATTAAAAAAGTTGCGAAAGCTTATGCCTTTTTGGCTTTTCATCTTCAAGAAGGGAAAAAAGCCGCTGAAAAGCTGGCATGGCTATTTGCTGATACGGTTTCAAGCCCCACCTCGGTTAAGCTTGAATTATGCAACTTTCTGCGCTCCAAAGTAGACTTCTTCTCCAGTTCCATCATCGAAAGTCAGCGTTTCTTTTGGAAGGAGAATGCGGAACACATCTAAATCTGAGAATTCTCGTTCCTAAACAAGCTCCAGACTCTTCCGATACTCCCTCTTCAGGCCACCGTCCCGACTCCCGAGCTCCCGAGACATTGGCCGACACTTAACCATTACAATTTGTTGGAGTTACAAGCTATGTGCGCGCAGTACCTGTGTGGCGCAATTTGTTACCAGGTACCTGCCGTTCAATCCGTCTCTCTTTTGTTCCCGTTCCTGTGCTTGAAAAACTAAATGTGTACCTTAATTACTCTTCTAGTATGTCTTGTAGATAGCGTTGAATTCCCCGCGCGTTTGCAACGGGTTCCGTGCTAAGTAATCCGGACTTGCTCTCTGAATTCCAACACAATTAGCTAGTGCTGGCGCCGGTTGCGCGTGATTTCCGAGAAGTCCGTCATCTTATTGCCAGTAGCCCGGCCAGTTAGTTGGTAGAAGATTTGCGTGGATGTTTTCCCTGATGCTTGTGTAAGCCTGACATCGGATCACCTGTAATAGGAAAGTGCCAAGACGATCTCACGTACGTTGCCTTAGACCACCATGTCGGCCAGGGCTGCAGCAGACGTCTCCGTCGCAGGCGAAACTACGCCTCTTCTAGTGGCCGCGGAGAACCCAGACACGCTGCCTGTCGATGGCTCTCATGAAGAACATCGTGGGCCGGGATTGGAGGACATCGAAGAGCCTTTACCGATGGGCCAAATTCTGCTTCTCTGCTATGCGCGTCTCGTCGACCCTATAGCTTTCTTTTCCATCTTTCCGTTCATTAATAAGATGATACATGATCAAGCTGGGGTTCCCGAGACCGATGTTGGGTTTTATGCCGGGTTGATTGTACGTACTCCCCAGCACTGCTGCACTAGGTGGATTAACTGACACGACAAACCTTTCCCACTGGCAGGAATCCCTCTTCTCTATGACCCAGATGCTGGTTATGATTGGATATGGTCGTGTTGCTGACCGTATTGGGCGCAAACCAGTGTTGGTCTTTTCGCTATGTGGGGTGTCTGTTGCCTCGGCCCTGTTTGGACTTAGTAAAGGGATCTGGCAAATGATTCTTTTCCGGTGTCTTGCTGGGGCATTTGCCGGCTCTGTTGTGTACGTCCTTGAAAGCGTCCTTTTCTGCAATCCTCTGAGTGGATTGCGCCCAGGACGATCCGTGCCATGATCACTGAGAACAGTACTGCTCGTACTCAAGCAAAGGCCTTCAGTTTCTTCTCTTTCGCTGGAAACATCGGCATCTTTCTCGGTCCCCTGATTGGTAGGCAGTCTTTGACTCTCTTATCGTACACGCTCATGTGCATTCGCTGCAGGCGGTTCCCTGTCTGAGCCGACTGTCAATTACCCCTCCGTCTTTGAACACATGCATCTGTTTAAGACATACCCATACCTCCTCCCTACGCTTATGACGGGATGTGTTGCTGCAAGCGCAGCTGCCTTGTGCGCTCTATTTGTCAGAGAGGTCAGTTTTTCCTTCATGCAGTGAAATTTGCGAGAAGCTGGCTTTTCTCTTGATTAGACCTTGATAACCAAGACCGAGACAAAATTGTCGGGCTCTCTGTCTCCGCCCATGTCCACTTGGGAAGTTATAAAATCTCCTGGAGTAGCTGTCGTTCTTTATCTGCAGGGCCACATGGCCCTCATTGCCCTCGGTTATACTGCAGGTCTGCTTCGTCCTTTTATATATTTTTGCGCTTTTATTCACTTACACATGACCAGTCGTCCCTTTGTTCTGGTTTACATCCGGTCGGACGCATCTTTTCCATGATTTCATCCCCAGCTCACCCACCTTTTAACAGTCGATTTGGGTGGCCTAGCATTTACCCCTCTGCAAATATCATTTTTCCTCGGACTCGCAGGACTCTCACAAGCTATCTGGCTTTTCCCCTTCCCAGCACTCCAACATCGATACGGAACAGGCGGTGTTCTTCGTGGTTCTACCTACCTCTGGCCGATATTCATGGCCCTAAACCCTGTTACAAATTTTATGCTAAAACAGGGATGGACGACGGCGTTCTGGATCATGATGTCTTCCGTGCAGGTTTTGGGATCGGCGGTTAGTTTGGTGTTCAGTAAGTTCTTTCCTGTCCCTTTCCTCAAATCTTGTGTCTGATGATGCGTCTGAACTCTTCCTACCTGACGTGATTAACACGAACAGCTGCGATGCAACTAGCCCTGAACGACGTCGCGCCCGCACCCAACACCCTCGGCACACTCAACGCTATCTTCCTCACGCTTAATAGTGGTCTCAGAGCTGTAACCCCCGGCATATTTTCGAGCGTTTTTGCTGTGGGCGCACGGACGCAGGTGCTCGGGGGCCAGCTTATTTGGGTCATTATTGTGTCCTTGACGATTGGATTCTGGGTTGGAGTTCGGTATCTGCCGGAGAACGCGGATAGAAGGATTCAAACCAGTAATCAGCAGGCGTAACGGAGTAACAGTTATTTTGTCACTGAATTGGCTTATGGTTGGCAGTATCTTAGAAAATCTAAGTATATCCTGCCCTAAAAAACAACCATCGTCACACTCATATGCTTCAGGTTTAAGGCTGTTTTTCGAATATTTTGCCGTTTACAGGGCGCATTCTACCCCTTCCACTGAACATCTCTCACAGCCTCTTCCATCTCACTTTCCCATCACTGTATCAAGACTCTCCAAGAGGCGGTCTTTTCGCCGCTCCGGCTAAAACTCACCCAGATCCTGCCGCGGAGCCATTCCAAATCGACTGCCTTCCCGTCGGTTTCGCGTCTGGGGAAAAAAAAACCCCCTCCCACGTTTCCCGCTCAAGCGCCCGACTATTGAACTCACAGGACAAATGTTTCGGGAACATGAACTGTATGGTAAATTCTCTCAATTTTAGAACCAAAGCGCATTTTTCCTCGAGGTAGTCGAGGAAGTATTCACATTTCCTTTCTCGACGCGTCCGAAAACGCGTCGCGAACGCGTTCAACGCGCATTTGATACCCAGATGTTTGTTGCTTACTGTGGCTTCGTCACTCTCCTCGTAAAATCATTGCATTAGAACCATTGGGCATAAGAGGTTATGTCCAAGTCCATCTTTGAAGGCAGGAAGCAGACCTACACAATAGGCATGGTCCCAACTCACTGCTCAGCACTTCGGCCGAGCCGAGCGCAGCAAATGTTGAGAACGAGCTCCCAGTTCTCGGGCCCAGGAACACTAGAGCAGGCGCCATAGGCTGTATTCCACCTTCCCGAGCACCAAAAATGACATATGGCTAAATAACTAGGCTTATAGTCTGGCCAGGGCGGCAGTCACAGAAAGTATCCATCTCGGGTGCGGCGGCGCAACACCACACTGGTCGTCATACGCAGTTCTACGACTTGTGCTAGAGTAGACGGTGTTTAGGTCCCTGCCTCTCCCGTTCTCCGCTCTCGATATTTCTTCACGGTCGCTACCGTTGTTTCTGTTAGTCCTTCTCACATGCCCCCACAACGTGCCAATAAATTTGCTTCTTGCCGTTCCAGTCATTCTTTCCGCGGATTATTTTATGCACAATGCCAATTGTGTGCCCTATTGGTAGTAAAGAGTTTCCGTACGATCCCAGTGGTCTGACGTACGGTTTCTGTTCGTCTTCACTTGTTCTGCGTTATGGTGTAGCTATTCAATTAATTGCTGTACTCACCTCACCGCCATCGTATTTCCACACGGATTTTCTTTGTGAGTTTTGGCTTTGTCGTAGTTTTCCCCAGAATCAACTTGCACTGTATCCCGTAGAACAACGCTAAACCCAGACATCATTCTCTCGGAATATATTTCTGTCCGTGATTCAATGCTGCGACAACATGCTTGCCCCCAGGCTGTAGCTACACATCTCTCCCTAGTCGGATACTGCTAACGCATCTGTGTCGGATGCGGCCGACGGTCCAGCAGTCGACGCTGCTTTGATCGTCCCCCGCCCGACCATTGAGCTCCTGCATCAGAAATCCCTGGTTGCTCGCCATAGAGGACTTTGGGGCCGAACCTGAATCCTTCGCATAGTCGGTCAATCACTCTTGGCGCTCGCCTCCCCACTGGTCCTCGCCGTAGTTATCTCCCGCCGGCACATTGGGTTGCTTTCCTTTGTCATAGCGATGCGGCTGATGGTTTGGTATTTAGTTCTACAGATGGAGAAGATTGAGTATGGCATTGCAGGTGGACATTGCACGAACGTTGCTGGATTTCAGAAATGCTTTGAGTTGCTGAGCTGGGAGGGAAGGTGCAGTAGTTTATATACCTGTGGCTGGAACTCCAGGACTATTGCACCGGTGACTTCGTTGGTTTTGTTGTAGTTTTTTGCTTTAAGGAGTTCGATCCTAAGGTTCACACAATGATTCTGTTCAATAAGAGTAATATTTACACAATGGCGGTGAAGCCGTGGTGGTACAAGCTCATGAGGAATTCGCCACTGTGACTACTACTTTTGTGAATAAATCCGAGTCATAAGCAAATGTTTCATAATCTTTCCGCGATATTCCTGTTGGTTCCTTCCGGTTCACGATGAGTCGGCAACTTCGATGTGCCCGAGTGCTCATATCCCAACGGTTTCGGGGAAAGAAGGGGGAGGATCTCCATACTTCTGTCTACTGAGTGAATCCCAAGAATTTTGCGATAATAAGTAACTCGATGTACTTTTCGAATCGGTAGGGCTGATACCAGACATCTAACATAGTTTCTCATCTATCCAGTATTCTACTGCAAAACCAATCTCCCGCAGGCAATCACGCACCTCGAGGCGTACTCGTTCGGGGGCCAAGTTGTTAATCCATACAATACCAAATTGATCGCAGGAGGCAGTTCTGGTGGCTGCTCTGCTGTGGTCGCATTTATGTGGTCTCCTCTGAGTATTGGGAGCGACATTGGCGGCAGCTTGCGTAGCCCCACCGGGATTATGGACGCTAAGTTGAGATTTAGTTTGGTTTATGTCCCACCGCTGAACCTCGCAACTGATTCCTAGAGCTGACAACACTGTGTGTCCCTCGGGACGCGGGATCTTCTACAAAACCTGCAGACTCGATTGTTTTCGGTTGTCATAGGATCGAAGCCATGGCTCCGCCAGCACGATCTCGTTCCGATTCCGTGGCAAATTTCCACTCCCACCAAGTGGTCGGGTACCGACGGGCGAATTCACCTCGGTGTTATGTGACACGATGGCGTTGTTCTCCCACAGCTACTCAGTCGACGCGGGCGTTAAAGGTGCTGGTTGATGCGTTATCACAGAACTCGGCCTTTGAAGTTGTGGAATATGTTCCCTTCAAGCATTTTGAGGCGTCGGAATTAGTGGTGAGCCGGAAAATCCTTGAATTGAATTATATTTCTGCTTCATTCAACAGTGTTCTTGCATAGCACCAACTGTATTTTGTGGATGGTGGGGCTCACGTACGGGAGACCGCAGCTGGTCGGAGAGCGGATCCTACGGTAGCTACCGCTGATGGAATAGGTCATTATCCGACCGACTATGAAGGATCACACCATCCACGAGCTCTGGGATAGGGCTGCAGGCCGTGCCCGTGACGGGCACGGCCGTCGTTTCGACGGGTGAGCAACGGGCACGGACCGTCACACAACGGTCCGTCGTGTGAGCCAAATAATTCTCCACGGCACGGGACGGGCGACGGGACGGCCGTCAGGGTTCAAGCGACGGCGCCGGCTTACTTACAGTGCTTGAATTCCCTGAATTTTTGTGAAAAGCATGGGATATTCAACAACGGGAGCATCCTGATTGGTGAGCTGAATATTTGAGGTGAAAACCCATGTTCCAAATATATAGGAAGCATCCCTGTGTTTCGCTTTGAGTAAAAGAAATTTTATTCGCGTCATTGAAGTGGAAGCATTGTCGAGGAAGAGTTGAACTAATATTTGGTAGATTCTCAGTCCAGAATATGAGCAAGACTTGAGCAAGACTACTCAATAATTCAAGTAGATTTCCAATTGGAAGCACCAATGAACCACGCTGTCGTGTGTGATACAGGGCACGAAGGCCACCGTAAACGCGAAGGAGGGACACTATCGTGAAAAAATACCAGATTATGAGGTAAATTCACTGAAATCGGCGACATTTGTGTGCTGACCGTCGTAATATCCGTCGCCCCGTCGACGGCCGTTATTTCGACGGCCGTCATCGCACATGGCCGTCCCGTTGCCGTCCCGTCGAAAAACTTTCAGAACTTGCGACGGAACGGGACGGCTACCCGTCGCACGGGACCCGTAGAACCGGCGCGACGGGCACGGCGTGCAGCCCTACTCTGGGATGTAGGTTCCTGCGTATCTGTCGGATTCAAGAAACTGACGAACATCAGTTGAATTTGCGGAGAGAAGCACGGTGTGCAGAGCATCTCGAGCACTACAATTCGCAGAACGTGAACGTTGTTTTGTGTCCGGTTGGCCTCGGTCCCACACCCCCTCTGGGCATGTTCAAATATTGGGGGTAAGCGCCGGAGAGGTCGCCGCGTTCATCACTTCACTCTCTTTATGAGATTAAGCCTGTCTGAAGCCATATCTCCATTTGTGAACCTCTCGGACGCGTCTGCGGTCAGCTGACAGGGAGTGCGTATTTATAAAGGGGGAACGCCGACGAGCGCTTGTTGCGGCTCAAATTACGCCCCGATACACAAGTGTTTGGAATTTCGTCGACTATCCCGCCGCTGCTTTCCTTACGGTGCTGTATGCTGACCCACTCCTCGACGTCAAAGATACCGGTGTTCGCACCTAGATGAGTGATGTCGATGAAAAGATTTCAACCGAACCGGCTGTGAGTGGTGTTCGCAATCTGAACGCTTAGCCATCAGTTTGCGCAACGCCAAACAGCCATCAGATGGCTCAAATGGCTACAGCGCAAACAGGCTATTGTCTAGATGAGCCAATAAATTTTGCGGGAGCTTCTTAATGTTTGCAATCGGCGTCGCGGCGCTTTCCTGATGAAACGGTGGTTCAGGGTTTGTATGAGATCGCAGAAGTACTGCCACTGGAGTAATGCTCACCGTCTCCACTGTTTTCCTTGTTATGTGAATGATACTTCTTACCAGCTTGGCTTGAGTCGGGGGTTCTGGTGAGACTTGGTTCTTTTGATCATTCCCTCTAATTCTTCGCTCATCACCTCACTATTCCCACCTTCGGTTTTTGACGAAATTTTGATCCGCGCCTTGTGTTCCGCAAATAACTGTAACAACTTGAAGCTTTCGTAGCTGACATGGCACACAGCACCCACAGAGAACGCGAGGCCGAATGGTCGAAAATAAGTGTATTCCGATTCAATTCCGAGACCCGATTCCTGCGGATGCCAACACAGGAACTGCCGGACCTACACTGGACAAAGGTAGGATCTCCGAATGACTGGCGGAAGGCCATTTTCCGATACGGAGACAAACGAGGTCCAATTTGATATCACTTTCGTCTCTCAGCAGGGCTAAACGAAAGAATCTCCGAATCAAATTAGCCGGGTGAGGTACACCAGGCCATATTCCAAAGATTCTAAAATTGAGTCCACTTCCGTGTTACTTCCGACACTGATGAATCCAAATTTGGTTGTAGGTAAGCCCCGCTTTTGAGCTATTCGTGGCCTTCGCGGTCTTCCGTACCGTTTAAACTGCACAGAAACGCTCGCCGCTTTAATAATGATCCCAACCGTTTTATTTATAGATACCGCGAATTTTCAGTATAAAAGGGCCGTAATCTCGATGTTGAGCGCATCGACATCAACTCTCCTCAAAGTTGAAAAAGCTCAACATACCAACCATGCCTATTATCACAATCTTCGGCGCTACTGGAACGCAAGGTGTGTGCCGCTCACTGGCCCATGCAACTTTGACGACACGGTCTTACGCAGGTTCCGCTGTACTTGAAGCTGTCCTCGCCGACGACAAATACACACCGCGCGCCGTCTCGCGAAGTCTCGACTCCGCTGCGAGTAAGGCGCTGCTTGCAAGAGGTGTCGAAGTCGTCGTTGGGAACCTTTGGAACAAGGATTCAGTCATCAGCGCGCTCCGCGGAAGCGACGCGGTTTTTGGGGTGCGCCTATAATGAGTCATATTCTTCCGCAGTCTCAGCGGCCTGATGATCCGTACTAATATTGAAGTGCACGAACTTTTGGGATCCTGAGGTGTTCCCCTCGGACCCCCGCGGTAAAGGCGAAATTCAGCAGGGTATGAATCTCGTCGATGCGGCGAAGGAGATCGGAGTGAAGTTCTTCATCTGGACGTTCGTGATCTCCCGTGGAAATTTTAAAAGCGAATCTGACCCGTTGCAGCTCGCTCCCGAGTGCAGCGAAAGTGTCAAACGGACAATACAAGGATATCTACCATTTCGATAGTGCGTTGCACTCTTTAGTCAACTCCATCCACCATCTGAGATGCTGATCATACGCGGTGTGTAGACAAAGCAGTCATCGAGGAATATCTCAAGGCCTCCGGCGTCCCGTACGCCGTGCTTCTAACCGGCTGGTTTATTAAGAATCTCTGGAAGTACGCCTCCCGCCAATTGCACACCCGCGCCGCTGACATCTTTGGCAGAATTGACTCCCTCCAGAAGACTGACACGGGCTACACCATTCCCATTGCCAGATACGGGCCGCATGACACGCAGACCGCCACATGGATGTCGCACGATTTTGGCGCTGCCGCCGTGGCGTTACTCAAGCACCACTGCGACCCCAGCAAAGGTGTGCTGGGCAACTCATATCCAGTGGTTAGTATGCGATTCACGTATACTGAACTGGCCGCGGCGATCGCAGCTGGTACGTGTATAGATTTCTGTTGCCTGGTCGACGTTGAGGCTCATCTGACGCATATTCTAGCGATCAAGAAGGAGGTGACGTTCACGGCCCTGGAGACCTCGGGGCTTGCCAAGTTGGATTATATGGTATGTGCCGTTAGTTCACGGGAACGACTTGCTTCACAGCGGGGCGTCAAACTGATCTGTGCTCTCGTAGTACTCCTACCAAGCTAAATTTGGGCTGTACGTCGACACGCCGGTTCACAACCCCGACCTTGCTGCACTCGGGGTGAAGTTTGGCTCGCTGGAGGAATTCATCCACACTGAGGTCGTTCCCCGCTTTGCGTGAAGACAGAGCATTTGGGATTATCGCCACAAACCAATTGGTTTCAAACCTTACAAGAGTTTCAATATATCGTGTTAACTCGTGAGCTGCAAACATCATCTCCCTTCCCGCACCAAACGGCTGGGCAAGAGGTGGCGTCCCGGCAGCACTGCACAGCCTCAAGATTTCCTTTGTCCCAACTTCTTTGTGCTCCTTTGTCGCTTTTTTCCCTTTGTCCTACCGATATGGTCTCGCAAAATACACCCTAGATCGTAAATTCGCTGCAATAATCCACCCCAGTCCAACTTCAGAACTGGTTCCTGTTCCACGGGCCTTGCTCAAACCACAGCGAGACATTTTAAAAGACTTTCTTCGTCGCTGCAATGCCAGAAACCGTGACCAATCATCATCCTCAAGACTTTTTGGTCAGCGTAAAGACTTTTCAAAGAGGTCAACCGAGGAGTGCTTCAAGGATATGTTGAACTGGCTTGGATTGATACTATGAGCCCCGTGTCTCAGGTTTTCAAATCAGTCAGTAAAAAACTGTTTTTCATTGTTATTTATTTCGCAACTAATTTGGCCTTCAAATGCACAGATTACGGTGTAGAACCTGAAGTCAAGAATATCCTCTCTATTGCCCAGGATTTTCATGTTCAGTGCCTTCTTGGAGGGCAGGCCACAGTGGATGCCGTGAAAGTCCAGTTGCAGGATTGCTTCTGGGTTCATTTGGCTTGTCATGGATACCAAAATTCCCAGTACCCAACACAAAGCCACCTCCAGCTTTATTGAGGGTGATCTTGAGCTGGAAACTATATATTCTTCGCATGCCTCTCCCAAATGCACAGTTTGGTTTCCTTGCCGCATGTCAGACGGCAATGGGACATAATTAACTGGTAAATGAATCATTTGACTTCGGTGGTGGATTTATGACCGCTGGGTTCCAAAGTGGAATTGGAACTTTTGATAACCATAGTCCAGCGGTTGCAGAGATTGTATACTGTCATCTGTTCCGTGATGGTCAACACCCTAAACATACTGATGCAGCCGAGGCTTTACAGCTTGCAGAAATATTTCAAGGGAAAAGTCCCTTATAAAGGATGGATATCATTCATTCGCCAATTATGACTTCTGGTGCGTGCAACGAAGGTTGGGCTGAAACTGCAAAAATTGTCACTACACATTTAACCTTCATCAAGTCCTCATATGGCCAGAACACCCTGATTCTGGCCTTTCTGAATATATAGCACTCATATGTTTTTGTCTGCAACTCTTATATGTAGTACTTGCGTCCTTTCTCGGCGCCGGAGGGTGGAGCGCGTTGACCGACAGTTTTGATTGCATCATGACCGGCATGCCGTCATGTCTTGTCCATCAAAAAAATCTTTGTCTCTTTCCCCAATGTGCGCGTCATGCCGGCGCCGCCCACCGATCGGGCCAATCGGCCGACCTGCTGCCGCATCTACCCCGGTCAAACCCATCGGCTACTACTTATTTGTTGCGCAGTTCTCTGATAGTGTATACACTGCAATATAGGACCGTTCCAGACTAATCTTGCCAGTGCGAAGCTCTCGGAGCTTTTATTTATTCATTCGGTCTCACCTGCCTCCATCTGGAACTGCGGAACTTTGACTTTGACTTGCTTCCCGGAATCAATTGCTGTTCAACCGTTCACGGGTTATTCGATATATCCTTCTTTGCGCGATGAATTGGAAGTATTTATGTTCGACGAAGCAGGTTTTCAATATCTCAACATTTTATAAATAGGGACCTGATAGTTTTGTGGAGATTTGGTCGAGAATTCGAGAAGTCGGCAGATTTTAGTTGAATCGTGGAGCGGATGACAGCCACCCTCCAGCAGGTGTCACTTCTGTCTAGTCAAATCACGGCTTTTCTTATGATCCTCAAAGTTGTATGCCCTTGTCTCTGTCTCCTCATCCTGTGTTACAAGTTTCGGTTGTCTCTTTCCCTGGCAACTTATTTATGGAACAATTTCAACTGATCATCTCGACATCGCGGTGGACACCGGAATTCAGTAACCTGTAGAGCAGATGACATGAAGTGCTCCCACAGGCACCACTTTTGTCCTGGCCAAACCACATCTCTTCTTATATAGATCTATAACACTTGCCCTAGAGAATTGACACTTTGCTGCACCAGAACTGACTCGTTTGACTTTCCATTCCTAGCCCCATCCCTCGTGCCCAGCAGCGATTCAGATGTGGTCGTAGATACCGTTTCGTCTAGCCTGAAAATCACCGGTGTTGACGAAGCAACGGCGCCACATTTCTCTTCACATTTCTCTTGCATAGCTTCCTGGCATGACATAGTTGAAGACCAGACTGGTGAAACCCGACTTCAGTAAGTAATGCGGTTCGAATATCAAGAGGGACACTGACTCGTGGCAAAAACGGTGCATATGATTACAACGTAGTTGGTGACCATTTGCAAGATTGCGACACAGATGATGTCCTTCACAGTGAAAATACCGATGATTTGGAGAATCCCAAAAATAACTGAGGAGCGTTAACCTTGAAAGTTGAGGCCAAAGGCAAGAAAATGACGAACAGGGAAATATAAAGTTGATACTCGCGATCCAGAATAGTGTTCGGATTTTGCGGGTGTAGGAATCTGTAAAATGTAAAATGAAAGATGGGTGGTAGAAAGGTTGAACACAGGGAACAGACGCACATTTGGAGTTGTCGAAGCTGATTCTCTCAATTGCGGAGGCGTTAAACAGTCTTGAATGGCTCTGCGATTCAAGTCTCCACAGAAACAGAGATGATATGTACCTGCAGCCAGCATTGCGTCAAAAGATATTAAAGGAACGGATATTATATATATGCCCACCCGTTATCAAAGAGCTCCAACAGAATTGATGTTTTGAACAGCCACCTTGGCACCCCGGCAAGTACAACGAGTTGGGAGGCGGGATGTACGTTCATCTTCTCCCACTGGATAGAGAGTACGATGTTCGTACCCATTCGTGCGATTTTCGCTGCAATGGGAAAAGCGAGCAGGATGGGAAGCCTTGAACGTGGATAGACAATGGCAACGCGTATCAGGAGGATGCCCTCCGCAAACCACGACATCCAAAGGCCCAGAACAGTAAACGCGAGATCTGTTCGATTGTCAGCCACGAACATCAACCGCATTTTCTGACGGCTCACTTTCAGCGGACACAGTGGGTGTAAATGGCCGTAGAATGGATTCCATCTACTCACAGAACTTAAGAATATGGAAATCCTGAAGACTGAGCTAGAAGCCGACCGTGAGGTGGATGCTTAGGCCAGCAGCGGTGATTCCTAAGCTAACGGATATGACGTTGAATACGAAAATTGGCTTGCGCCGTGCCTGGGCTGTTGACATAGAAATCAACAGGATCAACAAAGGCACCAGCATTGAACCGAATATTGCTGGAATAAGAATGAAGGCAAATGCAGGACGTATTCCATCTGCGTATCCCTCGATGATTGGAGCGACCAAGGACGTCGGAATGGGCTGCGGCGCAAGCGACATGGATCGGAATAAATTTCCAGGTTGTCAATTGCTCATTTTATATCCTCTTTATATTTAAACCACATCGGTATCATGATTGAACGGAAGCTCCGTGGCCGTAATACAAAAGGTGTGACATTTCCGGGATATGAGGATTGTTATTCATCGGATGCGGTGCAATGTGAGCGGGGACTTCCGTATTTGGTAAGATAAACACCGAGCTCACCGTAATGCGAGGGCATTCTGTCCATCGGAAGCACATTCCGCCGATGAAACCAGGTAACAAGGGGAGGTGAATTTTGCACAATATCAATCCTGTGCACAGTGACAAATCCAGTTCCTGAATTCAATTTAAAGATTATCTGTCCGCAAAGAGGTGCTGCGTGCTGCAGTGATCTGCGAACCGCCTGAGGGATACTCAGACCTTCGCTTAGAAGAGTGTATTCTCCATCCAGAGTCTGCTTTTCGACTTAGTCATTGCCTCGGCTTCTCGGCCAACCTTCGTGCTCGTCGGAAAATTTCCCTCGTGATTTCATCAACTCGGTGGATGATGTACAAGGGACTACCGTCGGAGCTATGCGGATCTGGCCGGCTACGCTTGGTTAAGGAATGGATTCCACGGTCGGCGAATTGGGGCGCTGAACTATATTTGAATGCCGGCGTGGGCAGCACACAGAATCAGAGAGATTGCGCAAAAGCCGCACGAGCCGCATGTGGCTTTTGTGCATTGCGCAAAGCCGCATGAAAAAAAAAAGAATTCTGAGGTGCCCCAAGGAACTTTTTTAATGAAAAGCTACTAGAGTTGAGGGAGAGGTCCTGGTAGGTGAATGAACTCCATCGGCACTTCATCTGCCACGTGCAAGCAACGAAAAATGTGAGAAAGGCGAGTGGGGCTCGAGTGATGCAAGCATGATGCGTCGGTAAAACGGCCCCCCACGCTTCCGCATCCAGCCTGTGCAACCTTCGGTAGTTGCATTAGAAGTTTAGAGGGATATTGGGTAATATTGACCAGAAAAAACAACTGAGAACACCAGGAAAACCCTACGGCTTTGCGCAATGCACAAAAGCCGCATGCGGCTCGTGCGGCTTTTGCGTAACATCTTTATTGTGTCCCACTCGCCTGGAAGGCTGGAACGAATGGGGCAGACCTGAAGGGAAAAAATACAATCGGCCGTATAGCGTATAAGCATGCTGAGGCCGGGCGTCTGGCCAGCGCTCAGCTTAATCTTCTTCTGGCAGGCAAGAAAGGCATAATTTTACAGGGGTGCGGAGGACTTGCGATGAAATCGTCGGGCGTGTGAAGCCGGGCAACCTTTTAGCCCGGTTTGAGCGCGATATTAGGCGAAGTTTAGCAAACTCATCAGATTCTGGAAACCCGTCGCGACGGCCGTCGGCGCAGGCAAAAAAAAATAGTTACGGAACGGGCACGGCACCAGGCGGTAGCCCAATACAATTTATCGAAGCTCGTACAAACCGGCACAAACTCACCATTGCCAAGATCGCGCGATGACGCGGCCACGCGCCGATTGAAACTCTCGCGAGAGTGGATAGGGAAATGGGAATACATCGGATATCTATTTAAGAAAAGACATGAGTGACTTGGCCAATCGTCTCCGGTATCGCTTCGAATGCAAGAAAAGTTGGCCAAGACATCTGAAGACAATGATCTGGGTCTGTTGGTATTCAAACCCGCCACCCTCAGGGTCTCATATTTTCAAGACTAGATTTCTATCTGAAGACTCAACGTCTTGACAATGCAATTTGTCTTGCACTTTCAAAATTGGACTTGTCCCTCCTTTGCCGTATCAAGATCACTCGTATGATACTATGTCCGCATGCGTCCTTCCACGCCCCGCAGATAACGCCATACTTTTCGTAGCCGCCCGTATCGTTCGCGTTCCCGCTCCGTAGTCCCACTCTCTATCCCTGATGCAGCAGTACCCGTCGATATTGTTGTTGTAGTATAAATTAATTATCGCGCAATGTCATTTATTTTATATTTTTATTGTGCTGGTCGACTATGACCAATATGATAGACGACATCCGGTTGAAGAAAATCATCGTGCTTTTGCTTTGATCGCATCTGGCACGCCGTCATTAATTAACTGTTCTTTAAGATTTTGCTCATTCGGCAGTGCTCATCAGTTTGCACGCAAGAGGACCCCTCTCTGCATCGGTGTTTTATTCCCAGCAGACTTTACAGTCTAGTTAGTTACAGCTGCCCGGAAGTGGTAAATGAGGCGAAATTGTTAGGAAAAGGCTTCAGACAGCCATACTGTACGCTATTTCATAAAAATGAAAAGGGATAGATGGATTGAGTCTGATATTCAGTGAAAGGTTTGGTGGCTGGCAGACTTCAATTGACAACATATACCGAAATTTATATCGAAGTATGATGTATTCTTTGGCCGGTCGAAAAATCGGACTTGAAGTGAACAGTTGAGCTGCATTCAATGATCCTCGTGAGAGATTGCTTCAGTTGAGTGGAAAGCTGACAACTATTCACCTTAAGGACACGAAAATACACCCTCGGATGACTGAGCATCATCAATTTTTATCAATTGATTCCTTGAGTTGCAGAGTTCAATTGACAAATATTGTTGTAGGACGCCGCTGAAACGGATCAAACAAGCAGAACCTTACCATCGGAGTTGCACAAGAAAATTAATGCTTGCCGTGAGAATGGATCTAGTTTATCTGAGAAATGGCCGCTCAACGGACGAAATGCGGCAAGATTAATGCCTGTGCTGTACGGGATGCCGAAAGCGGCAAGGGGATATGAGCGCTCGCCATGGGAGCATCCAGAGTTTGGGTGCCGTGCAGTTCCGGTGGCGTGCGAGGGCCCACAGTCTCGGCACATAAAAGGAGCGTAAAACACTTCAGACGGACACTCGTTACCCTCTTTATAAAATTACGCCTGTCCGTCTGTCTGAAGCTTTTTAAACTCCGATGCTTCCTTTGATCACAGCTATATGCCGGCTCGATCCGTAGAGCTGGCCAGTGTGGACTGCTTCGGGGATGAACAGGGACGTATGCCGTTGCTCCACACAATCACCTCCATCACTTCTCTGTCAGACATACTCACAGATCTCCGCAGATTCTCCATTCACCCCTGAGTATTGACTCCAGCTCAACGCTCAATATTTCACAAGAGGGTGCGAGGCCGCAAAGCGGCCGAGCAACCGCTTGTTACCCTCTTTATAAAATTAAGCATGTCCGAAGCTTTTAAACTCCGCTTTTGGCCAATCAGGCCCGAATCCCTGGAATATCAGCATTTGACTTTACAGCACTTATTCGAGACAAGAGGATGCGAGGCCGCGAAGCGGCCGAGCAGCCGCTTGTTATTTTATAAAGAGAGAGATGTAGGTTACTTTCTCCATAAGGCTTACAGCCGTTTGCAGAACATACGGCGCGAACCAAATTTTTTGCCTTTTTGGGCACTTTTTGATCTTTTTGCTTAAAACAGTTGTCCTGCCCTCAGTTCTGGTCCGTTTGCGCTGGGAGTCGACCCATTCGATTCGCATTCGAAATGCGCAAGGGATGGGCTCCTCAGATTTTCAATCTGGCATTTGAAACGGTTGTCTGAGCAATAGAATGAGTTTTTTTCGATATTTCCTGAGGATTTTGCACTAGAACAGCTGCCCTGCACCCAATTTGCGACCTTTTTCTTTGTTCGTAGGCTCAATCTGCTCGTGTAAGGAATGCGTAGCGGACCCTCGCTTTGTATTTTCGTTCTGACCTCTAAATTCGGCTTCTTGGCACAAGAAATTGATGGTAGGTTGTGATTTTCGATTGGTGAGCAATAGAACAGCTGCTGCGGTCTCAAAACTCCGCTGTTTCCTCTGTTACTAGGCTCATTCGATTCGCGCTTTGGATTTTTAGGGGATGGTCTCCTCAGAATTCTTAATTACATATTTAATATAATTTCTCTTTTTTCACCCTTTCCAGGTCAGAACATATGGTGAATGTGCCATAGCGTGTATTATGACAATCCAAGTTGACAATTGCGGTATTCAAACAGCTAGAAGTGCGATTTATGAAGAGAAATTGATCTGTGGGCATTCTGTAAGACTCTCACCACTGTTTTGTATGAAAACCGGGCTACAAAGGAAGTCCTATAATGTGAGGGCTTTTTAGCGACAGGCTGTGGAATCTAAGGTTACCATCCTCTTTGCATTCTTTGGGCGAAGAGAATGAGCCTATGGACGGAACAATTGAATAAGATTTGGGCACACATGAGCTGTTCTTCCGACAAACAGGCACATGTTGTTTTGTTGGACCTGTTTCAGTTTACAGGAAAGGGCTCTGGGTTCGATATTCCCAATCTGAAGAGGCAGTCCGCTGCGCATTCCTAACGCGAGTAGATTGAGCCTACGAACAAAGAAAAAGGTCGCAAATTGGGTGCAGGGCAGCTGTTCTAGTGCAAAATCCTCAGGAAATATCGAAAAAAACTCATTCTATTGCTCAGACAACCGTTTCAAATGCCAGATTGAAAATCTGAGGAGCCCATCCCTTGCGCATTTCGAATGCGAATCAAATGGGTCGACTCCCAGCGCAAACGGACCGGAACTGAGGGCAGGACAACTGTTCTAAGCAAAAAGATCAAAAAGTGGCCAAAAAGGCAAAAAAATTGGTTCGCGCCTTATGTTCTGCAAACGGCTGTAATTACTTTTTGCTCTCACTCCTGCCGGCCGCTTGCGCAATGCACAAATTCGCTGCGTTTCTAAGCGAGACCTTCTCCTTTTGTGTCTCTCTGGACTGACCCTTGCCACCGTTGACTTTCCGTGCTTCTCAGCCTGGCCGTAACATTTTGGGCGGAACAGCTGACCCGCATCTGGTTCGTTTTTGACAGGACGCAGCAGATCGCAGCTGCTGCTGCCTACGGCACAGCGTGAACTTACTCATCTGGCCGTGAGGCCACGTAGTTCTCCCGGCACATTTTCTTGACGTATAAAAGTGCCCCTGTTGTCGGTCGGAAGAACGTCATTTCTTTCGCCCACTTTCGCGTCCTCGAGTGCTTCTGTCTAATACTGGGGGCTCAACTCAAATCTCTTGCGTGGCTCTGGTTGTCTGCGTCCCAGAGTGGGTCTAATTGATGCCACTTTGCAAAGTCGGGCTTTCACTCCAAAACTCCTTTTCTGTGGCTGGGATCGGGCAGCCGCTGGTGTTTACACTCTCCTAGGCTGCAGTTCTCAGACCTATAATATTTGCAAGATGCTCGTCGCTCAAAAATTCTCACTTCAACAATACTTCCTACTGTAAAGGTGGTACAGGGCATTTTATAGTCCGGGACATCCTTGATCGTACATTTTGTGCCAATAAATAAACCTCCTCCTCATATTACAGCCGTTTGCAGAACATAAGGCGCGGGCCGTTTTTTTTTTTTATTGACACTTTTGGCTGGAACAGTCGCCACGACCTCAATTTTGATCGGATTACCTCGGGAGTAGGCGCGTTAGAGTCGCGCTGAAAATCTGCAGGGGATGGAGTACCGGTTTTTTGATGTAATTACACAATGAATTTTTTTCAAAAAATTTATCGTTTTCACTAGAACAGCTGTAGCACACTGAATATTGGGCCGAATAATCTAATTCTTGGATATGTTGTGCACCCAAGCTATCGCTAAGGGACTGCAAGGCTTACAGACAGGTGTTGGACTAAATCCGCATAGTGAGTTCTACTTCTGATGGTAGACAAATATCATGCTCGATTAAGTGTGTGTTGAATGAGTGTAAGTGGTAGCATTGCTAGGAAGAATGTACCATCCCTTGGCGGTAGTTTCGATACACAACATATCCAAGAATTAGGTTATTCGGCCCAATATTCAGTGTGCTACAGCTGTTCTAGTGAAAACCATATATTTTTTGAAAAAATTTCATTATGTAATTACATCAAGAAAACCGGTACTCTATCCCCTGCGGATTTTCAGCGCGACCCCAACGCGCCTACTCCCGAGGTAATCCGATCAAAATTGAGGTCGTGGCGACTGTTCTAGCCAAAAGTGTCCAAAAAAAAAAAAACGGCCCGCGCCTTATGTTCTGCAAACGGCTGTAATCGTGTGGTCCCACCAGTTTTCGATGCAAATATACAGTACCATAAAATTGAATTTCTCCTCTGCACCTGTCTTTTTTGCTAAGTACTTATGTGTGTTGTTATCTGCAGTAAAATCGAATCCCGGAGCGAAGCGGAGGTTTGTCTTGTGTCCATCAAAATTTTGTTCAGTCTTTGTCTCCTTTCCCCACTTTCCCGCAATGTGCGCGTCATCCCGCCCGCCGCCCGACCTCCTATGCCTCACCCCCGACTGCCGGAACCAACCGCGCTACACGTGTTCTTTTGGTCAGACCGATCGGGCCAATCGGCCGACCCCGCCGCTGCCCGCATCTGCCCGCCTTTGCGTTCTCGCCTACTCCCTCACCTAACCCCTGCGCCCCAACGCCGCCCCGGACTCGCCCCGCGGCCCCAGCATCCTCCGACAGCGCTGAATCGCAGCCGCTAAATCCCTGCCGCGGCGCCGATGTTTGACTGCGTGTGGCTGGACCATCCGTTTCATCAATGCCGCATCTCTGCTTCTGACCACCGACAAGACCTCCGCATCACGCTGCAAGCGCTGTTCTCCCGCCCCACCCCTCTTCGCCTGCATTTGCCCCGCCTTCACACGACCATCTCGCACCCGCACCGGCCTGTCCCGTCCGCAAACCACTCATCCCCATCGCAACGACATCCCGATTGTTTACTACCGCTTTCAACTACCCAATGCCGCTTATAACTTGCTCCTTCCAACCCTTTTAATCCTCAGAGTCTTTCCCTACTCAACTCCTGCGCCTCCTTTGCGAATCTGATGCTCCAATAGAGCCAATCTCGTTGCTTCCCCAGTCATCCTAAGCCCTTGGGTGGTCTTGACGTATGTGCCTAGGCCCTTTCCGTATGTCCACCTCCGTCTACTCAGCTCGCTCGTCGCCTGATGACTTGAGCTCGGTGTCCAGTTTCCTCTCGCCCTGTGCTCGCTTGGCTAGTCCCAAATGATGCCGCATCTTCGCCTCCTACCCCACCAACTTGACATGCGTGGCCTGCCGCTGTCCCGTCTCGCTCCCTTTTATCTGTGATGCCCTGCCTTCGTCAATTCTGTTACACTGCCTGCCCCACCCACCGAAGGCCTTGCCTGCCATCAAACCACATCCCGGCATCTCCAGCGCCGTCTTACGCTACACACCGCTACAGCTACCCCACACTAGCACCTCCCCATCTTCCTCATCTATAAAAAATCTCTCCCTCTTCATGACTGCGCCTCCACATGCCGAGTCCCTCCCGAATGCAACACACAGGATGGAAATCCATGTATCGCCTCACCAACGCGTTCCACGGCGCTACCAACGTAAGATATAGCGAGCCTTGCGAATTCATCGTGTGTGCGCACTCCTTCGTCCCTATTCCCCAACTAATTGTCTCGCTCGTAATTACAGATTCTCGCCTCTTTCGCGTATCTACCGCGTGCTGCTTCACGTCCTCCGCCATAAATCTATGCTCTCCCTAGGTACGTTTCCATTTCAGTCCTACCAATGGAGTCTTCTTTCCCGCTATCCTCCATCTCTTTTGCTTCCGGACATGCGCCGTCGTCATCACTCATTTGAACCTTGCCCAGAGCAATTTTACATCTTCCTCGTGGTAAATCCAGCTAAACGCGTTGCCGTTGCACATTCAGGGCATAGGTACATCGACGCAAAGACGAGTCAGCCAGTTCCCATCAGTACGTCTCCTCATCCATGTCTCTTCCCTATACTCCCATTCCTCGACGGCCCCACGCCGACCTTCCCTCTTCAGTTGCGCCACCACTTTCCGCCGATTTTGCACCACGATGACCGAGTACAGGTCTTCAGTCGGGTCAGTTACCCCCCAGCTCCTTCACCCTTTTTTTATCGAGCCATTTGACACACCGTAACCTCTAATCCGGTCATACACGCCTTACACTGTGGTATGTATCTTTCTACGCATCATTGTTGCCGGTCTCCACGTTCCCCGTACCTACTCCCCCGTCCATTCTGCGCTCCAGGTCCTTCCATCATGTTTCTATACCGTGCAATCATCGATATGTTCATCTCCTTTATACCTAGCCGGGGCGTCGCTGAATCCCTGCCACAATCTGGTATGGTCTATCTTTTTTCCCTCACAATATATTGGCAGATGGCCGCCGTGGTTAAACGACTCAAACACTGCTGAAACCGCCGGTACGTCACTTCCTACTTTCGAAATCATATCCTCTCCACTTCCTTCTGATCTGTTCATTCCAACGTCGGGGATGGATAAGCGAATCAGGACTCAATGTGATTTAAGTCAAGACTAAAACGACCACAAGAAGAAGCGGCCTAAAATTATTTATGGGCTCCGATACTAGTTGGACCATTGCTCCGAACCCTTCTGGCTGTTCACACAGTCTAAATCTCCCTGGGATTTATCCGAGCTTCCCGGGTGAGACAGGCAGGAGTCGACGCATGACTTTGGCGTTATTATGTTGACTTGCACTTGGAGTCGAAGTACGTGATTGTTTTCTTGTACTTAGACGCCGTTCGCTGACTTTTTTTTGGCAGAGGATTGGGAGACGAGTCCCGCATGGACGGATGCCTGTGAGTCTGATATTGGGTCAGTCACCTTGTCAACGGTGCGGTTTCACTTGACGCTTTTTGCCCCTTGCCGAGCTCTATCTATTGCAGATCTATCACGGCAGGATCCGCGACGCGCGTCGTTTTGCTGCTTCTCGTTGGCATCGCTTCTCCAACCACTTGCCAACAACCTTGTCTCCGCAGAAGCCATCCCGTGTGTCGCCCTCGCGCGTTAGTGCCGCGCTTGATTCCAGCGCAGCACAGGCCGACTCTCTGGTCGATGAATACTCTATCTTCCAAGGAACCCAAAAGGTCTTCCCTGGTAACAAATCTAATATCTCAATCCAACCGCCCATCAATCTGATATCAAGAAAAGTAACGTAAACTCCGCGTTGAACCGGAATTCCTTGCCCTAAAGGGAATGAAAATTCCCACTGACAGTGGCTCGCTTAAATCACCCATTGCCTTTGTTCTCATCGCACCTCGCACAGACCGTGCTGAATCCTCTTCCCCATGGCCACTGAACCTTTCTTGGGTCCTCAACCCACTACTAGCATCTTAGAGGTCGAGGAGAAGACTGAGGAGACCATGGTCAATCTGTATGATCCGCACTTCCTCTTTGGAGCCCTCGGACGAACTCGCACTCCGCGGCAGCGAAGGTATGGTCTGTCCCGGTCAGTATGAACTCTTACCGGAGAGATTCATAGGAAACTCCTGTCGCACGAATTTCTTTCAAGGCTGAGAGGGTGGCCCACCTACATAATCTGCGGCCACATCATACTACAAGCCGGCGCGTGGGGCTTCTTCGCCGCATTGCATTCGCGGAGAGGCATCCCTCTCCCTTATAATTCGGCAATGTGGACGAGCGAGAACCAGCAGATCGTCGACTGGATCACGACTGTGATAGCCACAATGCTGGTCTTTTTCACGACATCGTGCGCTTCGAGTCCCCGACGAGTGGATGGTGTGCTAACGAACCGCCAGCCTCTTTTCCTCTGGCATCCTAAAATGCATCACGCTACACCTTCACGGCGATGGCATGTCCCTGGCCGCATTCATCGCATCCACCAAGATATCCGCGGGTTCGCTCATTCTTGATCGCGATCCCGGGAGATGGAGAGTGGGCTTTATGTCCATCGTTATATTTATTCTGACCGGTGTTGTGCTAACAGCTGGGTGTGTTATCCTTCCGATCTTGATTCTTGTCGTTATGACATTCATCCAGATGGAAAGCACTCATAACGCCGTACTCCATCGATGCGCATGCCCCATTGATTGGGATCGAAATCAACCTCTCTAGTCCAGTCCTTTCACAACTGCAGAGTAATGCCAGATTGGATTTCTGTGTGCAGAACGGCAGTAAGCAACAATTGAATAGTTAGCTCCTCTATATCGTCTCACACCGCAGTATCTAGCCAGCGGGCCCGAGTTCATGGTTGGCCAGACAGACAGTGGATATGCAGCCGTGAAGAGCTACTTAGGTCCTCCGACAACATTCAGTTTGATGGATCAGACCGTCAACATTTCGACGGATACAATTTCGTTCTTATACTACCGTTGGCACATTTCTTAGTATTTTCCAGCGGGGATCATGCCGTTATCTTGGGACCCCCGCAACGCGGGCAATTGGTTCCCGAACAGCTCGGATTTTATACCAAACCTCGAATGGGGCGCAGACCTTCCAATGGGCCTGAGCTATTGGTCTTCGCTAACCCAGCAGGGTAGGGCCTAAAGTTATCCATTCAAGACAAGAACTAATCCGAGTTCAAAGGATTCACCGCCGACGTTTTTTGTGAGTACTGGAATCCCAACGACGCCACTGTGCCCCCAATCTTGGTCCGTAACACCACAGTCAAGGACTGGAACAATTCGGAGAGCCTGATTGACAACATTGCCTTTTTCGAATTGCACTCAGACTGCCAAGTTGATGACAAAGGTATGCACACTGTACCTACAATGCGGGTTTCCATTCTTATCTACATATAGTTGCGTTGACGAACTGGTCCAGAGCATATACAGTCGAGAGCGAGCTAAACTATCTTTTGATGATCGCTTGTCCATCCAAGGATAACTACTGTGCGTGATCATGGAACAGCCGAGAACGTCTCTGATTATACGCCGACCTAGAACTAATTTTCAACGCTCATCCGAAAGGCCTCTACCAATTCGTGAATACCACCGTTTGTACCCTCACACCGAAGATAACGACCGTTGAGGTCACCTACACGGATGCTGCTATCAACACGGGGACAAGCCGAAACGCCATATTCGCTAATCCCGGCGGACCCCCGACTCTCGCGGCAGTGAAAACTCTCTATAACGGGGTGTTTTTCTCCCAATCTCCCGTCTCGAACGCGGTGGGAGACAAGTTGAGGTCGTTGATCCCAGTAGAGGGCGGTAATCCCGATACCAGGCATAGGCTGACGATGCTCTTAATGGTAATCCATCACGCCCGCAATCGTATCATACTGAAGATTGAACAGGCAGAATACATTCGCGGTGTCACAGAATACAGCGCATCTGTAAGGGCGCACCGGATGTCTGATCTTATCCAACTGACTGATTTGAAGGTCTTCCGAGCGTGTCTCTGGGCGAACCAGACCTTCACAGACACGTTGCCCTTCAATATGAACATTCCCGTTGAGGGGGTCGTGCATACTGACACAGTAGGCTGGTTACAGGCCTCGCCCGTGACGTTGTTGAAGTTGATTCCCGGCCTCCTCATTGCCATCTTCACGATCTACGCCATAATAATCACTCTCGCGTACAATTCAGTGGATCCGAGAAACAAGCGGTTCGATCCCTCTGAGTAGTAGTGACCTTCGTCACTTCGTTACTTCGCTTAATCTTGCGAAGTTTCGTGACTTTGATGGAAAGCTATGAAACTTCGTCACTTTGGTCAGCTTTCAGGAAAGTTTGTGAGTTGTGCAATTCACGCAAATCAAAAGCATCAATTCGGCCATCACTTCCTCCTCCCCGTTTTTTTTTCATGTAGATACCTTGGCCTAACACTAACACTAGCCTCTAACCCTTAACCACTAACCACTAACCACCAACCCAAACCAGCGAACCCAAACCGCTCACCGCTAACCTCTAACCGCCTAACCCGAACCACCCGAACCTAACCGGCCACTCGCGGCACGCTGTCGATGCCCATCACTCCGTGATGTGCCGAATAGTCGCCGCTGAACAAGCCTAGGATGTGAACTCACGAACTTTCATAGAAATCTATCAGAATCACGAACTTTCGCGAATTCCCATCAAAGTTACGAGGTTTCGCAAACCTAAGCGAAGTAACGAAGCGACGAGAATGGCGCGGACTCATCCCTCTGGCCCACTGCATCTTATGGCAGCTTCGGCGGCGGGATATTTGCACAACGTGTTCACTGGGATGAGGACGGAGAATCTTATGGCGGGGGAAGAAGTGAATATGTTCCTGCGCGATATCGAAGGGCGGGGACCGGCACTCATTCGTAGTGATTAGAGGACCCACGGTGCAATATCCTTGCGTAGGCTGCTGCGATATTGTTTATTTCCGATAGCAAAACTGCAATTCCAGTGTCCCTGCATCCTCGTGCAAATGTATGCTAGACTGCAAGATCGACAAACGCCTTCCACGCATGCTAGGACCTTCCTCAAACGCTACATCTGTAGCAAGAGGTGTTCCCTAGCTACAGCGTTAACCTGATTCGAGCTGTTACTGCCAGGCCGCACCTACCCACGCACCTACGCACCTACCCAACCCACGCTAAAATCCTCCCGCGCTATAGCCCCACTACGTGAGCCTACGCCTCGTCTACGTTAACTTCTGCATACAGGGGATCGAGCAACGATGAATATATTCGTTGACATACATGCGGTCATGCGGTCGCACAACTAAATTGAAAATGTATCCAATCGAGCCATCAACATTTTTCCAACTATTCACAATTTAAACGGAAGATCGTACGTACCACGCATTTTCCTACTAATTCGATACTCTAACAAGCATGTCTCTCCCATATCAAACACACCTCCCAACACAAGTCCAACTTTGCCGCTGTAATCGAAATTTCCGTTGAGTTTGGGCAACGTCTCCAGAAAATCAACATACGCCAGGGCCGAGAATTCTTCCTCTGTACGTTCTCTGGAGTTAAACAGTGCCAGCATCGTGTAGTCTTGATAATATGCCCGCACACTTCCGGCACCAAAGTTGGGTAATAAGGGCTCTGGGGCCTAAAGAAAAGGTCTAGAGCAAACATCTTGGCGAACGACATGCGTACCGAGTTGGTTCCCGGGTTGCTCCCTTTGCCACGACTCAGACCCTCGAGGACATATTCGTCTGGAATTTCCAGACCTTTCAGTCTTTATCAGCTGAATTAGAAGAGAAGACACTCAACGGATCAGCAAGCGACTGTGGGATGCCATCGCCGAGCGCACGCTTCTGAGAATATTGAGTGCTTCGGCGTCCGGCCAGTCATGGAGAATATTAGCTAGTCTCAGTTACATCAATGAAATCCCTGCGCCATCCCAATTGAAATACCTAGCTGGAATGGAGTCTTGGCTGAAATTCAGCAACAATAAAATGAGGCTCACATAATAAATGTCTTGATCTTTGACGGTGATCGGGACCATGAAATCACCCTCCACAAAGTGCACTCGTCTTGCAGCGACGGCCTCTGGATATTCCTTTGCCCAGAAGTCTTTTGCTTGGGCAATGGTTCCTGCAAGATCCAGCAAAGTGACCGTAGCCATTGGGTACCTCTGGGCGAAGGGGAGAGAAAAATTTCCGAGTCCAGAACCGACATCACAGAGTGTCTTGCAACTGTCCCAACTATAGTCTACGAAAAAGGTTCAATTAAACGGCGAGGAAGTTGCTGAGTACCCACTGTAAAGCACGGCAGATGAGCCCATGACGCGCCCCATCCCTATCATTGCTCGGCCGAATACCTGAAGGTAGGGTTAATACAGTAACCAGCAAATTATCGGCCGTTTACCGAACGTATCTCTGGCTGCGTTTTGAGGAATCAGGCATCAAATTCAATAATGTCGGGGTAATGTTACGAACGTGTGCGTTGAGCCATTGAAAGTAGCCGCCTTCAATTCCTTCCGATTCCACTGCATGCATGAACGGCGATTTGCTGAGCTCATACGAGTCGGCGTACGGCGGAGTGGTGAAATTCTGGTACAAAATTGCGTTTGCCTTCGATACGATACCAAGATGGCAGTATGCCAGATCCGCAACTGGGCTAGCAGACTGAAGAATGAGAGAGAGCCTATTGTTGGCGAAAACGTCGCGTTCCACTACATGCCATTGCGTCAAATAGATTTTTCGAACGGCAAACATCACCTCACCTTCCACGAAGCAGTTTCTTGTAGCCAGAAGTCGAAGAATGCGGGCCAGCTTTCCTTTCTCGATGTTTACGGCTTTTGATAGCTTATCGACATGAACGCCTTGAGGATACGGGCCCAGCGCATCAGCAATTCGAGCCTGCAGCACAACCGATATGCAGGCCCATTCATGGTTTTGGGCGCGCTTCACGGAATGATGAGCAAAAGCAAATTTGTGATTATTGAAACCTCACATTGATCATAGTATGGTGGGGAGGCGCTAAAGTTGCACACAATTGGTCGCAAGCACCCTGGTCGGCATCAGAACAGCGCCCTGATGAAATCTGGTCATAAAGAGCGATGCTTGCCTCGATAAGTCGAATAGCCTTTTTCAAAGATACAGTATCCCCAGCATCGTCAAGTGGATGGCCGTCCGTGGATCTCAAGGATGGGATTTCATGGCCAGTCTTGTCGTATTCGGCCATTGCTGCCTCGACAGCATTGGTGATAATGGCGAGGAGAGCTCTGACTTCAGTCTTTCCGGACATAGTTCGAGAGGAGGGTGTGATACAGGAGGCGAACAGATTCCTTCTACAATGGCTGCGTCCTATCTAAATACACAAGGGTGATCATGAGATATTTGATCCCTAAATCCGCGGATCTGAATTGAAAGGAAAGACCACCGGGTGAAATTGTCGCAGCGATTCTTGCGAAATTGTTCCGGACGTCCGAAATGCATACTTGACTACCATGAAGCTTGTTCATCACGTCAGTACCGCATGTTCACTCCCGCTTTGGAAATCAGTTCGGTTCAAGTACGGACAGTCCCGCTCCGTTAGTACTTTTGGAGTGAATCCACTTTGGCTCATTTGCCGCTTGGTTTTTGCTCTCACTTCGGCCGCTCATACCGTGTACTATTACGAGTTGACCCAAGTTTCACGGCGTGTCACCCCTCGCCTCTGAGCCTGGTGTTCGTTACTCGGCAATCACGAGAAAATTCCCGAATCCACTGGGATTCCCGCTACCGTAAGGTACGGGTCTTATAGGGAGCCCTAACTTCAGCCACTTGCAGAGCATCACATTTTTGTCAGCAAAATTTGCGTAATCCCCAAAAATCCTGCCCGATGTCGGACGGGTCTCAACCCCAACCATCAAACCCCAACCATCATGCATCATGTTTGGACCGGCGACACGTCACGTCCTCTTGCTCTCGACACCCATGTCGCCCACTACTTTCTGCAATGTACTGCTCTCCTCCTCAGTTGACTCCAGCTCTGCAGCTTCTCTGTTGTCTCTTGGCTGGGTTTTGTCTTCTAGAGTCTCAACTTCTCAATCTGTTGCTTCTGGCTCGCTTAATCTTCGCCCTGGCGATTCAATATGTTCTATGCACATGAAGCTGCGTGTTTCTCGGGTCTCCTATATGCCCTTGTTCTGGGCCACGATTGGTTGTTTTTTCGTTGGCAAACTCTCCCGCATGCATCCTTTATTCTCTCTTCGAGTACTGTTGCACCGAGAATGCTATCAAGTAAGTATCATATTAAATCTTCATATATCTTCCGCCATAACTGACCATCATAGATCAATACCGTCCTCCGCCCCACAGTGTTCTGGGTCCTGCGTCCGATCCCAGCATCTGAGCATAAGTGTCCTGCTGCTCAGTATACAACTCAAAAAATTGATGTGTTGAACAGCTCCGCTGCAGGCCTGCGCTTGCGGCGAGCTTCCCGCATGTTGCTGCGCATCTACCTCTGCTTCCATACCGCGCCCAATGACTGCATTTTCTTACCTGACATCTTCGAATATTATTCGTAATATCTTACTCGGACATGATCACACTCGATCCCGTATCTCTGTATTCCGTTCAGATTTATCCTCAATAAAAACAAAATCTCGAGTTGCATGCTATTCCAACTGCTGGTATGAGTTTAGCACAATGCAAACGTGTTCTACTGCACCATATTGCGACGGGAGCTTGTGCCGACTAAGCCGTGGACGTGTCAGCGCATCCCCGAGATCGCTCCGCTTGTAGAGCTCTTTCTTGCGACTTTGACTGTGCTGCAGGCATGTCAAAGTCAGTTTTAGATGTTGTACTCGAGGCTGATTCTAAGCAAATGTCGACTGAAAGCCTTTCTCATGTGGCTGCTGCCCTGAATATATCTGTTCCAGGTGTGCATAATCTAAGATTTACGCTGCGTGCTGCGCTAGAAACACCATTTCATCTGCAAGCATGAATAACCGTTCTTCTGCATCTGTTGCTGACTTTTTCAATTCATTTGAAAGTCATCGGAAGCCTGTTCTTCTGTGGGATCACTGCGATTACGGGTTATCTCAGAATGTATTGGCATCTACCACTGGATGTTACGCAGAACTAAGCTTGTGCTTAATTCCGTATCCACTTGCATTCTTGTTTGCCGAGACTCTCTTGCTTTTCGGCTTGCATCCTGTTGTTTGAATCATTCGAAGCCTGGCTTCCTCGGCCGACCTTGTGCATTCCCGGTACGTGCATTTTATCCCAACCTCTTTCAACCAGCCGTGGTCAACCTTTGAGTTTTAGTGTTTAGCACTATTATCGAATGTAACTGCGAGAGACTTTGCCTCAGAAAAAACTGTGTCGAACAAAGCTCCTTTCAATGTGTTCTTTCCTGGCCTGGTTGGTTCCCACCAAAATAGATCTTTCACTTCAGGCAATCCTTTACAATGCTGAAAATGGTTATGTCATGGTGATTAGAAAAGTCTGTTAAATCGTGCTTTCAACTTCTACGATGGTCCACGCTATCATATGTGCATTGCAAGTCTGAACAACTCAAAATATCCCATGGACCAGCAGCTTTCATGTCCATGCTGTTCAGTGCAACCTAATCTCGGCCAATCCATTGATGTCAAGTGCAAGCATCAGTATCATTCAGGCCCAATTCACGGGTAAAATCGACCGTGTGAGGTATAGGCGCGTTTCTGATAGAATAGCCTCAGTATATATCACGTGATGGGTTTATGCCCGTTCGTCATAAGCTTTAAACATTTACAAGTTCCATATATAACTGTTTAAACTAATTGTGAGCTGAAATAGTCGCATAGTTTTGTCGCTCTTACATTCACTTGCGACCAGAACTTGCACTGACCTGGTACTAGCTCGACAAAAAAATCAAACCGCTATTACTCTCTCTGCCGCAATATGCCGAGGGTCCTATCTGTGACAATAGAAAGGTAAATGGTACTTTCAAAGGTACACTGCAGCTCAATGTGATCTGGCCAACGCTTGCGCGTCGACCGAGCGACCTTTGGGCCACGCTCAAATTTATTTTACATTGATCATGAAAATAATGCGAGTTGGTGCGTCGACCGAGGAAGCTTTGGGCCGCTGTTGAAATGAAATACACATCTAAGCTGAGGTATAGTTTTGACCCTGGTAGCGGGCCATGCCGCTTGTCGGCCCTACCAGCTTTATCAATGCTCTAGAGAGTGTGTCTCTAGAGGCGTCAGTCACTATTGATGAGAGAAGCCTCGTGACTCTATCAAGAGAACCTTTTCTATCGGAGCGTGCATGCGGTAAGACGTAGGTCCCCAAAAAAACTGAGAATATTTCAGCATACAGAAGAAAGGCCGATAGAGCTATATATTTGTGCCGAGGGAAATATGCGAAACATATAAGATACTATGGCCTCCGAGCACTCCCACTCACAGTCGGAGCTGGCAATATGAGAAGCCGGGACTCGGCACACAAGCTTTCTAGGCGAACCTACGGGAACTCGGATTTGGCCGCAGAAGTCTAGCCCCGATCATTTTCTAAGAGACGGCTCTACCCCAGCAGATTTGATCTCCTGAGAAAAATTTGTCTCATTTAAGCTCAAAGTCGCCGTCGTCCGGCTCAAGTGCCGATTATTGAAGCCCTGGTTAATTATTTTACCATCTTATCGGAACAAAAAACCTGTAAATCCCGCCTTCCGCCAAAAAAGAACACCGAGGCTGCGGACTTGTGCAAGGCGAAAATCTCGTAAATCCGCCCCCGGATCTTCCCGTGGTCTACGCGGGGTGCTGAATGTTCTGTCCCAGAGGTTCAATATCTGACTCCCGATGTGTCGAAAGGCGCAAATTTGTTGCGTAGGGAGGCCTGTGATGCGATCACGGCAGTGTTTGATTGGTCTCTCGGCCGGTGATGTCATCATAATTCCAACTACGTTGATAAGTCAGACTGCGTCGCAACCCTGCGTCCACAAGCCGCACACCGGAGTTTGAGGCAAATACGCACCGACCAATATCCGGCCAATACAGGGTGTATTGGCCGAATATTGGCCAGATTTTGATGGAATAACGCCCAGCCAATATCCGTGCTAAACGGGCTGTATAAGCGAAATATTGGACGCATATTGTTCGAATATTACTCCAATATTGTTCTGCGGTGATATTTCTCCTGGATAATTCTATTTGGAAACCCGGTTTCCAGCGGAAACCCCTGTTCTAAAAAATGTGTTATTTGGAAACCCGGCTTCCAAGGGTTTCTTGCCGTGCATCGGCATCATGCCAATGATCCCAGCTTCGGCATGTTGAGTGGCTGTCCACCTGCCATTTTTGACCACTGAATCGTATGAATGAATAGTAGCTCAGAACAACGACATTCTCTTGATGAGGAGCGACCTAATCCTCAAGGGCTAGGACTCTGCCGGGTTTTCAAGCCAGTTTATTGCATAGTTCTGAAGCATTTTGGGATTTCAGTTCAGGTCCGAAAGAGGAAACAGAGTTTGTTCATTTTCAACCAGCTGCACAAATGATTTATCTGGAAAGGGCATTTGACGCAATTATGGCTATCCTTGTGGTAAAGTCTACTTTGTATGTAAGTCCAGCCAACTCGCGACCATTTCGGAGCTGGACCAGACAAACTCTCCGAATCAACTGGGTCAGTTCAAGTGCGGTTGAAACTGGTGCCACCTCCGCATTTCCGGCCCTCTCTTACATTTGTAAGACGGGTTGTATGTGGACGACGTCTGTGGGAAATAACAGGTGGATCCATGTTCTGTCGTGACCCAAATTGCCTTGGCTATAGTCATAAAATCTGAAAGTATCAACAATAGGACCAAAAAAAAGTCATACTACAAATTTTGAAGGCTGGAATAAGGCCAACAGCCTGCTCACGCGTTTGTATTGCTGAAATAAGCGGCTGGATTGCCGCCTGAACATTTGAACACACCAGAAGCCGGGACGGTTTGTATGCAGGTTGGTGAGGTGGCGTACTGTCAAGGGGATTTGATATAAATGCCAATTAAATAGTCCTTGTTGGCAACTGAACCTCTTGAGGACCAAGCTAGCAGGTTCGATCACAGCAGAGATCGATACTACAGCAAAATCCGGCTTTTATAACCACCTGTGAGTTTATCATCGATAATTGAACATGGAATCAGCTGTATAGGACATACCTAGGCCGAATGGCTGAGACATGGAATGGAAATTTTTAACATCCATCCAAATGCGAAAGGAATGGCGGCAGATAACGCCCAGGTCAGCTGCATGCAGCAATCACAAGCATGCTGCCCTTCCGAGAGAGAACCGCAACATAGTGTACGGCACCCATGGACTCATGCCGTGTTGTAAACTTCGTTGAGAACTGCGGGCTACCAGATTAAAGCCAAGTTGCACATTCTTCGGTAAGCGGTCGAGTTTAAGCATGGAGTTCTAGGTACAGAGTCCAGAGAGTGCAAATTGTGAGTACGTATAATACAGAGATGTGTTGAGCCAGTGGATATGCGCAGATTGTCATCTTGCTTGACGTTGTATGTAGCTTGGTTGATCCGTGTTTCAAGCTCCGTCGCATACCGGCATGCGATGGCCGAGGGGTTTTCAAATAGACAATTTATCGGGTTTCTCGGCAAGGTTGGGTTTCGGCTGGAAACCGGGTTTCCAAATAGAATTATCCATTTCTCCTCACGGCAAACTTCAAAATAACTTTAAAATTCAATGTATTCAAACACTACGCGAGCACAATGGGATAACTACGCCTTGTAACACGCACATTGTCCCCACTTAGACTCGCAATACCTGCACGAATAAAATCAGCACGAGGCCGGTGAGCTGGCATATGGATGGCACATTACCTTGCACTCTGCATGCACTCAATAAAAAGTTGAATAAAGCCGGCATCCTCTGTCCGAAGATTTATCAGCTGTGAGTGTGACCAACGTACCTCAACGTGTCCGTTCACGAGCATTCAATTGAATACTACATGAAGTCAGTGAGTTTGTATCATAGGGTGGTGCGCGTTTGATGAACCTCGGCGCATGTAATGCCTTGAATGAGAGACCATCAGGAAAATTTCGGGTGGCTACGGCGCCGTACGTAGCTGGGGTAGCTCGTGTAGCAGCGTTGCGACCCCCCTAAAATATAGCACGATGTAGTTCCGTGCCGAAACTCTGTAGTCCTAAAATAGTTTGATGTAGCAACACACTTTGGCTACATAGTCCTGTAGCGCCGTAGACCTGTAGTCTACATAGCTTTAGGTAGTCCATAGTAGCTCCGTTGTTTCTAGCTATCACACAGGTTTCCAGCAGGTCGGTAGGAAAATAATGATTATATTCAGATAGCTGTATCTACTTTCAAGTACGCTGAGCCCAAGTGGGCTATGCAGGCGCGTGGCGCATATACCCCACTGGTGCCCGACGGCGTGGATGCGGCTGAGGAGTGTCTGCCCGACGAGGCACGTGGATGGGGGTGTAGTAGTGCTGCGTGGAATGGGGTCGCAGCGAGGGCACGTAGGAAGTGCACACTCAGAAGGGAAAGGAGGTGAAGTGGGAAGCGGGGACGAAGAGAGTGGAGGGGAGAGGGCACGGCAGGCGGGGTGCTGGAGCCGGTGGAAAAGCAGGGCGAGCGGCGGCGACTTGGCGCCATCGGTATCGACTACGAGGGTAAGCACGTCATCGAGCAGTGTACGACACGTGCACGCAGTCCAAATCCTCCGTTGAGTCAACTCCCTTTGGTCTTCGAGTGTTTGACAGGAGCGGCTTATTCGAATCGCGGCCTACAGTGTACAATGAAATGAGGGGGTGAGGGGGACGGCAGGTGGAAACCTTGATGGCTTGAGGTAGTTCGGGCTTGAAGGAGTTTTGAGGCGAGGTGCGCGGCTTGACGGTTGAGGCGTGCACGAGAACACTTGAAGCTTGCCGTCTCGGATTTTCAAGGTTTGAGGAGTGTAAATACACGAGTTTAAAGTCCTGCGTACAATGACTTGAAGTGGCGAAGGATGAAACCGAGCGAGAACAAAGCTGGGGGAGGCACGATGGTGGGGGAAAGGAAGAAGAGACGACGTGGCGATCAACCAACATCCATCAATCACGCGACGTGATGGAGCGGAGTTTGAATGACTTAGCAGATTTTCCCTTTGACTCAACATTCTAGGTGAAGCCTTGAGTAAATAGTGCTTCTGGTATATATTACTTACAGACACCTGAAATATATCAACACCTTGTCTCAGTCCACGCTGCATATAAATCTTCGGGCAATCAACATAGCGCGGGATAGATTTGACCCGCGGCAATGCGGTTCGACATGGCGATCAGCCGCAACAATGATGTGCTATATATGGCTGGCCAGCACCTATGGAGACAACGCGAACTACCGGAGCTACAGAGCCGACGCGTTGTGCTACAGGGAGCTACATCTTGCAACATATTTAACTGGGGAACTAATTCCCAGACAGTTTTTCCTGATGACGGCGCGACAATCGGGGACTACAGGTGCATTTGTTAGCGAAAGGATGAGGAAAATATATAAAATGTACCCGCTTGCGCTCAGCATGAATCCTGCCGATTGAATGGCTACACAAGTTGACGGTAATAGAGATACAGCGTGAGAAGAGGACAACTCGAAGAAAAACTCGTGATGCTCACCTGGAGCTGTTACAAGCATGCACACTGCAAGTCGACAGGACGACACCGTTCACTGGTGAGTGCTATCAAGCACGAGGCAAGAAGGGAATATGCCGTTCATCCGGAGCTAAAGGAAGCAGACATTGGACCTAATGCTCTGTCGGATCAAGCGTAGGTAGAAGCAACTTGGCCAACACACCTTTATGTGCAGCCAACTCCAACCATCTGAGATCGCGCACGTCCTGCATGCCCTCAAACGAGGTCATGCACTGCCCGTGCAAAACATAGGGAGAAGGATGAAGCTTGAGTAGTGGATGAAAGAAGAGTGATGGGAGAGGTACACGTACCAAGCGACAAAAGACTTGTACTCTATCCCAGTCGACTGTGCCAGTGTCTTATAGACAAGACGGGGCGTGACTTGGATGCAGTTTTTCCATGCAGACTTTCGGACATGCATGGCTGGATGGATCGGGCAGGTAGAATGTTATCAGCTATGAAGCAAATTCAGCAATGGAAGTGCACGCACCGTTGTCGTATTTTTCCGTCCCAAATAGCGTCTCGAGTGCCGGACCATGGCGCTGGGATGGGTATTGAGACACGGCGGTGGGATAAGAGAACATTAGAAGTACTGGATGTGTCGATCTTGGTCGCGAATGGGAGTCGTTCACAGCAGGTCTGATTTGGATGGAATCAGGACGAAAACCGGGGTACGAAGGCCGGGTAATGGCGAGAGTGGGCACCCAAAATTTGGCGGGGAACGGATACGGGGGTATGCAGCGTCACCGAGGCCATGGCGGCGGGAGGAAGGAGAGCTCGGATTATGTAAGTGATGGCAGCGGCGCGAAAACGCTTAAGTCCAAATTTCGGGTTGCCCCAGTCAAAAGCTGTATGTAATGCGATAATATGCGGTGAATATGCGGGCAATATGTAATGTATGGTCCAAATGGGTGACTTCCCTTAACAATAGATACTTTCTGGAGATTATCTGAGGGGTGCCAGCGATGTCGGCATACCCTGATCCAGTGTTAAATTTACTCATGCTGGTTCCCGCAAGACTATCTGTTGAATAAATCCTAGAGTATTATGGCACGACGCATCAGTCGACAAACAGTCAATAACAACACGTCCTGCTTTCATCAACCACGTCTCTGCCCTCTTCACAATGGATTTCGACGCATTTTTTTTTTGGTATCGGCAGTTACAGGACATGGACGACGACCAAATGGACACGGATCAGCAACTTGCCGGATCCGTAGTTGCCATCGCTGGATGCGTGGTGGATTTTAAGCGTAGTCTTGAGGATTGGTTGACACGACAGGAGGGGTTGATGGTTGTAAAGAACCCAGAGTGCTGGATAGCAAACATGACGCCCAGGTATCGCATTAGAGCGAAGAGAGTAGGAAAGAGTTGTGGTGACCGTGACGCGACGTATCGAAACGTGTTGCGCCGAAAGTCCAAACAATCGGCTTTCCACGATGACACTCTCGTTCTCATAAGATCTTGTCCAAATCTGTTTATTTGACGCGCTATACAACTGCGATAATCTGTTCGGGGGGTCTGGAACCCCCGAACAGATTATCCTACTTTAAGGTTTGAAAGAGGGTCCAAAGCAGAAAATCACAGATCCAAGTCCGATGGGGTCCTGGCATCTGTCTCGGCATCGCTGCCAGAAACACGCTTTTATTCTGAAAAAACTATCTATTGTTACGGGTAGTCACCCAAAAATGTGGATCCAATATGTGCGACAATATTTGGCTAATATTTGGCCAATATACCTGATATTGGCCGGATATTGGACAATGCGTATTGGCCTCAAACTCCAGTGTGCGCATGGGCCATCCCTCCGTTGCTATGCACCTACGTCGCCGTGCTTATACCACATCACGATCCCTACCCGGTGCACTACCCGGCTCGATGCCGCAGCTACGCCTACATCATATGTGCCGGCCTACCCCGCCACTGGCATCTTTGCCCGCCCTACCACCGCCGCACATTACGCACCTACACTGCGGGCAAGTGTCATGGGCGTGGGTTCATGGCATATGACCGACACTTGCCGTGGCATTGGCGCCACATGTGGTGGGGGAACAAAGAGATTTGCGGCCCGGGGTCCGGAAGTGATGGCATCGCGGGAAATTCCGCCTGGCGTATAGCTATGGTGGTCAATCAGTTTATTCGGCGTGCGATCCATGTTCCCACGCAGAATAAAATTGAACCCCCGTCCCTTTTGGACCCCGCCCCTTTTTCTGAAAAGTTGTCGTTTGATTCATTTGCAGGGGAAAGCAACCATTAAACTTTCTACATACCCTCCTTGTTTTCACGCTTTCCAAGCCCCTTGCCGTCCCGTTGAAGTCGAACATGGTTTGGACACCGTCATTGCCTAGTTGTGACTCCATTGCAAACCGAATCCCCCTTTGATCCAATCGACGATATTCGCCGGTGTCGAGTCGAGATTGGCGGATGAAGGTACCGAATTGGGGATCATATTGAAGTAAAAGGAACCGTTGAAGAGCATGGGAATAGTTTCTGTAGTCTAGTAACACGCGCCAACTGTAGAACGGTCACAGCCTGAGCTATCAATATTGTCTGCGGTAACTTGGGGCTTGAAGCATCTTGGTGCGACTTGTTTAAGACCTCGACAGGTTTGCACAGTTCTGAGTAAACCTAGTGATCGCGTCCAGACTCAACTAGAGGACGAACTTGTCACTTGACGAGAGGGAGCCAATTGATCGTCTTGTAGAACATTATGCGAGCTTGACCTTGAAGTGACTCGGCACATTGAAAGGGCGAACAGGGACTATAGGACAGAGGCATGCAGAGGGGAGAAAGGGGGCGAAGGAAAGAAGCAGAATCCTACGGTTCACCCATTTTGAATGGGAGCGCACGAAGGAAGTCCCGTGGGTACTGTAGAATTACATTCAATTCGGCAGTCACGCATCACGGAGGGGGTTGACGGCGCCAAACTTTGGTCGATGTCACGCATCACGGCAGCCATTGACGAATATGTCGGGGTGTCATGGTGAAGTCAAAAAACCTCTCAAAAACTGTAGAAAAATTGATGAAGGTATTCCTGTGAGAGAAGGGTTACAAATTCAGTTGCAACACATGCTCTGAGCAGGGTCGAAGGGTAGAACATTAGTTTTGAGCTAAAACTGACCAGAATCATGCAGTAAAAAGTCCGTTTAAACCATATCTTCGGCCAAAAGGCAACTGAATCTCAAAAGCTGCTCCAATTTAAATTTTACACAGCCTATATTACCCTGCAGCATTTTGGGAGGTTGCCGAAATTTCCCGGATGTCACGCTCAATTTCGGCCTATGACGAAATGACGAATATGTTCAAGATGTCACGTGTCACACCCCCTGCCGAATTGAATGTGAATCTACAGTATGTACATCTGATCCGACCGCACGGAGCTGGCCGGAGCCAAATGTCATGATGAGAGAGGTCCGAGGCAGGGCGGGGAACGTGTTTGAGAAAAAACATCCAATTCAGGTCAATCAGATGGGTAAACAGGTGCATCGTGATACGAGGATTACCAGTGATCTTTAGACACAGTCACGACAGATTATGGGAATTTAAAGCACCTATTGACCCTATATAAGAGCTGCACCAGAACGAAATGCTCAATCAGAATCTCACATAGGGTCGCAATGGTCTCGAGATCCGCGACCGCAGTCCGGTATGCCTACACCCACATTCATTCAATGCATACAGCGCTCACCTCACATTCAGGGGGTGGTGGTACCGAAACTCAGCAGCCAAACGGTGGGGGCGCGTAGATTATTTCATGGAACCTTCTAACTTGACCTAATCTCAAGGTAAAGGCATCGGCGATACAGCCGCCAACGGCGGCAAAGGCGAAGGCCCGGAACTTTTTGTTCCACTGGTAGAGACAGAGATCGTGAACGGCATCGAATTTCCGACAGATATCTCGACGATGACTGTAGTGGCTTTCTGCGAAGAATACCACCTCGGTGAAGACATCTATGGCCTTCTCACAGACCACTCCTTTAGAAAGGCTTGTGACATCCTCTTCCACAAAGATCTCTCCCAGGAAGAATTGGGGTTTAAGGTTGGACACATTGCTGAATTGAAGTGGGCTTTGGCATATATGCTGCTGAAAAGCGAGTTAGTCAGCGGAGTAGAAATTATTGAGAAAGGAGGTTCCCATCCCATTCTTATTGGTACGCCCGCAACTTTTTTCAATGGGAAATCTCAATTTTTTCTGAAATTTTCATAGGAGGGCAAGGGGGTGCAGGTGGACACGGTGGAAAGAGAGGAGGCGATGGCGGGACGGGTAAGGCAAATCGAATCGCTCTTGACCAAGCAATTCGATTCAAATCTATTACCGGTAAGCTTTTCCATCCTCGCGATGCGCTCGGGCTTAAACTTGGTGCTCTTTAAAGGTGGCACAGGCGGTCCAGGTGGACCCGGTGCAACTATTGGCACAAATGGGACAGGTGACCTGGCGGAACCAACAATTGGGAAGAGGCAGCGCGTTAATTCAACCTCCGGGGTTCCTCGCGGTATGATCATATTTTTGTTTCTTTAAAATTTAACCCGATGTCTCAATTTCCTAAGGTGGCACAGAAGAAGATGGTGCACCCGGAACTCAGGTAGGCGGCTCGGGGGGGGATGGTATGGGAGCCAGGCTTCCGATAGAGGCCCTAGGACGTTTCAAATTGATTCAAGGTACTCGAGCAACTCATAGCAACAATTTCTATGGAGCCTAAGCTTTTATTTTTATTTTATTTTCAAGGTGGCACCGGTGGTCAGGGCGGTGCCGGAGAAGTTCAAGGCGGAACAGGTGGAACCGGTTATGCCACCGACTTCCCTGAACCCCTTTGCCCAATTGACACGAAAACCCGACTTAAAGTGAAGAACTTGGGATTGGATAAAAAGGACGATTTGAAGGCCAAGAACTTCGAGATCGACGACGAACTCCAACGCCTCCTCGTCGAGCATGGATTTATGACTGTGGGAGGCCTCTTTCATGTTTTCGATTCCGACCTGCGCAAGATCGAAGATACTTGCGGTAAGAAACTGTTCAAGGCCGGAGATATAGCCGCATTGAAGCGTGCCTTGCGGGGATTTCTTCGATCTTTACCGTAGTTGAAGGTTAATTTGATATCTTCCCGTAATTTCTTTTTTGATTTTTAAATATGCTGTTTTTGCGCTCGTGCAATTGGAAGCTACAGATTTATCCGAGAACCTTCATTCTCAGCCTCATTGCAGCTTTTAATAATAAAGTTCGAGCTTTTCGTCAGTGACGATATCGTCGTTATGTCGAGTCATGCTCGGTATCATGCGGATGCTTAATTCATCCGAGTCCGATGACAATCTCTACAGATATCTAAGCTCATCGGGAAGGCCATCGTGATCGGTCAAGTGATACGCGTAGCAGACTGTCTAGATACGGTTCGGGCTTGTACAAGGAGGCCCCGCCGTGCGGACCGAAAAAACATATAAAAAATAATTCCCACGCTGTTTTGGTCTGTAGCTCCATTTTGAGCACATTCCACTTGGATTTAGCCTTAACACTACAGTCAGCTACTATGTGCAGATAACATATCAAGGCAATCCAAGAGTTGAAAGAAAAAAGTTCTTTGAAACTGATTTTTTTTTTTTGGAAATGAATTATACGACATCTGTAATGTCTTAGAAGTCGACCGTTCAGACTCAGTCTTTACTCTATTTCCCAGACCCCAAAACACCTATTTTTACCCCAGTTTTACTCTATTCCGGACCGACCGAATAGGAGGTGGCTGGGGGCCTGTACAAGGCCACAAGATAAATGTCAAATGTCTGATAGTAAATCCGGCTCATGTACTATGTCAGGAGAGAAATCAAAAAATTCAAGTTGCAAAAAGAGGGAAAAGGAGAGAGAAAAGAGAGAATTTATTGAGACATTCAATTTTCAAGACGGCGCAACTTGCTGTGGTAGCATGGTCTCCACAGCTTCGGTTACGGCTATACCGCATTTTCGGCTAAGTGGTCAACAATGGGATATTCTAATGAGAAACCCGGCTTTCACTAAGAAACCCCGTTACCGAAGAAATCTTGTTAAGTGTCTACTCAGAAACCCCGGCCATCATCGGGTGGGAGTGAGATGGAGGTATCACACGGATCAACTAAACTGGAACCATAACGCGTAGCCTGTACCACAACCTACGTGCCAACCGTTCCACCAACGCGCCCAGACCAACCCCTCTTTCACCAAGAAAGATCTGTTCTGTTCAATTGTCAATCTACCTCTATGTTCGGCTTCCTCGGATGATCTGTATAATCAACTCTGACTTCATCGAATTCTGTAGTGTTCAACCTGTGGACAATGCTCCTACTCTCCCGTTGTTGGCCCTGCAAAATCACACGAAACTCTTCACCTGAAATTTTTTGGAAACACCAAGGCTATGATACAGCTGTTTTGTAAAGTATAGAGGGGTTTCGTAAAAATTTGATGCTCGATTTGTGCTTACACTTGTTTGTCACTGCGTCGCCAATTGGCTCCACCTTTCGTCATCAAATGCCCCGGCCCTCACCTTCAGTTCCTTCGCGCTCAGCGATGCTTGTCAACAGCCATGGCCCGTGCCAACAAGACGAATATTTCTAACGAAACTAAGCAGCATGTTATTAACCTGTTGTTAGTTGGTTCCAACTTCCATGCTTGGGTGTTTTGTTGGTGAAGAGACGCGAGGTGGAATGGAGTATATAAATGATTTGCAGCTCCATAGTACAGACGATGACTGCTGATATAGGCAATCATGGGTGGCGTCGATGCAGTGACAAACAAGTGTAAGCACAAATCGAGCATCAAATTTTTACGAAACCCCTCTATACTTTACAAAACAGCTGTACCTCACCTGCCCAGTATCTGTTGACTCGCACTCTGGTATATCTTGCGACCTTTTTTTTCCCACGACAATCGACTCAGGAAACCATGTATCAGCACTTCTCTGCCTCTATCACTTTGCTCAAGAATTCCTCTGCGCAAACTTACCCTCAGCTGGTTCCGACTTTCAAATTTTAAGCGGACGCTGTGCATTCTCGCCTATGGCTTGGTCGCGACGGCGCGACAACTCCTTTTCTCTTTCACTTGATCAAAACTCTTGATCCCGCGGCATCGACATCACCGAACTTTGTACTCCGAGGCCCGCTCCGAACCCTGCGCACACCAAAACAGAAGAAGATGTAATTAATCTCACCCTGAACCCCGCCCATCTATCTACTGCTGCGCTGCGTTCTCGCTTTTTTGGACCCGAACCAGGATCCAGACAAGCTATCCGGGTGTTTTTTTTGGCGCCAGTGGACACAGTGCTTCAGGGTCCTTTTCTCCACATGATCATTTGAACAATGCCGGGCGGTCGTGTCAGGAAAACCATCTTGGTCATGTTTGACGTATGCGTCAAACCAAACGCGCCAGCGACTCATATCAGACCTCTCCCGATGAGCACCCCTCTGGCATCCGGGCTTCCAAATAACCCATTTTTCCTACCCCGGGTTTCACTTGAAAACCGGGTTTCACAGTAGAATATTCCGGTCAACAATTGATCCCTTTTGACGGCGCGATGGTCTCTTGTCCGATGTCTCGTCGGAGCTGTCATGGTGGTGGGAGACGGGGCAAAGGTGGGAGTAAAGGTCCCACTGTCGTTTAAAGAAGACCCCGAGAAAACCTCGGCAGTCGGGCCGAAACCGGGTACGTTGTACCCGACGCTCGACATGCTCGTAGCGCCCATATTATGCGGCCCCACGCAGCCCATGAGAAGATCCACAGGACAGATAACCAATTATTGACCAGCAAAATATCCAAAAAACATTGAGAACCTATTTACAATGCCTTTTGAATGTTTGCTGGTTCAATATACAAAAGATATTCAAAATAATTTCTCAATGACTTGCATATCTTCTGCATGATTTTGGCGATGGAGAACATATTTTGAAAACATTTTGCATGCTGTAGCAATGGACTGTTGAAGGAGCGGCGATCTGTCGTACAGATCACTGAAACATGAGTTAGCCGAAACTCCGATGCACTGACCTTTAGCCGGGTTAGCCTAATTTCATCCTTTTGGTCATTCCTCAGTGATAGCGGCACACTCGGATGTAACTTCACAGTCTTTCGCAGTGCAATCTATTTTAGGAGCGGACTTTGGGGAATAAGCAACCACAGGCAAGGTAAATACCTCCAATCAATGGATACCTCCGCATTCTTCTCGGACATTTTCCTGTACCCAACAGATGGTCTATCGCAGTAAATTTATGTCCGCACGCTCTACTAAGATAGGCTATTGCATTTCCCCTGATTACCACATTCCTGTGATGACGGGATTCCGTTTTCCTGACTTGACAACCTTATAAGTAGTGAATAGGTTTGTCAGTGTACTTTTCTTCATCATCTCTATCATGTTCCGAGTCGCCACCCTCTTATCCACCCTCGCTCTTCTTTTCGCAACGGTTTCATCTATCTCCATTAACAACACGCTCTACATCATTACCAATGCCGAACGGCCTTCTTTGAGGCGGCCTGGGTTAAGTCCTATCGGCATGGAGAGAGCAGAGAGTTGCATTCCCGCAGTTCGTATACGGCTCATTCACTCGGGATTAAAATTTTGTGTCTCACTTTCATATGAGAAATAGGTCTTCCACGCCCTCAACCTCGGCCTCATCGTCGTCTGCACACCAGACATCAAAACTAATGCCTGCATGCCTGCAAACGATACAGCCGCTCCCTTGGCAGCGTCGTTAGGATTGGTTCCCGATACGTCTTGTGGAACGGGCGACGACGCAGACGACGATTGCGTTGGCGATTTGTTGAAGAAGTACGCAAAAAATCACACTCAATCCATCTTGGTTGTTTGGGTAGGTAGTTTCACGTTCCGACTGTTGGTGAGATGACAACTCAGTGATGGTATAGGATTCGAACCAGACGGACGATCTATTAGAGAACCTTGATCTTGAACTGCCTGAGAATGACGATGACGATGATTCCGGCGAAGATGACGAAGATGATCTTGCTATTTAGTACGTCCCCTCAGGCCCACTCTTTCAATGATTTTCTGCGACTGAGGGCCCTTGCTAGTGCCGACATTATCTTGATCAAAAACAAAAAGAAAGCCCTTGTGGAGACTTCGATGAATTGTACGGGAATTGACGGAGAAGTAGCGGGAAGCTTCCCTCGGCCACCGGGTATTCCGCCATCTTAGCGACTGTAATAATTCTTCTGACGCTGGAGCGAACCTCACGGCGGCTGCCGCCACGAATCAAATAAATACATCCTACGAATGGTTCTAAACATTTTGTGGGATTTTAGGAGAGACTATAATGTTATCGTGAATTCTTTTTTGGTCGCGTGCCCAAAACGGTGACAAACAGGGTACTCGGCCACCTCGCCCCATAGGCCACTGAGGCCAAGACTGGGCCCAAAATATCAAGTCCATATATGGGATTGTGGATAGTTTTGGTGTATATACCATCTAAGGGAAGGCATACGAATACGTCTCGGAAGGTGTGGACTGACGCCTATCTATCTTTGCAGCTGTACGTTCCGGAGAGAAGAGGGCGGATTTCCACTTTTGAGTCTCGAGCTTTTCCTGCAGAGGTGACTGTACACTTTAAAGTTTACGGAAAAAAAAAAAAAAAAAAGACTGGCAAATACGTTGAAACGAAAATCGTACATGGACCCATATTCCAGGATTAGATAGGTAGGAACGATAGGAGCACCAAGGCTTCATGAAATAGAGAAAAAGAGGCAAAAGGAAGTGAAAAAGGGCAGAAAAAGGGAGAACCAACCCAGGGTGTTCACAGTAGCCCTTTTTCACACCCTTTTTGGTGACCTTTTTTTTTTCAGTTCCACCAGAATTGCATGTAGGACCCCATTTTTTTCGGTTTTCTACCCTTTTTGCACTTCTAATTGAAAAAGGGGGAAAAAACCGGGCAAAGAACGAAGAGAATGGCAAAAAGGGCGAAAAAGGGCACAAAAAAGGGAGCAAAAAAGGGCTACTGGTATCAGTGGTTCCATGATCAGGAGCCAGACTTCCATCGCTGATGTTTCACCCATCGGTGTTGCCATCATCGGTACACAAACAGCTCCCATCATCAATGGATGCATCCATTGACAAAGAAATATGGTTAGGCCTGTAGCGCAGCCTGAGCTGTATACTAGCTTTCTCTGCTTGAAAGACTCAATATACTGGTTCTCCCTGCAGGAAACCCTCGGAATCTGAAGGTGTACAGCCACCCGACGGTCTCCGAACCGTACCGCCACGGTTCTGCGGGCAGAATTCAGCCGATAATATATTAGTATTACCGGCGTCAGATTGTTTGTAGTCGTAGATTTGAATCACCAGTTTGTTTTTGCACTTTGTTTTGGATGTGAATTGAAGAATGTAATGAGGATTTCAATATGTAAGCCTGGTGAAAACCCAATGCAACTTTCTGCAACCTTTCACGAAAATCTGTAATTTCTTCTGGGGGAAACATATTTTCGCACATTTTTGACTATCTTTGCAACTGAAGCTAATTCCGTGGAATTTCCGGAAAATTTGTCGAAAATATCTACGGGAGGTTTTCCTGATGAACAGAAACCAGTCTTCGACCATCACACGACCATCCCAACCAGTCACTGCATTCCGCATCTGCCTAAACTTAGGTGGCCCTAGCTGAGCGGGCATCAGCGTAGGTAAGCGTAGTCGGCTAAGCTGGGGCAGTGTAGTCGGCTACACACAGATCTGATGCCAGCTGAGCGCGCCTCAGCGTAGCCCAAGTGTAGCCGCCTACACTCAGATCAGGCTAGGTCATCCTAAGTGAGTGTAGGTGAGTGTAGGCTGCTAGGCTCAACTACACTGACCCAAGGCTACTGCTTTTGTTCTGAAACCGCCAGGAAAGAAGCTTCCCCACGCCACCAGTGTAGCCTAAGTGAGTGTAGACAGACCGCAATCAACCCCGTACGTGAGAAATCTTGCGTCCAGTCATGATCTAGAAACTTCAATTTGACTCCACTGCGACAACCAGTTTCAGCTTAATGGAGATTTTTCGGGCTATTTGGGCATCAGGAAAGACCTCCTTTGGGAATGAGGCCAGATTGTCCCCAAAAGTGGTCCAATTCGGCCGAATTAGTTGGATTAGGAACGTTAGCTTTTTTCGGACCTTTAAAATAAATTAGTTGATAACTGCGCAAATTTGGCCTGTTTTGGTACATGTTTGCCGTATATTCCCTGCAGTTTTCTTCGTATTTTCGTCCCTTACTTCGAATTTGGACAGACCAAAATGGGCAAAATCAACATATATTGAACAGAAAGACACGGCATATTATTCTAAAAACATTCGTGATGCGACTACAAGACGTGGGCAACAATTGTGGAACCCTCGTCAACTTAGTCAGACTCAGGAAGGTCGACAAGGTTGATGAGGGTCGCTGAGCTGCCGGCCGAGGACTGGACAGACTTGGTCTCGCTGGAAAATATTATCAATGAGGCTGGCGCAGAATGCAACAGAACGGGACATACATTACACTGTTGAAGAGGCTGTGAAGAACCTTGTGAAGTGCGTTGGGGGCGTAGGTACGAGTATCGGCGAGGGTCTTCATGTGGTTGCGATACGTATCCTCATATGCTGCTTCAGTAAAATTGATTGACTGGTGCTCGCCGGTCAGACGATACTCGACAAGCGCCGCATAAAGCTACAGATTCACAGCATCAGTCCAACGACAAGAGAGATGAGTCATGGAATTAAATTTACGTACGGCAGTGGCTGCAAGCGAGACCATCGCATCTGGCAGTTCAAGGCGCTCCGGGTGTTTTTTGCTCGTAGAGATAAACAGGTGGTCGACCCTGGCTCTGAATTGACCGGTAAACACACCCTGCTTGAGAACTGCGATGAGCGCCGGATTGCAGAACGGCAAGTCGGTCTGAAGACGGCCCTGGAATGAACATGAGGTGAATTTCGCATTCTGATTACCATGCGCAGTCACATACCGTCGCAGGATCAAGGGGGAAAATATAACGATGATCTTTGAGCAACTCCTCGACGCGTTCCTTGGTCTTCGCAGGAGTGAGGCCGGAGAGTTTGTAGTGGCCGGGTGCGACGTTCACCCCGACCTTCTTGACCGACCCGCGCAGAATGTTCACGCGGTCAATGAGCTACGGGGTTAAAAAGAGTCAGATCTGTGATGAGTGATTGAAGCGAAGGACGTACGAGGTCAGCAAACACGGCAGCGTATTTAGAGTCCACCGTCAAACGTTCCTTGATGTGGACGGCATCGGCACCAATGTCCTCAGCGGACTGGAGGAGATAGCCTTTCCCCGTGCCTGTTCGGGAGAGGATGGCGGGGTATGAGTTCTCGACAAGAAGCGCAATCTTGAGTAGCTTGATACCACCGCGGATGACCAACTTGGTCTCTTCGGATTGGTCATTCAGTCGGATGTCCTTACCGGGCGCCGGATAGCTGAGGCGTGCAGACTGATGCCAACTGGACTCGGGACGAGCTGGTGTAGCTACAACAGTGCCGGGCTCCTTCTTTACATCGGCGGCCGGGCGCACGTGGGGCTTCTATTTGTGGAGGTATATCATCACCGTAGTGCAAGAAAGTAATGATGACAGTAGACATACCTCGAGATCTGCCTTCTGCTGGCGCGCGGCGGATACCTTGCGAACCTTATAGATATTGTGAGAAAGTTCCGACTCAGGTAGAAGACATACCTTGGGTTGAGCAATGGGCTCATCAGCGTCACTCTCTTCATCGCTTTCAACATCATCAACGTCAGTATCCGGCACAGGAAGACCTTGGTCCGACGACCACGACGCAGTTGAAGCCCGACGGCTGCGGGGGATTGTGGTGAGCGCCTTGGCAATGGCCTCGTGCATGGCTAGGTCGTTATCATCACCAGCCATATCATCGTCCGAAACCTGGCCTGTCTTGGCCTTGATGGCGGCGGCCCTCTTGAGCGCCTCGTAGATGTAATCCGGCTGTAGAAATGAATTATTGCTCCAATAAACAAGGGGAGCAAGGTGGAGCGACGTACTGTATCTGAGTCGTCATCAAACAGCTCGTCGACGGCGCGAGAAGTTTGTCTCGGGGGGGCATCAGGCATCTGCGCGATGACCCGAGATCAACATAAGCAAGTTCAAGAGCATCAGGGGGAAAAAACACTCTACCTCCTCATCGTCAGAGACGACTGGGATGGACTTGGCCTTCTTGCCGACAATGCGGGGGACCTGTTGAGTATATCGTGAATGGGAAAGAACCAAGAATCTTAGTGGTGAGACGAACCTCAGTCAGAAACTCCTTATCGCTCGGGGCGACATCTGGGGTACGCCCATCTGAGGCATCGGTGTCTTCGTCAGAGCTCTCGCTTTCCGAGGCCGACTCGGGAACAAGTTTGGCGGGCTTTGCAACCGCAGTGGCTGGAATAGACTTGATGGCCTTGGCTGAATAACAACACTAGTCATTCTGAGGTACGAATGGAGGGTAAAATGACTTACCAGGAACGGCAGGAGCCTTCAAGTTGGGACCTTTCGCCGCCGTGACCTTGGGCTTGACTGGAAATGTAGCTGGGTCAGTAAAGTCGATTCGGACTTGTAAAGTTAATAGAAGAGTAAAGGTAGAAGCAAGTGCATACCGGATTTCTGCTGAACTTTGGGCTCCGACTCGTCGTCGGTGTTGATAGCGATGGGAGGCGCTGCGTACTCTGCTGGCAATCACGTCAATGTCCAATTCAGGCAACGGTACGTAACTAAGACTTGCTTCTCTTGGGCTTTGACTTCGACTTCGACGTCTTGGCTTTCGATGGGCCCTCAGCTTGGGCCTCCTCCTCGTCGCTGTCCTCTGGAGCTTGCAAGTCAAGAGCGGTGAATGACGCAGAGACTTCAAAGCTTAGGGCTCGTTCGGCTGCCAGATGCAGATCCAGCATCTGGATCTGATTGCCTTATTTAGTAGTCGTGGGAAGATGCAAATCAATGGCGTGTGATTGAGCGTGACAGCCATTTTCGACCGGCGCGACGCGTCGCCAGTACTCAGCCATGCCTCCTATGCACCTACGGGATGTGCAAATGCGACTGTTTCTTGCTGCAGCCTTTTTCTATCACATGGTACATCTTGCGGTGCTTTTATATGCTTCGCCGCTGTACTGGAAGCAAGACTACCACACATCGGCCTTGAGCGGAAAAGCCTGGCTGGATGAATTAATTGTCGGCCATCCAGATCGAATCAAGACAGAGCTTGGGATGCGAGTGCATGTCTTCCTTGCCCTTGTTGCCCAGCTCCGACTTCTTGGTGGCTTGACGGACTCGCGGCATATTACGGCGGAGGAGCAAGTGGCTATTTTCCTATACACCTGCGTTACGGGGCTTTCGATTCGACATGTGGGCGAGCGATTCCAGCGCTCAAATGAAACCATATCCAAGTATTCATTCATCAGCAATTCCCTTTAATATTATTGACAAAGTAATTGTTGCAATAGGTACTTTTGTCGAGTTCTATTGGCCATTGTATCCCCCAGCTTTTATGGTCGTCATGTCCGCCTCCCGTCTGCTGATGATTCAGTTCCTGAACCCATCCGGAACAATCCGAAGTTCTTCCCATTCTTCAAGGATGTGGTGGGCTCCATGGACGGCACCCATATCAATTCGTGTCCATCTGCACAGGATCGCCACGCTTCTCGGAACAGAAAGGGTGGTGTATCCATGAACTGTCTTGCATGCTGCTCGCAGGACATGCTGTTTCAATACATTCTCAGTGGCTGGGAAGGGTCGGTGTCAGATGCAGCACTGTACCTCGATGCCCGTTTGAATGATTTGATGGTGCCGGAAGGAAAGTATTATCTTGCAGATGCTGGGTTTGGCAGCTGCGACGCCACTCTTTGTCCTTACCGTGGCCATCGCTACCATTTGGCTGAATGGGGCCGAGCCAATGTTCGGTGTGGTTCTATCATTTGCTACTCAACAATCATTGAGAATTTCCACAGGCCTGAAAACAAGGAAGAACTGTTTAATTTACGCCATGCATCGGCGCGCAATGTTGTGGAGCGCATTTTTGGAGTTCTCAAAGGCAAATGGGACATTCTTACTCGGGCACCCGAATACGGTATGGATATCCAAGCCCGTATCCCACCCGCCCTTGCAGCAATCCACAATTTCATTCTCAAGCATGATGAAGTTGAATGGGAGGATATTCTTGCATCGTTTACCGAAGACCCGAACCCCGGAACGCGAAACGACCACTCCGACGATGACTTTGGGACGTTGGCGGAAGGCCCAACAGACGATGCGGAAAAAACTCGATCTGAGGCTCGGCGTGAGACAATTGCACAGGCAATGTGGGACAGCTACCAGTTGTTACTTCAGAAGGAGGGCGAACAGGTTGCAGTGGAATAGGTAGAAAAATAGAAATGATATTTCGAAACAAAGCAGAGACAGATAGTTATAAAAGATGAAAAGAAATCTAGAAATTGAAGCCCAAGTCAAGACCCTCCTTCATCATGTGCTTGCGCAGTTGGTCCTGGACCCAACCCACTCTAACAGCGTCGAGGCGAATGTTATTATATACGTCAGCCTTTGACACATTTTCCCCGAGAATATCGAGAAGAATTACGAGGTCGGATGGGGCAAGGTATGCCTCAAGTTCCTGCGCACGATTTACGGCATTAGTTTTGCGAACGGGACTGGGCTGGAAAGGTTGTGTGTCAGGACCCGGAGCCACCGCTGCAGAAGGAACAATTGTGGCCGGCGTAGGGGTTGCTGCAACCTCGGCGGGTGTCGTGAACATCGGACGGAACCCACTCATGATGTCGTTGAACTCCTGGCAAGCAACTGCAATGTTGGAGAGGGCATCGGCACCGCCAGAACGACGGACGCGCTTGGGTGGTTGCGATGGAGTGGCGGTAGCGGCGCGTTTACGCCCCGGGCCGACAGGAGTGGGCGACTTGATGATAATCAGCACACCCCGAAAAAGAAATGAAGAAAAACAAAAGAATGAGACGCACGCTGCTCCGCTGTTCCTCTGGTTCCTTCTCCTTGTTGCGCTCTTCTTCTTCATCGTCATCGTCGCCACCCTGATAATCAGGCTTCTCCATGTCCCATACACTGGGACTGAAAGGTCCATCAGGAGTGGGAGGCGTGTCTCCGCGCTGAGAATCGATGTCGAGTGGATCCGCGGGCGCGACAGCCTGAGAAGGACGAAAGACGTGGGCTCCCTTCGCCTGGGACGGAACGAGCTGCTCCATCTTGGCGAGGTACGGCCAGCCTTTGTTCCGGAACGGCTTCGCGTCGCGGTGCACTTTGACATACACCTCCCACGCGTTCTGCTCCGCAATGCCGATATTGGCACCATTCTCGTCATCGTACGTGAACCCCGACGCGTGATTCTTGAGATGGTCGACCACCTTGAGAGTTTTACGAAGCTGCAACACGTCAAAAAATCAGCGTGAAAGTTGTTGTAAAGCAAGTGTACACACCCCCGTGTATTTGTTCTGACAACCTTTCCCCGTCTTCACGCCCCCGCTTGTACGTCTCGAATTCATCAGCTTGGCGGCTGCATTGAAGACAGGCATCTTGAAGTTTCCCCCTTCGCCGGCAGACGCGACTTTGGTAATGAGGAAGTCGAGGTACGCGACGACATCGCCGTGGGTCCAAACGGCATTCTGCTTGTCGATGGTGATGGCCGCGGCGGCGGGACCCTCCGAGGACGACGTGGGAGATGGCATATATATAGGTGAGAGATAGAGCGAAGGTCGATGCGAGTCAATGACAGGAAGCTCGACGCGTCCAGTCACAAAAGAGTCACATTAAATGCATCTTCCCACGACTACTAAATAAGGCAATCAGATCCAGATGCTGGATCTGCATCTGGCAGCCGAACGAGCCCTTACTTGCTCCCTCTTTCGCTCTCTTTGGCTTATCGGCGACTGCGGCGGTTGACGAGGTTCTTTTGCGAGGTGCGGCCTGGTCTACGGTCCACACTAGAATCGTCCATGAGCATAGAAGAGATATCTGCCCGCACCACGGACTAAAGGCGGTGGAATCGAGACGTACCAGCCTTCTGATTTGCATCTTGTTTCGCCTTTCGACCGCCGGCAGCTTCTGTCACAAAAAATAAGTGTTGCTCGTGAGCTGTACATGGTGGTCTCCTCACTCGATTCAATCTCGAAGGCGACTTGCTCTTGCCGCGCTTTTTCGGCCTTGGCTGCAATGGTGATTTTTCGCTTTTCAGCTGGAGTGAGTCTTGCGATATCAGACATGGCCAATAAAGTGGCCTGAGGAGTCGAGAATCGGCGCAGGAGGGGGGAATTGAGTCTGAGATGGTGGGAGGAAGGAAGAAAGAAGATAGTACGATAAGGCACAGGCACAATGGTTTGTGTTTATCAGCAATGCATGTGCTGCTGACTGACGACCGGGCTTTCTTCGCCGCACAGAATCAGATGCGAACGCGCGCAGGCGGCCCGCACGGCGGTGATTTCGTCATTCTTATCTCCCAATTATCGTCCAAGTCTGTCACTTACACTCGGGAATATACACACTATGCTTCCAAGGGCAACGCTCGCGTCTGGCCATTGCCCGGGATGCAACGGCGACTTTAAAGGCGGGAAGGGATTGTCCCTGCACCTGAGATTCACCACAAATGAGCCTTGCGTCGCAATTTTCCGAGCAGCGGAGGACGGCATTGCCTTGCCTGCATTTCCCCAGCCGGCACAGGCCTCTGTCAACGCCAACACTGAGAATTTTGGGGACCTCTCCGACCATGGACTTCCTCGTGGTCACACTACATTCGAAGGGGATTTTTTCGGCGACAGTTACACGCCCGAAGAGCTCGGATATAGCTCCAACGACGAGGAGGAGGATCCTCCTGAATCAGATGATGAGGAGGACCCAAATGCACGAGACCAAGAAGATGCCAGTCGTGCAGGACTGGAGGAGGGATATGAAGCTCCACGCCCACATCCAGTCGTCGCTGATGATGATTCTGCTATGCCTGACGCTGCCGACGTGACCCTTCCAGCACTGACTCGGGAGGCGCACAAAGCTGCGGAGGACCAATTCCACCGCAAACCAATCATTGAGAAGTATCCTGGCATGTCAGCGGGGAAGCCGATATCTTCTGCTACCAACAAGACGTCCGAGCAGATGTACAAGTCCGCTCTCGGCAGTTCTACCGATCTCAATCCATATGCACCATTTAAGTCAAAGATGGACTGGGAGATAGCGAAGTGGGCAAAGCTTCGTGGGTCGGGTTCCACTACGTTCACGGATCTCCTCCATATCGACGGGGTACGCAGCCGTTTTTTTTTTGTGTTACATTTATATAATTGAATTAAATTCGATGCACAGGTCCGAGAATCTCTTGATCTTTCTTACGGTACCTCTGTCGAGCTTAACAAAATAATTGACGAGAAACTCCCGGGCCGTCCTAAATTCACTCGGTCGGAGGTCATCGTCAACGGCGAGGTTTTCCATCTATACTCGCGTGATATACTAGAATGTGTTCGTGCCTTGTGGGGAGACACTGACTTTGCACCGTACCTTTTTGTGCTACCGGAACGGCATTATATCGACAAGGCCAAAAAAATTCGAATGTATCACAATATGCATACAGGCAAATGGTGGTGGAGCACACAAGTGAGTACTACGCAGTTTTTCCCTGCATTCCTGCTAACGTTTCGAGTAGGAGGCAGTTGAAACGGATCATCCCGGCGCTACCATAATTCCTATCATTATTTCTTCCGACAAGACACAATTGACCGTCTTTGGGAACAAGACCGCATATCCCGTCTATATGACGATCGGGAACATCCCCAAAGAAATTCGGCGAAAGCCCTCGCGCCGTGGCTATGTCCTACTTGGTTATCTTCCGACCTCACGGATGAAAAATGTGAAGAACAAAGCCGCACGCCGGCGTATTCTAGCAAATGTCTTCCATGCTTGTATGACTTACATCCTCGCACCTCTGAAGGAAGCTGGGATAACTGGGATCCCAATGACGAGCGGCGATGGTGTTACGCGCAGGGGACACCCAATTTACGCCACTTTCGTTGGCGATTATCCTGAGCAGACCTTGGTGACGGCGGTAAAAACTGGTGAGTGCCCGACGTGCGAAGCGCCTCGCGATGAATTGGGGTTGGACGTCACGTACCCGCTTCATGATTTGGAGAAGATTCTCGAGGCTCTCGAGACGTTGGACTCTGGTCCGTCGATTTATGCAGCAGCATGCGCTGACGCGGGTATCAAGCCAATATACCACCCGTTTTGGGAAGGTTTACCGTACACCAATATCTTCCAAGCAATCGGCCCGGATGTTCTCCACCAGCTGTACCAAGGGATCGTTAAGCATCTCATTGCATGGCTGACCGAATGCGTCGGAGAGGCAGAAATCGATGCTCGCTGCCGGCGTCTTCCTCCCAACCACAACATCCGCCTCTTCATGAGCGGCATCTCCAATCTTTCCCGCGTTACTGGGAAGGAACACGACCAAATCTCCCGCTTTCTGCTGGCGTTAATCATAGACGTCAAGCTTCCCGATAATGTCTCGTCTGCTAAACTCCTCGCTGCCGTGCGTGGTCTGTTGGATTTCGTTCATCTAGCACAATACCCGATGCATACATCGGAAAATTTGGCCAATCTGGAGAATTCACTTCAACGTTTCCACGACAACAAGTCGATTTTTGTTGAGCTGGGCATCCGAGACGAGTTTAATCTCCCGAAACTCCACTTCTGTCGCCACTACGTTATGTATATAAAACTCTTCGGCACAACGGACAACTATAACACAGAATATACGGAGCGCCTACACATCGACCTCGCCAAGGACGCCTATCGTTCCACCAACTTCAAAGACGAGTTCCCGCAGATGACACTGTGGCTGGAGCGGAAGGAGAAGATTTACCGCCACGAGAAATATATCCAGTGGCGGCTCGATGGCTCTCCTGCCCCACCTCCAGCCGAAACCCTCCCTCCCGGAATCGTCTATGAGCGCCAGCTCAAAATGACGAAGCATCCTACTCACAAAGCGGTACGGCTGACCCGTCTGGTCACGGATTACGGCGCCAAATTTATCCGTGACGCCCTTGCCCGCTATGTTGTCCATTTAAACTTCCCTAAAATTCACAACTGAAGATCCTTATACGGCTCGCGGCCCCGAAGATTCGGTTGTTGATTCTATTCATATTCAACCACAGAAGTTCCTCAAAAATGGCGAGCTGCTGCCGGCTCGGTTTGATACCGCCCTCATCAACGATGGTACTGGCCAAATGACGGGTATTTCTGGCGAGTTCTACGTCTGTGATTCAATTACCAAACTGACCGTTCAATCATCTATAGGGTATCGAGTTGCCCAAATCCGGGTCATCTTCTCTCTTGGTCCTCGCCATCTTCGGAACTTGTTTCTCCCCGGCATTACCCCGCCAAAATACCTGGCTTACGTGGAGTGGTTCTCCCCTTTCACTCATCCGGAGCCCGCTCATTTGATGTACAAGGTAAATCGCTCCATGAAAGATGGAGAACGCCTTGTGAGTATTGTTCCGGTGGGCAATATCTGCCGCAGCGTCCATCTTCTTCCGAAATTCGGCCCAGTTGCACCGGCCGCTTGGAAGTCCAGTACCGTTCTAGAAGACTGCCCTATTTTCTTTGTTAACTCCATGACTGACCGCCACATTTATGCTACGCTCTTCTAGTTCAGAGGCTTACAATAAGTATACTCCATGACGTGAATAGATTTGAGGGAGGGTCGAAATGCGTCTACGTCATAGCGTTCCCTTCTATTGGGTCGCAATTACTGGCTTTGACCAGAGGTTACTTCTTTTCCAAGTATCTATGAATGGCATGAATTTTCAGTGAGCAATGACACCTTCGTTCAGACTAGGACTCGATTGATCCCCTCGGACTCTATCATCTTCATCTCCGCTTGAAAATTTCAACTGCGCTCTGAACTTTTCCTGAATTGGGGCATTTTGGTCTACTTCGGCCATTTTTTCTCCAGTTTCGTCTAATGTGGCCTAATTTCTGGGGAGGAACCAAATTTCCCCCCAATTAGGAAAGGAGGTTTTTTCCTGATGGGTAGCCCGTGCCCAGTGTAGGTGGCTAGACTCAGCTACACAAACCTACACACAGCTACACTTAGCTACACTCAGCTAGGCCGAGCTACGCTGATCTACCCTGAGCTATACAGACTTTGTGTAGGCCACCTAGGCTCAGGCCTCTGTTTAGCTGAGTGTAGGTCGCCTAGACTCATCTAAGTTTAAGTGGATGCGGAACGCAGTGAGTGCGCGACTACGCGAGAAAATAGACAAAAGCACAATGTTTGGAGAGAGCAGTGAATTTGTTGTCAGGGAGTGCTCACCCCTTGGACGACGGAGTAGGTGCTGTGTGAGGAAAAGGGTACAGAAGTTAGGGGCTTAAATATATTTCCGTACTTCTCTTCCTCCGATATCACCCCTGGTTTGTGATTCGCATGGCGCTGATGCCCGGAAGCGATCTCGCGTGAGAAATGGCTATAAGCTTCCGTGTAGTGCAACGATCCGAGATTTTTTATGATCCTGACAGCAGGTTCGGGCATCCACTGGTCGACACGTTACAGGACCTTCTGCTCCGTGTTGGTTTCGTACTAAGCCGCGAAGAAGTCTTCGGTGACATCCCGCTGCAAGCCACCGAAAGATAGATAACATCTGAGTCCGGGGAAACCAAGCTACGGCCCATAGTGCCGCGTGGTCTTGCAGCGAGGTCGTTTTGCTCAACCGTTTGGTATCCACCAGCGAGCGTCTCATTGTGGAGCCATGAATTCCCAACAGAGGCGTTGGTCAGTTTCCGCGCAGAATGGCGACGAAAGTTAATCCACCTGGATTCATCCATCGGAGTCCGCCTACCAGCACCAAAGTGCCGACGATTGTCGGACCAAAATCCCACAGGGTTCTGAAGAGTAGGCTCGGGTTCATGCGGCCGTGCATGTTTCGGGGTGATGAAAATGCATTTGCGCTCGAACGTGGTAGGTTGGCAGGTGGTTGGAGGGCCAGCGGACACGGTCTTCCATAGCCTTTTGTTCACTGGGTGGCACTCAATCCATTAACACGACAAGAACCATGAAACAAGAAACACGGTCGGCCCCAAGTCGAACAGCGTGGATTTTGACCTTTGAGCGCCGGTCCTCATGTAATGTTGGTATGTGCCGCACGGTTCTCGGCGCTGATGTCGGTTGACGGACAATGAAGGAGGAATAAATGCAACATTCATTTGATTCCGGGTGCACCTTAAAGTAATACAGCAGCATCGATGTCGTCCGGCTCACATCCAGCATAGCATCTCAAGTTCTCGGTGTAATCAATCTCAATAGTGGGTGCTTCGAATTCACAACACCCCATATCCGCATCTTTCCGGTCTGGCTCCCAGAGATTATTTTGACAACTTCAGAGCTGTTTTGTTCGGGAATTTTGGGACTCACACCCCAAGCTTTGGGACAGTCGTCTCGCCTCTCGACCCACTTTACTGTGTTCCTCTTACACGCTGATTCACCGTATGGCTCCACGGAAGAACGACGCTCCTGCAGGCCCTCCACTGCTCTCCACTACCAATGCCTCAATTCAGGATGTCCGCCTCCTCACAAACAAGGCCGTATCTTCGAAGACAAGTATCGCCAAATTGAAACTTTCAGAGCAATGCTGGACCATGTGAACGTCGTTGGCGTTGACTCCCTTCGATTCAAATACCTTTTTTTTCACTTATTGGACTGCACGCAATTAGCGCTAACAGTAGCTACGTTGGAAATACGTATCCCAGCGGGTGCGGTCTGTGTATAATGGACTGGGTACAAACGCGCAACCAAGCGCCTACTCGGTGCTTGAACTGTGATGGGAGGTATAAATACCGCACAGCAGTTCCTGATAGTTCTCGCTTCTTGATTGCAACCCCGTCTGTTCGTCTCTTATTTCGGTGTTTCATCCTAAATTTCTTTGATCCTGCCTTGAAGCGTCTTCTGTTCTATTTTGTTTGCATTCGATCTACTACCTCTGCATGAACACAAGACTGAGGTGCGACCACGGCGGAGCCTGCTACGTATGAGAAGAACGGTAACGTCCAATTCAATCTCATCACATAATTGTTCTAAAATCCCTGGACCTTACAAACAAAAGCCCTCGATCAGCATCGAGACTGCGTGTCCACCCTTAAATTGTATTCAAGGCTGTGAACGGAATCCTAGATGAGTGCCATGGCGGCATATCGTCCGAAACCTTCAAATGACAACCATCCACTACATCTAGGGTCCAGGTGTTGATGTAAGTTTTTAAGCGCAGACTCGGCGCCTGTCTATTTTTCTCCCTTTAGCTGCGCGTCGTAAGTCGGTGAATTGTTATTGTACAGGATTCCGGAGAGTAGACGTCCACAGATGTCTACTAAACTTTCCCGTTACTTTCTCCGTTGACAGATTGCCGCCCACCACCCAACCTCATTTTCTTTTACATTTAAACTGGGTCAGGTCTGGTATCATCGCCGGACCCCTTCTTTCCCTACTCTCATTTCCCGCCGTCGTTCTCCTGATGCGGTCCCCGTGCTTTCTCTTCCCTTGGGTATTGATTTCGACGTGTTTGGTGGGTATCGCACAAGGTGCACCGCTGGTACCATTCAAGAACGCGCCGACGTTGCTGGCGCGGAGTACCTGGAAGCGCGAGGTTGTCCCCAAAAACTTGGTTACCCTCTCCTATGCACTTCGTGAGGACCACTCTTATTTATACCCTTCTCAACACTTACTCCGTGCGACTCACAGCGCGTGCCCATTATTCGACCTCATCTCTGAACTCGCAGCCCACCCTAATGTCCCAATTCTCCTCCTAGAGGACATTGAATTTCTTGTTGACTGGGTCGTGTGTAATGCCGAGGCCGACGGTTCTGTTGTCGAGCTCGCTTTTAACTCCGAGGACGCATACGCTGCGACATTCGCAGTCTGGTCTTCGCTCTCGCAATTCATGTTGGTGACATCGCACCCAAGCTGCAATCCCAGCGATGAGCGGGGCGCATGGCTGTGAGTGCCAAATACACTCCTGTCGTATTTTTCTCCATATCTATTGCTCTAGGGTGTCCTCTGTTGCCGGGGACAGTGCCGAGTTTAATATTATTCTGCAAGTTCGCACGGTCCCAGTCCGCGAAATGGGGTCTTCCTTCCGCCTTTCTCACGTCGCTAGTGTGTGCTGGATTTTCAACCATCAATATGGCTAACACCATGTAGGCGGCGTCTCCACTGCATGGGGCTCTCCAGACAGCCTCTTCCGGCGTGACATCGACGACGTCTTCCAGCTCGACAAAACCTTCGACTTTGCACCCCCATCAGGGAAACCCCCCCCATGTATTTTAGCTCATTTTCACAGAAATTTACCAAAAATATCTTCAGTTTCTTGAGTATGCAAAATTTACCCAAAATTTGTCTTCGGCGGGAATTTTTGGAACTTATACCGCATTTTTCAGTAAAACAAGACATGCCGTCGCTTCGCTCCGGCTCTCACCCGATTTCGCACTTTGTGAAGCATAATTCGTGCATGTTTACCGGACAGAGTTCAAAAAAATTTGATTACGTGCTGATTAATTCGCTCATCTCCCTCCTTATAAAAATTAAATTTCAAGCAGTGTCCATTTGAAGCTTGTTAAGTTCCGACGACATCTTCCGTGGTCGCTTTGAGCGTTCACTGCTCTTTCATGATGACCGGGCCCTCGCCCTCTATCCATCCAATGAACTCTGACATAGACTGCTCTCGCGGCAATGTTGAACACAATGTCGGAAGAACTATACGCATGGGGTGAATATACGTAAATTCGGATTTACTAAGCATGGGGAAAATGGCTTGGAATCAACCACCACACATCAAAGTGGATTATTCTCGCGACTACAACTGCGGACATCACATCGATGTAAGCGAATAACATGGTACGGAAATGAACGTAACTTTCCTCGATGACGAATGGCAGACTCGTAACTGTTGACGATGCGGGTACATCCGCCCGCCCATATCAGTATTGAACTTAATGCTCGCACGACGAAGAGGCCGTCTCAGAGATCTACGGCACGATCAAGGCGCCGCTAAACAGTAATATCAGTATTTGGAGGTTTGTGCCTAAGGAAGAGTCGCACCGCCGATTCGTTGTCTATCCACCAAAAACCTTCTACCAGCGTCAAACACATAGTATGGTTAGCACGGTCCCAGCGCATTGAGAGTCGGCATACTTCGGGGAGGGGGGGGGGCGGGATGAAGTTTGTATGGCCATATTAGCAAATGCACGACGAGGTTGATGTAAGCCACGCACCCTTGGAAAGTTGAACAACTGGAATAATGATTGTAGTGAGTTTTAGTGTGAAAAGTAAACGGTGGACGTAAACGTACCAATCGCACCGCCAAATAATCTCGGGTGTTCCATGATCAACAGATATTCGGATTGAGCCTGAAGACAATTGTCGATGGTATTTGGCTCCCGTATATGAGATACTCACTGCAAAGAAAGGAAAAGACGAACGCTCTCAAATCAGTGCAGGTGAAACGACAGGCGTCCGTATAACCGAGAGGAAATTCCAGTCGGCTTTGTCGAGGATTTCGACAATTCTTGCTCGCGTTAGAAGCGCTCCAGGAGATTGAGTTCTTGAATGGTTTCAGTGTCTTGATAAAGGGGAGAAGCTTGCAAAAGTCTTGCATCCAACGCTACAGAGCTCCTCGGCAAGCTATTTAACGATTGGAGGATCAACGGAGGCACTGAAGATTGCAGCGGACACCCAGGAGTCTTGAGCGCCGCCGGCGTAGGTTGCTCCCCGAGTTGCCGATTAGAGGTAGTGCCGGCGCGTTGAATCGGAGTGGTTTGGGCTTCAACTTCATTCAAGCTTGTTGAATCTTGCGGGGACTTGCTCCTGTGTTGAGGACCCAGGGGCGAAGATTCTGCGGGATGGGGCGATGATGATGGGGGGAGAGCGGAGCGAGTGATGGGAGAAACAGCTGGCGTCCCTTTTGGACGGGTCTTGAGCGCTCCATCAGGGAGCATGAGTTCTCTGCCGGCAGAGCGGCGAGGTAGAAAATGACGTCCAGTTTTTCGGACAAAAAGCGAATCTTTGATGAACGGGTCAGCTGGATTCCTGATTTAGGCCGAGATGGACGTTGAGAGCCCGGAGGTCCATAAAGAGGTAAATTAAATATCGGGAATCGGCGCGCACTGGTGGCGTGTGAAAACAACGGGTGCATACTGATATGAAGGATCTCCGAGGTGATTGGTGAGGTCGTTTGGAGAGAGAAAAAGCCCAAATCAAGCATGGTTGGAAACGTGGTTCGGAAAAAGGCGATCCGACGTGATGGAAAACACGAACAATCTGATACGAGGGATCTCTTTAATATACGAGGTATGCCCAGTGGTTGTGCTCATACTTCGTATATTAAAGAGATCCCTCGTATCAGATTGTTCATGTTTGCCACCACGTCGGATCGACTTTTCCGAACCACGTTCCCAACCATACTTGATTTGGGCTTTTCTTCTCTCCAAACAACCTCGCCGATCAGTCTCAGGCGTCCAAACTCCGGCCACTATTTTTACGGCTGAGAATCGTACTCAAGTCCCACACAGCAGGAACAGGCCTGTCTGATCTTCTTTCGCTCCCGCCGCCGGATCATTGATGCGGCGGCATCCGTCCAAGCTTCCGCGTTGTAGATGATTATTACTCCTCGTATCTTAGTGAATCACGATGTCCGTGTTTGTGTTTCACACGCCACTAGCGCTCGCTGATTCCCGAGGCTTTTGCAAAGACTCTTTTCGGATATTCAGGTGACCTTTGCATCAAAGATTAGCTTTTGTCCGGGAAACTGGACGCTATTTTCAACTTCGCCGAACCGCCGACGCTGAACTCACGGCCCCCGATGAAGCGCTGAAGCCCCGATCAAAAGTGACAGCACTTATGTACATTCCCCATCACCTCGCTCTTTCTTTCCCTCCATCATCATCTCTATGCTGCAAGATCTTCATCCCCTGTTTATTCAACACACTGCTCTAGTCCATTCCCGCAAAATTCGACAAACCGCAATGAAGCTCAGACTACTTCGCTTCAAATACTGGACCCGGCGAATCTAGCGACAATCGGTGCCGGGGAATCAACTGCGATATCAAGGCATCTGGGGTATCCGTCCGTTATAAAATCCTCAACAAATCCTTGAACAACTTTCCGAACACAGCAAGCCTTTTGCACTTACCGGCCAGCTATTCCGGCCACTCACAAACCCACGCGCAAGAGCTGGGATGCAAGAGTCTGGATGAGCTTCGATGCTAGCAAGAAGGTTCTCAACAATCCTCCCTGGCTTCGAAACTGCAACATGATCTGGTGTGCTCGCTCCCATCGTTTCGCCGTGCGCTGATCAAGGAGTTCGTCCATGGTTTATTTCATTGTCGTGCGTATCTCATTGAACCCGGAGCTGAGTACATCGCTGACAATTGCCTTCAAAAGTTCAATCTAATTACCTTTCTTTGCCCATTGAAAATCATTTGGTGATTCAGTTGGTACATTACGCGCAGCGATTATTCACTTTATCACCAGAATACTTATCGTTGCCCGTTGTTCATTCCCGGGGGCGCGGGTGTCATCAACATGGTCGGCATATTTCCTTGGATACCGATGTGAGCAAATACTTTGTTTTCATTCCGTCATACTGATTAATTTCCATTTTCCATACACCATTTGAGGCCGCTAGCGCCCTGCCTCTAACCTAATATCTGCCGTAGGGTATGCCGATTCTCCATGCCCCGGAATTTTGCTCACCGCTGTATGTTTAGCGCCAGTGCAGACCGGTACATCTTGCTCTATACTCTCGCATGTGGTTCCGACCGTGCTTCCTGGCTTCCAGAGCGGCTAGATGATGTATTTTGTATATACACTCGATGAGCTCGCCGACTACAACATCAACACGATCCTGCATACCAGCAGTACGTCTATGTCCACTAGCTTCCACATTCTGATTTCGCTGTACAGCGAAGCTCACCCTCATCGACGGCACTGTGTGCGATATCCTTGGCGTAAGCATCCCCCACGTTCAGTTGTTGGAGTATACTTCCGTTCCGTGTTGTCGATCCATATTGGTGTAATGTTCGCAGCTGTGTTACATCAGCTCAACGTACTTGCGTTTGGATGACCATACAATAATTGCCTTCATGTAAATGATTCCTTCCATATTACCTAGCATTTATTTCACGGTTAGCATGGTCTGTCAAAGAGCCATTTAAGCTTAGCACCAAAACGAAGTTTTCGTCAACTCAATCCAAGAAGTCTGGATCTGAAAGCCATGTATAAGCCGGAGCGAAGCGACGGCATATCTTGTTTTTTGTATAAATGTCTCAGGTTTGATGTAGTATTGTTCTCAGATCGACACCGCCAGCGATAAAAGGCAAACAAATGCTATTAGGACTACCACATAACATTGTAACATATTGTATCTAAAGCCTCGTTGAGGATATTCACATCTCTTGTAGGAGATAGTCAGTCGGTAATCGCAGCACGAAGAAATGGAGAGGGTACGTACCTGCAGAACCAGGAAAGCGAGGCCAAACCGAAGTACTTGAGAGCGCTTGAGGGCGTGCATAGATGGGCTTGATGTTGAGATGTAAATTCGGAAGTGCCTGAGGAAAACGAAACCAACAAGGGAGCAAAACTGAAGTACTTGAGGGAACTTGAGGGTGTGCACAGACGGGCTTCATGTAGACATGTAAATTTGAAAGTGCCTGCAATCACGGCATTGGGACGAATAGAGAATTTCAAACAAGGGATTGGCGTTGTCTTGATTGACCACTTGCATCTCCGAGGCCGATGACTTGAAACAATTGTTGCTGTTGTTGCAGATTATGTCTTCTCTGTCGGTAAGCGTCGCTTGACGTACGTCTTCTCCGTCGGCGAGCACTTGAGGCTGTACAATAGCCGAGATTCGGACTTACAACCGCAGCGATGAATCCGACTATGGGGTCGATGTAGAGGGGAGAACAGGCCCGACACAGAAGAGCAGGGAGAGGAGGGAGGAAATAGGATCGTAGGATGCAAACATACAGTGGTTGATGGTGACGGGTCACACAGTGGAAAGATGTGAGGCGAGAGGCGGGGAGACTGAACAGGAGGGAGGAAGGGTTAGATGCTAGTCTCTGAGCGACAGAGGCAGGGAGTCGTGTTGGTTGTGGAGGCGGGTGACGTGGTAGTCTGACGGGCAGGCAAAGAGTGAGATGTGCTCGCTGAGCCAGGTAGAGACTGGGAGACGTAGACGCCGGGATTATTCCAGGTGAGCCCGGTCGGCGCTATGGAAGTAATCGCGGGTGTCGACGGCGAGTTGAGGGGGAAGATGAGAGGGATGGTGGGGGAAAGGAAGAAAGAGATGTCGTACGAGACCACGTTCAATCAACGACATGTCGACATATTGATTGATGGGCGGAGTTTGAATGCCTTGTGCAAAGTGCCGTCTCGATGTGACCACCCCTTCAAAGCCTGAAACGTCTTGCAATACTCCTCAGATATACTTGGAAATATACTATTAGACTTGAGTACACCTGCCGTGGGGTACCCGTACAGTTTAAAAAGGCAAATACTTCAAATTATCTCACCTTACCTCATTATGCATAATTGCCGATAATTGGCAGATAATTATCAAAAGGAGTTTTTCTTGATGTCGGACACCGGTTTCCGACGGTCTTACCACACTCTCGGCAATGGACTTAGATGGTTTCCTACGTTGTCAACTTCGCGCAGCCTAGATATTTATCGAACTGTGTCGGATCACCCCGCATTGAATTACAACTTGCACCCAGTTATCCCCAAGCACACTTGATTTCTGTCAGGAATATCGTACCTGAATATAACATTGCTCTGTGTTCAACACATGTGGCGTGAAATTTCAGCAACAATGAATGCCAAATTGGTAATTCCTTGACAATTCCTGACAAAATGATGAAAATAGTATCTGGTGTGGCGCCACTTTGCGAAGAATTTACACAAAAGTAGTCAAAAATTGCAAGAATATCAAAAAATATGTGACCACAAGAAAATTTTCCAAAAAATTCCTCGGGAGGGTTTTCCTGATGCCGCCAGCAGATCCTCCCCGTCGACGTTAATCTCGGGAACAACTCCCTCCTTTCGTATGCATTATTCCTCTTTCACGCACTAACCTATGCTCATCCCAACGATTAACCCCCCAGCACCCTCGTTTCTGACGCCATCCCGGATCCCGCCGGCCTCCACGTCTTCTGCGTCGACTGTGTCTCCGTTTCGAAATTCGCCGTCGGTCTCGAGATCAACATCACCGACCTCCAGCTCGCTCGCTGGTACATCAACATCACGGTCCAGGACTTCCACCACGACATCCAACTGGAGTTCTCACTCAACGATACCGCCCAGTACGAAAAGACGCTCGACGTCTTGCTGTTGGCCATCCCAGACCTCGGGACAAGCGTGCGTGTGACCGACGGTATTTGGTGGGTGGTGGCTCACAATTATGTTTTCAGGTCAAGGATATCATCACCATTGGGTTCTTCTATGGTGCGGCGGTGAGGATGGAGATGGACGTCTCGGCGAATAACCTGAACTTCACCGTCGGCGCCAGTGCCAGTGTAAGTGCCCCTGCTGCTTACCGTCTTTGAAAGCTGATTAAAATCATAGATACCATCTGGCGCCGAGGCCACGTTCATGATATCGCAGTTCAACCAGTCAACCGAAACGGGCTGGTGAGCTTCAACTTTGCGTGCACGCCGGACATACATTAACCGCACTCACTTGCTACAGGAACCAGGCCACGTTCGACATCCACCCATTCAGATTGAACAGCGGTTCATTGGAGGCGACCGCCGGGATATCCCTCTCCCCCTTCTTGGAAGCCACCCTCTAAATCGGGCCAGGTACGTTCGCCTATCTGGAGCCACACGCGATTCTCACCTTTTCCTGTCTTGCAGATCTTTTTTCTGCAACCGCCCGCCTCTACGTCAACACCCCACAGATCACCGGCGCCGCCAGCGTTGCCACGAACGTCACCCGCTCCTGTCAAACGCCCGGGCCCAACGACTACGAGACCTTCACCACCGCCCTCACCTTCGGCGCCGGCCTCAACGTCTCGATCGACCTTAGCGGAGGGGCAGGGTGAAAATGACGTTGTGAGGTTGTACTGACGTTTTACTGACGTTTGATTGACGCTGCAGCTTTCGCAACTGACGTTTGATTGCCGGGGTAAGATTGACGCATTCCCATTTATAACTAAGTTGTAACTAATCGTTGACGAAGGCAACCAGAGTGCATTCAGAGCGACGCACAACCAATCAGACATTCTCGAACCAATTGGATCTCTGCTCGCGGATCCTCTTCCATCAATAATCAAAATTAATTTAATGAGTCAACAATGTCGTCCATCAACGTCTATTTCTTCATTTCTCGTTGGGCCCATCAACCCGTTCTGGCCTGCAAATTCAGCACTTCCCCATAACTTGATTAGGCATGGTGTTCTCCTACCGTGAGTAGATCAATGATGGACCACTTTGAAGACTCAACTAAATGTACTTCCAGTTGCTCTAGGCAACACCTTCGTTGTTTGAGCTGGTACTTTTGATGCTTTTGGAGATGGTTTGAGATGAGGTACAGCAGACCCTCAGTAAAGTTCGCTTGGGAGTACGGCAACTATGAGGTCCGTGGCCATTCTGATCTGAAGACTATTCTGTGAACAACTTGATGAAAGTGAAAAACAATGGGGTTCACTTAGAAAGATATACTTGTCTCGTTCAGTGTGTTAATCTCAAGAGCTTTGTGTGGTTGCATCAGTCAATATCATGCAGCATTGACACATGGTGGCTATATGTTGATGCAAAGTGGCGCACACATCACACATGGACACGGATCGGCGTAAGCAGCTGCGAGTGGACTCCTTGTGACGATAAGAATGGACGAGAAAAATTGAAGTGAGCTGAGAGATGTTGGAAAGTAAATATTTAAGGAGCAACAGTGGCAACACGAAAGTGTTGATTGACGCAGCTGCGTTACACAATGGTGAATTGCCTGAAGCTTGAGTTGGGATCATAGCTTAAGCTTACTCTTGATGACGGTAGGAGGTTCATGGAGGTTTACAGTAGAGCACAGCTCCTAGGTCAAAATTGACTGTGAACTAAAGTACACCTTGTCATCAAACTACGGTTGGCCAGAGGCACTGCGAGAGAGTTACTGCAATTGAGTCCAGGTCCAATGTGCAGTGGTGCCAAGAATCAATCAGTGACAGAGTTTGGGCGACCAATGAGAGTGGTCATGGGTAGAACAGCGCCAGTGCAGAGCATGATATTGAGCGGTGTCAGACCAATGTTCAAATTGACGTTGAACTTGCGCAAGTCCGGCGCGAGACCGGCGCTGAGTGACGCGAGCAAAAATTCTGACTGACGTTGTAAGCAGCAGAATTGACGCTGCGCAGCGCCAAATTGACGCTTAATCCCGATGTTTGACTGAGAATTGACGTCTGTGATGCAGTGACGTTGACGTTGATTGACGTTGACTGACGTTGCAGAAAGTCTAATTCGATGTTTTTGACACCCACAGTCCTCACTATTCCTATATATCAATGTGCCAATGGGTGTTTCAAGACTCCCTCTAGATGCCCATAATGAGCTGGAGGCCAAGAACAAGAACTCGGGGAAATTCAACACTGACGCAGACTGACGTTGCATGCGTCAAACGTCAGTGCTGCGTCAAAATCTCCTTCCCCTTAGCGGAGAGGGCTTGTTAATCGACGACAGCGACACGTCGATCTTCACCGACTCGCTCGCGTTCGGTGACTTCCCGAAGCTCGCGGCGCCGAAATGCATGGTGGTCACAGATGACACGAGCACGGCGAGCCTGGCGGGGCAGGTGGTGGTGCCGACGGGCACGCTGCTCGCGGCGGCGGTGGCGATTCCGAGCTTCAACGTCGCGGGGATCCAATCGTACTACTCCGCGCACGGCGCGCTGCCGACGAACGTGAACTACACGCAGATGCTCATGGCGACGACGGTCCCTGACAACATCAAGAAGGCCGTGCAGAAGGCCGGGGCGCTGAGGCTGCACGCCATGTTGAGTTTGGTTTCCGTGTCCGCGGCAGTGGCGTTCGGAGGGGCCTTCGTTTTGTTGTTCTGATCTTTTCTTTGGTTTATTTATTATGGTCGTCCGTCGGCTGGCAGTAAAATATTCTCGGGCCACATTTGATGTTACTGAATTGTACGAGGAATGGTAGAGTAGGGGACAATCAAAGCTCGCCTATTTAGGAAGCTCCCGGCCCACTCCTGACTTTCCAGGAAATTTGGGAGCTCGAAATACCGAAACACCGGCGGCAACGCGCACAGAGAGCGCGGATCACCGTGTCATCTGAATGGCGGTGCCAAACAAGCCAAACGGTCGCGTCTCTCTTCCTCCTTCACCTACCTCCCATCCGTTCCCAGATGCGGCCGGTCAACAGCAACAGCAATTGCTGGCGCATATTTGATCCCTCAACTCGCCCGGGGTGGCCAGGCCCCAAACACCCACTTTGTCTGCGTACCTCCTGATCTCGCTGCGCGGGTTTGCAAACCTGAAAGCCCGCCCAGTGCATAAACATGTCCCCCTCCGTTTTCTTTCACTTCCCCCCGGAAACCAACCCCAACCCCTCCCCAGCTCCCGCCAGTGCTTATCTGCCAGTAAGATATTCTGCTTTAGAACAGAGAAGACGTGTAAAACATAGTGTTTGTGTGAGATTCAGGACTGCCTAGGCTTTCGACGCGCTCGGGGCGGCCGGAGACGCGTCAATATACATTGGCAGAAAAGGAGCGGCTATTTGTGCTTTGTTTGTCGCAGTGGTTGTAGCCTTCACGGATTGATCGCCTGTGATCGCCGTTGTGATCGCGCTCCTCCTGGTGCGAGATTAGTCTGCACATTGTCGGTAGGCGTGGTGAGGTGACAGTACCTTAGCAGGCACACCGTGTGCCAGTGGCTTCAGGTCGAGGCCGGAATAAATTGGGTTTTGAGTCAAAATCCCAATCCCTGCCGTCCCATAGTCGATCTCGCGCTCGAAGCCGTCGTTTGAGACGAAGTTGGAATTAAATCGCAATAGGCCGCGCTCGTCCACGGTGTAATATCGACCCCCAGCGGTAAAGACGAACATTGGTTCAGGCGCGTGGGGAATGAACGCAAGAGCTCGATTGGGCTGCTTATGTCATATTTCAGAGAAAATTCCCGAGAGACATGGGGAATTTCAAGCCCAAAAGCCCAGTCGCTCCACTGGCAAGACCAGGGTTTCCGAAGAAATGGGCTGCGATGCCAGTGCTGGTGAGTTTCAGCGTATTTAGCCAAAACCTTGGGGCTTTTGAAGGTGGGAGAGTCGTGGTACTGCGCAGACAATTATTAACCATGGTACACGAGTCAAATCAGTGAAACGAATGGTTAACCCCAGTGGTTGATCGCGTTACACATCGAATTTCGAATTTCTTGGCCTGGTTGAGTTGTATTATGAGTCAACGACCGTGATGAAATCGGCCGGAAGAGACGTGCCGGCGGTTGTTGCAAATTTAATTCACTTGAGGCAAGGGAAATCAGCGAGTAGCAGAAAAATCGCCGGTGTGATCAAGTTATCGGCCAAATGTAAAAGGCCCGGTAGCGATAGTCCGCACTCGGTTACAATATGCCGTTCTTGGAACATTAATCTGCGATCCGCTCGTTCAATTCGAGCCTGGGCCCTACGCGTATACGGCGGAAATAGTTTCTTTTTTTGCAGCCATTTTGATTTCCCTAGCCTGGTTAAGACGTCCCATGGAGTCGCCGACAGCACTGCTAGCAACCCAGAGGGCACCAGAGACAGGGTTGGTCATTGAGAATTTTTTTGAGGAACAATGGAGACAGTCGCGATCAAGTCAAACGAAAACTATTCAGTGTGACTGAGGTACCCAGCAAGTCCAGTAGCGGTGGTTCGCACTCGCTTACAATAGAGAGTTTGCGGTAGCCCCCGGCAGCCACCGGGTGGCTTTTCCGGCATGCGGTGCCAGGTGGCTACGTCATTATGGTGGCTGTTGCAGTGGCTGCTGCATTTTGTCGCGAGGCAGCCTAGCCACCATTTTCCGTCGTACTTCCATGCAGAAAGCAATTCTTGAGTCCAGAATCTAATTCACTACCCTTCTGAAGGTCATTTCTGAGGAATGGGATGAAGCTCTCAATAATTCCGGCATGAATTGTGTGCGTGTGCTCTCACATGTGTCCGGACAGGCATAGTGGTAGAATAAAGAATGTTGGAACACGTGTCGAAAGCAGCCACTGTAATGACGTAGCCACCTTGCACCGCATGCCGGAAAAGCCACCCGGTGGCTGCCGGTGGCTACCGCAAACTCTCTAATTAGGTTATCCACCAGATAAGAAAGGCCCAGTCGGTGGTCCGCACTCGCTCATAATATCGCCTTACCCTTGAAACACATTACATTATCTGTGAGTTGCTCGTTCGAATCGAGCCTGGGCCTTAGGCGTAGAGTAGTGCTTTTATTTTGTCGTGATTTTGTACCTTGTTGGCCTCGTAGACCAACACGAGGGTAACGACCGCAGTTGAACCAGAGAGGCGCTGGGACATGGTACAAATTCAAGTGCTGGCGAGATCTTCTTTGATTCGAGCCTGGGCCCTGAGGTGTGTTGAACATAGTTTTGCCACAATGTTGAATTTCTTTCGTCGGGTTGAGGGGTACCGGTTAATACCAGAGGACGGAAGAGATAGGCCAGCGGGCGTTGAAGATTTAATTTGCTGGAGCAGCGTCGGGCGGGAAACGGCGACATGTAACCAAGTTCGCCAGAAAGTAAGAACGACCTAGCAGCGGTGGTCTGCACTCGCACACAATGCACGAGTTCCATCAAACTACCATGCGAGTCACTCGTTCGAATCAGATTTGTCTATTTTTTATTTTTCTTCGCGTCGGTAAATTGGACCATACCCATACAATCGACCACGCCGATAGAGCAGAGGGCTGAATTTCTTTGAATTGCCCGAGGAACGCGACCTACCTCGAGGAGAGGCAAGGTCGTCAGTGTAATCAAGTTCTCCACTAGATAAGAACGACCCAGTAGCGGTGGTCTGCACCCGCTGGCAATAATTGTTCCACCACGCAACCTGCGAGTCGCTTGTTCGAATCGAGCCTGGGTACTGTAGCACGAGATTATTATTTTTTTTCGTTGCTTTTAGAATTGAATTTCGTCGAGCAGCAGATGCGAGCTCTAAAGTGGAGGCAGCAAGCAGCCCTCCCGGATCGCACGATTGCATTGGTATACACAGCGGTTTCAGGGTATGCAATTACATCGAGCAGTCCTTAGCTTCAGAGTATCGCAGCATAACTATTCCACGAGGCCACGAGGCCGAGGTTGGTTTTCAGGCGGTCGAGGAGAATCAATACAAGACAACCGCGGGATCCAGATTACGAGGCATTGTTGCGCGAGAAGGCAATTAGCTTGAAACGGGACGTTGGGATGGCAGGATTTTGAAGTAGGTTCATCTATCTCACAACAACGAGTAGAAAACGAGGCCGGTGTCGTCATTGGTTTGCCGGCCCCGGTCGAGGACAATAAGTCAAACGCCCAAGACTCAAGAGACAGTCGTTGTACCACTTCCCAACTCCGCGTCGGAGAGGGCAGTTCGTTCTTTCAGAATGGCGCGTCGGGGTTTCGAGCATAGCAACGACAGCGAGTGAGAAACTCAGGTCGATGGTGGTGGAAGGGAAGACGCAGCTGTTTGGCTGGCCGCTGCATCTTCCGATTGTTTGGTGATTGCTTCCATCCGGCCGGACTCCTTATCAGGCGCTTATTCCCCTTGCTTCATACCATCACCGTATTGATAGCGCCAGCGCCGATAACAATATCCTGGATATATCTTGATGTTCTTGGCTTCACGGTGGCTACAGTCTACCAGAGGATGCTCTGAGGGCTTTGAAACCATGATGATCACTGTAATCTCGGGCCTCCGAATCTCGCTCGTCATTCTGAATTCAAGGTCTATCATTGGGGGAAGTCCACTTGCAAAGTAATCCAATTCTGGCCGCTTTGAACCCAAATCGGCCTCGCTGACGGCTTTGACTTCCCTTATTGGTGCACCGACTACCCGAACTCACGGTCTCAACGTCGACTTCCCCAGTGTGAATCTTTGCATTATCTGGGTCCCTACACGCGCCAGGGCCAGGGTCAGCGTCAGGATCAGGGTCAGGGCCATGGTCACCCTGCTTGTTACATTTCTTCATCAGAGTACCCCGTCCTCGTCGATTCACGCAATTCGGATGGCATTCAACTGGCATTCATCAGTAAAAGCGCAGATCACGCGCGGTCTTTTGATCTTGTCTATCTCGCGTCCACGAGCACACGCGAGACTCGACATTTTGATACTCCTTGCAGCCTCACATTCACCTTATTTTCCAGTGCCTTTGGTCGGCCCTTGCCCATCCAACACTTTTTACGCCTTCAACTTTCGGGATCGGAGCGCATTTCAATCAAAACACCATTCGCGTGGCTGTCGCGTGAGATTTTTGACATAGCTCGTGATCGCACGCACGCTGGACTTTGACGTCTTGCTCCCACGCGAGCTCACGCGCAAAGTGTGAAAATTCCGAAAAGTTGACCCCTGATTGTAAGTATATAACCCTTGGGTACTGAGTTGCCCCGCTTACCTCTCGTCTTACGAGTATCCTGCCGTCATGCTATTCATTCTTGCTACGCTCCTTCTGGTATTGACCGTCCGTTCATCGCCCGCGGCACGGAGTGCATCGCCCGCATTCAAGCGAGGGTTGAGCAGCAGTGTAACATACCAGGGTTTGGGACCACTTCCTTTTGGTGTATGTTTTTTTCTACAATTATCTATGAACGGTCTTTACTGAGCCTCAATGTACAGACTATCGATTACGATGCCCGTTCTCCTCAAGCGGAGAATGGCCAATGGTTCCACTACGTAGACGGTGGCCCGGGCGTCGGCGTCTCCCCAGGAACTCAGGTTGGCTGGAGATTGACTGACGAACCGGACTCGGAAATCGTCTTCTATATGACGGCGAACCCGGTCTTCTTCACTGCCAGTTACACTGGGAGTGACGCCAATCGACCTAACCCAGTTGACGGCTTTGCCAACGTCGGAGCGGCCACGTTCCCTCCGCCGTCCAACGTTACCGCTCCCGCTCAGGCGGATGACATTTGGGTGAGTCATTTGTATCAGGCGCCCAAACTCGATCAATAACCGCACCATTTGTGTTCTTGCATAGACAAACAGCACCGGGGCGACAGTCGTTTCATGGCATTATGGTTTGCAAATAGACAATGGGTGCGACGACGGTAGACTTGTCATCGCCACGACTGTCGACGCCAATGGCATTGTGACGACTGCGTATGGGATTGACGGACTCGTTCTCGACCCCCTCTCTCTCCCTGTGAACGTTACCATTTATTTCCAAGATAGCCCTGACGACGTGTCGACCCTCAGCTTCTTTGCTGCTACAGACGCGCTGACGTACAAAATTGGGGCGGGGCCGAATCGTGAGTTGTTCTTTGTGTTGTTTCCATTGTATGGGTTCTCATGGAAGCTGAAGAACCAACGGTGCCTCCTGCGACTTTCGGGACCATCTTCTCTTGGTGCGACACCGATTAGACACTTGGTATCTGTGTACTCTAGACCATACCTGCGTACAAAAGAGAGGCAACCGGTTATTTTGCATGGAGATGGGGTACCTGGGCGCTGCCGTTCTAGTCGGAATGCTTTGTATACATTCCGAGTTCCCGGTTTCTTGAGGTCTCCGTAGGATGCCGGAATTTTCCATCGCTCGACCACCCGCAAATTGGTAAGTTGACGCGTAGGTAGGAATAAGATGGAATGCAGCGTTGCACTAATATTTCCGAACGCATGGCAAAGTAGGCTTCTCTCTTTCAAACCATTCCGCCTCCAGCAGTGTAAGCGCTCCACAAATTTTCGGTATTCATTCCTGGAGGAGAGAATATCGACGCCGCGGGGAAAGAAAAAGAAAATCAACATGAGCGAAAGGCCCAACCTATGAGGTGCTCGTTCAATTCGAGGCTGGGCCCTACAACGGAACCGCTGTTTTTTCTTTTCTTCTCTTCCCCCGCTTGATGTATACCACAGAGTCGACGATAACCAGCAACTCGTAGACCGGAAGCTATGCGCCAGGGGCGGCGGCAATTGATTTTCCTTGGTGGAGTGAGGCCAAACCAACAGCAGGGTTGTCTGTCTAACCGAGTTAACCAGGGGGTAAGAAAGGCTCAGTAGCGGTGGTCCGCACTTGACCAATGTTTGTACGTGCTGCTTGAAAGTCATGGATGCATGCGAGTCGCTCGTTCGAATCGAGCCTGGGCCCTATCGGGGCAATGGTTGTTCTTTTGTCGACATCTTTAATTGAATTTTGACGTTTCGGGGAGATGTACTATGGAGTCGACGACCGTGATGAAAGCGGCCGGAAGAAATACGCCACGATTGACAGAGTCGCGAGCAAAACAAGCGAAAACTATCCAGTGTGACTGGAGTACCCAGCAAGCAAGAAAGGCCCAGTGGCGGCGGTCCGCACTCGCTCACACTTTGAATTCTTGTTTGACATTAACAACCTGCGAGTTGCTCGTTCGAATCGAGCCTGGGCCCTGGGTTGATAGGTCGAAATATTCTTTTTGCCGCCGTTTTGTATTTGTTTCGCCTGTTTGAGTTGGACCGTGGAGTCGACGACGGCCAGTGACCGCACTCGCTCATAATGTTGCGGTTTGAACACATTAACCTGCGAGTCGCTCGTTCGAGTCGAGCCTGGGCCCAGGGCGAGTGGACAGCACAGTTTTTATTTTGTCGCGATTCCGTATCTTGTCGGCCTCGTTTCGTCAAAACACCCAGTCTTGGATGACCGCTAGCAGATTAGAGGACAAGAAACGCGCCGACGGGTATGGGGGATTTAGTTCGGCAATCCAATCTTTTTAAGCACAGAGATATGTAGAACAAGTGGCGCGCCAGATTGTAGGTATCAGAAAACTCGTCAGTGTAATCAGATAAACCACCAGATGAGGAAGATCCAGTTGCGGTGGTCCGCACTCACTCACAATATCGCGATGCCTTAATTTGCGAGTCGCTCGTTCAATCCGAGCCTGGGCCCTACATGATCATGGTGGAATTTTTTGCCTGAATTACATATCGGTTTCGTTTCGTGTAACATATTAATGCCATTTGAATTCCTCGAGCAAGGAGATCTGAGCGCCGAGAATTGCAGGTCAGTAGACGCCCGGGTTGGTAGGATCGCAGCACGGGATGTAGTTTGAGGGTATGACGACGAGCACAAGTTTCCTACGAGGCCGAGGTCGAGGAGGAGTGATAGTACGGACGACAGACAACCGCGGGATGCAGGAAAGCGTTGTGAGGCATTATTGCGCGAGGAGGCAGTTACTTTTAGTTGGAATTGGACATTGGATTTTATCGATTTCACGACAACGAGTGGACCACGAGGCGGAGGCATTGGTTTGCCGGCGGTCGAGGACAATAATTAGAGGCAGCAGAATTGCTGGTGCACCGGTTTCAAACTCGGCCTCGGAGAAGGTGCGTCGGGGTATTTTGAAGCAAGTTTCGAGCATAGCAACGACAACGAGTATTCCACATGGCCGAGGTGGTTTGGTTTGCCGGCGGTACAGGATAATCGATAGAGCCAAAGGCGCTAGCCGCCGGGATCGAGGAATACCAACAGCGTCCGGCGTAGGGCATGAAACCGTACAGTATACGGTAGACGGCCGTACACAGCACGGCCGTATAATTGGTGCATACGGATGGCACCCGTACCGTATTTGATCGCGGCACAGGCGCGTACGATACGGTCCCGTACTGTATTGAACCGTCCAGTAAACGGCCGTCACCACTCCCTATACTTTTGCAGGTGTTCACCCATATTACGGGGTTCACCCGTACCGTCACCCGTACCGTATTACTCGGCGGCGAGTGTCATTACGGTACGGGTCCCGTACCGTGTATAACCGTCCTGTAAACCCGTAAAGTACGGTTACGGTTTCAAGCCCTAGTCCGGCGTTTCAAACCGCAAGAAGAGTCCACCGAGATGAAGTCGAAGCACGAAAGCCACGTTTAAAGGGTTCATTGATCGAGAGGGCTGTGCTGGATCCGGATCAGCGTCGCTAGACGAGGAGCTGTGTTGCCAGAGTTGAGCAGGATGTGGTGGTCTTGAGGCAAGGAGCTGCGGCATCAGGAAAATCCCCCGTCAGCATTTGGCACAAATTTTACTCAGTTGTTGAAAGTCCTTGACAATCTTTGGAATTTGTTCAGAATTGTCATAATGGCAAAATTTTTCAGTGCCTAAAAAATGGCAGAATTTTTCGGACAATTGTCGAACAATTGTCGCCAATTGTCGCCAATTGTTCAACAATTGTCAACGAATGGCTGTCAATTGACGCTGATTTCAAGCTCTTAAAAAAGAAATAGAGCAGAACTCATTGCATTGCAAGCTAAATTACATTACATAGAAAACTAATGAAGTAAATCATCTAAGCTAACACCACCACCAAGACACAAGCTCATTGGACGCCCAGCGCTGCCAATGTAGGCCGCCTCAGGCAGGGAGGGAGGCTTGAGCCTGTAGAACTGTCATTATTTCATCAACATAGCAAGGTGTATATCTACTCACCAAAAGGCATACATGGAGTAACACCAGAGACATCTGATGCAGCATATGACAAAATGATGACCAAGGAAAAAGAAATTGGCTTACTGTAATGACAAGGTCGTTCAAATAGTGAATGCTACCTGGACTCAGGAGGTTATCAGTATACAACACAATAAAAGAGGGACACAAGCATACCTGATCAGCGAAGGGTGATGGCCAAATAAAATTTGGAATAGCAGTACGTACCATGTACAGTAGACATGTCATGTCCCCGCAAATCTCGACATGTGCACAGAGATCGAATTAGTTAGTGAGTTCATTCAGCGATGAACAGAACAACCCACTTGAATGCGCTGGCAGTTCGAAAATGCCGTTGATGAGTGTCGGTTGACAGACAGGTGCCTGACATTTTGCTGGCAGTGTGCGGGATCAGCTATAGCCGAGATGACGTGAAACTTCACCGAGCGTACCGAATACTCGATGGTCACAAGCCTGCCAAGGGACTTGAGTGCGTGCAATGCTACAAACACGGTGGTCGTCAGGATACCTCATGAATAATGACAATAACTCACTGTTTCTGATGTGGCAGGATCTCCGGGGGGTATAGTATCGGAAGACATCTAAAATTTCGATTGAGAAAACCGAGGGTCAGCGTCAATAGAAAAGGGCGGCACAGCAAGAGCTTACTCTGGCACAATGGAGGCTGGAGAAGTGCGGAGACAATGAGCATAGAGCAGCAGTATTGAGTGGGGAAGACGAGAGAACTTACACGACATTCTCAAGTGTCCTTGACATGATGGGCCGGGGTGAGGGAGTGAGGAGATGGGGGGGAAAAGAAGAAAGATGTTTGATGTTGTTGTGGCAGCATCAAAACCATCCTCGCGCATACGTGCCCGTGCAGGCTGTCTGCCGTAGGTTCCGTACCCCTTGCCGTAGAGTTTAGGGTAGGCGCTGTCACGTCTTGTCTCATGTCATGCACATCGAGTATGTACATGCATTGATACAACACAGGCGTGGTCATGCAAACGGGCATGAAAGTTGAAATGCACATTTGTTTCAAACTACCACAGTTGTTTCAGCATTGCTCAGGTAGTCATTAACAGAATATTCACTCTGGCGCTCCTTAGACTATCAGGAATGAGTACTGCAATGATTAAACCAGTAGAAGTTAATGATGAGTTTTCCTGGTCTCTGTGCAATAAAAAGGCTTCAACCTAAAGTCTTTGGTGCGTGTTAAAGTCTGCTTCTGGGGTTGAATTCTTGAAATTGTGAATCCCTTGTGTGCCCACGCGTGTTGTTTGAGCACGACACGGCGTGACGACTCAACTTAGACCAAGAAACGGCAATCAGTCCGAGAGTCACAGCCACCAATCGCAACATTTGTACAACAATGTTCAACTTTCTTTGACATTTGTGGACAATTGCCCTCGTTGTGGGATTGTTAAAAAATGTCGAAAATTTGCTGACAATTGCTAATGGGGGTTTTTCCTGATGGGGCCGATGTCCGAGTAGACGCCGTAGCCAAACAGTTGCACACCACGCCTTCTGCCCTCATCCTTGCCTCATCCATCACTGGCGTGAAGAGTGCGATCCCTGAGTGCTCTTTCTTCCTTTCTTTTGTATCGTATTCTGTTATCTATTCCACGCCGTTTCTATTCAAACTAATAGCTCGTCTGTGGGATGGCATCGCCGACGATCAGTCTCGTGGAATGTCGGGCCAGTCTTAGTCTAAATCCCGCTCGTCCACTCGCAACAGCGCCCAAGCCGGCGTCCCATCTTCCACTAATTCATCCACGCCATCATCCACCTCCGTCAAGATAATCCCCCGCCCATAACTCCAGCACGCCGCCCCTCCCTCCCCCGCCCACCTCGCCTACAACTGGTACCGTCTCCAAGCTGCCCCGCTTCCTCCACTCCCCCGCCCAACGTGACCGCTCCAAATCGCCTCCGTCGGCCGCCCGCCCTCGTCTGCGTCCACCACCTCCGCCTCATCCTCGGGCCGCAAGAGCACCGGCCTGGGCAAGGACAAGGACAAGGAGCGCGAGCGTGACCGACAACGCATATGCGAGGCCGAGCGCGGGCAGCCCAGCGCCGCCAAGCTCCTAAAGCTTCACAGCGCGTCCTTGCCCGCGACGTACGGCTTCGACGCGGGTAGCCACCCAGTGCGTTCTCAGGCACGGCCCGCCTGCGCACGCGCTCAGAGCGGCACTTCTCCGCATCCACCCCGCCGTCCTCGTCCTCGTCGTCGCACGGGCACGGCAACAACGGCGACCTCACCCTCCCGCGCACCCCGAGTCGTCTGGGCGTGGATGGCGCGCTGGGCACGCGCCTGAGCGGGTGGTTCGCCCATCTCGCGAGAAGCACGTCCGATTTAAGCCTCACATCGACGCTGAGCACGTCGATCTCGCAAGCCGCCTCCCTCGCGTCGTCCACCTCGCGCAAGACCCCCGCCTCGCCGTCCTCCAAGTCCAGTCCCAGTAAAGGCAGTGGGGCGGAAAGCCGAGTCTCCTCGACAAGGCGGTGAGGTATCTGCTGGACGGGGACGCGGCGCCGGACCACAGCACGGAGGATATTTGGTTGATGGGGGTGAAGCTGCCGGGGTGGAGAAGGGAGGACGAGGAGCGCGTGGCTGCCGCCGCCGCCGCCGCCTCTAACTCCTCCAGCAAGTCTGAGCACGCACCAAGCGCGCACCACCCGCACGTCACGCACCGACACAAGCGCGGGGGGTCCAAGGATATTGCGCCCTCGCCTTTGTCCAGCTTATCCACATCCGCACATGCAGGGGCAGACGATCCCGCGGCAGCGGCGCTGCACGTCCCCGACGCGAGGCCGTGACCCGCAGCCTTCTTCGCGGCCTTATACGCGCAGGTCCGGTGCACGTACCGCGCGGGCTTTGAGCCCATCCGCGACTTACCGTCCCTCGCGTCCCTCCCGCCGCCCTTATTCTTTCCGCACGCCGCGCACCCGTCGTCTTCGTCTGGGCACAACGCATCGAGCGCGTCGTTGGGGAATACAAGCACAGGGGAGCTGGGGGGCAGTAACGAGACCGTCAAGCCCGTCAAGCACTCCCACTCGGGATCGCAGCAGTCGGACTCATCGTATTCGAATTCAAGCGGGAGTGTTATAGATCAAGGGTTGATCCTACGAAGTTCAAGTATCCCCGTGAACTTCCTTCAGCACATGCATCTATTGAGCAGATGGCCGTAGCCAGTCAATGCCCAATAGATTGATTTGTCCTAGATGTGAGGTAAGTGCGAAACGTTTACCTATACCTGTGAGACGAGGTGTGAGGCGGTTAAGCAGTCGCAGAGTGCGCGAGAAGGCAAGCAGAGTTCAGATGAAAAAAGTAAGATGCATATTTGTCCAGTACCTACGGCTTATATACATATGCGTAACTATGAGAACAGGAATATGAAATGAACGAAACAACAAGGGCAGTTGAAATATTAGTGAGAAACGAGGGGTTTGAAATAGGTAGTCAGGAAGGAAGTGGGAATGGTTATGTAATAGAATAAAGTATGAAATAGGTGAAACAAATGAGACGTACGATTGTTGAGTTGAAACAACACTGGTATCCATGACAGGGAGTGCGCGTGGGGGCACGTCTCACGCTAGCCACGCAAGTCAGGCGAGCCACGCGAGCTCCGCATCGGGGTCGAGCTACGCCTCGGCATCGAGCGCGGGGTCAAGGTCGTATACGGGGTCGCGTGGTATGTCCGGTTTTACTCCTCACCTCCCACCACCGGCTAATAGCTAACTCCCCGCAGACCCCCCCACAACCACATGGGCCAAAAAGAAATGGTTCTCCCTCCCCCTGCCCAACGCCCTCAGCGGCACAAAGGGCTGGACAAGCGATACGGGGTGGTGGTGTATGCTGAGGACGGGATAGAGCTTGTTGGCGAGTGCGTTGGGGAGGGTTGGGGGTGAGTGTGTTTTTGCTTTGCGTTTTATGCTTGTTGCGATGTCGTGGCGTTTTTGCGGTTTTTTTGGGAGGCGGGGTTTGGTGGGGGATGGGGAGGCGTTGGCGTTCGCGGCTTGCTTGCGCGCGGTCGTCGGCGGAGTCTACTTCCTAAAACGGAAGCCGGACAACTCGAGCTCTTGTTCTGGTTTTTGTTTCTTTCGAGGCGTATCGCGTTTGGATGCGCGTCGCCCCCGTCTGCGTTGTCCGCGTCCGTGCGCATCGGCGTTTTGCAGTCGGCGGACTTTATTCTACTTTCTTTGCTTCTCTTATCTTCCTGGATATTCGCCGACAACGACACAGTCCACTGCGAGGGTTGGGTCCCAGCCCTTCGCGAGAGGCAGTTATCAAATGAGGTGCTTGGCATTGAGGGTGTTAAACAAAGAGGCCAGTCTGGTAAGCTCAACATTCTCAGAATGGATTAGATTCAACAGCTTACCGTCCGCGGCATCACAGCGCTAATAGCACATGTAATCCTGAGTGCTAATAGCATATGTATTTGTGTGGGTAAATCTCCCTCTTTATAAAATTAAGCCTGTCCGAAGCCTTTTCAAACTCCGCCATCTGTCAATCTCCGCCAATCGAGAGTTCAGCGCTAATCTGTCCATCTGTTTTGGCATTCACAGCGGCTCACTCCACCCAAATTCTCACACTTAACTTAGACTTTGATTGCCCGACGGCATACACTTATCATCTCCTAACTTTAGTAATGGTGTTTCTTCTTGAGCTCTGCCCGACGCGCTAGGTTTGGCCGCCGGCACACAGCATCAACATGGCGTTTTTACCCCGCCATTGTCTGAGGACACGCGCGTCTAAGCCACAATGGTTTAGCACTTCCTAAATTTGTGAACACAGTGACTAAACAAGAACGATCCGGTAATATCGAAAACAAAAAGGGAATCAAGTATCAGCTCAATACAAGTCACTGCAGCGAAGTACATGATTATATTTCGCACGAGACAAGGGACTGGTCGGCCGCCTCGCGGCCTCCCATTCCCTGATTTTCGGAGCACGATAACATCCAAAATTGTTTTGCCCTTTGTTGAATCGAACGGAATTCAGTTGACGCTTTATTCCCTTTTGGTCCACCTCTCCGTTTTCCGGATTCCGTTCTTGATTGTGAGCCACTTTTCACGTTCCTGTTCGCCACGGTAGCCTTTGTTTTGGGGTGGTGAGAGCCATCTGCCAATTTTAGTGCCAGGACAAAGTTTGTTTGTTAGAAAGGAGACGTCAAATGGAAAGAGCACTCCAAAACTTGGCGGCCCGTCGCCGCAACGGTACTGAATCAGCGGAGATGAGCAGACCCCGAAACGGCTTCAGACAGGGTTAGTTTTACAAAGAGAGAAGAGATTTTACCCCCGACCACACTCCACCTTATTCAGTTGCAAAAAGAAAGGGGATGGGAGGCCGCGAAGCGGCCGACCAGCCCCTTGTAATACATAGGATTAAACCCCGATTATCTACTATCAAGGGCAGGATTATTATCCTGCGGGTAATTATTCATGCCGATAGGAGTATTATCGCCTGAAGGTTATCTCTGCGCTGACCCGCAATATTGATCACTATGCAGATTGTTTGGTATCGGTTCCCCGGGATTATTGGATTAAACTTGGTATCTGCGTGCCCCGGATTATCCGCGCATGGTTGCATTATTATCCAGTGTTAGGAGGATTATCGGCGTCGGGTTCCAGGATTACTTGCAGACAGGATTGACCGTGGGGATTATACATTCAGTGGGGGATCATCTGTGCTTGCCAGGTATGGGCATCAGCCATGCACGCATGTGAGGATTATTCTTGAGGGGAGTGGCAATTGAATATCAATCAAGCGAAAGTGAAGCGAAGCCGATAAGGTATACGTGCGAAACAGGGTGGAAAATATGTAGAAATAGCAAGGAACATACGTGAGGAGGAAAACCAAAGGAAACACCATGGAAGTCCCAATATCGAAATGCACGCATCAACACATTGGAGTACAACAACCAATCTCAAAAAGAACCCTCTATTCAAATGAAACAGTAGGGGAGAATGGATTGTAAGTGCACCTGTCAAGTCCGTGTCGAAGGTATCCCATGCCGAGAGCTTTCTTTCTGAAATATGGATGACCGAGCACACGCCACCGAACTTGCGAAGGAATTTTGAACACCCAGATTGAGGAAAAGGATAGTAGTTCCTGTATCCCCGACGCGATGTCGCAACCTGCCTCGCTAATTCGGCTTCCGGCCAAAGGTGCACGTGAGCGCGAAGGTATGGTCGTGTCAAAATAACGACCGGACCGGCTGGGCCACGAGCCTACAAAAATAGCACAAAGAGAATGTGGCAAGTACCTGGCAAGTGCCATGGAAAGTGTCGGTGCTGTGTCCATCAAATGCCATGAAACCACGCCCATGGGCCTTGCCCCCAGTGCTACGTCCACTACGCCCTGCATACCCCATGCGCTATGTTCTTACCAACGCAGCCCCCTGCTACACTACCTACCTCAACACCTTCCTCGATCGAACACACCGAAATGTATCATAACACCGATGCGTCGCGGCCCGACGCATACGCGCCTACGTTGAACGCCCCCTTTTGCCTACATAAGTGAGGTTAAACATAGCAGACCAAAGGAATGAGCCCCAACTGGAGAAGTTGCAGCAGCGCTTCACCATACTGGTACTGAGCAGGCAAAGAACACCTTGCGCATGCACAAAGTTCACGCCTCATGCCGAAACGCTGCGGTCATCTCTGGTGGGATACAGAAAAGTCTGAAGCGGCCAATTTCGGATCAGAGAATATGGTGGAATCATCTCCCTCCCCATTCGGACCATGGTTCGGGATCTGGTGTCGAACGGCAAAGTTACGGAGGGGAACATTGATGCCGTTGGCAAACGAGTCGCCCAAGCTCTCGATGTGAATGTTGTCCGAAGTATCAGGCGTACATCCTCGGCGCGGATACTTGGTGAGGGGGAATCATCGCGAAGATACAGTCGGTGTACGATCTCGAAAAAACACAAAGAATGTTGCAGTTATTTCATTATTGACCGTAACTTGCCAAATTTCCGATTAGACTCGCCGCGAGCGGTGACGGGAACTCCTTCAAGAATATTCCTTACACGGCCAAGCTTCTTCTGCTGGAATCACCTTCCTATATATCGGTTCCGGCCAATTCACACCCCAACCTCCGCTTCCTCGGATTGCGTACAGCGGTCGATCCCAGAAGTGAAACAAAGCTTCAAGGGTGGAAAGATCGGAACGCAGTCTTCCATACGAAGACCTTGGATTGTGTACCCCTCCAACATAGCACCCTCTATTTATTCATTACGCATCTTCTGTTTAAACACATCCCTGCGTCCATTTGATGCTGGGCTGGCTCCGGCGACATGATTACATCATGATTCTCCTTGTCAATTCCGCGCAATGCCTTGGAGATTGAATTATGCCGTTTTCACCGTCGACGAGGTAGTGACTTTAATCGCCTTGCGAAGCCGGAGCAGTTTAGATTCGTTGGTGTTGGGAGGATTCAAAGCGATTGAATTTCCCACCGCGGGGCCTCTCCTAGCGGGTCGGTATCTTTCCGTGAGAACTTTCCTACTGGATAAAATGTCCGAAATTTGCAGGTTGGCGAAAGAAGGTAGACAGTCCCAAACTGCAGGCTTAAACCAAGGATTAATCATTGTCAAGAATTCTCGGAAAGTTGACCCTGTGTTCTACAGAACAAGGGAACAACGAGCACAGAAAGATAATTAGACCGCCAAGCGGGGGACTCGTAATGTAGTATAACAACCTCAATGATCGTAGAGCCGCTCTACGCACATCGGAAGCCCCGGTTTATCCTCGACGTGGGGAGATGGAACGATGCCTAGCATCCGCCACTTAATACGGGGGTCGGGGTTCGAAAACTTGAAAGTGCGCAGCAACGCGCACGCGAGAACCTCTGATTGGAAATATTAGCTTGATTTTTCTGGGGATGCGGATGGGACCTACTCATTTCCAGTTCCGCGAATTTGAAGCCTCTGAAATTAAGTCAGCTCAGGACACACGCCGACGAGGGGTGGACGAACATGCAGCTCCTGCCTCCACCAAGGAAGGTCATGGTGTTTCCGTACACGCCACACATCTTCGTTGTAACGGAGTCCGCTTTCCCGTTCGTCCACCGCTCTGGTCTGAAATCCAGCGCATCCGCCCCCCATATCCGTCTGTTATGATTAGCAGCGGCAACTGCGATGTAAATCGTGGTTCCTTTGGGGACGGTGATCGAGTTTATAGACGTCCCGTCTTCGCCCATCATGGAAGTGCTGAGGGGGAGGACAGTATCTTCCAAGGCCCTGCCATCTCGTTATTCCATGCGGGAAATAAGCCAAATACAACGCACTCGCGGAACATCACGGGAGAGGCCGGCGGATACCTGTGCGCAACAGTCAGTTAAGCGAAGAAGAAAGAGTGATGGCCTCACAAGCGCAAGACTTCTCGCACTACCGCATCGAGGTACGGTAGCGCGACCAGTGCGTCGTGATCCAGTTCCATCGGGGCAGCAAGGATTTCAGCACGCAGCTTGTCCTGTACGTTAGGGTGCATCGCCAGGAGTTGGAACATTCTGTTTAACGAGGACGAGGTGGTGTCGGATGCCGCGAAAAGGATGGTTCTGCTTAGGCCATTCACTACACCACATCGTTGATCTACGATTCACCTACGATGTCGAAGATACCAGCTCGGCGTCCGTGAGATGCATCTCCCCTTGCGCGGACATGTTGCTCTGCACTGTACGCATAAATTAGGGGTGACACCGCAGAAGTAGAGTGTTAGTGCGATACCGAGGAGACTCATGAGATCCTTTGCACCGTCCTCCAGCGTCCCGTTGATCATTGCGGCCTTTCGCTCTATGACCAACTGGCTGGTGGTCGCATGGATGAAATCCACCAGGTCTCGAAGATGCCACAACGCCGGCGACGGAGTTAAACTGATCATGAACCGGCGGAATGAGGGGAAGGGGATTTTCAGCACGAGGGGGAGGAGTGGGAAAAAATGCGCAAGTTTGAATGCGGTCTGGCTGAAATATACGTTTATTGGAGGAAGAAGGAACATGCATGTGGACCACTCACAACAGGGAACGTAAAGACTCTGCATATCGGTCTGTCTGCTCTTGCCCGGCAACCATTGGGTCGAACGAATAACCGATCCCAGTGCGGCCAATGAGCTCCATGGATACGCGGCACAAGACCGAGTTGAGGTCGAGCTGTGGTCGGTTATCAGTGCGGAGTATGACAGATGTAAAAAGGCGTGCCGTCTGTGGACCATCATGGAGATGTGGCACAATTAGACCGTCGCGTGCCTGCAGGAACATTCATCAAGTCAGTGGTGTGACATCGCTTATTTCAAGCGCATACTCTCTCCGCCACGTAAAAAAACAGAGGGACCATTCCTCGCAGATTCGCAGTGGAGAATGCTGGCATCATGATTTTGCGATACTTCCTATGTTCGTCGCCTCCAACGGAGGTGATTCCTTTCCCGAAGAGGATTCTGTTCAAGCTAGGAATCCAGAAAGTCAGCTATTCTGACGGGAGCTGAGAGCGGAGGAATAATTACCTTATGATAGTTGGTGGCTCCTCGTACAAGTCCTGGTCCTTGACAAGGATGCTATATAACGCGGCCGGGTCAAACACGTAAAGTTGTCGATCCTGTGGGATGTTGTTCTGGGGAATACGGCCACGAAGGAATCTCGACGCACTCCAAAGACTCCCCGGATTTTGACGACTTGGCCATAGTTTTCCTCGATGTCCTTGTGGAAATCCCATCCGTCAGGATCGTGGAATTGAGCCAGGTTTCCTGTTATTGAGCGTCAAAAGCCCGAGAGCGCAGTGCGGGGTGAGTCAAGTACCAGTCAATAACGATCTCGGAGAGGGACCGGGGATGTTGTCTAGCACCGAGAATACGCGCCGGAGAAGGGTTCGTGTTCCATATACGACGAAGGCAAGGAGAAGAGTGAAGACTATGGTGATGGTAGTGGGCATTGAAGCCAGGCTGTCCGACATCGTCGCTTATATGTACGAGAGCGAGCCCCTTCGCTACCGGCACACAGCATTAAGGTGTTTCACATTAAGATTTTGAGCCCAACTTGAGCCTTAAATCGGGCCCCAACTGGACCCTAACTTGACCAAAGTTGAGGCACAAGTTGGGAGCTCTATCTGTGAAACACCTACACAGACGATTCAGCTCCAACTCTCAAGTTAAGGCTGAGTCGAGGCTTCGCGTATCATGAAAAGATGTGATGGGGGACTGAAACGCAAGTTAGCCGAAGTTGAGGCAAAATTTGTGGTTAATTCTATTTGGCACCCAGGTACCAAAAGCACCCGGGTGCCGCTATTTGGCACCCCGTGATTTGTAATAACATTTCTGATGCGACAGTTGATTGGATTGATGGCGGGTGTGGCAGGTGTGGCGGGATGTGTTCAGAGTGTTGCTGAGCCTTCCACAGGCCCTTATTCCCAATAATTCTTTTGACCCTTTCGTGTGACACCTTCGTTGGCCCCACTGCCATAACAATGCCGGGTTCAAATGACCACGGCAAATGCCGGCAACGAGTGGCAGCGTGCAAATTCATCGGTGTCGGCAGAGCCTGCATTGATGACCCACGCTGGGTCAATAACTCAACTTGAAGAAAGTCAGGGAATTTCTCCAGGCATGACTTTCTCAATGAAATACGGATAATTCTATTTGGCACCTCCGCTTCTTTGGCAACCCCAGTTCTCGGGGCGGGGTTGCCAAATAGAATTTGGCACCTCCCTAATATTATGTAAACCATAATGAGATTTCTGGCCTGAGGCGGCCCGCTCCCCATGTTTGATAAGCAGATTAGATTGCATACACTCGCATATCTCGAATCTCAAAGAAGATATTCTCAATGACGAGATTCTGGGATACACAGACTAATAAGATTTCTGCACACAGATTTAAACCTGCTACACACGACACCTCTTCCTAGGGGACAAGGCGAGATCAACAACAGCCAAATCTCAATCAGCAGGGCGCCGCTTTTTCCCACTTTTAACCTGTCAAGCACTGATCGTGAATGCGGGCGGGCGCATCATTGGCATCACAAAATAGTGGAAATAAATGTTTGCAAAGTTCAGGCATAGGTATTACAGTTCACCAGCCTGAATGAACCTGTGTTCTACCTACTCAGTGTTTCATACATATCTGTCTGCGACCAGTTCATGGTGCGCGATGAATACCAAGTTGGCAGAAGCTTCAAACCAGATTAGATGCGCCCGCGCCGGCCCGGGAGAAATAAGCGAAGGATTGGCACGGGGGAGGTGCCAAATATAATCTTTCTACTTGGCAACCCCAATGTTACTGGCAATGGGGTTGCCAAATAGAATTATCCATGAAATACACCTCAAAAATTAAAAAAAGTGACTGTTGAAGTGTTCGCTCACGTCTTAGCGCGCCATCTGATGCGGCGACAGCCGAGGTGCCAAATATAATTTTTTTCTTGGGCACCCGGTACTTTGGCACCCCCAGGTGCCAAATAGAATGAGCCCCAAGTTGGATCTCAAGTCGTAACTGTGAAACACTCTATTATGTAGTTACAGTCTTACAGAAGTGATTCCTGGGTCGCGAACCGACCCAGCATTAACCAAACTTACTTTTTCAGAGGTTGCAGAAATCCTTATTCGACGAACGTTTAAATGGACGATCACTTATCGCTTTCTCTTGCTTTGGTACCCGTACTACTTGCTGAACCTCAATTTATCGATCTGTTATTGTCAAGTTTCTGAGTTCTATTGAGAGTGATAGTGGTGTCTCAGCAGACACCTTACACCCTTCCTTTAGTCATCGCCCTGATCGGTGAGATCAACAGAATAAATATCCATAATACTGTGGTATTTAAATCATTTCTCTCGGACAGTTACCTGATGACATTGATTGCATACGCCCGCTCGGTCCAACACCACTTTCGCTGGTGTGTAGAGTTTCACACGTCCTCGCTACCGCTGTAAATGAAAATTTCCAAGATGTGTTGTGAACGTCGCGAGTGTCCGGCAGCCCTGCTGTGCGAGCGTGGCAGCACTGTCCCCATTGTGAACCAGACATGCGGTTGTCCGTGTAACTCAGTCTTTACCTGCGCCAATGACCAGGCCGTCGCGATTGCGATTCGAAAACGGTCTCCGGCATTCCCGAGCAGGCCGTGAATTTTGAATCGGCATAATTGGGTCCGCCACATAATGCTGCGTGGACACATAGGTCTCTCCATTAAAATACGACCATACTAATTTAAACCGTACACTTACTAGCTAAAACAGTATAAGTGCGATGCATAACCTTATCAGGGAACGAGGGATCTACTCTTCGCATGGTCATTCATAGAATACAAAATTCAGAGCGACAGTCAAACCCGCCGAAACCTTTGATCGCCGGGTCACTCCCGCCTTAATTTGACATACGGCATCCCCATAGACTCTGTTCCACCGTACAAGTACGAGTTTGGACAATTCTGCATCACACCCATTTATTTTATGAATGGCCCAGTACCTAGTGTGGCCCACAGGCAGTCTCTGATAATACAACCGAGAAGCCAACAGCGAGGGACTTAGCATCGGATATAACATTCACAAATCTAGAAGAGGATCCGAATGTGGAGAGCGCGAGCGAGAAAAGACTTACTGGGCGGAGTGTTCCATTCTCTCCGCCGGGTCACTGCCTGCGCAGCGAGGACCACATCGCGAGGTACTAGATCTAATCGGAACCGAGTGACCTCTTGGAGCGCGGGATCAAGCACCTCGCATGAGTAGCTTCACACGTCGAACGAGCACATTTACACTCGAACAAAAAAAAAAAAAATTGTTGTTATTCGCATAATCTAATGTATGGTTGTGTACAGTGCATGCTCAATCGCATATCTCTGTATGTGCGTTCGTCGTTCTGCAACAAATTCGCGTCTTCCTTTCGCTCATTTACCTCTTGACACGACATTGTGCATTAGCACGGCTTTGCTTTCGAGAAATACATCCTGGCTTGCTCGTCCTTGGGTTCGCTCATGATCAATAGAATGATCAGCCAGCGTCAAAAATCCGCCACGGGACAGGCGAAGCAGACGTTCGTATCATGTTGTATTTTACCAGTTTTGAACTAGGGAGTGTTGTAGTGAAGTGTAGCATTAGGGTCTCGATTTTCAAGCCTTCACCTCGTCGTTCTGTTTGAACTTTTGGAGGAAGGTTCCAAGCTGGAGTAGTTCCATAGTACTTTTTTAGAAAATTGGGCCAGTCATAAGTAACAACATACTCGGAAGAGTACATTTAGGTACCTAATAATACTCTTTCCATGAATAATACTTTCTCCATGCAGTGATATCGCGTACACTGACGAGGGCAGCGCGGGCCTCCTCCAAAAACTCTGGAATACCTTCTTGGAAATTGAAATCAAACGGGATACTGTCAATGGAAGAAGGCATTTTGTCACGGATTTCGAAATGAATCTCTGCTGCGGAAGGAAGCTGGGCCAGCCAAGGAAACATCTCCCGGGCATGCCAAATCGTCAAAGTATTGACGAAGCAAACGTGTACCGCGTGCATCGTGCGCGCGAGTTCCCGCGCCCCCTCGGATGCCCAGAAATTCACTGGCTGTGCGAGGTGCTGCCACCTCCAGACATCCAGGGTGAGCTTGCTGCCCCGCGCACGCACACCGACAAGGCGGAGGTCTTCGATTAAAGGGGCAAACTGCTCGGGTCTGAAGGTCTTGGTGAACGAGATAGCAAACTCGTTCAAATTGGGTGAGTCCTGCAGCCCGCAAAGGACGCGCGCAGAGCCTAGCGCGTCGGTAGTGCTGCGGAAGAGGGCCAGCGCAGGATGCGCCAATGGGGGATCGATTAGCTTGTGTGTCGATGTTAAATCCCCACCAGGCACATCGTATGTGATTTCGGAGACCTCAGGGTGGTTCGCCAAAAATGTACGCAGGGCGGTGGGGTTTACTTTATCTGTGCGAATTATCACACGTCGAAGAGAGGGGAAGGCGACATGGACGAGTGTGCCATCAACGTCCACCGCAGGGATAGTCGTGCCATACAATCCACCTAGGCAGATAGTGTCGCGTTCAGCCGGATTTAGGATCAGTAGCGCACATGGGGGACCTTTGTCGCCTTCGACGAGCTGTATCGAGACACCACGGAGAAAAGAGAGCGCCGTCATGTCCACGATATCCCCGGTATGGAGCAGTATTTTTCCTGTAGTTGACTTGGTCGGGACGGGCTTCCTGCCAACACGCTCTCGGATGCGTTTCACCCATGTGCCTGCCTTCGTCGTCCATGGATCGGAGCGCATAAAACGAGATTGCTGCAGGTCCCACGTGTCAACATCATGAGGCCAACAGCTGAATATTTCATCTGCCAAGAAGATGAAGACAGGCCCTGTGGTGCGGTGAACCATGGACGCGACCATGTCTCGAAATGCCCTGTTCACGCAAGCTGGGTCACCGAGCAGGTCATGATCAAACTCGAGATCTAAGCGCCGGAGATTTGGTGTACGCGTCAAGAGGGCATCGAGTAGATGGATATTCCACCGGCTTTCTGCCATATCGAGCGAGCAGGTGACTCGAGTCGCGGAGAAAAACTGCATGGAGAGATATAGTCCTCGAAGGATGTAAACAGAGAGCTGCAGGTCTGTGCGGTCAAATACATCTTGGCCTTGACCATGACGAGCCAAAAGCAGCCGGATTGAGACCGCATTGAATGCGCTACATACGCGAGCGAGGCAGAGGAGCTCGGGATCGAATTCGATATGGCGGAAGATGAGCTCCCAGAGCTCCACGGGAAGAATATCTCCTGTCGAGGCAAGTCTGTGGGATCTATCTCGCGTCGAGAGGTTCGTCATAGAAGTGCTGGTCAAGTAGGGTGTTCGCCACAGCGATTGCCACGTCAGATGTGAGGTCACGCGTCACGCGGCCGTTTGTCGGGTCCGGAGAAAATGACGTAGCACTGCCGCGTGTTGGTTTTAGAGCCTAGGGACGCAGCGGAGCTCAGTGACCCTCTGCAAATGCGCAGAGGTCTCGATTCAAAGGCTATGGTACTTATGCAAAAAGGGCCGTAAAACTGCTGTAAAGAACTGTGGAAAAAATACCAAACTAGTGAGCTGTAAAGGCTGCTGTTCAACAGAGCTGTAGAAATGAGCAGTGTATACACAGCTGTTGGAAGTTCAACAGTCTGTCGAAGGGGCAGTTTGAGAGTGCTTCGATTGTCCTTCCAACCAAGAGGACGCAGATCTCTGGATCTGGCCCGCGATCAACAACACGTGATTTTGACTGATGCGACCGTTCAGTGAATGCAAGGAGAGCAAAATAAATAAATTCGGGCCATTAAAAAATCCCTCAAACTGAAATGTACAAGGCCTCGCCATCACTAACTCCGCGTCTATCCCGCGACGCTGTCAGGAAAAATAAGCTCTGATTGATTTGGACGGGTCATGGAATCACTGCGTTCAACCGGGTCCTAGAACAGGCGAATTCTAGACCCGTATCTACCTACCTACCTACACACGTCGAGCTATGGAGGGCTATCTCCGTTGAAGCGCCTAACCTTACCCTTATTTAGGCCGGCTATCTTTCTGTGCGACACCGGCGATGTTGTAGAAAGCTTTTAGGTGGAATTTCGGTCCGAGGGCCGTTGGTGCTACTCCAGGGCACGGACTGTCAACCCAGCATTAGATGGCGAGTTCGAATTTTAGTAGTTGTGAAGGCAAAGGCTGTTGGCGGCCGCGTCAAATACTTTGGAGACCTTGCAGCCCGGCAAGTGTTTTGATAAACTTGAGAGACATAATCGTTAATGTTCAACGAAGAATAGCCCATGTTCACGTCCGGTCAGTCATGTGAGACATGTCACCTAACTAATTCTTCTTCGTCTTCTTCAATTGGATCCGGCTCTCCGAACTGAGGTTTCTAATTACCATTTCATCCTTGTAATCTCGGTTTGAATGCCTGAAATATTCAGGAACGTGTCAAGGTGGCTCAAAAAGTTGTACATACCTAGAGCTAAATTCCGACTTTGGCGGTCAACTCCTGCCCACAGCAACAGCGCGGCCGAGAATCCGGATTAACGGTACCTAAAGAATATAGAAAATGCGGATGCGGGCGCCGCGCTGTGGCGCTTTGTGGGGGCGCTAGATGATGATGATGATGATAACGAGGACCTCGAAGAAGATCCTGATGCAGTAGATCAATCCGACTCGCCTCATGGTTTGAGCCGGGGAGACCAATTTTGCCGCGGACAAATCATGCATCTTTTGTTCCGCCCCTCACCGCAAACAGATTCTCAAAATCCATATCCGGCACTTTGCGAGCATCTGTTCTTTCCCAATCGCACAGGTGGGACCCGAACTTCAAAACAGGTACTTTATGATGCAGTGCATGAGATGTAATGGTATTGTCATCAGCGTGGTCTGCAGGGTTACATGTGGGCTGCATTGTATTGTCTTGCAAAGTATAGACTCTGGCGCAAGCAACTGAGCCAACTTTTATTGGGCAGTGGCGCACCACAATGACCGCGAGAATTTCAGGCGCTAGCTGAAGCACGAGACACTTCAATATCCTTCATCCCCGACTAGACAAATTAATTTATCTGATCATCACGGACGTCGTTATAGCTTCCAAAGCAAAGATGCAGATCTTGATGAAGGTTACCGACCTGGAAGACCCAAACCACTTACCCTATGGCAGAAGGGTTTCCAGGTGATGTGAAAGCAGTTTTCATTGCGTCAACTCGGAACACGTCAATATAAAATCGACCTTTTCACTGGCTCTGTTGGTGTTGGGGACCGAAATACAATGCTTTCTCACTTTGCGAGCATCTCGTACAGGCTGTTCACCCACCAGAGCTCGCATTTCTTCGCGAGGTCACTCGCCGGCAAGTTTTCCCATTTTATCGGCACGCACTTCTCAAACCAAAGGACAGATCGGAACTTGGTTTTGGCGAACTAGATGGTTCTATCTCAGATGGAAATATTGTGGCCGATACCAAGGTAATGAAGACGCCAGACGCGTCGCGAAGAGGGTCAAAGCGAAAGAGAGGAGATCCAGTTGCGACCGATTCTGTTGGTATGTCAGGAGATGTGGAAAACCCATTCATCTTCACGTCTTCTTCGGTCCACGAGGATGAGGAGCAAGATGATGTGAGTTGATATACCGGTCGACAGAAGTTCTTTTTTGTGCTGATGTTTCTCTGGGGAGGCAGTGTGCGTGAGTTCCTGGAACGGCATTTTATCGAACTCCCGAAGGCTGCAGATTTGATTGAAGAAAAACTTGCAACCCCCGGGCCTTCCAAACTGTGGTTGAAGTCGATGAAGAACAAGAACATTGGTGGAGATGTATCAAAAATGGTTCATGATATTCAACATTTCAAAATCACAGGAAAAATTAGTCGCAACACATGGACCGAAGGCGGAAACAAGAAGTCGGCCAGATATACGTAGAATACGATGGGATATGTCACTCCTGATCGTGCCGAACGTGATTGCGATGACGTGGACGTAGAAATCCTTTGATGTAAATATACACCGGATCCAGTAGAGGCCATTTCTTCTGTGCCGAACTATAAGTCTTGTCTACAGCTTCGCCGGCGTTGCAGATAAGGACTTGGTTGCGGAAAGAGGCGAGATCACGGCGATCACCTAGTCACGTGTTTTGCGCAACACCGTTGGGTCAATAGCGTTTAGTGAGATGTGGTGAGACGTCTCGGCATAATCGGAGTTTTCCGAGGCCTTGGACGCAGTGAATAACTGTAAATCAAGCACTTTCACTCTAACACAGCCAAATTTGATCTAAGCACCGTAAATTTCGAAGCCGAGCTCCATCGACCTACTGATCTGTCAAATCCAAGACTTCCCTAATAAAATTTTAAAGAAAGTGCTTTCTCTCCCTTCACCTTCACTCTCGTCCGCTCACATAAACGGTCTCGAGGCAAAGGAAAAACCTGATTTCCGCTCATTGAAGAGCTCAGAGATGATATCTGGCGACAATTGTCAATGAGTGAGCCTGAGTTGTTGAAAACGGAACTCTTTTTGTGCTCAGAGTGAAATCATTACAAGGGGAAAATATCAACATTTTTCTATGGAACGCAGTGGCTACAAGTATTTCCTCATCCACTCGACGGTTGCCTTGAACGCCCCCTCCTTCCCAGCCTTGATTATGGGGACGTTGACATCGCCGCGGACCGCAAACCCATGATCGCAGCCCACGAAGTACTCGCGCTTGTACCCAGGTTCGAAATTAGCGAAAATCTCATCTGCCTTGGTCTGCGCGTCAGGCCCGAACTGCCAGTCCGTCTCGCAGCTGTTGATGAGCAGAGCCGCTTTCGATGTCGCCGCATATTTCTAGACCGGGAGGTACGTCAGCAGAACAAGATGAATGTGCGGGGGACGTACCTCAAGGTCGCCAGGGACGTTGAGGAACGACGGGTGGTGCGCTGACCCTGCGCAGATCACATTATCGAGTGCGAGCTGGACGACGTAGTAACCCCCCATGCAATACCCCGTTGCGCCGAATCTGGTTACTCCGTCAGCCTTGAGTGCAGCTACCACGCGATCGATAGGAGGACGACAATGGGCTTTTGTGTGGTTGGCCAGCCACCCGTCCATATCAAAGCCTTGCTGCGCCGGGTAAGTAAAGAAACTCATGGATGGGAATGTAGCGCTGACCGACGGACGATGCATGGTGCCAACGGGGATGGAGCCGCCCCGGTGGTAATCCATGATGACGGTCTGTGGCCTCGAATATCAACAGTGCGTCTGGCGTGGCGTTACCAGGCACGAACCTTGAACCCGTTGCGAGCAAAAGCGTCCGCTAAGAGCTACGTCGAATCTCGCTATCAGTTCGGTCTCCGGGCAATGTGACTAGATTCTACCCTGTTGTTGACCAGCGTAATGCCGAAAGCATCCGTGAGGTAGAGGAGGACTTTGTCCTTTTCATAATCACAGGTAGGAGTTGCGACGTAGCACTGGACGCCGTCGATGACCTCATGTTTCCCTGCCCCCATGTGAGTTTCCAATGCCACGAACAGCGGTCCGCAAAACCTTCGGGAGTTCCATCGTGGATGACGCCTGCGTCTCTCGTCAGTTGAATAGAATATCAAGGAGAAGTAGAATTCTTGTTGCCCTCACCCTTGACGCAGTCGGTGCACAAACTCATTTTGGATTCGTAGATTGTGGAGCGGCTGGAGGACTGTGGGATAATCGCGTTCGCTTGCAACACTTTATATAGTTTTTGGGTCGAACTCAATTGAGAGTCCTTCAACACGCAATGGTGTTATTAGCCGGTTCTAAATCGTTTGATGGTCGGAACGTCACTTTTGTGTCACGTAATTTCCGAAAACCACAGTTTCGGGTGAGAGGACTTCGGAAAGAATATTTGGTTCCGACTGGCTGAATGAACCCGTGAGTAGATTGGCATGACCCCGATTGTTACGCCTTGCGCTGATGGATGAGCCACTTGGTCTTTCAAATTGAAAGTTGCGCACCTTCCGTAATGATCTTGCCATCCAGCGATGTGCTAGACCACGACGACGGCACAATATAATCTGGCATGTGAACATCGGATAAATCTCTTGATGAAATTGAACGCCAAGACGACTTGGCTCCAGAGTCTTACGGATAATCTGCCTGCCATTAATTGTGCCCGTCCTTGTGCGTAGCTGTCTACTGAAGGAGTGTGAATTCAATGCTGCATTATAAGTACCTGAAGTTTTGCTTACATTGGGCGAGCTCTACTCAGAGGCATGGGGTAAAACCTGTGGGGTCTGGGAGTCAGGTTTGTTTGGTGTGGGGGTCCAGGGACGAAGGTATATTACTTAGCTTGCTTGACATTAAGAATGAACACGGGTACACCCGCGGGTACCTTCGGGCCTACCCGTACCCGGACCCGCAAAAACCGTACCCGAGTGCGGGTCGGGTCTAAAACCCGTACGAGTTACCCGCGGGTCCTCAGCGCACCCACGGGTCCCCAAACCCGTGGCAATGCTTGTATGCCGGAATATTTCCTGGAACCGGCGTTTGTTATTCGGACCGGCGTGTAATGCTACCTACCCACCCACCAAGGAAAAGCATGGTAACGTCACTTCTATGTCTCGTAATTTCTGTAAACCACAGTTTCGGGGGAGAGGACTTCGGAAAGTGTTCCGGTGTTGTGAGAATTCGCGTGATTGTTGTCGTGTTGTTTGTTTCGGCGTTTTCAAGCTTTTTTTTAGCGTTGTTTGATATTGTACAACACCACAACAAAAACGTCAAAAATCTGATGCATGATGTAAATTGAACCTTGAATCCCCGGCAGAGATCCAGCTTCTTCTCGATCAAGGTCTCGACAGAAAACTTGGAGATGAATTCAATAGGGTCTCGACCCGTCCGTCTGCTGGGACGGCCGCCGCAAGAAAGGGCCGTTTTTGGACAGGTAAAAACGGGTCTTCCCATCCTGTCAAATCAAAGCTGCATGGGGTTCAGCTCTTTTGCCGAAATTAAAAGGCTGTGTTGAATAGCGCAGGAAGAATTGAAAGAGGAAGAGCAGAGAAGACAAAAGGAGAATGGGCATATGGAGGAAAACGGTGGGAATGGTTGCCCAGAGCAAAATCGTAATTTTCGGGGTCGTGCGAGCAGAGAATTACATTTTTGGGCGCGCTTACGGAATCCTGGGCTAGCTCTGAGACGGAAAAAAAAACTATCGAACCCAGCCGAAATTACCGCGGACAAAAATTGACCTGTCCGAAAACTTTCTTACCTATAGTGCGGTCTATTTAATCACCGCTACTCTGTGTCAACTGTTATTTCTCATGCAGAAAAAAAAAAGATTTTTTTTTTTCACTCTTGACAAAAGCTCAGTTTAACCAGAGGAAACTTTGCCTAAGATAAGTTTTTATTTGGGTCAAAATTGAGTGAGTAATGAAATTTCAGTCTGCCCAAATTGGGACTCCCCATTAGATCAGCCTTCCTACGCCTGCGCGTCAGGATCAAAAACGCCTCTATGAGAATTGGACCGCCTAGAACCAAATTTACAGATACACAATAAGTCCCAATACCGCCTTCCTTTGGTGCAGAGAGGTATCATCTGCGACTGGGTACTCGGCCACCTTAGCATGTTTGACCTCAAATCCACTCTTGGAGGCCGGTAGGTACGGGTGTATGGGTCTGAGCCAAGGGTATGTATCCTAGGAGTGAGCCTAGGCATTTACTGCGAATTTGCATGCCCATTCGCAGCTCACTGAATTTTCTTTTCGGCGGTATCCCAAAGGGACAACAAACGGGGTACTCGGCCACCCAGCTATTTCGTCCTTTACACTGACCCCGGTGCAGTCCAAGTTATCCAAGGAATATAAGTACACGATTATATACACTGAATCGGCACATCTGAGGTATATGAGGCCCATAATAATGTCCCTTTCAAGCCGAGTACAATGTCTGAAAGGGTGGTGTGGACTGAAAGACTTGCCTTGAAAAGCATAGAATGTATTGAGAGCCCAAATAAAACGATAGGAGACTCTATAGAATGTAGTAGGACACACCTATTACTAAGCGCTGTCTCCCACATATCATAACCCCTCCAAGAAAATCGATCTTTACATGCGAGTGCAATTCCTTGGTTTGGGGTAGTGGTTGGCCGTGAAGGGGAAGTCGGACACCGAAAATCAGAATCAGTCTATAAGAATGCTGGGTGAGATGTTAACAATACACACACCTGTCCCCAAGTCCGTCATAAAGACGGGTTGTTCGCAAGAGAGGTGCCGGATTGGACCACTTATGATCAGGTCGAGATGGTCTTGGCGGAATCACGAGGTGAGAGAGAGAATTATCTTGAGAAAATTATCCAACTCATTTACCCAAATGAAAGGATGAACATGAACCCAAAACCCTGTGAATCATTGAAGAATTGGTGAAGAAAAGGGCAAAAGACAAGTACAGGGCCATTCGGAGGAGATAAGAAATGATGTACACACACCAACATCTTGATAAAACAGCTCCAACAGTTTTTGATCACCGCATCACTTGGGCTCAGATTTTTACATACAGTGTCCTTGAAGATCAGGCTCCATCCCACAGGGGCCAAATCACAGGTTTCAGCCTTCTATTACGCAAGTGGTCGGGTACCTAATGTGGCCGGAAAAGCAGTCGCAGATAATACACTTAATCTTTCCCGGCTTTAGACCGATTTGGGACTAGTCCCAAGGTAGTGGTGATTAAGTGAACTGCACCATAGCCTCGGAAGGGATAGACAGGGGTCTTACTCGAGGTATGCTATTTAGGTAACGATGGATTGATGCTCGATTTCATATTTTCTTCCCTCCATGGGCAACCCACGATCCAACGCCTACAGCAACGGCGCGTCACCGCCCCCCTCACGGTCGGACTTTTGGAAGGCTCCTACACCTCAGCAATCGAGCAATTTTCGCGGGCTCGGAAGATCTGGCCAAATCCTCTATGGTGTCATGTTATCTATGCCCAGCGTGCCTGTTGCGAAGGTCATCGCAGCGGTAGGGGCCGATTTTTGCTGGATCGTGGGTCGCCATTTCAACTTTGCTGGTATCTGCATGGATCATTCATTACACCGCTGTAGGACCAAGAGCACACTCCCTGCTCGCCCGACCTCATGATGCAGCTTATTCAGATGCTCATCCACGAGAGTGGGGGAAAGACCATTCCTATTGTGCGCGTGCCGAGCAAGACGTCTTTCGAATATATGGTGCGCTCCAATAACTGTGTTGCGAAATTGAACATTGGTTTATCGAACGATAACCTAGGTGTGGTGTCTAAATGCCGACGCGGGGGGGATCGTCGTCCCACACGTAGAGACTGAAGCGGAAGTCGAGGCGATCGTCGCAACGTGCCGATACCCGTGCGTGGTTCCCTCCCCTCTGCTTCAGACTGACCGTTGATTTAAATCATTCTACTCAGTCCCCTGGGCCACCGCTCCGTCCAGCCCTTCCAGTTCGTACGTCTCGTCGCTCATTCCCGCCTGCTAGCTACCTAACTACCACCATGACCTTTCTTTTACATACTCCTTTTAATTTTCTTACACCTAGATCCCCGGCGTAACGGACACCGTCCCGGAGGGCGAATCGCTTTTCTCCATCGCGAACAAAAATGTGGAAATCATTCCCCAGATCTAGTCGCTCGCTGGCCTGGACAACGTGGAGGCGATCATGCAGAACCCGGCCGTGGATATGGTTATGGTCGGCGGTGAGTCTCCCTTTCCATTTGTGCCCGCTTTGGTCGTTTGCACTCTCCCTGTGGTAGCCAATATCTGATTCATCTATATGAACCCGCAGCTAGAGACCTCCGCGCAGAGATGGGCCTGTTTGGATTGACCGGCAGTGAGCCTGAATATATCAAGGCGAACGAGCGAATTATCGCCGCTGCCAAGGTCAATAAGATTCCGCTCATGGCTTTCACACCGCGCCAAGATATGTTGAAGCAACGGATCCACGAGGGATTCACAGTCTTGATGGTATCGGCTGATTTCTTAACACTCGCGCTAGGGACAATCGGCGACCTTGAAAGGGCGAAGAGTATTGCTGAGGAGCATGCTCACAGTTGCGACGAGACCTATTAGCGTACTTGTACGAAATCATCCAAAACTTGTAGAGATGCGGTCGACCAGTATAGTCTCTCCAGACAGACAAACTATATGAAACTTCTACCTCGCAATATAGCTACCACTATTCGGATTTTTTCCCTCGCGCAGGTTCGTTCGAGGTTCGCCTAAATGCGATGTATTTACCCGCTTCCTCGGACCCACCGATCCCAATTTTCTACAACTGCTCGACCTGGATGTCGATTAGCACTTTTTTCACATAGCCTAGTACAATTCATCCCGCGTATCAAGTGTTGAACCATTGACAATAGGATTTTTGTTTCGTGCATTGAATTGGTGACAAAACGTTCTCGGCTGTTGAGCAACGCCAGTTCGAATGCAATGTCTAGTTTTCCTGCGCAAAACAAGCTCCTCACAACGGAATTATACATATTCTGCCTCGCTGAGGTGAAGACAACCTACGGAAACCCCAATGACCCATCAATGGGCTTTTTCATCTTGTTGAATATTCTACTTCCAGACGCTGTGGTGCTATCAACTGGGTATAAACAAGTGGGAAAACTCATATCAAAACCTGAATAATAATCAGATAGTTAACTTGCAAGTTGAAAATTTTGAGTTTCACAATGTGTTGAGTGAAAGGCTGGTCAAATGCTATGTTGGATTTATGGTTGTTAAATCCCATCAACATAATTTGGATGAGGTTCCTTGCTTGGGGTCACCATGTAGCAGCACGATATAGTACGACCGTGAAATTCAACCACAGAGTTTTGTGAGCATTGAGAACAGAAGACATCAAGCGAGCAGGAAAAACGGGCGGCCAGAGCGGTGGGAGATAGACTGAGACAGTCCTGCAGTTGTGTCCAAGAGCGAGACGGTGTGAAGTGGTGCCCCAGAGGTTAAGAAAACCGGCACACAGCGGTGCAACACCGGCGCGGGTGGATACGACACAGGCGCAGAGTGACGCATAAGCGGCGCAGAATTGAATGTTGCGATTGACGTTGAACTTGCGTGGGTAGGTCACACTGACGCTGTGCCACTGCGCATATCGGCGCTGACTGACACAAACCAAAAGTGAAACTGACGTTGCAAGCAGCAGAATTGACGCGGCGCGGCGCTGGATTGACTCTGAAAATCGGCGCAGACTGGCGCTGTGACGTCTGTGATGCTATCACATTGACGTTTCACTGACGCAGATTGACGTTGCACAACTCTTTTTTGTACGTTTTTCAAGACCTCAACACTGAATATATGCTTGTATTACGCTCGCAAATGATGTATCGGTGACCCACCTTGCTGCCCACCAAATTCGGGAGATCGGAGATGGCAGTCGCGGAAGTTCAACACTGACACAAAATTAAACTGACGCAGACTGACCTTAACGTCGGTGCTGCGTCAAATCTCCTTGCCCTTGTTAAACGGGTACTTTCGTTGTGCCTCTTCAACCACAGACCACAGTATGAAGAAGTTGCCAATTTGGAGAACAGGGAGACTGTCTGACCTCGTTTATGATGTTAGCTGGCTAATATCGAACCTTTTTAGGCTCCTTCGCAGTGATTTTGCGAGTCGCTGATTTTCCACTACCCCAAATTTTCTCGCTTCTGCGCATCATCAGGATCATTTGACAAATAGGAGACATTCCAGGGATCTGAAATTTCCGCAGGATGCCCTGAACGGCTAAACGAAAGCGAACTTGGGTTGTAGTATACATCCGCTAGCCTGGAATGAATCAGGGTCCGAGTGCTGTGGCGGGAAGTTACATACGGTGATGCTATCCTCTTGCCGGAATCCACCAATGGAAGTGGATAAATTAGCATGCCATTGTTAACCCAAAACAGCCCTGATCAATCGAGACACACCATTTTGAACTCTTGGGTGGATAGTCACAGAACATCAGGACATTTGCGCCTCCCCCGATTTCAGTCACGGATATTGGCTCGGGCCGGCTGGTTTAAGTAGTTTCTGAAGGCAGCTTGCCAGGAAGGTCTACAGCATGTGTATAACATGGTTTCGAGCGCAAAATACATGCACGGATTCGATGCGGTACAAATTTCTTTTCTCGAACTTTAGTATCCGCACTTTATTTCATAATGCGGAAGAGAAAAGAGTTGTGATAAGGACTTCGTCAAAACCGAGAGTCGCCATACGCGGGCGGGTGCAGCATAACTTGGCCTCCGTCGAGCGCCTCTGGCATCCCCGTCTCAAGCCGCTGCACCGACGCCGTGAGGTTCCGCACCTCCACCGTCAGACGAGCTAGCCCGCGCTCGGTTGTTATGCTTGTGGGGCTCTCACCCTCAGGCAGCGGATTTACGGACTTGTGTCTATCGCGCGTGGACGGTGCCCACCGAGACAGGAACGGCATCACGGCCGGGCCGGCGTCCTTTTCCTCCTCCCCTTCTGCCACCCCATTGTCAAGACCAAAGTCCGTGGTGAACCTCACTGGTGTAAGTCTGCGTCTAGCTGCAGCTCGCCGCCGACGGCAACAGCACACGACGATTGACAAGCCAACGAGGAGCGTGCCACCGAGGACAGCACCGATAATGGCGCCGACGGGAGGTTTGTTTGCGGTAGTGCTATTGGTTGAGAGGGAGGTCGATTGCGCTGTGCCCGTGCTCGACATCGATATAGTCGCGGGAGGGGAATACACATCTGAACTTCACCGGATTTTCAACTTCCAAGTGGGATAAAGCAAAGCTGGGAACTCACGTGTATATGGCGTAGTCGAAGTACAACTCCCATCCGGGCTTCATCTGCATCAATAGGGTGTGCGGGGCAGCAGGCAGAGCAGTGGTGTGGTACACGAGATGGTGGTACAGTTGCGCCGACTCGTTGGCGGCCCAGTTTCCTGCGGGGTGCCGTCGATGAGCGCGGTAAACCCCGAAGGCGCGGGCTCAGGACGCCCGGGATAGGCGACGAATATGTAGATGGCCGTGCCTTAGAGGGATACCGAAGTCAGTAAAGGTGAAAGAATAGGACGAAGGACGAAGGATAAAGGACTCACCATTGAAAGGAATGCTGATAGTAGGCGAGGAAGCGAGAGCCGGTGCAATATAGGTGACGGTGCCGTCCCATAGCAGATGACTATTGAACGCCGTGATGTTGCGTTCGAGCACTGGCGCGTTATACGTGATGACTGGGCTTGCATCGTCGATTGTGTAGTTTTGGATGGCGCGGGTGAGCAGGACGAAGTGAAGGAGAGTAAGGATCCACATTGCGTAGAGAGGGGTGTGCCCGAAGGAGAGACACGAGAGTTCAGCGTCGACCCTCACCGGCGAGGCTATCACGCAGTCTGCAGTCTGTCAATCAACAGTGGTTCTAACTTCTGACAGCCAGGAAGCCAATTCCACACGCAAGAATTTCTCATATGTTTCTGCTATGTGTCAAGAATCATGCAGCTTGGCAGCGCAAAGTTTGTATCAGTAACCTTGGAGTTGGTGGCCGCTTCGACGCTGCTGAAATTGCGAATTAGCCGTCAGAGAACGGTGAACGTCAAAAACAGCATCTAGCGATAGGCAGTTGGGAACAGCAAGCTGACGACATGGAAGTCCGCTCGGTATGGTGATTATGGAGGAACTAGCGTCCGCTATAATTGTATACGGAGTGGACAGGGGTTCCGTTGGGATTCTTCAACAGTTGAAATTCTAATCTGTCTCGCTGTGGGATTCGGACGGGATGAATGTTCCCTGGCGCATCACGATTTGCATTCACACGCTGTAGTTTCCGTCAAATTGCAGTCACAGATCGCTTTGGAGTGTTTGTTGGTCATTTTGAGGTGGAATTAGGACGGCATACGTATCTGTGTACAACATCAGGAACAGAAAGACATTTTTTTTCAAACCCTAGCCGAGTTGCCCATATGCAGGCGGGCACCGCCCCAGAGGGTCCCCACGCGTCCCTCCGGAATGTCTGTCTCGAGGCGCTGCACAGACGCCCTGTGCCATCGCATCTTCGCCCTCACGCGCGCAAGCACCTCCGCGTCCTCCGTAATCACAAATCCAGGCTCCCCAAAATCAGTCGCGGACGTGTGTTTCTGACACCCGTCGCCCTTCTCTCCCGTGCCCCTCCTCTCGTCGAATCCGAAGCCCGCAGCGTTGAAAATCCACGGCGCGTGTTTGCGTTTGCGCGCGCGCCGGCGACGGAGGAGGATGAGGCAGACCAGCATCACGAGGCCGCCAAATAACGCGCCGCCGAGGAAGGCGCCGATCATGGGGATTGCGGAAGGGTTTCCGGCGATCCTGATTATGGTGGTGATGTTACTGGAAGTCGCTGTCGCTGCGCCTGCGGCCTGTGAAGTCGCGCCGACATCAGGCGGCGTTCCACTGAGGGTCAGACCCGAAGCCGTAGCCGACACGGTACTAGTCCCGTCAGAAAGTGTTTGTGTGAGTCTGGAGATCGACACCGCTGTGGATGTTGAAGTTTCCGCGGGTTGTGTCACCGTGCTGAGAATATCGATGGTTGATGCATCCTCAGCTACCGTCAAGATAATCGGCGGCGTCGAGATTGTCATACTGGAACTCTGCGGTATGGTCCCAGAGCTCGACGCCGCGTTCGTTGCCGACGTCGGAGATTCAACTGGAGGATCCACATTCGACCTTTACGAATACTGCATCAACCCTGCGATTTAAGGCAGAGAAAATGAGGAGCACTCACGTATACACTGCATAATCAAAGTAAAGCTCCCACCCCGACATTATTTGCATCACGAGCGTGTGCGAGGCGTCGGGGAGAGCGCTGTTGTGGTACACCAGGTGGTGGTACAGGAGCGCGGACTCTTTAGCGGCCCAGTTGCCTGAGGGAACGCCGTCGATGAGTACATTAAACCCCGAAGGTGCTGGCTCGACGAGCCCAGGGTAGGCGACGAATATGTAGATGGCTGTGCCTGAGTAAGGAAATCAGGATAGATTTATTCGAAGGACACCTATGATGCGAAAGGGACGCACCAGTGAAGGGAATAGTTATCGTAGGCGAGGAATCGGGAATGGGTACGATGTACGTGACGGTACCATCCCACAGCAGGCGGCTATCGAACGCGGTGATGTTGTGCTGTAGTGTGGCGTCCTTGTATGTGATGAGCGAGCTCGCGTCATCGATCGTAACGTTGTGGACGGCACGCGCGAGGCGAGAGAGGACCAAGGCGAGGAGGGCAAGTATCCACATCGTGAGCGGCGGAGTGCGGAGCCAGGGGCTCGATACATGCAGCGAGCTTAACTTGCGAGCATTTCTGTCAGTCACAATCACCGCTGGGACCAGCTGTTGCCCGTCTACCGCTCCCATCTGGATGTCAACGGTAGGATCTACGAATAGATACTATTAGAAGCTCAAAAGTAATCGCTTCCCAGTTCATGTTTATTTTGAGAGCTGGAATCATCGAGGTTTGGTCGGCGCGCCCTCGAGTCTGCGACGAAGTAGACACGGTCCAGAATTCAGCTGGCCCAAAGGTTCATGTGCATGTGGTCGCAAGATAGGCAGTTGCGAACAGACACTGGACAGGGAAGTTCTGCAGCCAATCGTGTGCGGAGTTCTCGAAGGATTTCTTCTCCCACCATCATCTTCAGTTCTTTCGGAATTCCGTCGGATGTCGAGCCTGCGACTGATTGATTCAGAGGTGGATGCGTCTTGCACGGGTGAATATGAGCTCACTGTATCGCTCGATTCCGCTTGGAATAAGTTGTGGACCTGAGAACGATGGAGACGGCAAGATGCACATGAGGGCAGGAAGACGCGGCGCTAGGCGCTCATCATCAATCAAGTGGCGATGCGACGGCATCAGCGGGCCGAAGACCTTCTGCTCTTGACCTTGATCTGCACCAAGATCACTGTCTCTTCATACACTCTTGCTTGTTGAGATACGTTATTCGTTTCATCTGCACTGGATCATGTTCCTTGCATTGCAGCTCTTTCTCTCCGTCACACTTGCTTCCAAGCCTGCTGCGAAGAATTGGCGGCCCGTAGTGTTGCCGCGGCTCAAGCCGTCACATCCAGTCACAGCTCACCATTTGTGCTCCCATCTGAGTATAATGATACATTGTACTCAAGTCAGTATTTAGAGATGCTCGGGGGAAGCATAGGAACGATTTAAGATACTTAATGGGCATGACATGCTTTGCTGGTTATTGCAAGGGGCGAATACCGAACGGCTCGGATCACGGCTTGAGCCGTGAGCCGCGGCCAAAAAGGCTCGATCTTTTGCCTCATAGCGCACCATAAATTATAGATACAACATATGTTACTTGGGAAGAAATAAATCAAACAGTATTGGCAAGATGTCGTACAACATGGATATCCGCCAAAACCTTGCAGGAGTACAGTGGAAGCCGAGCCATCGTCGAAGCCGGTCTGTCACGCGAGCCGAGCCGCGGCAACACTATTGGCGGGTGGGAGTTGCGCGACGCGTAATTTTTTCTCGATTGCTCCGGTGCTGGCGAGCTCAATCCATGGGGACTGTTCCCAGTACCTTTTCTCTCTGGTGTTCCAAGTCATTGGCCTCATCCTCGAGGGCTCGAGGAGGAAGACGAGGGCGATACCCAAAACAACAACGAGGATATTGCGCAGTCGCCCACATCGCCGAAGCAGGAACCTCAAGTGCACCAGCAAAAGCGCGCACGCAGCGCGAGCACGATCAGCACGCCCGGCTCCGCGCACGGGCCTAGTACCGTCGCTGTATTTTACGGCCCCGCGCCCACTCCCATCCACGGTAGCGGATTCGCATTCGCCCTTACCGTTAGAGCCGCTGCCGCATTCATCCTTGGGAGGATGAGACGGGCCTCCGACGCCGCCTGCGAGTGCGGGGGCTATGGCTATGCCCATGCGTCACGCCGCGGTGGGGATGTCGATGCAGGTGCAGATGGGGACGCCGCTGAAGAGGTATGCTGCTGAGGGCGGGTATTTTGCCGCTGGGGCGCGGCGTACGATTTGGGACGGGGACTCAACGGAGAGGAGAGTCTCCTTCTCGGCGGCGTGCCTGGCGCCGGGATGAGGATGGGAATGGGATGGGCGGGTGTGAATGCGTCGCACCCTGTGTTCCACCTCCAACAGCAGCAGGCGCTTCGGCTGAGGGAGGTGTAGGATCAGCAGTAGCCGATGTTGATGTGCGGGGTGTCGCTGCAGATGGGGAGACAGATGGGCATCAGCGCAGGCAAGGGAACGGGCCCGGTTATGGGCGTGAGGGTAGGCAGGCTGCCGTTTGGCGTCGCGCCAGGGCAATGCTTGCACCAGCCTCCGCGTTGCTGAGGCTGAACGTTGCTTCCTTCCCTTCCCTTGCGCCTCTCTTTCTTTGTCTGCTTTTTTGTTCCTTCATCTCGCCTTCGCTTCCTCTTTCTCTGCGCCTGCGCGGTAAGTAGAGCTCCTTTATACCCCCCTCTGCAAAGCACTGCATTGAATCTGCATGCAGTAATTACAGCAAGAGTTACAAATCTGGAAAGCAAAACGAGCACATAGTTCTTCTTCACGCAACACTAACTAAATTCTACAGGTTATGCACATCCTTAATAGTTCTCCACTGGTGACCAGGCCAAAGCGCATTCGCACTCCCAGCAGCGTCTGCGCCGGTTCCCTCCGCTTGCTTCGCCTCGTTCCACCCCGAGCTCAACGCCCCTCGGTCCGCAAGAGAGAGCAGCTTTGTCTTCCCAGGTTCACCCGAGATCTCGTCCAAGTGTTCGACCGAGGTTTTGAAAAGCGGCCCGAGCTCGGTCAGCGTCGTGCGGTCGCCTTCGAGTCGGAAAATGCGGTTCTCAAGCTCGGCAGGCGAGAGTGTCGTCAAGACGTGCGCTACAAATCCTGCGCCGGTGTTTGGCGCGTGAGCCACGCCCTTCATTCGATTGGACGCGTACACATACCTGCAATGTCCCCGAGAGCCGTGAACGACACGGGTGCCTCTCCTGTGCCTACAATTCTGATTTTGCCGTAGTTAGAATACCCGACGAGCCACGGGATGTTTTCAGTGAAACCGCCGGTCTAGAGATCGCGAGTCAGTCCAGTGGAATTTTAAGACGTCGTGAACCTACGTAAAGCCTCGCAGAAGGGATCCCGAGGGCTTTCAGAGACTCTACAAGCTCATGAGCTTTTGCCGCAAAACGCATTATGTAAACACTCTACACACCTGCGAGCCGGTTCTTGAACCCAAGGGGGCCCTCCGTGTAGCCTTCGGTGGTCATCCCGTATTCGGACGGCACGAACAGCTTCACTGCCGCAAGTTCGGCGGCCTCTATAAGTGCTTTGTGCGTCTTCTCAGGTGCCGCCACTACATTGACAGTCGACAACACAACGTCAACCATGTGCTGTTTCAATACCGCAGCGACGGCTCCGGCGTTGTTGAAGTCGACCTTCACCACTTGGACCCCCGGCGGGACCGTTTTGTCTGCGGATTCTGGCCGTGCGAGGAGGATTACTGAAATGTTATTGGCGGCAACAGCGAATGATTTGTATCCGGACATTCTGAGTATTGACTTGGGGTGGACTGGCTTTTGAGATTAGAGATGGATCTTTATAAATTACAAGCGGTTCCTGGGTCGCTTCGCGACCCAGGACCCCCTTCTGCATCAGTGTTGATTTTCAGCAGACTTTACAGTCTAGTTATTTACAGGCCTGGAAGTGGTAGATGAGTCGAAATTGTGAGGAGAAGGCTTCAGACCGCCATACTGTACGTAATTTCATGAAGAGAAAAACCCAGGAATGGATTGAGGTTGATATTCAGTGAAAGGTTCTGAGGCTTGATAGACTTCAATTGACAACATGTACTGAAATTCATGTCAAGCATGATGCATTCTTTAGCCGGTCGGAAAATCGGACTGGAAGTGAACAGTTGAGCTGCATTCAATTGATTCTTGTGAAAGATTGCTTGAGTTGAGCGCAAAGCTGACAATTATTCACCATAATGACCTGAAAATACACCCTCGGACGACTGAGCATCATCAATTTTTAGTGATTGATTCCTTGAGTTGCAGAGTTCAGTTGATTATATCGATGTATGACGCCGCTTAAATGGATCAAGCAAGCAGGTCGATTTATAGTGATTGATTCCTTGAGTTGCAGAGTTCAGTTGATAATATCGATGTATGACGCCGCTGAAATAGATCAAGCAAGCAGGACACTCGCTATCGGAGCTACACGGGAAAATTGACACTTGCCGTGAGAATGGATCTCGTTTATCTGCGCAATGGCCGCTCAACGGACGAAATGTGGCGAGATTAGCGCCTGTGGTGTACGGGATGCCGAAGGCGGCAAGGGGATATGAGCGCTTGCCATGGGAGCATCCAGAGTTTGGGTGCCGTGTAGTTCCAGTGGCGTGCGAGGGCCCACAGTCTCGGTTACAAAAGACCATATGCAGGGCGTCAAAGGCTTCGGACAGACACCCGTTATTTTATAAAGAGAGAGACATGCGGCTGCTCGGCCGCTCCGCGGTCTGACATCCTCTTCTGTGGAGTTGATAATCACCTTTACCTACTGGATGAATGGAAGACTGACCCAATGACGGAAGTATATTTGAAAGCTGGTGGGAATTGCCCGGCAGTGCCGGACGCGGCATCAGCCTCGAATCCAAGCTGGTATCAACGGCTGGATTGGCCATCTGTTTCTGTAACTGCAAGGATTGTATCGAAATACACGGCCAAACGGAAATCTTGTGAAATCGTAAGATCGGTTGACTTGTAATTTCGTATGGCAGGTCTTTTAACGTTCTCTTATGAGCTTGTCTCGCCAACGGCGATATCACCACTGGACGTTAACCGCCGTTAACCGGTGTCTGGAACAAAGCGCGTACGCCAGAAGGTCCGTGCGCGGCCAACGTAAGACCACGTGCATGTTGGTAGCAAGACGGCTCTTGCTTCCCGCGCCCACCCACCTTCTCACTTTCCAGTGTCTGCCGTTGGTCCGCCTGTCCTGAGTCTTTCCCCTAGGCTCCCACTTATTTCAAGGCACATCTATATGGGTCAAAAGTCAAATATGAAGACCTTCAAGGCAATCTCATTCAGACGCTCAAGCACAGGGATCTCTTCAAGATTTCTTCTGACTGCAAAAAGCAAAAGTTGGTATCTCCGAACTTGCAAACGACTCGGAAGTGCAAGGTGTTTTGAAGTCCAAGATGTTTTCAAGGTTATGTGATCAAGCACGGCGTCAAGAGAGAACAAGACGCATCAAGCAACATTCAAGTTAACGCAATCAAGCAAGATGCAACGGCCTCAAATTTTGTGCTTGGTACCCTGGCTGCATTTCTCACCGTTTTCTGGATGATGCACTTCTCGTTTTATCTGTGGTCTGCTTGCTATCCGCTGCTCAGTAACCAGTTAAGTCCGCGAGCCAGCCAACGTAGTTTATTATTTTTCCCTTCACTATAGCATTGAAAATATATTTTATGACTTGACTCTCTATCGTTTGAATTGCTGTCGTCGAATATATGAATAGGGAGCGGGCGGGGTGCAGCTTTTCTGCTGGCAACACCGGAGAAATATCCCGAAGGGGCACGTCAATTCTTAACAAAATCTGAAGTTTCAGCTGTCTTAAGAATTCTTAACCGGTCTCCGTTGTCGATTTCAGTAAGGTAAACAGTGTGAAATCATAGATGTGCAGAAACTTAAGAAAGCGCTAAGTTAATGGTGCAGCCGTGTAACAAGCGGAATTCTCTTTAGCCGCATTGCCTTGAATTGAGTGGTCTTGAACTTATCTGCGTTGCCTGAGCTTTTCAGAATAACCGTAGCGCAGTATTCGGCAACTTGATCCGAGAGCTGAGTTGGCAGAGTTTTAAAAAGCTTTGGATGCTTAATTTTATAAAGAGGGTGACATATGCGAGTCTCCGTGCCTGAAGTACGTATAGGTTATGTCAGTAAGATCAATGGCGGACTCGGAATCAAGGCGGAATCCAAGAACTCAATTGAGTGACTAAAAAGAATTTCGAATATTGACTAACCCAGCGAGTGCTTACTAACATTGGCGGTCCAGTGACATTAGACGAGTTACGCGAAAGGACAGAGGTATATTCAAGGTATATCCACGAGCGCCCGGAATCCAAGAACTCAATTGGAGTGACTAGAAAGAATTTCGAATATTGACTAACCCAGCAAGTGCTTACTAACATTGGCGGTCCAGTGACATTAGACGAATTACGCGAAAGGACAGAGGTATATGCGCCCTATCTGTCCCATCCTCTATTATCCTGATGCTCGAGGCCTCACAACGTGCACTCGCCGATATTCCAAAAAAAGCCCATCATGCTCGAGCTCAAAAGCATGAGAGCGAGGGTTATAGAGAGAGAGAAAGAACAGAAGGGAGGATAAATAAGCAGGAGCCTCGGTCGTTGCCTGCGTGGTGTGTCCCCACTAATGTCTGTAGTCCAGACTTATTTGCGTTCTCGGCCTGAAAACTTGCCGAGAATGTGCAATTTCCGGCGTCTTTTCATAGCCCCAGATAGCTTGCTCAGAGTGGCTCATACTGGCGGTAAATGTTTCAGGCCTTGGATCGACAAGGATTCTTCTAACAACAAAACACACCCATTCCCATCCAAAACGCCAACCAAGAGAAGTATAGTGCATTCCTGTACACACCAAGATTTTTCAAGCAGCATCTATGGCTGTGGGTGCAGATTTTCGCTGCGCATTCCGTGTGGTTGCTTTACGTCTTGTCGTAAAATAGAGGGGAATAAACTCGTCTATCCAACGAGAATACATGCCGGTATTTATACCTCTCTGGAGAGCAATAGATACTCGAACAATAAATAACATAATAATGCGGAGTTCAAACTTCCTGGCTCGTAGAACAATGGGTGACGCGTTGCGACGCGTCCCAACGCGTCTCAGTTCTATGGCAGTGCTCTGGACGCGTCAGCGACACGCGCATTCCACGTCGTCCGCCTACGAGGCTCTGGCGGGTTGACACGTTGCCTCTGACCTCCGATTCCAACACGTCTCAATTTCGTTCCATCGTCGTTATCTAAGAGAAACCGAGATTGCGGGAATTCAGCAAGCTGCCACGCGAGCTTTCGAAAGCGAGGCAACGAGGATACCGAAGTGGTGTTTTTCTTAGCAAAACGAGAAAAGGCGAATGAAGACATGATGAAACAGAAGATCCGTGGTCGGGATAACCAGCTTCTGAGCTGTGGTCTTGTCATTGAACGGCCTTCGCCATGAGAGTGAACCTTCAATGTAATTAAATGGGCCGAGTCATCATTTTGCAAGCAGTACATCGAGGAACCCAGTAAGATAAATGGTTACCTGATGGCATCGAGGTCAAAAGCTTGTCTTCACAGCTGTGACAGAAGGGAAGACTCTTCATTATGTACGGTAAAAATATTCTGATTATGATGGCATCGAGTGAGGTCAGTAACTCGACAGCCTGGAGCACGTCCGAGGCCATGCACGACCAATGGCCGAGGCAATGCTCCTCCGAATGAAATTCCCTCTTTAGCGAGACATGCTGTACAATAAATTAGTTATTTGTACCGCAAAACGGAATGGTGAAACTATAAACCCCGACTGGCGCACATGCGTTCCATGGGTTTTTTGACGGATCCCCGTTGCCAGAATTCGAGATCAGACCTGCAAGTGTCGCTAGAAAGTGAGTGAAAAGCAGTATACAATAGCCAGAACACGATGGCACCGTCTCCGGTAAACCGGGCTGTACAACAAACTGAAGAGAGGAAGGGCCTGGGCGCAACGGTGAAGAAATGGAAATCCTCCTACATAATCACCTGCGTCGTGCTTGTCGGGATGTGGCTATCGCGACAGGGGACCCAATGCTTGATCCGAGAAACAGTGTGGCAACACACAGTTGGATCCAGTCGGTAACGAGGATTTACCCCAGTTTGTCACTCCCCCGATTGTCAACTTGGTGTGTATCTTCCTCCTTTGAAACGCCGCTCAAAGTCTCCCAGATAGGATACAAGTAGGATAAACTACCGCGTTGCAACATGCCGTAACTTGACCCCGGGTAAGCACGGTCCAAGATGACTTCCGTGATATAAATGCGATCTCACAGGCCTTGATGCAAGCTTGATAGTTGATCCAGAAATCGTTTCAGAACCAAAATTCTCGCTCAGGGTGGGCGCTTTTGAGAGGTCTACCCACATGCGCCGCTGTGCAGGGCTGATAAATTTGAACCGCGCACCTGTGCAATATTAGAGAGCTTGCGCTGAGCCACCGGGACCCACCCGGTGGCTCATCAGGCATGCGCTGCCCGGTGGCTCCACACCAATTTCCGCATCTGGTGGCTTTCCGGTGGCTCAGCCATGACGTCAAAACGCGCTTCTTGAACCCATTTTAGATGTATGGATACCATTCGGGAGTGCAAACGAAGCTACTGTGGGCCGCACATATAATTACCTACATGAAATAACCTGTTCATGGTGAGGATAGGGAGATTCTGCAGCCACTGACAGTGCAGGTCCAAGGAGCCATCAGGTGGCTCCTGGTGGCTCAGCACAAGCTCTCTATTTTTACATCCTCCGGTGCTAAAGACACTGAAGCGAGGGAATCTTTCCACCTTGGAGAATGGATCCAATCTTCGAGTTTGAACTTACGTAGTCATAGGCGCTCGGCGACCAACAAGCTACTGCCGTGGCGCCCGGTTTCTATCCGGGCTCCGATACGATTATCCTGCACGGACCCGGGTACGTGGCCTTCAAGAAGAGGACGGGAGGAAGTCGGCTTGGGAATTGTACAACCATGAAACTCAACTTCGTTTTGTCCGTACTCTTGCCGTCCGCGCTGGCGGCAAACAGTTTCGCAGGGGCCAATGTTTATCGTGCTCCCCTGCCTCATGAAAACTGACCCATCGACCGCAGAGCTACTACATCTACGCCCTCCCGCAAGCCGATCGTATTACCATATTGGATGGAATGCAGGCCGCTGGAATGACGGTGAGCCTTGCGTTTTCTGTTGAAAATCGTGGGTACAATGACACCCAAGGTCCTGCGAACCTGGGTTACCGGCCACACCGCGAATGAGAAGGCCAGCAACAGCGTCGCGGGTGAGGCCCTTTGCTATGTCATCATCGTAAATTCTCATTAGCCGTGTTCGTAGTCCAAGACTTGTAGGCCAACGGTCTCGGCGTTTATAATGACACCGTGCTGACTTTGATTGACCAGTTGATGGTAAGTTATCCGGTGTTCTGTTGCAAGGCAATTATTTGACCGCTGAGTTAACACGCGGTAGGTAGACGCACATGCTCGAGGTAACAAAGCCCTTTCTTTCATCGTCCTTGACAACGACGGTTTGCGCCCACCGGCATCAATGTATCTCCACCGGACATCGTCGCCCCCCAGATCCTTACTGACCACCTTGCGCAAGCACGTTCTCGAATGCTGGTCAGAAAGCCTAGGGCTAGCCGAAGTCATACGTAGGCTCCGTCGATCAATTTTCTCGGCAATTTGTCGATGTCCTCATTAAATCTACCTATCATGCTGCATCGCATGGCTGTAGGGAATACTGGCTTATCGAGCATGTCTGGTGTCACAATCAGGTTAAACTTGACAAACTTGACTTCAACGCGGACCGCGGATTTCCTGCGCTCCAAAGTGCCGTGATGGCACTTGATTTATCCGTTAATCTTGATTAATCGCGATTACCGCTGTTGGTAAACTTTTGTGAATGACACGGATTATGCCTCTTCGAGGCAGGAGCTGAACCTTTAGAATAGTGAAAATCATCTTCCTCCGAATCCATCGCAAGTCAAATTGTTGGGTGGCGAAATAGGCGCCTAGGTGCTTACGTCCGTCCCATGAAAAACAGCCATAGCGTGACTCTGTTGGCGTCCAATAAATTCCTAAAGATGGGGGGGCGGTAAATTTTCGGGTATATCTGTACATCTAAAACTGGTTTATCTCACTGAGGATCCTATAATATTTTCTGCTAATACTCGCAGTACGCAGAGCGGAAGGCCCGCGATGTCCAACACATCTTGAACATTCAAGTTGATCCGTGATGGAAGGGTGGCAGTCGGTGATGTCCGATATGTCAATGCCATCGATGCCAGGCCCAGGCAACATGCCGCCATTCTTTCGCACCTCATGCAGTCTGAACTCCCGCCTTCAAACACCACCACCCTGGATACGGTGGCTGTATCTCGAGATCGCACGAGTACAGGATAAGGCTGGGGGTATTCGGAATGGATCTCCGCACGAGAGGCGAGTCGACATTGTATCGTCAAAGTTGGTTGTTGAACTAACGGCTCAGACAGTTTCCTAGTCAATAGGCTGCGTACCATCAATCTGGTGTCGAAATGGAATAGATATAAGTAACATACCTGCCTGTGTTAATCGCTCCACATCGACGCCGAAACCTTCTACTTCAAGGTCTTCCTGGTTCAACAATTTAACCTGTCTGTCAGGTACCAAGCTGTAGAACCATGACAGCTGCTCGCAAGAGTAGGCTTTAGTTATTTCTGCCTTGAGCTCGGTGCGTTTCAATTCGGCTCGTAGGTCCTCGGAAATATGGTGTCGGATGTGCTCTAGACCAAAAGGACGAAGTATTTGGCATAATTTTTGTGAAATTATTTTGGCAAGACATTATGTGTGAACATCTCTGATAATTTGGGATAATTTTTCGAATCTCCCTCTTTATAAGATTAAGCCTGTCCGAAGCCTTTTCAAACTCCGCCATCTGTCAATCTCAAGAAGCTTCGGAGTCGGTGCCGTGGGCGCCTATAAAAGTGTATACAGAGCCAAGCTCTGCTTAAACGCTCATTTAAGCGCCTGTTTGCCACGGCTGATGATGGTGCGGCTCACATTCGGCAGCCGTCATGAATGCTTGATCCACATATTTTTACTCACGTCTTTCGTTCGCAAGCGTCTGCCAGCCCCTGTCTTTACAGAATCAAGCCTGTCCGTCAGGTGTTTGAATCTCCGCTGAATCTCGGCCATTCCCGTACACTCCGGCAGCTCACCGCTCAGATCGTCAATCCCCTGTGCTCCCTTACCTCTCGGCCCCCAGAGTGATTGAACTCCGCCAATCGAGAGTTCAGCGCTAATCTGTCCATCTCACTCCACCCAAATTCTCACACTTAACTTAAACTTTGATTGCCCGACGACATACGCTTAGCATCTCCTAACTTTAGTAACGGCGTTTCTTCTTGAGCTCTGCCCGACGCGCTAGGTTTGGCCGCCGGCACACGGCATCAACATGGCGCCCTTACCCCGCCTTTTTCTGAGGACACGCGTGCCTAAGCCACAATGGTTTAGCACTTCCTAAATTCGTGAACACAGTGACTAAACAATAATGATCCGGAAATATCGAAAACAAAAAGTATCAACTCAATACAAGTCACGGCAGCGAAGTACATGATTATATTCTGCACGGTACAAGGGACTGGTCGGCCGCTTCGCGGCCTCCCATTTCCTGATTTTCGGAGCAGGACAACATCTAAAATTATCTTGCCCTTTGTTGAATTGAACTGAGTTCAGTTGACGCTTGATTCCCTTTCGGTCCACCTCTACGTTTTCCGGATTCTGTTCTTTATTGTGCGCTACATTTCACGTTCCTGTTCGCCACGGCAGCCTTTGTTTCGGGGTGGTGAGAGCCATCTATCAACTTTAGCGCCAGGACAAAGTTTGTTAGAAAGGTGACGTCAAATGCGGCCGATGCGGAAAGGTTGCTTGCCGATGCACCAGCGGAAAGAGCACTCCAAAACTTGGCGGCCCGTCGCCACAGCGATACTGAATCAGCGGAGATGAGCGGAGCCCGAAATGGCTTCGGACAGGCGTAACTTTATAAAGAGACAGATTTTACCCCCGAGCACACTCCACCTTATTCAGTTGCAAAAAGAAAGGGGATGGGAGGCCGCGAAGCGGCCGACCAGCCCCTTGTATTCATCAAAATTCTGTCAGAAAACCAAACGGATGCTTTATATCATCGGAAGTGAGCACCATAAAGTGCATGCAGTCATAGGAACTGTATATGATGGCCTGAATTTGCTCTGCAAACGAACGGGAGGTTGTGAAATTGGGGAATTTCGATAAAATCTTTCAAACTCCGCCTGTCTTGATCGCTACAGTCATGTTGTCAGTGACTTGACAGAAAGCCGATATTAACGGATGGCGTGTTTTATAATCCGGTTCGTCTCTTTCTCTCTCACCATCACCACTTCCCTTTCGCCCCTTCCGTCCTCCTTCCATTTCCCCTCTGGATACCCTGTCTCTTTTCGTCCTTGTGCTGCAAGTCTCAAGATGATAGCGCTCACCAGCACTCTCTCTCATTCTTTGGATTACGGATGCTAGGTCTTTGTGTTTCAAGCCCAGACCTAGCCGCCCTTGGCTTGTATTTCCTTCAAGCTCATCAAATCTCTCCTGTAGCTTGTCTCACATCATCAAATGCTCAATCCCATCAAGACGGGGGCGTCCAAAGTCGATTCCAAAAGCCCTCGCTCTCATCAAGACTCACGTCAAATATCTGCCAGCTGTCAAGATATTTGACAGGACAAATTTGCCTTCCCGCTCTTCTCTCTTGTCCTTCCATTGAATCCTTCAAGAATGCCAGTTTCACTGACTGCTGTCAAGATCATTTGGCAGGAAAAATGTGTGTCCATCCTTATTTTCCGCTTGTCCTTCCACCTTGTCCGTCAAGAATGCCCGCATCACCACATTCCTAATATCCATTGCTCTATTCTTCTGCCTTTAATATGTCTAATTACATCCCTACACATGTACAGTGTCTCGTAGTGTACATTTGCTGAATACTATGTCATGCCTTTTATTTTCTGTGGTTTGATCTCAAATACAAGATAGGTGCAGATGAATAGGTGCAGATGATGGAAGACAGTGCAGCCAAAATTAGGGAATGTTACCAAAATTATGTGAAATTTCATTTTGAGAAGATAATTTGGCATAACTTCACGAACTCACGATAACCAAGAAAATTTCGGCAAATTATCTGAATTACCTGAAATAATCGGGGGAGGGTTTTCCTGATGGGTGAGCTCATCAAGTTTGAAGTCATCCTTGTACGAAAATGCTCATACCGTTGCCGCGCCCTTTCTGCCTCTTTTGCCAGGGTCATACAGAGTGCATGTGGTATTCTTTCAGAGGATCGATAGAGGTGAGGATCGGCTTTTTTACTATTTGCTGCAGCATTTAAATGATGTCTGATGAGTAAATTCTTTTCAGCAAGGAGCTCTTTAATTGCGTAATATCCGGGGTCGGTTAATCGCCCATGGATATCAAACGGGTGATAGTCCCGGTCGGTGTCCAAACGATCGCACGTGAGCCAAACGGCGAGGAAGAGGGGTGTTGGAATTGAGAGGCACGAGGGCGAAAGGAGTAGTCGGATACCCCAGGATCTTGCAGCACACGTGCAGGAACTGGAACATCGCCAAGGACTCCCTCGGTAAATCGGCAGGAGGCCTTTGCCAAAACCCCATTCATCGAGATATTTCTTCTCAAATCGCCACCGACGAATGGAGAGCGCCGTTTCGGGACGTTTATGTTGGCTTTGAATACACCATCTCCAAGTCCCGTTTTGTTCTTCCTTCAAACATTGCTTGAATGTTTAAGCGGAAACATGGTTTAAAGAAGTGGAAACATGGTTTGTATTGAGGGAAACATGGTTTGTATTGAGGGAAACATGGTTTGTATTGTGGAAACATGGTTTGTGATCCTAATTTCTGCTTCACTGATATGTGGTTTATATCGGTTCTCCTTCGACGGTCCATCACATGCCATTGTGTTCCGTGCGCCGCCAATGTGGTGCAAGCCCTCTCATCACCTTCTGATGTCATGAGACCGACGGCAGGCGACAACTTGCGATGGCTGGCGATGGGCACAGATAAATCACTGTATATTATTTTTCCGGAATTCCATCGGCATAATTGCAGCTGTACGCAGCGCTACATCCCCGAATTCTTTCGGATTTTCTTTCTCCACTTTTTGTGATGCACTGGAGTGGGTATGTACCACCCACTCCTTGCAGGAAAAAGTTGGGAACCCCAAACTGTACAGCCACAATTCTGCCCACAGATTTTCTACTGAGCACTATAGGTGCTCAAATGGATGTGGGGTGTAGTCCATTCGAGTGTGTGCAGGTTAAGACATTTGGAAAGGACAGTGATAATTTGGTGATAAGCCGGATATTGAACCACCACTGAAATCACTTCTTTTTGCGGTTTTCTTATGTTCAGTATTCTGTATATCATTTATTGGTTGTATCGACTGGCTTCCTGCAAGAGGCCAATATCATCTGAGTAACAGTTTGTTGCTGCTGAGGAATCAGAAGCATCTCTGGAATGTGCTCCCTCCGAAACATGTAGGGGAAGATGTAGCCCAACTCAACCTACCAGTCGTATCACTAGTTTCTTCCGTTTCTTACAACAATTTGAGTGGTTTCTGATGTATTGGGTGCATCAGAGCATGGATCAGTGGGGAAATCATGTCAGACATAGTTGCATGTGACAACAGGATTGGTGTTCCGCTTGTTCCAGGTACGTGGCTATGTCAGGCATGAGTTGAAGGAGATAATATCAGCTGGGTCTTGTGATCATCGATCTCAGAACCATAGCAGACACCAATGGGGATAGTAAACTCTAATCCTCATCGGTCTCATTTGATGGTCTCAACGAAGTGTGGTATCATTTGGAAGCTATAGACCAGGGCTACAAGGTCCGACTATACTGATCCAAGGGATACTTCAGGAACAGGAGTTCCACAGCTCAAGAAACACTTGGCGATTATGGTTTCAAGTACCCATCACAACGCCATGTGCAGGAAATTACCAAGAAACGGTCGGAATATAACCGGAATGACAAATCCGACCCCAGCAACCAATGAGACACTTTGTAGTCTTACGAGGGGCTGGTTGGCCGCTTCGCGGCCTCCCATCCCCTTTTGCAAAATTAATACTTGGTTTCTTTAAAATGTCCGTGGAGTTGCATTGATATTTAACAGTCTTTACTGTGTGCATAAGCTGAGCCGAGTTTTATGTGTAAATGTGGCCAGCTATTCGCTGGGAAGCTACGCCATTCAGGACCAAAGTGACTGCTTTTATAGGGCAAGATATATGAGGCAATGGCATTGAAGGTTTGATTTTTCAGGCATCTCCCTCTTTATAAGTTTATTTTTATTTGTTTTCAACCTTCGCCTGCAACCAATATATCTCCGCGAGCTACTGACAATGCTGACATTGGCCACGGCAGCCTTTGTTTCGTTGCGGTGGGAGCCATCTGTCAATGTTAGCGCTGAGGCAGTGTCTGCCAAAGTTTGTTGGACCGGTGACGTGGTGCCGGCCAAGGCAAATGTTGATTGACTGTTGGCCAGCAGATTTGGGAGCCCGATAATGACCAACAGCAAGATACCAGGCAAGGCGGCATCAAAGGAGATTAAGCGGAGCTTAAAAAGTTTCAGACACACAGACAGGCTTAATTTTATAAAGAGGGAGATTAATACTCCAGAAACACGGGAAGTAAGGCGGATAAAATTCATATCATTGTTTGTATAAGTTGTCAGAGTAGAGAAGGAGAGAGCAGTGAAGTTTCCTCCAGGAAACCCTCGCATTATTTGAGTTTTGCAAGTCTTAGATACTTGTAAAGGGCAAGTCTCGTACAGGAAGTTTGGGATTGAATTGAATCTGGTTTTGGACTCGGAAACTCTGTGTGATTGGATTGGAAAGATACTTGGATTGGGAAAGAGCATTGATTGGACTGGACACTGGATATTGGGACTGGGATATTGCATTTGGACTGACTGAAAGGACTCTGGGACTCGGGATTTGACTGGGACTGGTTGGGAAACCAACAAAAACACACGCTATGCACCTTTGGTAACAAATTTGTTGATGCGGATCTTCGGGATATGCAAGAAACTGTAGAAACATCACTGTTTCTTACATTTCTCAAACTTGATTATCATAAATCGCATCAAGGAAGTCCAAAACAGTTGTATTCTCTGGATCTTCAGTTTTGTATGTATCATAACACATACCTTTGTTGGACTCCTACTTTGAACAATTGAGTTTCTCTTTCAACCTTTTAAAGGCACTGAGACTAAGGACTGACCCTTGTCGGCTACCTTAGAAGTGATTGAAACAGCTATCATACATTGTTTCTGGTGTTGGTTTGGGATAGTCTCAGTCTATCTTGTCCAACATTGGTTTGGGTGTTTTGGTTTTGGTTGTTTCTTGTGTTGCCACACTAGGTTCCGAGCTCGCAAATCATCGGAACCTAGTGTGGAAACACAAGAAACAACCAAAACCAAAACAACAAAACCAATATTGGGCAAGATAGACTGAGCCTATCCCAAACCAACACTAGAAACGGTGTATGATAGCTGCTTCAATCACTTCCAAGGTAGCCAAAGTGTCAGTCCCTAGTTTCAGAGCCTTTAAAAGGTTGAAAGGGAAAGTTGATTGTTCAAAGTAAAAGTCCGACGAAAGGTTGTGTTATGATACGTACGAAACCGAAGATCCAAAGGATACAACTGTTTCGGACTTCCTTGATGCCATATATGATAACCAAATTTAAGAAACGTAGGAAACGGTGAGGTTTCTGTAGTTTCTTGCATATCCCAAAGATCCGTGTCGATAAAGTTGTTGCCAAAAGTGTGTAGCGTGTGTTTTGTCGGTTTCCCAACCAGTCCCAGTCAAATCTCGAGTCCCAGAACCTTTCCAGTCAATCCAAATCCAGTATCCCAGTCCCAATATCCAGTTCACAGTCAATCCAAATCCAAATCCCAGTCCCAGTATCCTCCCAATCCAATCACACAATGTTTCCGAATTCAAAAACCAGATTCAATTCAATCACAAACTTCCAAACTTCTATTCCTTCCCACTTGTACGAGACTCGCCCTTCACAATTATCTAAGACTTGCGAAACCCGAATAACGTGAGGGTTTCTCGGGAGAAACTTCGCTCCCTACCTCTCCTCTACTCTGGCTACTTATACAAAAGATGATATGACTATGACAATAAAGAAAATATGTAAAAGAGTCCGTTTATCCGCCCTATTTCCTGTGTTTCCGGAGTATTTATAAGACCTCAAAGCGCCCCATTGGTTGGTGAGGTTGGATTCGTCATTCCGGGTATATTCCGACCATCCTTGGTAATATCCTTGCACATGGCGATGTGATGGGTACTTGAAACCCTAATTGCCAAGTGTTTCTTGAGTTGTGGAACTCCCGTTCCTGAAGTATCCCTTGGATCGGTATAGTCGGACCTTGTAACCCTGTTCTATAGCTTCCAAACTATACCCCACTTCCTTGAGACCATTGAATGAGACCGGTGAGGATTAGAGTTCACTATCCCCATTGGTGTTTGCTATGGTTCTGAGATCAACGATCACAAGACCCGGCTGATATTATCTCCTTGAAACCATGCCCGGCATAGCCGCATACCTGGAACAAGCGGAATGACGATCCCGTTGTCACATGCAACTATGTTCGACATGATTTCCCCACTGATCCACGCTCTGATACTTCCGAAACGTCAGAAACCACTCAAACCGTTGTAAGAAACGGAAGAAACTGGTGATACAACTGGTAGGTTGAGTTGTGCTACATCTTCTCCTACAGGTTTCGGAGCGAGCACATGCCAGAGATACTCCTGATTCCTCAGGAGTGTCGTCCCGTTACTCAGATGATATTGGCCTCTTTTATGGGAAGAGTTGATACATTCAATACAACAGATACATGATATGCAGAATATTAAACATAAGGAAATCGCAAAAACAAGTGATTTCAGTGGTGGTTCAATATCCTGCTTATCACCGAGCTTGCAAATCATTGATTAGAAAGCAGGAGTTCAAGTGCTCTGGGAGTTGATGTTGCAGGATTGCACACGGTGATTCAAGATGGAGGGACATATGAGCCACAAGGCATACTGATGGAAAACTCCTGTACATGACACCGCAGTGGCACTGGGGATTCCGCGTGCTTTTCCAGAGTAGAGACAAATGTTTCCATTTGACGGATATCACTAAGATCGATGCAGCAGTATAGGAGTGGGGTGGAAAGGTCATTCATCAAGCACGAGGTTCTGAATACTGGGCATTAACAAAAGTAACCGGGCACTCCGAAGTAGTTTACCCGGCACCCCGTACCTTGCGCAATGGTGACCAGATTTTCTGTGACTCGTTAGGGGATGCTGCCCGGGATATCTATGACAGAATTAAGGATGATTGTGCATTTTATGGCCTACAAATTGATGTTTATTTGAGAGTTTGAATAAACAGCTGATTTTCTGTCCACTTAATTTACTCACAGAGGAGCACAACAAGATTGTGGACCTCTGATACTTCATGAGGGACTTCCTACAGTTCAATTGAAAATCTTCAAGTCTTAAAGTGAGAAAAAGTCTCAACCAGAAGATCACTGAGGCAGAAACACTGCTATTTCCTAAATTTGATATTCCACTATATATGAGGGCTCAACACTCACAGTCCAATGTTCAACTGGGGGCCAAACACATCCAAGATCAGGTTCCTCTCCATAGCAATATCAAAAGACTTCATTATATGCCGATAAATTCGAATGCCCGGTTACTTTTGGTAATGCCGAGTAGTGCGAGCAGATTCATTGGAGACATGTGGAGGAACCCTTTGGAAGTAAGCTCATCGGGAAACCATTGATCGATGAATTTTGGGGCTTCAAGCGTCGGTTCCATGCGCAGGACGGCTGAGGATGCAGGTGATGGTGGTGGTAGAAGTAAAAAAGGGAAGTAAAAAGAGAAGCATGGCATAAATGATCCGACCACCTCATTCCACCAGACCTGACTTGAAGCTTGAGATCCGGTCGATTCTTTTACGTGTAACAAGAAATACTTTGTGCTCTGCTCCGGCGGCATGAGGCAAAAATGCATTGTAATCAGGCTTGAATTCAGCCTGTCCATAAAGGCAAGCCTGTCAATACACAGGCTGGTCGATCTGAGTTTGAAATTACTTGTATCTTAAGCAGATGTGGTGAATCAGATTGCACCTGTTTGTACTGCCACCCCATTCTTGAATATCAACTGACCCGCTGCATCAGAAATTAGCTTAGGCGCCCTGGCGCTTGCTACATTTGAGCTCCCCGATCAGCACTCAAGCTCCGCTCAAAATCCAGGTTCTCTGTCGCATCGTTTCTTTGATTCCACCCGCTGCCACATCGCCGTTCTTGCGTGCCCGCTCCTTACGAGTAGTAATGCAACATATAATTCATACCTTTTCTTCTCATCTACTTCTTCACTCGGCCCCGTTCTAGGGCGTTCCATTGCGTTGGGTACCTCGAGGCCGCAATATCACAGTTTGACTTTTGGGGACCTTCCACAGGCTGTGCATATGACGTGTATGCCATTTTGGAGTGACCACATGCCCGAAAACCAGTGCTCAGAGCCCGCACAAAAGAGGGATGTGGGGCATTGGGCGTTTCATCGCTTGCTTCCCCCCATCACCATCTCATACTTCACCAGCCGCCCTCCTCTATGTCTCAACGCTTTTTTTGGCTGCCTCACCTCAAAAGTGCTTTTCAAACTACAACTCAAGTTGCCCTTAGCTCGCGATTCGGACTCCAACTCGGCTCCTCGGATGAAGCCTCGATCAAGTACTCACTTGGTGTTCTTGGTCGCATTTCAACCTGCCTCCATAGCCTGGGGTCTGCTCTCTTTCTCAAGTACATGGATATCGGAGCCAGTCAACCAGTACCTGCTCGCGTCCCTGTTAAACTCACTCAAGTTCCACTCCAAGTACCGGTGGCGGCTAAGCCTCACACTCAATGTCAGATCAGCCGTTCAGCTTCAAAATTGTTTCTCGCGTCTCTACCGCCATGCAATCACCATTAACTCGGGCTTCAACAAATGACGCCTCATCTGGCAGGTATGCGCTAAGTAGTCTGGTCATCCTCAAGTCTCATATTATCGTTCCAAATCTTATTCAATTCATAGTGCATATTCCAACGTTTGTGCACCGTCTTTGTACATCATCAATTGTATTCGGAGATGCCGGACAAGGTGAGGACATCCTACTGAATTTCCGTGCGCCATTGTATCCTCTGGCCATGGTACGTTCATTCGTTTGCTCAGCGACACGACACTAAGCAGAGCAGGTCTAATTCTGTACGCTAGATTTTATCCTTCGGGTGTTCACTTTTGTTGCCCACAAAACGATCGGCACGGATGCAGCCAAGTCGCGACGTGAGGCTAACAGCATGTAATTCCAACGTCTGGCTATATGCGGCACTCCTTCTATCTGATAGCTAATGCGCAGTTTTCATAGGCTCAGAAGATCGCGACGGGTATCTCTCACTGTCTGAAGTTCTTCTCGACAGCATCGAAATCTCTTCGCCCTCACATAGCCTGTCACGTCCATCCCCAACACGCGCGGCGTACGCGCACAGCTTGAGTGCTTCTCACCTTAACCTTCCCGACGCAGACAACGTGATGACCAGTCCTCAGATGCCATGGGCGTCAACGCGGAATTCGGGTGGGCTATGTGGCCTGGGTGCGTCGTTAACATTGTTCCAGATTTATTCAGCAAGCTCCGAGTCTCAATGTTCTTATTGGCCTCCGGCGCAGGACACCCGAGGTGCGGTTCTCTAGAACAAAGTCCTACCAATCCACTGAACCACTCGCAGTCCCGCTTGGCAGACGTGTGAGTGACTATCGTTTCCAGAAACAGGTGCGGTCTCACTCCTTGAATTCTACCTCACCGTGGCTCATTCCAACCACGCAACCGTGGAAGCTTCAACTATGTCTTCTGCGCTCTCGACTCATCGTGAAACACATCAACATCGACATATGCGAGCCAACAATGCTAAGTACGCTGTGAAAATTTCGTGTCGTATATAAATTGGCTGATAATGTCGCAGTACCCATTCCATGGACCGGTTCGTAGATTAGTCATTACAATACCTGTGGACTGTTTAGCTTTGGTTCAGTTCTCACGTCGTCGATGTTTGAATATGTTTTACTTTGAATACACAAGCTCAGTTATCGCCCGAACGAATTTATATCACGAACAAAGCTGTACAAGATACAAGCTATATCTTCTGGCCGCATGTGATGAGGTGAACGTGAAGCGGCCGGAGCGAAGCGACGGCATATCTTGTCCTTATCTAAAAATCTTGCCTAAAAAGGCTATTGGTGTATCTCTTGTTCTTGGGAAAGTTCTCACTGAACTCAACAGATTGTATGTTCGAGGCATTTCGAGAGAGTATATCGCGACATATCCGAGGGCAAACCGCTCAGATACGAGCTTGCTGAATGAAGATTCACATGTTTTGTTGTTGCTTGTACCATGGCGTCACTCACTCGAAAACACGATCCGGAATAGCCCTCTTTGGTAAGATTTCTACAGAAGTGATTTCAACTGGTCTACATTGTAATGGTCATACACATTGTCCGCCTTTAACCAGTTATAGCAAGAAGCGATGCCGTAGGCCTATGTGGCGTCCTATGCTGAACTGCGAACGAAGTACGAACACAGTGGAGGTCTGGGAAGGAATCACGCGTGCCTGATCAGACAATGATCTGACTAGTCAGCAAAGTAATGCCATCATGACACAACCCTCTACCGACTCTCATCATCCGTCAGTGGTCGTTTCCGGGTTATCGACTGTATCCGTTGCTGCACAATATGCAGTCAACAATGCCCAAGACTCTAGGCCCCCTACATATGATTAATCCCTAGAGTGTAGGGCTTCCCTAAGTCAGCCGGATTTTGGGCCAAACCAAGCCTTCAGGCCCAGAATATTATTGTGACAATATTATCTGGCCCAGGGGTTTGGGTTGGGCCAATGGTCCAGAGTCACTGGGAGTGGGTGGTATGAGCAGCAGTATATCAGCTAAGGAATATTATAGACCTAGTCACATTGGTTGGGCCTAACATGAGACTGATATCCAATAATATTATGACATCTGAAATTGTAGGTTCGGCCGAAGGTGGCCAGAATATTATGGTTCCATCTCAATAGCAGTCAGCTGAGCAATATTATGCACCCAGTGACATTTACTGGGCCGAATGTAGGGTCCATACACAGTAATATTATGCTACCTAGATCTGTCCATTCGGCCAAAGGCAGCTACAATATTATGGCCCCAGCTCAACAGCAGTAGCCGAGCAATATTATGCACCCAGTGACATTGACTGGGCCAAATGTAGGGTCCATACACAGTAATATTATGCTACCTAGATCTGTCCATTCGGCCAAAGGCATCTACAATATTATAGCCCCAGCTCAACAGCAGTAGCCGAGCAATATTATGCACCCAGTGACATTGACTGGGCCAAATGTAGGGTCCATACACAGTAATATTATGCTACCTAGATCTGTCCATTCGGCCAAAGGCAGCTACAATATTATGACCCCAGCTCAACAGCAGTGGGCCAAGCAATATTATGTCCCTAGTGACATTGATTTGGCCAAACATAGGATCCATGCACAATAATATTATGCTGCCTATATCTGTCCATTTGGCTGAAGGCAGTTGGAATATTACAGCCCCAATTTGATGGCAGTTGGCCAAGTAATATTATGTGCCTAGGAACATTAGTTTGGCTGAATGTAGGCTCCATGCACAATAGTATTATGGTCCCTTGAACTGTGGGCTCAGCCGAAGGCAGCCAAATATTGTGGTCCCAGCTTGGCAGCCATTGGCCAAGGCTTATTATGCCCCTCGTCTCAGCTCTGGCTGATCTCAAACTTGCTGTTGTCTATTTTGCACACCTGTCACAGCCTGTCACTGTCAACTCACAAGATTATGTGTGTCTGCCTGAAGCCATTTCAAATTCCGCCATCTGTCAAACAAGTGCCAATCTTTCCTTTTATCTATCTTGCCTGTCACAGCTTGTCACTGTCAAATTAACCATCATTTATCGCCGGCTGTGGGAATGTATTTTGCGTTTTGTGCAACAACCAGGGACTTTTTCAAAGAACTGTCAATACACTCAGAAAGCCCTCGGCAAGCTCTATAACTTTGATTTTGACCATATTTTTAGACACAAACCACCAACTTCCTTTTTTGGCCACTACGCATTTCGCCCAAAAAGGAAATCCCTGTGTTTTCCCCCTTCCTTTGCTCAGAATTCAAACATTTTGGATGGTCTAACTCATCTTTCAGGATGGAATCTACCATAAAATTTGATGTGGAGCATAACTAGCAGCACTACACCTTTGTGACAGGCAGATAATGGGCAGAATGATTGATACACCTCTTAACATGAATATCTTGAGAACATAGCCGAAGATAATGATCCAACCACTACTAAAATATATCCCATGTAATGGATATACCCTTTACCTGGTAAAATAACTCTTGAGTAACTAGGAGAGTATGTTCTAACCATATTCTGAAAAACAATGATGGCTTCATTGCGATGGATTCTATTCAGCTCAGTTGTCGACTTTATGATGCTAAGGCCCATATTATCTATATAAACACATGAGCGAGACCACTGACTCAATTGTGCATTTCTAGGTCCTCATTGAAAGTGAACATGCTCAGAATAACTATTCACCCAATTTTACATGTGCCACCATTGAACAATGTGGGACAGGGACTCAAAACAAATATTACAAGGTATCCAAACATAGAAAGCCAAGAATCATCATAATATATGTCCTTAAAGATCCACAATCTCAAATAACATTTTTCGCTTATTTGGTGAATTGGGGTCCATGGAGAGCTAATAGGGCAATATAAACAACAGAAAGGTGAACAGACATGATCAAAGACAGATATTACACTTTATTTCGACGATTTTGGTCAGGATTTGGTCAGATGGTGTTTTCATCCATATGCAATAAGTGCACTTCATACTACTGTTTAACTCAAGCATTCGGAAATACCGTTTACCTGAAACTTGGCCAAATCTCTTGAGATACAGTTGAATATTGATCTTTCAACATGTTACTTTTCATTTTGAGTGTTTATTTTGCAGTAGCTGCTCTGGATGGTGTCCTATTCAGCAAATAAGCGAAAAATGTCATCTGACATTCTGAAGTTTCAAGCCCATATATTGGCGTGATTCTGGGATACAAACGTTGAGGAGAGCAATGGAAGTGTTTTTGAGCACTTTACCTCCATTCTGAACCTTTTAGGCAGAGCAAATGGGGTGAAAATGCAAAAAACACATCAAGACATCTAACCTTTACTTATGGCTTAGCTCTGTGCGCCAACACACATCAGACATCCTTTTGCACATGATGATTGTTCCATGGTCAGTTTTTTGACTTCTCAGATGGATGCATAACCTGGCAATGGAGCAATGATGGCATGGTGAGCTAGGATCAAAACATGCTACTTTTCTTCCTGAGAGTCTATTCTAGTGAGATAACCATGCATTTATACTACTCATTAGTAGTCTGGAATGTCTTTCTGACATCTGTAGCACTATATCACGAAGGTATAATGCTGCAGAGGTGAATCAATCACTCTGCTCATTATGGGGTTCTCACAGGGGTGTAGTGCTTCTGGATATGCTTCACATCAAATTCTATGGTAGATTCCATCCTGCAAGATGAGTAAGACCATCCAAAATGTTTGAATTCTGAGCAAAGGAAGGGGGAAAACACAGGAATTTCCTTTTTGGGCAAAAGGCGTAGTGGCCAAAAAAGGAAGTTGGTGGTTTGTGTCTAAAAATATGGTCAAAATCAAAGTTATAGAGCTTGCCAAGGGCTCTCTGAGTGTATTGACGGTTCTTTGAAAGAGTCCCTGGTTGTTGCACAAAACGCAAAATAAATTCCCACAGCCGGCGATAAATGATGGTTAATTTGACAGTGACAGGCAGCAGGTGGGCAGTGGTGGCACTCAAACTTGACTTGCATATGTAAACTGAGTGGTGTAGTGGCTAACATTGCTGGTGGTGGAATTATATTGTAATCTGTTTGACAGGTGTTTATGGTTCAAACCTTATAGGCTGCTTCTTTTTTTTGGATTAGCAGCAAGATTGATATTAGCCGGAGCTGAGACACTAGGGGCATAATAATCCTTGGCCAACTATCATCAAATTGGGGCTGTAATATTGTAGCTGTCTTTGGCCCAATGGACAGATATAGGTAGCATAATATTATTGTGCATGGATCCTATGTTTGGCCAAATCAATGTCACTCGGGACATAATATTGCTTGGCCCACTGCTGTTGAGCTGGGGTCATAATATTGTAGCTGCCTTTGGCCGAATGGACAGATCTAGGTAGCATAATATTACTGTGTATGGACCCTACATTTGGCCCAGTCAATGTCACTGGGTGCATAATATTGCTCGGCTACTGCTGTTGAGCTGGGGCTATAATATTGTAGATGCCTTTGGCCGAATGGACAGATCTAGGTAGCATAATATTACTGTGTATGGACCCTACATTTGGCCCAGTCAATGTCACTGGGTGCATAATATTGCTCGGCTACTGCTGTTGAGCTGGGGCCATAATATAGTAGCTGCCTTTGGCCGAATGGACAGATCTAGGTAGCATAATATTACTGTGTATGGACCCTACATTCGGCCCAGTAAATGTCACTGGGTGCATAATATTGCTCGGCTGACTGCTATTGAGCTGGAACCATAATATTCTGGCCACCTTCGGCCGAACCTACAATTTCAGGTGTCATAATATTATTGGACATCAGTCTCATGTTAGGCCCAACCAATGTGACTAGGTCTATAATATTCCTTAGCTGATATACTGCTGCTCATACCACCCACTCCCAGTGACTCTGGACCATTGGCCCAACCCAAACCCCTGGGCCAGATAATATTGTCACAATAATATTCTGGGCCTGAAGGCTTGGGTTTGGCCCAAAATCCGGCTGACTTAGGGGAGCCCTACACTCTAGGGATTAATCATATGTAGGGGGCCTAGAGTCTTGGGCATTGTTGACTGCAGGCACTGGTTGCTGTAAGGTTTGCGCTTGTGAACTCAGCTCTGAATGGTGAGAATCCAATTTCTCCACCTTACTCCCCATCTTTCCATCTCCACTCATGCGGTGGCCGCGAGAATTATATTTCAGAATCGCAACAAACGTCTGTTATGAAATCAGCTTCTGTATATGAGCCCCTCTATTTTCGCTTCTTCTCCCACCTGGAGGCTGTCGGGGCACATCTGCCTCGACGGCGATTGCGATTTCAGTTGTTTAGGTTTTTCGCCACATATAGCAAGTGGGTCATGTGGACTTACTTCGGATGCCGATGATTGATTTTTCCTTTTTCTGTTTCGTACTCACTGCAGCATCGCGTCTTGGGCATATTGACAGACTTATATCGGACAGAATTCTCTGCACATAACAGCGCCAAATACTGTCCTGCTCAAAACAGTTACCTTAAATCGTGCAGCTGACATACCGTCAGCCTCAGTGCTTTTCTCTGAATCTCGTACCGCCACCACCGGCTCAAAGCTCAGCGCTCAGTGCCCACGCTCCTTACCCAACTGTCTTTCGCCACCGGCGTACACGCTCCTTCGAGTTTTTCTTCATCACCATCATCATGCCGTCGCTTCAAAACACTACTTATTCAACCCCTCTGCGGTCTGTTGCGGCTAGTGCTGGGATTAAAATCGCAGGCCATGTCTACATCCCCGTTCAAATACACGCCTTCCGCCGCGGCGCAGCCGTCCTCATTGCGTTTCTGGTTCTCTCGTACGTCGCGCTCGTGACGGTCCCAAAACTCGCGTTCAGCGCACGGCGCTCAGCTCAGCGTCCTTTGCATGTACTTTCACTTTTCTCCTTCTCATCCCTCATGGCTGATCTGATCCGTTGCCAACCGAGTCGGGACTCGGCGGTGGATGACAGCAAGGCGAAACGAAAGAGCCGACGGCGCACCGTTCTCATTTGCGCTCTTGAATGACGTGAGGGATGTAAATGTCAGCACGCCAAGATCCACACTGCTGGACAAGAGGACGGGGACGGACGGGGAAGGAGAATGCTCCGGTGGTAAACGTGTACTGAATTGCGTGTTGTCTTATTAAATGTACGTATATCGATGTTGCTGGGCATTGATCGCCCTTGCTTCCGTACTCGGCTTCGCGCTCTTGGCCAGTACATTGGCGATTTCCTGTCCATTTTTGAAAGACGTGGGTGACAAGTCGGTGTTCCGTTGCCTAAAAAAGACTTTCATCTCGCTGATTGGGTCCACTTGGCCGGTAGCCGACGTATACAATGGCCGGTCGGTATTTTTGGTGCTTGATCTGCCTATAAATGTGCCGGCTTGAGTGTTTACCGCATCGACAGACTCACCGCTACTTGCCATGATCACCCACCACATCATTGCCATGCTCCCCCCGGCGTGGGGTCACACAGTTAGTTACCTCCATGCTACGACCCAGATGATAAAAAAGGATCCTGCCGTCGCGATTACAATAGTGCAGCACAATATCATTGGTGCGCTGGTTTTATTTTTCGAAAATTCTTGTGCTACCAATTTATCCGATTTCTTTTCAGTGGGGCAAATGGAAACCGAACTTGCAGGGTGCTCTTATGATACGGCGAGGCTTAGAATTATTGGAATAGGCGAAAAAGAGTAAGTGGAATACTTCTCATGATCTCTGCCGGATTTAATTGTATGCCGATCCTGCAGGATGGCCTTCGGACCGACCATGCTCAAAGAGACTTTCGAGCAGCTCATTGACGGCTGGATGAAAACAATCCCTGGACTGGCTCAAGGAAGTAAGGCATGGCCGAAACCACGAGCTATTCACGTGCGTGTTCTCTGAATCCTTCCGCTTTTATAGATGGCGAATATTTCTCAGCTCGATTTTGCCTGCGGAGGGTTCGTGATTGAACCCACCAAGCAGATTTTTGGTCCAGACTGCAAGATCCTGATGTGGTGGTCCTCAGCCTTGGTTTCTATGCCCGCGCTTTTAGACGACCACGATTATACATCAATTTCCAACGAAATCTATGCGGACGAGACAAGGCGGCAGGGCCGGACTCTGGAAGACATCGTGCAAAGCGTAGGGTTCCTCCACATTTACGCATGGCAGAGCGTATCTCAAATCCAACTTCGTAGGTTGTGGTGGCCTCTAACGGTACCGACGAGCTCTCTGGCCACATCAACAATTATTCCGGTGCGCCGGACATGTACGACTACGAGCGCTTCGCATACGCCGCTGGCCCGCCAACCGATATGGGTTTGATGTTACCTACCGCCCAAAAGCTGGCCAATGCCGTCGATGGGTTCATTGTAGTAGCGAGCACCTGCATCGAACCCATCGGCGTGCCATACTGCCGCGAATTCTACAAGAAACGTGGACAGGAGCTTTTTACAATCGGAATGCAGGCGCATGAGCTCTCCTGGTCCACTGCGGCGGGAGTTGCGCCATCCGACGAACGCGTCCGATCCTTTCTGGACCGTGCCGTGAGCCAGTACGGTAAGAAGTCGGTGCTCTACATCTCTTTTGGGTGCGCGCGATCTACTGCATTTTCATGTAATGTAGCTTATATTTTACGCCAACAGATCGGTCTTCTTCCCAGTGGCCACGCCGCACCTTGTCGAGGCGTTGATTAATACACTCCTGGAGCTTGAGCAGCCCTCCCCGTTTATATTGGCACTTGGCTCGATAGTGGCGACACTCCCTTCAGACCTCATCAACCGCGTCAACGCCAGCGGCAAGGGGCTTATCTGTAACTTCTGGGTTGAGCAGCGCGCAATTCTGCAGCATGGCAGCGTCGGGTGGTTTCTCACACACGGCGGTTTCAAGTGAGTTTGCATAACACTTTTTGATTTCGGTACACCACACTCACACATGCAATAGTTCGATAACCGAGTCGCTGACACAAGGCATTCCGCTCATCATCTGGCCTGTGGGTGGTGAGCAGCCCATCAACGCAGCACTGCTCTCGACGGGGTCAAATCCTGTTGCTATTGAGCTCTTTCAGGTAAACAAGCCGTTCCTATTCTCTGTCGAATTCCCATTTTACGAGTTGGATATAGATCCGTACTGGACCCCAACTGGGGCCATCCCTCCATACTGACGCGAAAATCACGGGGACCGTGGAAGACGCGTCGGCGGAGTTCAGAGCGACGTTCGCCGCTGTGCGGGGCCCCAAAGGAGCAAATATGCAGGCAAATGCCGCCAACCTGGTAATAGCTCTGAGAGAAACGCGTGCTGGGGAGGCGTCCGAGGAGCTCATTCGACTGGCCAAATTTTAGATTTGTAATCACGGATTTTCTCAATAGATTCGACTCAGTTCTCACCAACTTCCGTTAGTTCAATGTGGGAGTTGCATCACTTGAAAACTACACAGGCCATATGTTGGTAGTATTACAGTAATTGATGTACTGCCGTGTATGGTATAAACCGCCCGAGGTGCGTTACACTTGCCAACTTTTGAAAGTTAGCAAGTAGCTGCCATATGTCTTTCCGAACCTTCCATATATGGTAATTGAAAGCCCCGCAGGGCTGAAAAATCGCCCGTAATGGCCACTAAAGTCAGATTTTTGAGTGTGACTTACAGCAGTTTGCGGTACATAAGGCGCGCAATGGCCGACGCAATGCTCCTCCGAATGAAAATTCCCTCTTTAGCGAGACAAGCGGCGCTGGTCAAAATGTTCCTGGCGTAGGCAAATGCAGCCCATACAACTCGGACCCTTCTCACAACGCACCGCCGATGTTTGAATCGAACCAGAGTCACCGTAATTGAATGGATTAGCCCGTAATTTTGATCACCTCCCTTATGCCGACTCTCCCCTCATATGATTGCGGTGTTCGTTTCCGCTGATGCTTACCAGCAACAGCTTCCATGACAATATCTGGAGTCGGTCCTGCCTACATTCTGTTACCGTGACGTCCTGTGCGAAATCAAATCTTTTTATCTTTGGATCGAACATACATTCTTCCCGAAAGCCGAGCCAGCCTGAGCCTCCGGCTCGAGAGAAGATGAGAAGATACGAGGAGCGTCTATTCAATCTTGTCCAAGCTACATTTCAGAGTTACACCGTTCAAGAACTGCTGGTCCGGCTTCAGGATTAGAGTCATATCTTCAGTGACTCAAATGAAGCCATGCATAATTCAATAGTACTAAGTACACTGAGCTCGTGGATAGATGTTGTGCGATTTAGATTGGCCCTCAACATGCCACCAGAGGGACGGGAACGACTCCTAGAGGCGAGAGACGGAGGCTCAGGCTGGCTCGGCTTTCGGGAAGAACATATGTTCGGTCCAAAGATAGAAGAATTTGGATTCGCACAGGACGTCACGGTAACAGAATGGCGGCAGGACCGACTACAGATATTGTCATGGAAGCTGTTGTCGGTGAGGATCAGCGGAAACGAACACTGCAATCAAATGAGGGGGAGAGTCGGCATAAGGGAGGTGATTAAGCTTTCCTTCTGGGGAACGAGAATATATATCTGCTGGACATTGGACGGTATATCGTCAATTGAAAGAAGACAGGCGTGAAGATCGAGTCAGCGCTGAAGTCGAAAGGCCATTCAGCAATCCCAACGAAATACGAATTGGACGCGAAAGATTCTAGGAAGCCGACGACGCCCGATTGCTTGAGCTTGAACCTCGCCGAAAACAGCACTTTAGAAGCCACAGATTTCCGCTCTCTGCTTGCGGCATAGTTGCGTCTCCGTCGTCCATGACAAGACTGGGCTTGGACGGCATGGAATTGGGGAGAAGGATGAGTGTAGAAGCAGCGTTGGACGTGGAATTATTTGACTGAGACACAATCTGCCGTCGCTGCGAAAGATCTGCAGCTATATTAGAGACCGGTAAACCGCGTGATACCCCCAGCAGTTACCGACCCAATTCCTCATTCACCCACGCGAAATTCCGGGCCCGTCAGCATTCCATTGATATCGAAGCTCCCCAGCGATCGGATGCTTTCAAGATTGAGTTGAAATCACCGCCGATATCGATGAAGATTCTCCACCAAATCTGCTCATGCGAGGTAGCAGAGAAGATGGCCTTGTTGGAGAGTGGAGGAGTGTGAGGCAGAGCACTCAGAAGCTGTTGCGTGCGTGTGCGGTGCTATATAACTTCTGGGCATGCTTCCTTTGGCGGGAAATAAGGTATCGGATAAAACAAGCTGCAGGAGAAACCACGTCGGTGCACCTGTGCAATCTCCACAGCCCACTTGAACTGGAAGGGGAGTCTCGTCCGCATTCAGCGCAAATAATAGTGCCAGTGAAGCCTGAGCCGTCGGGCAAGCAGGGACAGCGAACGAGAAACTTGAAACTGCACGCGGAAGCAAGTATCGAAGTCGGAGGTGCCAACTGGATTCCGATGTGTGTGAAGGCAGTGAATTTTCGCTTTAGAAAGTCCAGACACAGAGGCCTAAACATAATTAAATGTGGGCCGTTTGTTTGGCGCGTAGAGGTGGAGAGCAATCGGTCGAGCGAATCTAAGGCATATTGAGATAAAACGGCAGCAGGAAGACCATAGAACGAAAACATACTGGTAAAGCATCGTCACAGTCCAGGAGTAAAGCGTGTGTGAACAGTTCAATAACGTATGCAGCACGACAAGCGTGTGCGACAACTCCGTACCCGTCAGTGTGATACGGTCAACATTGATGACCTCCTCCGCCGAGGGCGCGAAAGACGCACCATCGATATATGCCAGCGGGGAAGGCCGAGAAACCAGTGCGGTGCCTCGTTGATTAGGCTGAGTGGGCGGCGGTGAAAGAGAAAATCGAGCTCAAAAACAAGGCGATGCGTATTAGCATCTACCCTAGAGCGCTGTGAGGGCGGAGCGTCAGCAAGGAAGAAGCATAAAAAGGGGACGTACCTGGAGTGAATCACCGTGCTTGCAGCTGCCACGGCGAGGCGTCTCTCGGTGAGCATCTGCGAAATGAGGGCGTGCGCAGTGCATGTCGTGGCCGCACGCGCGGATGACTGACGGCTTGACTTTGACTGGCGTAGGCGGAGCGAGATATCACGGCGATGGAGCAGAGGAGGGGATATACGGTAGAGTGAGTAGGGAGATTCTCGCCGTCCAAGTCGGTAAATGGCCCACAAGGCCCCGTGAGGCAGCGTTGCGAGGATAAAAGAGGCCGCGGGACGCAAATGCAAGGTACCGAAGTACTGACCGGTGGAGGAACCTGGGTACAGGATTTCGCGGATGGGAAGGAGGGGCAGAGCCAATGAAATGCTACGGACAAGAGGAGCGGTGGCGCTCGAGGCATGCGCACCGCCCGCGATGCACACTAGCGCCAAGCACGAGCTCTGCTCGTCCTTGCTGTTGCGCCGAAGACGATATCGCAAGAACCCTGCGCGTTCTTGGCGAAGATCTAACCGGCGGAAGGCACCGCACGGAGGATATCGCATCGATGATCCAGCGGCCTGGTGTGTAGGCCGGGATTGGGTGTGCGTGCAGGGGCATCCCAACGAGTGGCAGCGAAGGACATGGTAAAGGGCGGCGGCGTCCCCAGCGGGCGGAGAATGGAGGCCACCGCTACGGAGAGCAGAGGCCAAACGGGATGAAGTACGCGACCGGTGCATCTGCAAAGGAGCCTCAGTCAGGAAGAAGCCAATAAAGAGTCGGTGCACACCCGCTGTATTCTTAACTCAGCAAGCCCGCTGGGGAACGGGCAAGGCGGCATGAATCTGCGACAACAGATGCCGACGATGGGAGATCGGCGCATAAGAAGATCATCCGGGCCGTTGATCCCCGAAGACGTTTGATGCAAACAAACGTCTCTTCTCTTCCTCCTTGATGTCGGTTCGCGGCGATGCAGAGTCTGGCGTCGACTATGTTTCATCTCGACGTTAATTTTGTCTCCTTCACTAGTTACGCGCTGCTCGGGGACTCCTGGTGGCTCAGGCACCCAATTCTCTCGAGGGTAGATGGGACTCTCTTCGATCGACCTATTGATTATTCTGCTCATACCGTGGTCGACGTATATACTCGTGCGCCTCACCTCCTGCAACGCCACCGCTAACCCACTTTCGTTGCGCCGGGTCTGATTAAACCCGAGCCCGCGTCTCCCGCATCCGCTTCCCTGACTTCTCTTGCAACCTCGACTTCTCCTACCGACGCTGTGGATGTAAAGATTCCACAACCCCCGTGACCAGCGCAAAAGCCAAAGCGCCGCCGCGTCAACACCGCAACGCACAACGCCGTGGAGAGGATCTGTAGAGAGACGTTTAATGGCCGGTTTTTTTGGTGCGTTTTTGATTTCCTGCTTCTCCTCAATCCTAAATCCTCCCTCACTTGCTAATTGACGATTTGGGCATAGACCCTCGCATTAATGCTCACGCCCCTCGAGGCGCTCCGTCGGCCAGCAAGGCTGCGATTGTTAGCTCGAGGTACGTTTACCTTTCCACATTCCTTTTCCATCTTTTCGCGGAGGCTTCTTTTTTCTTGGCATACCCTGCCGTTATGCACGTAGAAGATCGCCGTGCGGGTTCGGCTTGGTACTGAGTCCAAGTGCTGGGGGAGATCGAAGGACGTCGGCAGACGTGCACGGGTGCAGGTAGCGCTACCGTCCAGCTTCGTGCGGATGAGCTAGTACTTTGTGGCGTACCGCATTGCACGCGCTCCTTTTCTCCTTGAACGTCGCGCGTCCTTCCTCTCTCTTTCTTTCCGCTTTCCCTATTGCGTTTCCCTCTCCATCTCCTTCATCTCGCTGACTTCCCCTTTTGTCCCATGTAGCATCACAACAGTCTACACCCCAAGCCCCCACCGCGTCCTGGCCGCGCAGACGCTGTGCGCGCTTGTTCGGGAGGCAGAGGGGTTGAGGAGGGTGCGTTGTCCTTCGTCTTTACTGTTTCATTCTTCCTTGGTGTTCGTTTTTCGGACGTTTCTTTCTTTTCCTTTCCCTTCTTCTCTCCGGAACCCTCACTCCCCCTTGCTCTGTTTCTTTGGTTACTCGTTCGCGCTGCACCTGCGCTGCCCCAGTGCACGACTCTCTATTTGGTCATCGGGTGACCTCACTCTTTTTGCGACTTCAACTTCCTTCTTTACTACACCTTCTCTCTTACCCTACGCGTCTTCTTCCGCAGCGGAGCCCCGCTCTCCTCTCTGCCGTTGCTGTCTTTACTCCCTTCTGTTATCTCCTCTCTTCCAAGTACCTCGCGCCGTGGTGACGGCCATATTTTCGGACTACCCCACCCTCAAAGCTCCGGGCGCTCTGAGATCACACCAGAGATTCCCAAATTTCGGTTGAACAGAGATGCTACTCAAAATGCAAACAATCAAATTGCTTTTGCTTTTATTCTCCTCGCGCTTCAAGGAATGCATTGAACGCTAAGACATAATACCGAATAATGAATGTTTGCAGGCAGCCACTCGTGACGAGCCAACCACAGGCTGAGATTATAACCCAGTATACGCGGGCGGTGACACCTCCTCGGACGGATCTTGGAACTGTGATGGAGTCGATCCGCCAGGCACCTGCCGCTCGAGCTGGAGGCGCGCCACCTGCACCTGCAGCGCGCGCATCTGTGCAGCGATGCTCGAGATCTCCGGGTCTGGGTCTGCGTGTGGGTAACCGGCTGCGCTCGATGCCGCGTCCGCATGATGGGGTGTGAATAAATTTGCGTCTCGGCTGGCGTCTGCGGTGGCGTCGTCCGCGCGTCCTGCTCCTGCTGCTCGAGCAAGTGTTTCTTCTTCTTCTCGTCCCCGCCCCACGCGGCGGGATCGGGGCGCGCATGTTCTGCCGCGATCGCGCGCTGCTCCGCGAGCATGCGGCGGACATCTGCGTCGGGGTATGAGGCGCTCGTGCCAGTGTTGGACGTCATGTCGTCCTCGTCATATTCTTGTGCGGGCCTGTACTCGAGTGTGTGCGGCTGCATTCGGATCGGAGACGTGGATTGTTGCGATGTATGCGAAGCAGTCGACACGAGAGCGGGCGGCGAGGCCCCTCCTGCGGGTTTGTCGGCGAGCACTAATTTATCCGTGGACCCGCTGGAGGCAGGCTCCGCCGGGATCTGCGGCTTGGCGCCGTATCCGGGACGATTGGGCGGCGAGCTGTAGATGGGGCGCGGATGGGCTCCGTGGCGGTGCCGGCGACGGAGAAGCAACAGCGTCAGAAATGCGGCAAGGAACAGGAGGACGCCACCTGCGATGGCGCCCGCGATGGCGGCGTTGTGCGTTTTAGCAGCACCAGCAGATACGGAGGCGGCGGCTCCCGTGCTCGTCGATGCGGACGCGGAAGACGATCCCGTGGGTTGCACGGGAACGAGCGACGCCTCAGGGCTGGGATCGTCTGACCTGTGCAACAAACAGGTCAGTCCCGATTCATTCACGCTAGCTGCGCCGTCCTTTGCATTGGAGAGTTATATAGGTGGAATCGGACTCACGTAAAGACCGCGTAGTCGAAATACGCCGTCCCGCCGTCGTTGATGCGCATCGTCACCTCGTGCACGCCGAGGGAGAGCGACGTGTTCGAGTACGCAGCCGCGCCGTAAACCGCGTGTTCCGCCAGGGGTGTCTGGCCGACGTCGAGCACCTCTTCGCCGTCGAGGAAGATGGTGTACGACGCGGTAAACGTGCGCGCGGCGGTGGGGACGGGTTCGGCGAGGAATACCCAAAGAGCAGTCCCTGCGCGAAACCGTTGGTATTGAGCGAGGCTCCGGAGAGTATTGGATAGCAAAAAAATAGAAGTGACACACCAGTAAACTTCATCGTCACACTGAGCGATGCGCTGAGTGTCGAGTTCAGGACCGCGATAGTGCGGTTGTTTAGCTTCGCCGCGTCGAAGCCGGTGGTGTCGAGGTGCGGCACGGCGTCGACGGGAGAGTACGAAATTAGTGGGGAGAAGTCATCGACGGTGCGGTTCGCTTGACCCGCCACGAGGGGTGCGTATGCAGAGACTAGGGTGAAAAGAGCGAGTGTTAGCCTCTGAAGAGACCGGCGGAGCGTGCCCATGTCAGGGTGTGAGGACGGGAGAAAACAACAACAAAAGCCAAATAGTCCGAAGGATAACGAAAATCTAGGGTCCTTGAGGCGCGCGAATCAGCGCCCGTGTGGCAGCGACATGTCTAGCCGATGGTTGACCGACGTGGGTGTCGGAAAAATCCCAAACTGGATATAATGGATCACGTTCCATTCTAAGCCGTCATAAGCCGATAATCCTCAACTTGGATTGTAACATGTGGGTCTAGTTAATATATGTGCTTGTAAGCCACACCATGGCTTACAATTACTCAGACAATCTCTGTAGCGCGCTTTCGCGGCAAAGCCCACTAACCATGTACTTTCACAAGATTCAACCAGCCAATGGTCAAACTTGTTTACCAGAACACTCAATCCATCTTACTTATTCAATGATGTCATAGTAATTTCAGCTAGGGAGTGCGGTGCCTTGAACCGTGTGGTCTATGTCTACCTCAGTGCATCCCATCAGGCAACGTACTGGAACGAATGCCAAGTCCGTGTAAAGTGCCAAAGAAACAAGGAACAGTTTTTTCAGGGTCTCGATCTTGTCCAAGATGGAATCAAATGGACATGACACATCGGAAAGCACTCGTAAGTACTTGGATATCCCTCAACTCTGACCAGGATAAAATCACACTGTAAGCAAGATGAGTGTGGAGACAGTAATCATCCCCATCTAAGGATCACCAGGGGCAGAGGTAAACCTCCAAAGGTCAGAGGTAAGGTCAAGGGAGGTAGGGGTAGAGGTTAAGGCAAAGTTGTACCTCTGGTTTTAAAAAACAAGTTTCTGAGGTCAATACCCATTCCCTGGGATAGGACTGCCTTAAATATGACTGTTTAACATGTCAACTTAGACCCCAGAGGTCCACAGGCTCTCTCAGCAAGAATACCTCTTAAATTACCTCCCAAGGTCAAGAGGTAGGGTCAAGGGAGGTAGGGGTAGAGGTTGGCCCTTTTGTACCTCTATCTTTACCCCTGGTGAACCTTATCCCCATCTAGGACGTTACAGAGCTTATCGGGAGACAGACAAAGTGCTTCCCAGCCGGCTGATGAAGATAGAAATATGGGACCAGAAAACGAGCGCCTGGAGGAGCCCGGGACAGGGGGTAGATTTATCAGAAGTTATGTATAGCAATGACATTGTATGTATTTGTAGCGGCGCGTACACCGGATTTTGCACCAGCGCATGCGCAGGACTGGGGACCAGCGCAAACACTGGACCCCAATGTTTGCACGTATGTGAAGAGGAAGTAGGAGGAGCACCTGCATAACATGTCCTGGTCAGCCCACCAGGTGGAAATTGATAATCAGACTTACAATTAGAGGGGAAGATTGTGCCGGTTCCGGAGCAAAGACCCCATAACTGAAATGGCGGGTAAATCAGTGAGTATCATGAGAAATTAACAAGCACACACCGACGGGGGAAATACCGTTGCAGAAGGAGATCACGCAGCGTTTAATTCGCAGTTAGATAGATGATGTGAGAAGAAAAAGAAATCACGCACCTTGCATTAGCATCACAGGTGCAACAGATGGAATCTGTGCAGGTCCTGCCAGTGACAACCGAGGGCAATCAGTGATAGGGAGTAGACGGCAAAATACATCGCAAAAAAAATCTGGGGGTGTTGGGGTCTACCGCACTTAGATATCTCTTATCCGTGTTCCCGTACACTAGGGTTCCAATCTAAGCCAAGGCAGATGAAGTAGAGGAAACCACAGTAACAGTTGATGCAAGAGTAGGCGAGACACATAGATACCGTCAACCTGAATGGACATGTTCCGAGATGCAGGCGAGAAGTGGGAGCAAAGCTGAAGAGCGTCGTTGCAGGGAAGAGACAGAAACTCTGCCACATCAATGCCACCGAAGATCATCATGTCACCGTCGGGCTCCGTCAGGTCGGGTTTTCGGCCGTTTTGATTGATGGTGAATCAAACTTGATCCAAGAAATCGAGCATCCAGCTCACTTCTGCTCCTTGAGCCTCGTTCTGCCACAGAATACATTCCGTCAAGATGACTGTTTGACACTATAGTACATCTTCCCAAGGCGTCTTCATGCTCACCGTTCCGCCTTCGCTTTCTTGTCCTAGCTACTGCAGCTGACCTCTCGGCTAGCCCATTATTGATGTTTCGGACTTATCGGAAACCCATCGGGGTTACTGTAGAATTACATTCAATTCGGCAGGGGGTGTGATGCGTGACATCTTGAGCATATTCGTCAACGGCCGAAATAGAGCGTGACATGTGGCAAATTTCGGTGACCTCCTAAATGGCTGCAGGGTAATATAGGCTGGTGAAAAATTAAATTGAAGCAGCTTTTGACATTCAGTTGCCTCTAAGCTGAAGATATGGTTCAGATGAACTTTTTCCTGCATGATTCCAGTCAATTTTAGCCCAAAACTAATGTTCTGCCCTTTAACCATGCTAAAAATATGTGTTGCAACTGGATTTCTAACCCCCCTCTCACAGGAATATTCTCGTCAATTCTTCTACAGTTTTTGAGAGGTTTTTTGAGTTCACCATGACACCCCAACATATTCGTCAACTGCCACCGTGATGCTTGACACCGACCAAAGTTCGGCGCCGTCAACCCCCTCCGTGACGTGTGACTGCCGAATTGAATGTAATTCTACAGTAACCTTTCGTCAGTCAACAACGCTATTTTTAATCTTGGGTGCTTCTCGCGTCTGGAATAATAGCCGAGACATAACCTCACCCAAACATTCCAAGAAATATACCCGTGTCCCGCATAGTGTTGCCGGGGTTCGGTTAGGTTCGGTTCTGACCGAAATTCTCCAAACCCCGAACCCCAAGATGGTTCGGTTCGGCACTTTTGGCGAACCCAGAACTGAACCCAGAGGTTCGGTTCCAATGGGTTCGGTTCAGGTTCGGGAGGGGTTCGAACCTGAACGAACCTGTAATCCCTAAAAAATTCGAAACGAAATTCATGTAGTGTCTGGCATGTCCTACTCACTTACAGGGAGATTGAATTGTTGATATGAAAGTGTCCTCCCTTGATTTCGATGTTCAATGGCGGAATACCTCACCCCTAGATATGCCAGCATGACATTTCACTTTTGAGGCTATGGGTCGAAATGCCTCGCATCATCTCACAGCCAAATTATGGTTAACAAGAGTTTATCTTAACAGATTGCATGAAGTTCTGGGACAGCAGTAGTAGAATGGAGGTAAATGTGCCACGTTGATGTCAGTTTGTGTCTCACTTTTACAGTCATGTTCACACCTGGATCTACATGACTGTTATGGTTCTGACTCACAACAGAGGTGTCATAGCTTCAAGTCTCTTTTAGCAGAAAAAATCCACCCAGAATCACTTCGGAAATTTTCAGGTTCGCACCGGTTTGAACCTGTTCGAACAGGTTCGCAAAAATGCGAAATTTTCGAACCTCGAACCGCACCCCGGGTTCGGTTCAGGTTCGCTGATACCTCCGAACCTGAATTCAGGTCCGGTTCGGGTTCGGTTCGGGTTCGGGATCGGTTCTGAACCCAACCCCGGCAACACTAGTCCCGCAACTAGACGCCCCCGTCCGCTCCGACGCACACGCTACCGTCCTCCACACAGAGATGGAAGATTTTCACCTCGAGGAGGGGCTCGAGCTCGAGGATGAGGATGACGAGGAGGGCGCCGATGCCGATGCCGATAACCAGAATAACAACAGCGGCGAGGACACCACAGAAGGCCCTCCAAGTACACAAGCAAGGACAGCGCGCACGCAGCCCGAGCATCAGTAAAACTACACATTTCTCTCTGAGGTGTTTGCACTCTGGGGAAAGGTCTTTGCACTCTGTGGGAAGGTCTTCGCACTCTGAGCAGGTCTTTTGGTGAACTCTGTTACGTCGAGAACTCTGTGAAATTGATTCCCATATTTGGAAATGCCAAAGTCCTCAAACACCTCTGACTCCGAAAGACTTTGCGGAAGACAGAGTTCTACAGGTGAGTTAAAATTCAAGTTGTGAGCGATAGTCTGCATGCTTGTTAATGTAAACTGTAATATGCCCAATAATCGTGATAATCTTCAATAATTTTCCTAATCTCACTTATGTGCCCCAAAACAACAGCACACACTTCCTGAGGTAGGCTGGTAAGCTTAGCTCAAGGTTCTTCAAAAGCCTGCCAAGGAAAGACAGCGGTCGAACTTTGAATCTTTCTAAGTCCAGCATCAAAGCCACTTGACAGACAGATTGCATAGAAGACGAAGTCTGACAGACAGCTTGATACGTTACAGGTTGACAGGTTTGGCGGACATATAAAATGGTTCAGGTCTCTGCCGTGGCGACAGCTTTTTTTCTTTCTTTCCACCACCATCTCCCCCCTCTCCTTTGTCCTCATTCCTGTATGCACAAGTCATGACAACTCTTTCGACCTCATAACTAGTTCCACTAGTAAGTACTTCGCTCTCTCTCTCTCTCCACTTCTTGTCTCACTTTCCAACTCAGCTGGATGTAGCTACGTCTTTCCTCAACTTATTGCATGCTGGTGATTTCATTCTTCTGATCCCTCATGTACGTGTTTTCTCCCATGTTCGGCACAAAAAACTGATTTCTTGGCTTTATGAGAGCATGATTCATGTTTCATTTGATTGTCAGGATGCTTGATTCCCGTGTGTGGTTTCCTTTTACATCGCGGGTGCTTGCTGACTGTTCTCTCGCAGGTGTCTCTGTCCTTCCGTGTAGTAAATAGATTGAGCATAAATGTGGTGTGCTCGGCTGGTCGGATGTCGAGCAGATCATTGAATTCAGCTAGCCACCCATCCATAGATAGAAATTGTATTACCATTTGAAGAATATATTCATGAATTATTGCGCTATGAATTGTATTTAAGGTCTTTTAAGAAGAACTGTACCAAGTTTGTCGAGAACTCTGACAAGATGTAGGTCTCTGTAGGGTTAGTTGAACCTTCTCTGTAGAGACCTCACATCTCTGGGTTTGGCGGATCTTTGAGGTCTTTGAGAGCTCTGCAAAGACCTCAAAGACCTCAGAGAGAAACTTGCAGTTTTACTGATGAGCACGATCAGCACGCCCGGCTCTGCACCCAGTCCTGACGTGTCCTACAGCACCGCACCCACGACCGCGCTCGTGCACGGTAACGGGGGCCGATTCGCATTCGAGGCGCCTTTGCCATTAGGGCCGCCGTCGCCTTCCTCGTCGGGAGGATGGGACTGGCCTGCGACGCCGCCTGCGAGTGCGGGGATAATGGGGATGCACACTGGGCTGCGGCTGGGGATGTCGGCGCAGATGACGATGCAGATGCACCTGGACGCCGCTCCCATGAAGGAATACTTCGCTGCGGCTCACCCTGGGAGCACAGGTGCGGGTGCAGGCGCGGCGTACGATTTAGGACTCGGACTCGACGGGGAGGAGAGTCTCCTACTCGGCGGCGGCGCGAGGATGAACACGATTGGAATTGGATGGGCGGGTGTGAATCCATCGCACCCTACGTCCCACCTCCACCAGCAGCATGCGCAACAGGCGATTCAGCTGAGGGAGATGTATCAGCAGGCGGTGGTCATGGGCGGGGCGCCGCTGCAGATTGGGATACAGATGGGTATGAACGCAGTGATGGGAATGGGCATGCAAGTCGGCGCGAGGTTGGGTGTCTTCCCCTAGCCGCCTCTCCACCTCTACCACTACACCTCGCGGTCCCTCCCTCGCGGCATACCCTTTACCCCCCACCTGTTACAAAACGCCGTCGGCCCGCCGACCCACCCTCCCTTTTTCCACATCCAAATTCCAAATGGTCACCGTACTGTATCCAGACGCGTTGTATAGGAGTAGTAGAAAAATAAACGCGAAGTAGAACCACTTTGGTTATAAAAATAAAATGGCAGACGCGTTCTTTGCGACGACAGAGTGACGCACGTCGGTGCCGCAGCGATGCCACGACAGTGCGCGGCAGGCGCGGCATTTTATCCTGGCCCGGCCAAGAGGACTGCCAAGATTTTGGTGGGAAAGAGGATGTCCCAAAAGTATATGTGCCATTCACATAGTACTTAATTACTCAACGGCGATCTTGCACCACGTCTCTCGGCCTTTGGGATGGGGTACAGTATGTGTTTGCCCGCATTCTCTCTCTCGTGGTACAAAAAAACTATTCTTCGTCATCATATTTCAAGGATCTATGTGAACACCCAACCAGGTGAGCCATTTGCTCCTACACGTGTGTTCCCCATATCAATTATGAGAGAATTGAACCTTATAATTGACGTCGAAGCTCTGCGCTTGATTGCACTGTGCGGGGAATAGAGTCCCTCCCACTCGCCCCGCAGCGTCTCCGGAACCTCCGCAACTGTTGAGGATCGTCTGAAGGTAGCCCCCGCAGTTGACGCCTTCCTGCAGTCCAAATGTCGCGCCAATGGAGCACGCGTCAATCTACGTCCGGGGAAATGTCATTAACTTAACAGCCTCGTTGCTCTGCCGCTCAAAACATAACCCACCTTGCAGGTACCGTGACTCGTAATTGTGGTGCACTCGGAACCAAACTGGTTGGTGTTCAGGCACCGGTTGTTCGTGCCGAGTTGTTCGATCGCGGTTTGGCAATCGCTGATCTGGGGGGGAAGCGCGAGGTAAGGTTCTGAAGTTCACGAGAGCAGCGATAATTTACGAGCGGGCTTCCTGCCGAGGTCTCGCAGTTGGCGGGCGTCTCGTCGGGCGGATCGCATACTGCGAATACGCCGCTGAGGTTCCAGGCAACCGTGACTGCCAAACAGACGCTGGAGGAGATGCGCATGGTGAGTGACTGGAGAACGATTTGAACACTGTTGTGAAGACTCGGGGTGGATGAACCTGATCAGGGATCGCAAAACCTTGGGGTCATTTATATTATTTCCACTTTCCGCCGTCGTCATGATTTCATTCAGTAAGTTGTTAAAAATCTCCTATCTTTACTGCATGTGGGAACGAAAAACTACATCATAGAGTAATGCGGTTGCATTAAGCAGTTATATAAGAACAGCCTCAATATGTGCGCAGCAGAAATCAAGGCCCTCATATTAAGCATTCCTCAGGATTTTCCGAGCTCTGCAAGTTCCAATGAGGAATATGAACGATAGTGCTGAGTGGGAGACTGGCCAACGAAGTTTAATTGGCGCTGGTGCGTCTGGTTAAACAATGTAGTATTACGCTCCTCGAGTCGATAACAATCTCCGCATGTGGCGGGACAGAAAGGCTCCACGATAGTTCCGTTAAACCTGCCGTTTACGCAAGAACAGCCTCGACCTGCGCGCAACCGAAATCAAGGGCTCGACCAACGTGGAAGTAGTCTCGGAAGCCAAGCAGACTTCTTTCAATTTTGGCCTCTTATTGAGCTCTGGAAATTCTACCCAAGGATATGAACGAGGGGTTGCATGCACGCGCTCAGCTCTCATCCGGTACGTCCGTTGGAGCCGGCGAATGGGGCTTTGCGACATACGTAAGTGAAATCCACCACGTTTGGGCATGCTGCGGAAACGGCTGCGATGAATCTGGATAGATTTGATAACATTGCAACTTGATGCCGAATATGAATATATAAATTAGTGTGGAGTAAACATCAATTCGCTCCTAAGCTAGTGTCTATCTAGCATCTACCAGCGGGGGATCGTGTCAAATGAACATCCTCACTGGAAACGACCAGTGATTGGACAAGTTTATTACAGCGATTTGAGCGGGTATCAACTTTGCTTCTCCGGCTTTTTACCTGGTGGCTGCAGCATGGCGGTAGAAACAGTGCTGGGCATCGGATGATTTACAAGTGGCTGCATATGCAGTGGGTAAACGTTGGGTTTGAACTTGATGCAGAATATGAACCATAACGCGTGGAATGCGTGGTCTGACCATTGTAATTTGCGATAGAGATATATGCGACAGTGATATCCACAGCAGTGTCGAGCGGATATCACCTTGCTTCTTTTTGATGCTCTACCCCGGTACAGTAGCTAGGTTGTATGGATCAAGACTGTTGTGGAACGGCAAAAATTTACCGCCAATCGGCCCACTGAAGTATGAATCTTTGAACCGGTGGAGTTATTACAAATTTTTATATTACAATTGAGGACCTCCTGTCCCCGCGAAACAAGACAATCTGACTCTGAGAAAACCGTATTGGCTCCCAGGGCGCCAGGTGAGATCATCCGCTCCACACTTGCACCGAAAATTGTCGAGATGTTGAATTTTCTACGGAGGCTCCACTCGACTGTTGCATTTCTATTTTTAACTGTTCATTTGCTTCTGTCGCCTTTCTTCAGCACCGTGAACACTAGTATGCCCACATTGCGACGACTGCTGCCAAAGACTCCTATGACGAGCCCAAAGCTCTTCTAGCTAACCCCAACGATGCTTCAGGCTGAATTTGATCGACGCTTCATAGGCCAAAAGAAACAGAGGGAGCGAGAGTTCAAAGCAGAATCAGAACAAAGTGGGTTCCCTTTCGTCTCAGGGTGTGGCCAGGCTGACAAAAAATCGAGATGATTCAAGTCTAAGGGTCGAGGCAAATGAACCCTCGCCGTCCAGCTGCACAGCTTGGGGGATGACCACGCGAGCTTGGCCGCCAACATCCAATATTTATTACACGCGAAAATATTCAATCTCGAGCTCAAACTTTACGAAGGAGAGTCGAAGCTACGGAGCTTACGTGCCAGGTCTATGGAGGGCTATCATAGCTTGGCGTGTGGCTATGATGGGCTCGGCCTCGGAAGCTGCAATTGGTTTAGAGTGAATGTACCGGGGCACTCACGCACTTGATTTTTACTCGACGCTAGCAAACTTTGAACGAGAGGCGTGTCGGCAGCACAGTAGGACACAATACCTGCAAGGGAGTAACCGTCTACGCCGCTTTAATTGAGTTACAGACGATTGTGCCGGATCTCCGCAGTCATGGCGCTCTGGAGGGCTCTGGAGTCTGGATTGCCGCCCGATTTTGCATTTACTACGAAAGAAATAACAATCGGGCTGTGCGTGAAGTCAGAGTTTTGGATTCGGCGATGTGAGAGTTCTCCGTCGAATACGCCATGCGGGAAATGAATCGAAGGGAAGGTCAGATGGTGGGAAAAATACACGGGAGTGATGACTGGAATGTATGGTGTGGGCGCGGAATACCGTACCATTTCGTTCAAATCGACAGTCACGCGTCACGCACCCCCCTGTCGATGTCGAATTTTGGTCGCGGTCACGCATCACACAGGAGTTTGTCGAATGTCCCGAGCGTAACCAAGATCCTCGGGGATGCAAAAAAGGTCAAATCTTCGAAATTTTGCGTTGCGAAAGTCGAAAATTTCCGGATGTCACGCAAAATTCTCGGCGCTGTCGAATTGTCGAATTGGTTGAAATGGTCACGCGTCACACCCCCTGTCGATCTGAACGAAATGGTACGGTAGAGCGGTTGAGCGGTATCAAGGGGGAGAAAGTTAAGAGCAATTGAATTGAATCCAGCAGAATAGGTGGGAACGGGAAAATCAACTAACCTTTGCGGGAAGCAGCCGAGATGAACGGAATGGGGTATAGGAGACAAGGAGTGCACGGGATGAGGGCGCCCTGCGATACCCAGGGCCCAGGGGGACAGGTGACTACAAGCGCCCGGAGCCCTAGATTGCGGAATTATGAATGACTGAGCGTAGGGAGGCCCTAGAAGGTGATGTGAGGACCCCGGATAGTGAGACGAAATGACTGTTCCCCCAAGAGGCGAACTCGTCGGGACTGAAATACACGGTGCGGGGCGCTTTTTGTCACTCGTTGTTCAAAGTTCGGAATATTACGCCAGTAGTTCGCACATTTGTATGCCTGGTGGAGGCATTCTTACATAAATTCCCTGATTGTTCTAGTCTATCCCAGCGAATAGTCAATTCATGCAGCCCTAGGTACAGCTACTCCGTCCGCATCGACCCGCCCTTTTTTGATAGTAGGAATACGGATTCTCGTCATGGTATAGTCCACTCAGGGAGTGGGGTCGAAGCAGCTCAGGTCGGGGCACGCCTATACTCTTATCAGGACTTGAAGCAGATGCACAGCATGGGCAACGTACGCAAGGAAGCCCGCAGTTGCGCCTCTCTTCGTCGGTCATGGAGCGCATGTGGTTCGCGCCGGCCGGCGTGATAGCGGGCTGCACATTGGTAAGTATCCATTAGGACTGTAAGCTTAACCAGAGAGTATACGCACCAGGGCAAGTGCAAGCGCAGGGGCAATGAAAAGGACGAGGGTGGCGAAAAGCTTCATCGAGAGTTGATGGTTCTCCCCTCTGTACTCGTGTCGACCTTTATAGCGCGTTGGTAGAATAGGCGTTGTCTTGAAAATGGGTGGATGGGTGCAGTCCCGCGATATCCATCTGTTCCGTGATCTATCGAGTCTCTGTTTAAATCCAGTCCCGCAATTCAATGGTAACGCCAGGCCAGCGGATGCAATTGGATCATAATTGGACGTTAGCGCGGGCTGTGTTCCTGGCGAGCGACGCTATGTACGGATGCGGATGGAGCCTAGGGAACTAGCAATAGTCCCGCGGAAATGCGAGCTTCCGATTCGTTCCGTGCGCGCACATTAATATTGATCTTCCTCCCCATTGATGTCCACTCGTCCCGGGCTCTTTGCTGCCATTCTCCGGTCTTCAAATTGTACACACACAGGCTCTGTGCCCGCTGATTTATAGCTTATCCTTGCGACGCCACTCGAAGTTTGGTTGCATCTTGAGAAGCAGCTGTTAGCGCCATATTTCTGGCTGGTTGCAGCAGCTCGGCAGCATAGAAATCAAATACCGGAATAAGATGATTAAAGGCGCGTACAAGGAAGCTGCGCTCGAGACAAATAAAATAGGTAGTATCAGAAGGACAGGACGAATTTGGGATATTTCACAACCCGCGGATACAAAATAATGGCGGGCTAGCCTCCAATTGTAAGGAGAAAAAACTCCGGCTGCGTGGGCTTGAGTCAAAAAAGCCGAGGTGATTGAAGGAGTGATGATTTGAAGCGTGAGCATAACGGTTTCCCCCGTCATTTTACGGCGTAGAAGCGGTGAGGAGATGAGGAGTAGCAGGGGGAAGGGACATAACACATCTCCATTGTCGGCACTTGCAGACAGGTCCAAATGGTGAACAAACTAGCACTCCTGTAGAAGCGGTGGTCGTGGAATTTATACAGAAGCGCAAGGACACAGACAAAGGAGCCCGAACGGGTGTGACGGGCGAGGTCCCAGAACTGACGCGAGGAAGATATGTGCTGAACGCGAACATGAGGGCTGTAGAGGTGCTACTCAGGGGTTGTATTTCTCATTCCCAGGCGCTATGCTGAGCCGCGGTGAAGCGCGAAGCCCCGGACACAACTTGACGGGAGCAGTACTACATCGAGGTGCGAGGATGAGTCGCGTGAATCACGCCGCACAGGGGGGACAGGATTGCGGACAGGGTGAATGAGCAGAATCGGGCTGCCCGCCATGGGCTAGTCTTCGTGCGCCGAAAAGCGTTCGGCGTTGTGGTGAGATAGAAAAAGCGGAGTGGCTGTAGTCTGTAGTTAACCGCGTGATCGTGTATAGGTCGCGCCGTTATTACATAATCGTCGGAGTTTGAATTTGTTCCCACGGCCTTTCTGTGCTCGCCGCCATTGCTCTCCGGCTTTCCTGGCTTCCCTCACTCACAACCACTGCCTATGGCACCTCGGTATAACTGGCGCGGCCCCCAGGGACATAGGACGATCACTACAATTGTCAAGAAACTGATTCCTCAGTGGAAAAATGGCCTTTATCCTGCCCAGCATAATCTGGTCGCACGCGTCCTGGATGGAGAGGATATACTTTGCTGTATGGCCACCGGTGGCGGGAAGTCTGCACTATTCTCTGTTCCGATTCTCATACTCCGCGAAATGGCACGGAATCCCCGACTGTATCCGGATCTCCCGACTCGCGCACTCCCCCAAGGAATTGTTTTTACACCAACGAAGGGCCTCGCTGCTAGCATCGTACGATTCTCTCTGACCTGTTGATCTGATTACAAGCTTCTCCAGGTCCTGGAATTGAAAAAACTCGCCATTATGGCGCTCGCATATTGCCACGAGACCGTTACTCAGGCACGGATGACCGGGCGCAATCTCGTACAGTAAATCAGTGAATGCAAGATATGGAACGTTGTCTGCGTCGACCCCGAGCATCTACGCGACAAAGCATGGCGCGAAATCACCACATCCGACATCTACCGGGCCAATGTTGTCTACGGATGTACCGACGAAGCCCATCTGATCAACAAATGGGGTGCTGACTTTCGCCCACCCTTCAAGCACATTGGTAGATTTTTCCGTGGTCGTCTACCATCTTCAACCTCCATCCTTGCTCTCTCGGCAACGCTTCAGCCTGGTTCTGCGACCAAATCAGTGCTCTCGAGTCTAGGGATGCTGGGCGACAATTTCTACGTTTTCCGCAGCTCGAACGAACGCCCCAATACCCAATTTATTATGGAGCCTCTCGAGAACGGCGTCGGAGGCAGGATATTCCCACAACTGCTCAACTACTTGAACTCTCGGCGCAAAGCTGTTGTCCATCGTCGTACCGTTGATGATGTCTTTCGCGTGTTTCTTTACCTCTGGAAATCGCTCCCACCCGGACTGCATCGACTCCGGCGACTGAAGATGTATCACTCGCTGCGATCTGCCGAGGAAAACGAGGAAATTCTGCAGTTACTAGATGAGGATGCCGAATGTCAGGTTGTGATCGCAACGATCGCGTTTGCGAATGGGCTGAATGTAAAGACTTTGCTGGATAGCATCTCGGTTGGTTTTCCCGATACTGTCGATCAACTCTGGCAGGAGAAAGGCCGCGTTGGGAGGGACACGGAGACAGCCGCTCGTGGAGTAGTTCTTTTCCAGCCAAGCGCACTTGCAGCCGCTGCGAAACAGCTAGCTGGTGAGTCTATTCCCTGGTTCGATGCTACTCACATGCTGACTTGAATCTCATAGGGCCCTCCAATGTTGATTCGAGATCCGATGCACGCACCACAACGGCAAAATCGAAGTCGAAATCGAAGCCCAAACGGAAGCGAGCCCCAAAGCCCCTCGAGCAGGGAAAGGTACAAATTCTCACGGAAACGATATGCTACATTGCGGCGTTCAATCGCATCTACAATAACTCCCCACTTGAAACCTCTACCCTCGACTGCATCTCTGCCAACCGACGCTTTCCCTGCTCTCTCTGCGCTGCTCGTAATGACATCAAACTTGATTTCCCTGCTCCACCACTCCCCCCCGGAATAAAACTTCCTCTGTTTATCGATCCGCCCGCTGTTGATCCCCTGTCTGCATTGGATAAGAAGCTGAGGTTGACGAAGACGGAGCGCGAACAAGCAGAGGCTGCCTTACTGGAATTTGGTGGCACCGTCCACCGGGCAGAGCGTAAACTCCCGGCTAATCGAAACCGACCTAAATCCTCTTACTTCCCCACATCACTTGTACGCGCTATTCTCGACAAAATTCTGACTCTGGACTCCTTTTCAACTCTCGAAAACATCCTGATTTCCTGGGCCTTCGCAACAGGACACCGTGTTCGACTCTATGCTGTCGTTCACAACCTCCGAGCGACAATCTGTTCCCAGCGTGAGACGGCACGTCTCGAGCGAAACGCTAAACAACGCGCCACTCGTCTGAAAAAGAAAGGGGTCTATGATTCGGAATTAGAGGACGACGTAGAGATGGAGGAGAGTGTTGACGATTCCGGTTCTGAGGAGGAGTTTGATCACCCGCGCTCCTCCCCCATTCCACCACCATCCAAGCGCACGCGACGAGCTTTGGAGGAAGTAACAAACGATGAACGACCCACGCGCCTGCGTCCGGCGGCGCAAAAGGCCCCCAGACAACCTCTACAGCGCGCCTCCAAAGTGAGCAAATCTTATCGGCCTGCATATAAACATCGCGGCGGCGAGCAGCACAAAACTAATAGAGTAAAATGCGCTTTCAAAACTGGATTCACCTTTCTTAATCGTAATGTAGAAATTGTATTTGCTAGACATAACTGTAATACATGTTAATCATCTGCATCTTCACCTTCGCTTTCTGATTCTGGATCATCACTCTCTGCTTCCTCGTCCTCTGAATCGTGATCCTGCTCTACCTCCGGACCACACAACCTTTCCAGAAGGTCTTCGAATTCTTCTGGCTCATACCAGTCATCGTTCAATCTCCCAGTCTCGGGGTCTATGATGACAGTCATATCTGAGCCACTGAGAAGCGGCTCGTCGCTATGGTCAACTGTGTCCCATTCCTCCACGCAATCTGCGGCGGCACGAGATGCCGCAGATGCTGAGCTACGAGCGGATCGAGCAGAAGAAGGACCTGGCGAGTTAAATCCAGGGTCGGACTCGGGAGTAGGAGAGGGAACAGAGTTCGAATGCATGCCTGCACTTTCACCAGAGTCAGAGGAAGGAGTTGGGGAGTTGGATTTACTCGGAGGGTTGGGAGAGTTAATACTGGTAGACGGGATGTTGCCGCGTAGTACCTCCATTTCACGCAGAAGATTGGCGTACTCGGCGCTATGTTCGAGGTAATCTGCTAATTTCTCGTCCTCCAACCGCTGGTAGCCTCGATCGAACTGGTTTACTGCAGCGTGCCCCATGCTGCGACCAGAGCGGAAGCTATGTAACTCCTCGTCCTTATACAACTGCAATAGAATTTTTGTCTCGTCACGAAGATGGGGCGACGTGTGGGATTTGCTGCGAAGTTTGAGTTTGAAAGCCGACTCCATATCTTCCTTGATCTTCAGAAAATGAAGGACGTTGGGAGCAATCGTCTTCCAATAGAATTTATCATCATAATCCCCTCCACGCTGTCCCGAAATTTGCGAGAGCCACCGATTGTTCCATTCCTGCATGAGGTCGCCTTCAATAAACTTCCCGATTTCTCCCAGAAGATTGATGAGCCAATTGTTTAATAGCGCTGCCTTCAACTCGGGGGAGCACTTGTATTCGAGCAGAGTGTACAAGTCAAGCATGTACCTCATGTAGTTCTGATTTGATGAGCCTGCGAAAGTGAAGATGAATATCTGTGCGTCAAGGTCAGATTTATTCACAGCGTTGAGATACGAATATATACCTTCAAAATCTCAAAAACTCGACCAACGTCGCCGTCCAGGATAGCATAATTTAGTTCGATCCACCAACCAAATTCCATTAAGAAGAGGATGGCATTGCTGAGCACACAATCGCCGTCAAATCCCGGTGGTTCTTTGTGAATCTTTGGACCTTCATCTTCTTTGTGAGATTTTGCATTGGACTCGTTGGAATTAGGCGTAGCGGCAGTGTCCACGGAAGGCTCGGGTTGCTCGCCACGCGGAGTGGGCTCATTGTCATCTGGAATCTCATCGAGGCCTGGCATGTCTGTGTTGGCACTGTCCGGCTCGGCAGAAGGGGCTTCGCGTGCAGTCGGTGGAGTCCACATGGAACCCTAAGGAAATTTGGTACGGGATGAGGCGCCGTCCTGCTCCGATTGGTCCAGTGACTGCTCATAGGCTGTCTGACATGTGTAGCGCTCCCGGATGATGCTTGCCTGTTCTAAGAGATCATCTATAGTGGGCAAACAATCATGCTTAGCAAGCTCGTCAAAATGTGTCAGGAGATCCGTGTCGCATCCTAGAACGAGGCTGTTCTGAGAGTCAGATATTGTCTCACTTTCTTATGAAGAAAATTACTTACCGCCAGCAGTCTAGAACGCGTGCTTCCCAAATCATAGTCATGCTGCGGCTCGTCGGGTAAAAATCGCATTTTTTCAGGTCAGTTGGGCGCTTCATGTTGGCAGCATTGGAACTGCGGGAGAGTGAGGATGGATCGGGAGATGCGGCTGGGCCATAGTGGTTGGATGCAGAAGAGTTCAGCTGGGTGGATTTAGTATGCCATGTTTCGGGTGTGCTGATGGCATTGCGGTAGGACGCATAGATATTTTGAGTAGTGACCTGTATGCGCTTCAGCCGCATCAAAGTTCCATGGGTCCCTCCGTCCCCACGATTCCACGATAATAGGTTGTCCGATTTTTCGGGCTCGATTCCCATTTGTTTATCGAAGTCTCGAAAGCCGGCCTGATATCCTTTGTTTTCCATCTGCTGCTCCGCGTTAGTACTAAGCGGTTGGAGACGCTTTTTTCGAGGCTCGAGGCGATGCTTTGCGAGGGTGGTACGGAAGCGAGCAGAGACTTCCGAGGAAAGAGGGTTAAGATGAGGGGAAAAATCGACTACGACTCGAACGAAATGGAGGTCCGAGATGTTGTCCATATGGTCCCAATCTATGCTGTTGTAGATGTTTTCGACGGTCATGTTCTGTCGCTCTTGCTGGATGATGCGCCTAATGTGATCAGCTGCATGGAATGCGCCGGGCTCGCAATCATCGAAGCCGAACGCAGTGCACGCCGTTCCGTGCTTTAGCTCGTTCTCCTTCCCAAGACCGTGCTCAAAAACACGCTCGTACCGTTGCACATTGTCCGAAATCTTGCCATATTCCGTCTTGCCCCGCGCTGTAGCATCCCGTACCTTCTCTTGCAGAGCGTTGAGAGTCGCGTCTGTCAATGTGTTCAGTGCATTGCGAGCTGTACTATCGCTGACGCTGTAGCCGAACCGGCAAAGGACTCGCTTCACGTCAATGTGGGCTTGACACGCAAAAAGCCACAATCCAAGCGGCAGTCCGAGGTTGCCACTGGCATATCGATTGCGGCTCGTGATGAAAGAGCTAAGCGCACCGACTTGGATCTGAAAAAAAATAGCGTCAGAATGTGAAGGGATCGTAGGAGATGAACCACCTACAGCAGGATGTGGTCGCGTTTTCTTGACAATCACTTTACCACTCTTGCGCGAGGCGGCAAAGCACTCTGTTATGTACCACAAAAACTCGTCCTCTCCTTGGTACAGAGCTGCGAGCTCTTCCACAGAGAATGCGATGTCCTCCCATTCAACAACCTCGGTGTTGCTTGTGCGCTTGTTAGTTGTTGCTCTGAGATGGCGACGATTACGAGTATCGGAGCGACTTTTCTGTGCAAGTTTTCCGATCCAATAATAGATACAATCACCGACGAGCCGTGTTGCCCACGCAGATAGGCAGGGATGGGCATAACGAATCTCGGAGAGAGGTTTAGAGGGGGAAAATGCAGCGGTATTCTGATCGACGTCTCTCTTCTTCGGATGGCTGTGATGGTGATTAAAGATGAGAGGAATGATATGAGCCATAGTATACTTGGATTGTCTTTTCAAGAATGCAGCAACGGTCTGCCTATGGCTTTTGGTTCTACAATCCTTTTCTCCGCGTATACGGGGATGAAAAAGCACCGAGAGAAATTCTCCAAGACTCTCGAAGCCGTAGGTGGTAAGGACATCATCAATTTTCCGCCAGCACGTACGCTTTGGGGCTCGCAAAGATATCTGAGTCGATGCAGACAATGGAGACGGGGCAAAAGGACTGTTAGATGTGGACGAGGTGCCTTTTGCACGGATGGATTCGATTGTAGGGATCGCAAGCTTTGGCAGCCGCGTGTATTTGCGGACCAGCGTCACTGGTGGTAGTGGTGGTGGTGGTGGTGGTGGTGCAGGATTTTCGTCCATTGGAGCACTCCAAGGGATATTTCTGGACGTTATACGCGTCGGATTTGAGGTTTGGCGGTGCCAGCAATGGAAGAAACGCGAGAAGACGCGTGGCTGTCGCCTGTAATGATCGTGGGAAGACTTTCAAACTCCGATGATTATATAATAACGGCGCGACCGATAACATGATCGAGCTTACCGACAGACTATAACAAACGAGGTACGAGTTGGAAATGTTATAGTATCTGTTTATAAGAGACTAATCTAAAGGCAGAGTGGTGGTTAGAGAAACACATTTCCGAAGTAAACACTTACCAGAAATTTTCTGGATGTTCAGGTCGTGAACGAAGGAGGAGAACGCGTTCAGAGACTCCACCGAGTCAAAGTAGAAGCAATCCTGAAGACGCACTAACTGGGCTGGCGATACAAGTGCGCGAAAGTCGTCAATTTGCCTAAAACATGTAAGCAGCTCTCAACGAAAAGGAGGAGTAAACTGCTTACTCCTTGTCGTGTCGTAGGCAGCTCTTGATGAACTTCGGCGCAATCTGCTTGGGCGGAGTATCTTTCGGAATGCGGCTGTATTCGAGATCACTGAAGCTGAGGACCGAACGGCAGAGACCAATGACTTGAGCAGTATCCATGTCCACATTTGCGACTAGCAGATTACCGCCCGGAACAAATATTTTTAATGCGATCGGCTTGCCAGTCACCTCGAGCTTCTTCTTTTGGAGCTCGTCAAAGAGAAGGTCGAAAAAATTTGCACTCGAGCCATTGATATATGCGCAGAGAACGGAGGCAGCTAACATATACATCAGTACCATTACCGTGTAAATGCGTGAAGCCAAAAACGAACCGCGTTGGACAACCTATGCAAATATCGTAAGCTCCCATTCGTTCATTTTGCCCTCCACCCCTTTGAAAGTCGTATCGCCGTCGAAGGACGTTACTCCAGGATCATCAAGAAGCTTCAAGAGGTAAACGACGAAGGTTACGATGATTTTCTCGCCTTTTGGTGTCTGAATGTAACTGTGCACGTAGCGTTCGGGAAGCGGTTTGGTCAGTTCGGCGCGATAGATGGAATACATGTCTAAGCAGTGTGAGTACTCAGTATTACCAAAAGTAACCGGGCATTCACATTTTGCACCTGTTTTACGGAACTTTCAAAGGTTTTATGCATAAAGCCATGTTTTAGGATGTATTTAGGACTGACTACCTCAATTGAATATGAGTTAGAAGCTACTATAGCCAGTGTAATATCAAAATATCAAAATATCAAAATACTGATATCTTCCGCTTCAGGTGTTATCTGGTAGTATTTTCCCCAGTGTAAGGGCCTGAAATTTTGGTTTTGGCTAGTAAAAACACCCACATGAAGTATCAAAGGCACATTTACTCTCTATTTACCTCCAAGAATAAATTAAATGGGTGAAAAATCGTGTTTTTGATCATATTGACATTTAAAGCCACATTTGTTGGTACTTGAAGCACAATAGCTACTAACTTTTGACCTAAAAATATAGAGGAGAACTTATTCATGAATGCACAAAAAATAATTGCACCAATATTCAGGGTTTGCCTTGGACAAAGGGTCATTTGGTGTGCCCGGTTACTTTTGGAAATGCCGAGTATATTGGTAGTGGACCGGGGTTTGCGCCTCACCATCGACGCCGAGACCGTTGGGATACTTCTGAAGCTTTTCAGCGTGAAGTGTACTGCGCTTCGCACGTTTGTTGTGCGGATGCGCAGCGTGAGCAGCGGGGGTTTTTCCGGCAAGGAGCATCTTGGTTGATTGCGCCGGGATGAATCTCAATCACACGCGGAATAAAACACAAAAGAATAAGGGCTTAACATTGTCGATTTTCGCTACTGTGGCCCCAAGAACACCGTTGGCCTGAATACACCGACGATAAGTGTCCTTGTGCCCAAACGTCACTTTGCTGAGAGCGGGAGAGGGGTGATTATGGCCGAGATCATTATGAATGATGAGGACTTTGCGGATGGACGAGTCCTTGGGGACATAAATCCATCGCAATGCAGTACAGGGATAATTCTTGATTCCACCCTGCACTTGCAGTCCATTCACGATATGAGCGTGAGCTGAAAAGTAATCAGTGTGTTGAGGCGTGGAATTTAAACAGTTGACAATACATACGACACAGTTTCTTTTTGATCCAATGTGCGGGTGGACGATCCCGCTGCATGGTGAAGTATCCTTGCTGACATCGTCGGCGAGGGGCAACCCCGCCAAGCCCCTGGCGAGAAGGTTTTCATTGACATTATCGGAGATGGTGTGCGTTCGGTGGCCCTGTTGGAATTTTGGAGTCCCGGCTCTGTGGACTCTGTGGACTATCAATATGTGCTCTATATGCTCATTCCCTCTTGCCCCCTTGGATTTCTCGCTTATCTCCGGCTTTCCTGGCCCAAAAACGATGTGAAAACCAAGGATCCTCAAAATTCAAATTTTAAAAATTGACCATCTCTGGCACACGCGACGTTCCAAACTTCTAAAAATGACACAGAATGGACGACTTTTGGTTCTCAATATAATTCCAATTTTTCTGCACTTGCCGGTGGGCCTTACATTAAATTCCGACAAGCAATAATTTTGGTGACCTTTGCAAGCAACGAAGATAATGCCGGGCCAAAAATATTTTGCAGGGTTGAGTGCCTCTTTTAATTGGTGCTCTGACTTCCTTGATTCTGTAAGCGGGATACTTCCTTTCCATGAAACTGTCCCGTTGTTCACCACAACTTCACTGCTTCACTGCTCTACGGCCCAATATGTGCATCACATTTCTGCACACTTTCAACGTTTTCTACTACCTGCACCAGCCTATATTTTCCCTTTTTTCTCTATTGAAACTCTTCCACAACTGCAGCGTCAATGGCCGGAACAATCCATTTGTGTTGCAACTCAGATTGATTCCCGTGGCCCGCTCGCAAAGGGATCTTTGGATTTCACGTATATATCTCTTACAGTTTATTCCCTACACCGATGTTGTACACTAGTACTGAATAAGAAGCAATTGAACAATAGTTTTGTCCTGTGAAGTCCGGGAGATTCCCTTGAAGTTCCTTGAAGTTCTTACAATCTTTACTATTTCTATTTCCTGGTTTTCCCCTTTCGGCGAGTCGGCGGGCTTGGGCTTCATCGGGCCGGGCCTGGCGGGCCTCGGGCTTGAAGCCCGGCCCTGAGCATCACTATCGGCGACCCAGTACAATGGTTGGAAAACCCAAAAAACAAACTCTGTATTAGCGAGCACCCCCTTACGTATCCGGGCACCGGAATACAAAACATATTTGGGGGAGCTTGCTCCCCCGATTCTATCCAGGGGATCCGATTTGCGTGTCACGTGAAAAACAGCGTCCTTGGTTTTGTTTGCGAAGTCACGAGTTGATTCCCACGCCGGCGCTGCTCTCCAGTTGTGAAAACAAAAGCTTTGTATTAGCGAGCTCCCCCTTACGTATCCGGGCACCGGAATACAAAACATATTTCCATATTTTTTTGCATGTAGTAGAAATTAAATTAGAATTGCCTAACTGTGAAACATCTGCCGGAGCGAAGTGGCGGCACGTCTTGTAACCGATCAATCAATTAAGCAGCAGGGAAAAGTAGGGAGGACGCAAACCAAGGGGCGTGAGGTATGACCTTTTCATAGAAAGCCGGACTGAAATGCTCTTTCGATGCATTTCTCTGTTTAACAATCACGCTTGTTATATACGTCACAGTACAGCAAAGCAAATAAATAACAGCTGGCTTGAATAAGGACTTCAGAGACCCGATACACCGAATACATAACGCGCAGATTTGCCTCGATGTGACTTGGATGTCTATGATGATGCTTGGGTTCCGACTGTTCAGTTGCACTACAATTCGAAGCTCAGCTCTAAGCGCCGCACTCAGCGAAAGAAGGAAAAGGGCCACTCACACCTGGTGTACCGAACCCATTCGTCACGGTGCGGAGGTTGGTGCATGGCGCAGGTGACGCGACGTCCGCGCACTATAATATTAACATTGATTCGGTTGGTTAGTCAGAATAAATCAACGCAAGGATGAAGATAAGGAGGGGTGGATAACAGATGACGGTAAATCCTCCCGGAAAGAAAGAGAAGCCGCGAGGACAAAAAGAAGGATGAAGGGATAACGGGAATTAACTCGCCTTCGGCAAATCCGCGTCCGGATCGGGCCCATTGAACGAGAGGGGAAGGGTGTCGAACGGTGTGCACTGCGTCGTTCCCTTGAGAGTGGCTGGGAAGCGCTGCGAGGCGAGGAGGGCGCTGCACTGAAATATGAAGCGAAGCTCAGCACCCATTTGATGATGATAATAAAAGGAGAAAAACGAACGGGCGCCGTGCCGAAGGCGTCGACCACGGCTTGGATGTTGGTGCACTGCGAGCAAATACAGATGTAAATTGCGGCTAATCGTAGAGAAAATGTACCCACCTCGAAAGGAGAGGTGACGTCCTCGCACTGCGATTCAATTTTAGTGTCAGCGATGAATACGGATATATGGACAGCAAGCCGACGCACGCGAGGCAGGTTTTCATCTGGGTCGTTCCCGCTGAAGGCGGCGGCGTTGGTCGGTGTCCGTGCACTGTGTTGCGGTTGAGATGAAATTAATTGTGGGTAGGAAGAGAGATAAGAGAAGGATGCAACGGCGTACCTCGGTAGAACCAGCGGGTTCCGCGCCGGCAGCAGTCGGGGGCGCAGCTGTAGCAGAAGGTGCAGTACCAGTACCAGCGGCAGCAGGCGACACAGCAACAGGCGAAACAGTAGCCGCTGCTGGGGACACGACAGCAGAGGTTTGTGCACCTGCGGACAGAGCACCGGCAGTTTGTGCGCCGGCAGCGGGTGCAGCGGCGGCAGCACCCTGTCCCTTGTGTCGGAACATGCGAGCCTATGCAGATGAGACGCTCAGAAGTGCCCTAGTTGTCGCGAAAAGGAAGCCTACCACCAAGTCATCGGCGGCAATGGGAGCGGAGACGGCGGTACCCGCGAGGGAAACGATGAAAGGCAGGAGGACGAGTAGTTTGAACATTGTGACGTCAATAGTGCGCAGCACTTGAAGTAGCGGAACAGGGAAGAGCCAACTGGAGAAGTAGAGGAAATAAACAACAACCACCGTAGGGTCAATTGAGAATGTGCCAGAAGAAGAGAACAGAGACGAGAGCACGATGTAAGTTTGTTGTGTTGAACGCCTTTATAGGTAAGATTGGGCTGACGGCTGCCATTGAGCTGGAGATTTGTACATGGTTAATGGCCCGATCAAAGCCCCGTTGTTGCGAGCTGAAATGTCATTCAAAGAAAGAGGCAGACAATAACTGCCGATCGGTTATTTGAAGATCTTTAAGATTTCGTTCGTTCGGCGGCGCAGTTGTCCCACTTGATCGGAGATTGATGTTGCGTCGAAGTACATACTTAATTGCCCGATCAAAGCCCCGGTTGTTGCGAGATGAAGTGTCATTAAAAGAAAGAGGGAGACAGTGGCTGCCGATGGGTTGTTTGTAGCACCCCGGAGTTTGCCGAGTGGCACTTGTATTGTGCAGAAACAGTGTGCAGAAACACATGTGCTGTGGAAATATCAGGCATGTGTCTTTTTGACAGCCAGGGAGAATCGGCGTACGAACGGTCGTAATGTCACGAACGAACGAGAAATTGCTCTTCCCGGCTCTCATTTTCCATGGAACAAAACCAGACGGGTCGGAAGAGTCATATTTGAGAACCACATCGTTCAGGTAGCCGCAGGTGAGGTTGAATCCTGTGGCATCGACATCGACATTACCGATGATTCCGACATCGGAATCCAGGATATCGTACAATGCGCCTTCAGAGAGCCCCGGAGTTGCTGCACCATCGAAAACCGGTGGAAGGAAGACTAAGATCCCTGCACGTAATCACAGAGGTTGTCATTGCTTTTCGGTTTCGGGTCAGCATCTCAGTCGGTTTCTTGTTTACCCACATACATGACCTGGTGAAAAGAGAAAGCACTGGTCGGATGTAATCAGTGTGGCTCTTGCCTACGGAGCTAACGATCTACTCATTTATATTGCGGGAAAAATCACTGGGCCAGTCGTACGCCGGCAGACCTTGCGTTCCGACCTGAACAGACTGGTTTGTGTTGAATGTCTCGAAAGATAACAATGTAGGCGTCGTTGTCTGCAGGATTAATATGCAGCTGGGGTAACAGAAGACGGAAAGCAACGCGCTGATAGACGAGGAGACAATTTCTGTTCCCATATACAGGAGATGGAGGCTCCCCACGCAGCGGTGGTATCGTGGTTTTCTGTCGTTTGGCGCACTTTCAAGCTCCGGCGCATAGAAAGCTTCTGTGTGACGAAAACCAACAGTGCGGAATCCATCTGGATTCGGGTGAGCATGAGGAAAACTGCGAGTTTAAAAAATGGGCATACCGTCCCGAATGATGCTGTAACAGCGGTGACAGTGAAGGAAAGAATTGTTTGGAGGTTGATAGATAAAATGACCCGACGCTCGAGCCCTTTCCACCAAATTCCCACCAGAACCAGATGTAAGGTGACCAACCCAGAGTGCAGAACCCCAGATGCGAAGTGCAGGAATTTCCAGGACTTCAGTCTTGACGTGTCAGGTGCTGCACGCGAACAGAGAGCCGGCAAGGTAACCCCTGGCTTTTCGTGCTGTGTTGGTGCCATTTTCCGGATGGAATTTGCTTAGGACAGCGGAAAATTCGGAGCCAGGCATCGAAGGAGCAAAGGAGGATGCAAGATATCATCAGCGAGTCGTTCATCCCATAAGCTTTATTGTCTCGACTTATTCTGAGCACCGTGTGCCACGTAAAGAGATCAAACGCCCCTTGAAGCTGGAAGATGGCGTTGGCGATCTCTTCGCAGAGCCTTGCACGGCTGTACGCGTCCGAGAGAACTATTGACCGGAGAAACTAGTTGCTGTGATAGAGATTGCTTCTTCGAGCTGTGCGGCAGTGCGACAGTGCCAGCGAAGCGACAGGTTGAGTGAGAGGCTACCGAAGTGGTTGGTCGCCGACTCACTGAGTCGGCAGTGGCACCGGAAGCTTTCCCGTACTGTCTTCCCAATTGGCAGGACGGGGTTTGTTTCTTTGTGTTCGCAATATGCGAGTGTAGAGTTTAGCTCAGGAGGGAGTTTGCAAGCAAGAGGTAATTGCGAGGCAAACCAGTAAGGTAATTAATTACAACAAGTACTCTAGCTTTTATATGTAGGGAATATCAAATAGGTAACAATAGCAACGAGTGAGTCAGAAGAGAATTGGATATTAAGCTGTAGATATAGTGACAGTGAAATTGAAGGTGAAATAAAATATGAAATATGGATAGTTGCCATGGTTCAAGCTTGTATTTCCAACACACCCCCGCAAGCTTGAAGCCAAGAGAATGGGAATACACCCCCGGAATGTGGAAAAAGAATCACCACTCATCGAAATCGTTTGCAGCGTGGGCCGAAGTGGTATTCTTCGAGTCCTCCCATTTCTGCTTCTCCCGGCACTCGGTCTTGTAGTGTCCTTTCTTGTCACAAAAGTGACAAATGACGTCCGAACGAGAGCCACGAGAATTGGCCGCAAATGCAACATTATTCTCGGTTTTGATTTGCATATTCTCGGGAACAGCAACGTGGGGAATAGAACCAGGGAGTTGGCGGGTTTCTTCATTGAGCAAACGAGTGATAACACTCTGAAAGGTGAGGTCGGCAGGAGCGGTAGAGTCGAAATTAATGATGACGGCGTCGTAGGAAGTGGGAAGACCCATAGTGAGGGAAAGAATTTTGTCCTGGTCCGTAACGGGCATCCCGGGTCCTTCGATGGTATAAGCCAAGCTTTGGACATCGCTAATCCAAGCCTGCATGGTCTGTTTATTTTTCTTCTTTGCGGTTAAAAATTTCCTGCGCAACGCGAGGCTAGTCGCAAAGCCGCGTGCACGATGAACATCTCGTAAATTCATCCAAATCTCCATCGGGTCCTTCGACCGCATATGGGAAAGTTGACCGTCGTCAACCCTCAACAGCATCTCGGCCCTAGCCTCTGCCATCTTCTGAGCTTTCCTCTTGTGTTTCTTCGTCTCAAACTCTGCCAGAATCTCGGCAGGAGTTTTGTCCTTGGGATCCACGATGATCTCCACGATTCCATCCCATAGACCTTTGCGAATCAGGTCGGCCTCCATACGAGGGTGCCATTTGTCGTAATTGGCATCCCCAAGGTTCTGAAATCGGGCGGTGGAAACGTGGGAAGTGTCGTCGGACATTTATGGAGCGGTAAAATGAAATGGATGTAGGCCTCGGGGCAATAAAATCGAACAGTCGTCCGTCGTCACGGGGTAATCAACAATGGGTGTCGTCCAAATGCAATGGGATAAACAGTGGGGTCGTCTGTGGTGATGAACCACAGGATAAACAACAGGGTCGTCTGCGGTGCAGGATAAACAGCTAGCTGGTGTATTGAAGACTGGCCCACCAGAAGGCTAGAACTGGTTTGTGTAGAATTTAGCTCAGGAGGGAGTTTGCAAGCAAGAGGTAATTGCGAGGCAAACCAGTAAGGTAATTACAACAAGTACTCTAGCTTTTATATGTAGGGAATATCAAATAGGTAACAATAGCAACGAGTGAGTCAGAAGGGAATTGGATATTAAGCTGTAGATATAGTGACAGTGAAATTGAAGGTGAAATAAAATATGAAATATGGATAGTTGCCATGGTTCAAGCTTGTATTTCCAACAGCGAGCGGACTTTCGGTGCACATGTCCACAGAGATTGAGGAGCTTGAATCGGAGAAAGTGGCGCAAGGGTGAAGAATAAAGCCGGACGTGCACGATGGATGACGGGCAAGTGATGGGGAGAAGCAAGTTAGCTCGGATCAAAACACAGCCACTCTAGTCTCTTATAAACAGATACTATAACATTTCCAACTCGTACCTCGTTTGTTATAGTCTGTCGGTAAGCTCGATCATGTTATCGGTCGCGCCGTTATTATATAATCATCGGAGTTTGAAAGTCTTCCCACGATCATTACAGGCGACAGCCACGCGTCTTCTCGCGTTTCTTCCATTGCTGGCACCGCCAAACCTCAAATCCGACGCGTATAACGTCCAGAAATATCCCTTGGAGTGCTCCAATGGACGAAAATCCTGCACCACCACCACCACCACCACCACTACCACCAGTGACGCTGGTCCGCAAATACACGCGGCTGCCAAAGCTTGCGATCCCTACAATCGAATCCATCCGTGCAAAAGGCACCTCGTCCACATCTAACAGTCCTTTTGCCCCGTCTCCATTGTCTGCATCGACTCAGATATCTTTGCGAGCCCCAAAGCGTACGTGCTGGCGGAAAATTGATGATGTCCTTACCACCTACGGCTTCGAGAGTCTTGGAGAATTTCTCTCGGTGCTTTTTCATCCCCGTATACGCGGAGAAAAGGATTGTAGAACCAAAAGCCATAGGCAGACCGTTGCTGCATTCTTGAAAAGACAATCCAAGTATACTATGGCTCATATCATTCCTCTCATCTTTAATCACCATCACAGCCATCCGAAGAAGAGAGACGTCGATCAGAATACCGCTGCATTTTCCCCCTCTAAACCTCTCTCCGAGATTCGTTATGCCCATCCCTGCCTATCTGCGTGGGCAACACGGCTCGTCGGTGATTGTATCTATTATTGGATCGGAAAACTTGCACAGAAAAGTCGCTCCGATACTCGTAATCGTCGCCATCTCAGAGCAACAACTAACAAGCGCACAAGCAACACCGAGGTTGTTGAATGGGAGGACATCGCATTCTCTGTGGAAGAGCTCGCAGCTCTGTACCAAGGAGAGGACGAGTTTTTGTGGTACATAACAGAGTGCTTTGCCGCCTCGCGCAAGAGTGGTAAAGTGATTGTCAAGAAAACGCGACCACATCCTGCTGTAGGTGGTTCATCTCCTACGATCCCTTCACATTCTGACGCTATTTTTTTTCAGATCCAAGTCGGTGCGCTTAGCTCTTTCATCACGAGCCGCAATCGATATGCCAGTGGCAACCTCGGACTGCCGCTTGGATTGTGGCTTTTTGCGTGTCAAGCCCACATTGACGTGAAGCGAGTCCTTTGCCGGTTCGGCTACAGCGTCAGCGATAGTACAGCTCGCAATGCACTGAACACATTGACAGACGCGACTCTCAACGCTCTGCAAGAGAAGGTACGGGATGCTACAGCGCGGGGCAAGACGGAATATGGCAAGATTTCGGACAATGTGCAACGGTACGAGCGTGTTTTTGAGCACGGTCTTGGGAAGGAGAACGAGCTAAAGCACGGAACGGCGTGCACTGCGTTCGGCTTCGATGATTGCGAGCCCGGCGCATTCCATGCAGCTGATCACATTAGGCGCATCATCCAGCAAGAGCGACAGAACATGACCGTCGAAAACATCTACAACAGCATAGATTGGGACCATATGGACAACATCTCGGACCTCCATTTCGTTCGAGTCGTAGTCGATTTTTCCCCTCATCTTAACCCTCTTTCCTCGGAAGTCTCTGCTCGCTTCCGTACCACCCTCGCAAAGCATCGCCTCGAGCCTCGAAAAAAGCGTCTCCAACCGCTTAGTACTAACGCGGAGCAGCAGATGGAAAACAAAGGATATCAGGCCGGCTTTCGAGACTTCGATAAACAAATGGGAATCGAGCCCGAAAAATCGGACAACCTATTATCGTGGAATCGTGGGGACGGAGGGACCCATGGAACTTTGATGCGGCTGAAGCGCATACAGGTCACTACTCAAAATATCTATGCGTCCTACCGCAATGCCATCAGCACACCCGAAACATGGCATACTAAATCCACCCAGCTGAACTCTTCTGCATCCAACCACTATGGCCCAGCCGCATCTCCCGATCCATCCTCACTCTCCCGCAGTTCCAATGCTGCCAACATGAAGCGCCCAACTGACCTGAAAAAATGCGATTTTTACCCGACGAGCCGCAGCATGACTATGATTTGGGAAGCACGCGTTCTAGACTGCTGGCGGTAAGTAATTTTCTTCATAAGAAAGTGAGACAATATCTGACTCTCAGAACAGCCTCGTTCTAGGATGCGACACGGATCTCCTGACACATTTTGACGAGCTTGCTAAGCATGATTGTTTGCCCACTATAGATGATCTCTTAGAACAGGCAAGCATCATCCGGGAGCGCTACACATGTCAGACAGCCTATGAGCAGTCACTGGACCAATCGGAGCAGGACGGCGCCTCATCCCGTACCAAATTTCCTTAGGGTTCCATGTGGACTCCACCGACTGCACGCGAAGCCCCTTCTGCCGAGCCGGACAGTGCCAACACAGACATGCCAGGCCTCGATGAGATTCCAGATGACAATGAGCCCACTCCGCGTGGCGAGCAACCCGAGCCTTCCGTGGACACTGCCGCTACGCCTAATTCCAACGAGTCCAATGCAAAATCTCACAAAGAAGATGAAGGTCCAAAGATTCACAAAGAACCACCGGGATTTGACGGCGATTGTGTGCTCAGCAATGCCATCCTCTTCTTAATGGAATTTGGTTGGTGGATCGAACTAAATTATGCTATCCTGGACGGCGACGTTGGTCGAGTTTTTGAGATTTTGAAGGTATATATTCGTATCTCAACGCTGTGAATAAATCTGACCTTGACGCACAGATATTCATCTTCACTTTCGCAGGCTCATCAAATCAGAACTACATGAGGTACATGCTTGACTTGTACACTCTGCTCGAATACAAGTGCTCCCCCGAGTTGAAGGCAGCGCTATTAAACAATTGGCTCATCAATCTTCTGGGAGAAATCGGGAAGTTTATTGAAGGCGACCTCATGCAGGAATGGAACAATCGGTGGCTCTCGCAAATTTCGGGACAGCGTGGAGGGGATTATGATGATAAATTCTATTGGAAGACGATTGCTCCCAACGTCCTTCATTTTCTGAAGATCAAGGAAGATATGGAGTCGGCTTTCAAACTCAAACTTCGCAGCAAATCCCACACGTCGCCCCATCTTCGTGACGAGACAAAAATTCTATTGCAGTTGTATAAGGACGAGGAGTTACATAGCTTCCGCTCTGGTCGCAGCATGGGGCACGCTGCAGTAAACCAGTTCGATCGAGGCTACCAGCGGTTGGAGGACGAGAAATTAGCAGATTACCTCGAACATAGCGCCGAGTACGCCAATCTTCTGCGTGAAATGGAGGTACTACGCGGCAACATCCCGTCTACCAGTATTAACTCTCCCAACCCTCCGAGTAAATCCAACTCCCCAACTCCTTCCTCTGACTCTGGTGAAAGTGCAGGCATGCATTCGAACTCTGTTCCCTCTCCTACTCCCGAGTCCGACCCTGGATTTAACTCGCCAGGTCCTTCTTCTGCTCGATCCGCTCGTAGCTCAGCATCTGCGGCATCTCGTGCCGCCGCAGATTGCGTGGAGGAATGGGACACAGTTGACCATAGCGACGAGCCGCTTCTCAGTGGCTCAGATATGACTGTCATCATAGACCCCGAGACTGGGAGATTGAACGATGACTGGTATGAGCCAGAAGAATTCGAAGACCTTCTGGAAAGGTTGTGTGGTCCGGAGGTAGAGCAGGATCACGATTCAGAGGACGAGGAAGCAGAGAGTGATGATCCAGAATCAGAAAGCGAAGGTGAAGATGCAGATGATTAACATGTATTACAGTTACAAGACATGCCTTCGCTACGCTCCGGCAGGGTTCGAGAGTATGTATATATCATATTCAAACTAATATTTCATGGTATGTTACATTTGTGGTAGTAGATTCTCCTGGACGCAAACGAATCATTGCATGACTCCGGTGCCGGATCCTGGATAGAGCTGTGTATAGCTGGCCATGGGAAAAAACCGGTCGGGTCAAATCTACCCCCAGGATATCCAAAGTCAATCCTTGGCAGCTGTTAAAAGTTGTTGCATATGCGGGTGCCAATGGAAACTGGCGTCGAAGCAATGTATACCCGGATGGAAGTGTTGCGGTGAAATTGATTCGAGGAATTAGAATGTCCTCATTGCCAAGTTGAGTGACACCACCAGCGATACCTCTGAGCAACCGGACTGTTATGAGTCGAGTTCCCACATGCATTATAACCAGTCGAACGTTTTTTACCAGTCCACGATCGACAGAAAAATTCCGCAGAAGACGAAAGACAGCGTTTGTCTTGATTGTTAGTGAATGTGGAGGTAGTCCAGGCGGCGCATGCTTTGCAACATAATCTAGGATGCTGTCTGGCGCGGTCAAACCGAGATCATCAACCTCTTTCAAACTGTCGGCCGCCAAGTATACTCGTCCAGGACCGTCAATTTTCCGGAGCATCAAGTCATTGTAGGAATCCACTTGAAGATTTGTCGGTGCTAGGATGGCTCGGGCTAGGCACGCAAGTGGATCTGACACTATTTCGGGAGGATATACGAAACCGATCAGATCGTTCACAGAGTGTGTCTGTGATAGCATGTCCAAGGATATGTCTGGACCAGCGCCATCGCCGATGGTATCCACAAAATTCGCAAATTCAAGATCTTCCGCATTTCGGATGGGCTGAGTGAGTCGGAATATACGGAAACTCTCAAAGAGAGGTGATGATTTAATTGAAGCATCAACGACTTGAGCTCGTGAACCACGACGAATAACCGGGCATGTTTGCCGGAAATCACCGAGTAAAACGATGACTTTCCCGCCAAATGGGAGATTGTTCCCCATAACACGGCGACAGGTTTCTTCCACGCATGCGAGAACTGCGCGGTTAGCCATCGGAGCTTCGTCCCAAATTATCAAAGCTGACTCGCGCAATAACTCGCTGCGAGGGTCAGTGGGATCAATCGGTGATTCAAGTAGTTCATTTTTGTTGTTAACCGGAACCTAGTATTTTGAGTCTCCCAAAAGTTGTGTGGTAATGCAATGGTCTCACCTTGAACGCTGAATGCGTTGTTCTACCCCCTGGGTATAACTGCGCTGCAAACGCTGCAGTAGCAGTTGGTATGACGATGCGGCCGATGGATCGCAGCTTGTCACAGAGGGCGTTGACCAGGGTGGTCTTTCCTCGCCCGGCTTTACCATCAATAAATGCACACAGTGGCCGGTTTTCAAGCGCGGCAGCCAGAATGGTGTCATAGATTAACTGTTGATCTGCATTGAAAATTTTGATTGTATTTTCCGCCCGAGCTGCGAGGTTCTCTACATCCGGTGCCCAGCGTAATCTCTCATGCATCACTTCTCGAGTGTGTATGGTTGCTTCAGGTAAACCAAAGTCAGAAAGTTGTTTGCCATATTCTTCCAGGAGAACACCTATATCTGCGAGTGCGTGATTTATGCCTAAGTCGACCACATTGTTACTCTGGAGAATGAAGTCGTAGGCCAGATCTTCCTGAACCATGTCCCATAATGCACGTGGGGCAGGAACGCACTCATTGACCAATAGATGAACAAAAAGTACACGCAATTCCCGTGGAGTTCGGAGATTTTCAATGGCTTCCAAAAGGGCATAGGTCGCCTCATTGGTGTCTGCAAAGAGGCCCAAGGTGTGCGCGGCCTCCTGAAAAGTGGCGTATTCTGTGCCATTAACTGTGCGTGCCAAGCTGAAAGATCGGAACGCCCCGTGTTGCAAGATAGCACGTAAATAGAATAGTTCTCCTTGCGACGGACGCACGGAGCGGATGCGAGTCACATGTGCATGTGCAGCATTACGGAGAATCACATGCTTGCGAGGGGAGCCTGTGTCGTTTGGTTGTTCAAGAAAGTAGGCGGGATTCCCCTCTTTCTCCGGCGAATATTTTGCCAATCTGAAGAGTGTATAATATTCCGGGTAGGTGAGACAATCAAAGAGTCGAACAGTCCCATTATTAGTGAACGATCCTGTGGGACGTAGGAAGTAACGGTTCAGTTGAGATAAGACACTCTGGTTGGTTGAACGATGATACTGTTGGTTGGATGAAGCATCAGGAAGGTGGATGGGTAAGGCAGTGACCGAAGGTTCTTTTTTCGTGACGTGAAAACCCATGATACGCCATGCAGCTTCGCCGGCCGAGAGGTATCGGGCATCCCAAAATTCTTCTATCTCATCAACCCGAGTCTCTGTGGAGTCAGTGAGTCGGTATCGGGCGCTATCACCGGCTTAAATAAGTGTTAGTTGCAATATGGCAATACATAAAAAACCTTACGTTTGTGGATGTACTTGAAGAGATATTGGAAAATATGTGAGCTGCTTGCGACCTCGAAGTTAATATGGCATTGAAATTTTCGCAATAATGGAAGGCAGTGCGGAACGACCAGTTCATCCCCAGGTCTTCGACGCCGATAATGAACACGGCCTTCAACATCAATTGTTGTATTCTCCTGCAAAGGCTGGGGATAATTGAAACGGCATGTCCGTTTTCCGTCCGCTGATTCCCGCTGGCAGTATTTCGACGGTGGTTTGCTCGGTATGGGATGGCTGTGCATCATGAATTTCCGAACGAGTTCGGCATCTGTGGCATCTGCTGGAATTTCGGCGGACACAATGCGATCAATGTCATCGGGGTCCAAGCCTTCAACCGGAAATCTAATCAAGATGTGCGAATGTGGTAGCCCACGTCTCTGGAATTCTACGCAATGAATGCAATATTCTGGTCGTCCAACATTGATAAACATTGTTTTCAAGGTTTGTAGCAGCAGTGTGAGTTTACGCTTGAAAACTCGGACAACGACGACAGGGATGTCTGTAAAATTCTGGCCAGGGCGTAGCTGAGATTGAATTTCCGGCCACTCTGGATTGCAAGTCATTGTTACGAAGAACGTCGGATTTCCGTATGCAGCCGCTATAGCCAAGGAATCGGACACTTGCTCGGAAGCCCAACGTTTTGAGCCTAGAAAGGATGCTGGAAGATAAATATTTTCATTGGGCTCCAATTCTGATGCATCCATGAGTGCGGCATCATTTTGGCGGAGGCGAAGTTGGTTGGTGCGAATGTACGCCAGACGTGATTCCAGATCTCGACTAAACATGTCAACGATGTACTCGTTGGCTAGCCGTCCAAAGATCTGGAACCGTGGTTCTCGAAGGAGTCTCGCACGATAATGCCACATTTGAGTAGTTGGGATGTCCAGAGTTGGATCCAATGGGTCATCAGGACCCATATCATGTCCCGAACCAACAATTCCCCATCCTAGAGTGCCCTGCGGGAAGAGCAAGGGATATGCTAGTGGTTCCCAGTATCGGCTAACAGTGGAAACCGACTGGTTATCACCGTCGACAGACACGACAATCATTCTTCTCGCTTTTATATCTGTTTGAGTGGTATTCGAATATGACATTATGGCTGCGATCTCTGAGGTGCCGGTATCCTCCAAAATAAGTCGAGCGTTGGTCTGTCCCACAACGTTCAATTGACCGAGAAAGCGGAGGTTAGATGCGAAGTTGTTAACGCGTAACAGGGCATTCTTGAACGCGTCGATCCAGGCTGCTGGAATAGAAGAAAACCAGTCTGAATGCTGATGTGGAGGGGATGCTTCGAGAAATCCGTCATACAATAACCACCGTACAGCGGAGTTGGTGTGATTTGGACGAACTCGGTGATACACGCGTCCTTGGATGGCCAAAAAACCAGGGGGACCATCAAGATGAGGAAATGGCTGGGTTGTTTCAAGGGATGCAAATGACAGCAAGAGGTTGAGAATTCGGGAAAGATGGGAAATGCGAGGGTCTTCGATGAAGATTGTGTATTCCGGAGGCAATGGTGGCAGAGGTCTGACTTCGCCGAATTTTGAACCACCAGGTCCGCAGCAGAACCCTGATTGTTCGCCAGTGAGAAGAGATATCCCGCAGGTGGTACAACAATGAGCACGGGCGCCTCGGCGGGCACCCCACGCAAGCCTAGGATTCGAAATGGGTCCAATCTGCCATGTGATCTGTGCGCTACTCATTGCTGATGCGTGGGAGGAAGGTGAGTATAGTTGGTTCCTGTCCGAGCAGAATACACACTTGCAAGGCTTGTGGTCAATGACTACTGTGGTGGTAAATGCGAAGACGGAGAACGTTCGATACTAATATAAATAAATAACTGCAATTAGAATCGCTCAAGATTTAGTTGTGTCCGGGTTGAGTTATTCTCGAGCGGGGATCCTCAGCATGAAGGGTTTTGGGGAGGTAAAACGACTGCAGTAATTATTCACGGATGGTGGTACAGTGGAAGTAAACGTAGTACAAAGAGTGAGTACTCGGCAATTTGGAAAGTGCGACTTTGTATATCTAGTCTACATCGTCGAAGGGATCTTCCAACGGAGGTGGACCCTATATGTCAGGCAGTTAATACGATGGCACTGCCTGTATAAAATTCGACCTTACATCGGAGTCCTCATCGTCCGCGAAGCAGCCAGAGTCATTCGAGTGGTCTGTGAGGGTGACCGAGGAAGCAAAGTCACTGTAAATGCTGATTTGGGAGTTGATGAACGTGGAGAGATTCGTAAAGGATCTATGGAGCGTACAGATAGGATATGTGGCCGGAGCCGCGCAACATGTTCTGTAACGACAGTAGTTAGATGGATTATTTTTGCGGGTTAAGCAGTACAAACCAAATCGGAGCCGGTCATTGTAGTGTCAGGGATGGTGGTAGTGTACATGGGAATGAAGCTTTTGAGGGGATTCATGAGCCCTTCATCGTGAATAATGGGCTTTTTCTTCGTCCAAAGGGAGCGGATAGAATTGTAGAGGTAGGTAACGAACTGAAGTATACCTATGGTGGGTAAACGAGCATACAGTGATCGCCGGATCGCAGAAACTCACTGCGAGCAAAAAGCATGATATGAGATGGAGGGAAAGAGTGGGGTGGGCGGTGCAAAACTGCGGTGTGAAGCATATTTAATGTATGACAATAGACAGCTCAAAGCCGAGCCAATTTACTAAGGTCAGAGATCAGCAGATGAGCGCGCAAGGGAATCGGAAGCTTTACCGGATATTGGTCATGAGATCCTTGATATTTTGGGTGGTTCTGGTAGCGGCAGAGTCCGAATTGGGAGGCCAGGTCGAGATCGGGTGTCCAAATTCCGAGGATTTGAATCTCGAAGGAGTGGAACGCGCTAGATGCAGGGCTTTTTGATATGCATGGCGGAGATGCTTGTCATAGAGCAGGAGACCATAAGTTCCGCCGCCGTGGATGTGATAAGCAAGGGAAATGAGATTAAAGCGGTGATAATCGCACTCGCGAATGTGAAAGTCTTGAAAGCGCAATAACATCCAGGCTAAATCGACGATGTGGAATGGGGCTTCACTTGGGAGGAAAAAAGCCACCGCATAGCGGGCAGACTTTGGCGCATGCATTGGCATAATTTCGGAGATTTTCATCCAAACAAATAAAACGGGAGTAGCTTTAGCATGTCGGATTGTTGCGAGAGCACAGTCGGTACGGTAGACAGTCGAATTTGGCTGTAGGTAAATCAATGGCATCGTTCGGACGCTAGCTCAGGGACGAACCGCAATAATGGATGGTAAGTTGTTCATCCCAAGGGGAATTCCCGTGTCCCAGGTCGCATTGACAATCGAAATAATCTCTTTACGTACATCGGCGGTGGAGTGCACTACATTGGGCCCTGTTTGCGGCATGCCCAGTATCGTCTGGACTGAAAATAATGTAGTAAGAGGACTGACGGACGAAGAAGGAGTTGATGAAATACCGCGTCGTGTAGAGGGTCCAAAAAACAGACAATATGTGTGCGCAGCCATTGCAGTTGTCCCTAACCAGAGTCCAAGCATTTATAAACGATGTGATTCCAAAAGGACACAGATTCTGACTGATTGAGCTAGAATCACTGTTGCGTCACTCCAGCGGGAAAGCCCGGAATCAAATCGAAGGAAGGTGAAGAAAAGAATTCGGATAAATCCGAGGAAGTGCAGGTCCAGAACGGGGCATTAAGGGATGAACGGCTTCAATGGCAATTGCAGGAATAGTTCGAAATGTGGGTATTGCAGGATTGTACATGTGTGAAGAAGGTTGCGCAGCTCGAGTAGAGTTTCAGAATCGGGCCAGTACAGAGAGTTTGTTCAGTCAAAGATAGATCATGCGGGCCCTGAATGTCCCCAGATTCCGGCGAGGCTGTGGCGAAAAGATACCGTCACTGTCCAAGCCTTCCTCATTTGTCGCTGAAATGTCCCAAGGATTTAAAGTTCAAGAGACGGAGCGCCCAACTGTTCAGGTTTCAAACGTTGGATGTCCCTGAAGTGATATTACCCGATTGTCAGGCCAACATCCCAGAGTTTAAACGACCACGAAGGTGGAGCGCCGACGGGCAAGGTACACGGTCACCGTGTGAATGAGCCAGACAGGGTAACCGTTACTCCAATGAAAAAGACAATCAGATAGTTTGACGCCCATTGTTGCGCCATTGAAAGCGGTGCGACGGCGACACCGCGGCTAGTGGATGATGGGGGCGAAGAAGAGAAGGAGTGACAATGTGATCATGTCACGATCAGATGTCACTGGGTTTACATCCGAGACTGAAGTCGACGCATTTTCTTGAAGGTAGCGATGTTCACTCTTGTGCATATTTTGAAATGAAAAGAATTGTGCGCATAGGTATTATAGGTACACGAACTACACATCATGTGAGGCGATTATCTGTAGAATCAACTTCGACACGGATTTACTGCTTCGCCTTCTTCTTGCCCTTACCCTTGACTGGCGTCTCCTCCACAATCTCTTCAACTTCGTCGTCTTCTTCAGGTGCAGCGCTGAGACTGGCACTGGAAGCCTTACGCTTGGATTTTTTGGAGCTATTGAGAAATGAATAAGACAAAGACAAAGCGTTATGACGCGTACCGAGTTTCGTGTGCAGGTGCGGACGTAGAAGGACCGGGCTCAGGTGGCCCCAGGCTAGAGATTGGGCTTATGAATCGTAGTTAGATCCAAATTAAGTAGTTGTTGTGGAGGTAGTTACTGAAAAACAGGGGACTGTGCGACAGTTCCATCCATCTTCGTAGCGCTGGTCGATGCACCACTGATAGAAGGGGGAGTTGCAATTGCACCGAAAGCACTGTATTTCTTGCGCGGTGTGGGAGTTGCTGCGGTCGCGCTCGAACTGGTGGTCGATGTGGGCGTTGATTGTGTAAGTGAGTGAGGTCCCAGGCTCAAAGTAACGTGTTCAACGGCGACCTGGAGTTGGGCGGAAGCAGAAAAGCCGTTGCAAGTACCCAAAAATTGGGTGCAGCTTTGCGGGCGGGGAAGGGGAACGTTGGTCCAGCGCTTAGTAGCCGCATACATACACCTACCAATGTCAGAAGAGAGAGAAATCAGAAGAAAAAACCACCACGTACTCAACGGCAGAACTCTTCATCGTACCGTTTACATACTCAGTCAAGGACAACGTAAAGGTCTTCGTGTCGTCCGGATGTGTCTGGGGGGCATGATTGGTAGGGATATGCCCAACGCCATAGACGAATGCAGGACAAATAGGAACATGTGCCTGGACGGAGGAAAATGGATGAACTGATGGGAGCGGAAAATAGGGGCATACCTCATAAGCAGCGTCGTTGGGGTCACCAGGGATTGGTGCCATGAATAGGACATCGAGCTCGATGGGTTGGCCGACCGGAGCAGAAGCTTTCGCGACGATGAAAGCAACAGTATAGTCCGGAAGTGGTGCATCACCGGATCCTGACCAGACACGTACAGTGGCAGCTGGATAAGTCGATTCATCTTCGGACGCGGTTTTGAGGGAGGTAATGTAGTGATTGTGGTAAGTCGTAAAGGTGGAACCAGGAGACTTGGTGCCAATACGCTTGCCGTCTGCCAGAGCGAAAAACCCGAATACGTTGAAAGACGACATGAGGGGAGAAGACAGCGAGAAGACGAGCCAAAAGCGGGGAGGTCAAATAGATATGGTCCGTGGAAGGCGTTCGTCTGGCGGCAAAGCGGCGAGATGGAGACTAGAAACACCATTTCCATAGGTGACGGAACTATTCTTAATTGATACACGAGGCACGGATCGGCAGTTATTACGGCTGCGAGTGAATCAGAGAGATGTGTTTGTCCAATCTTAGAATATGACGCATGCGAAATTTTAGACAGGGAGACTTTAATTATAGTAGACCCGCTTCTAAGGAGCTCCGCCGGTGGTGTCAAGGCAGTTTGCGTTCGTGTGTGCCGTGGTGCAAAAGCGGATTGATGTGGCGTGCGAAAATGATAGAACAAATATGTACAATCTGATTCAGGGGATCTCTTTAATATACGAAGTATGTCTAGCAAATACAATTTCTACATTACAATTAAGAAAGGTGAATCCAGTTTTGAAAGCGCATTTTACTCTATTAGTTTTGTGCTGCTCGCCGCCGCGATGTTTATATGCAGGCCGATAAGATTTGCTCACTTTGGAGGCGCGCTGTAGAGGTTGTCTGGGGGCCTTTTGCGCCGCCGGACGCAGGCGCGTGGGTCGTTCATCGTTTGTTACTTCCTCCAAAGCTCGTCGCGTGCGCTTGGATGGTGGTGGAATGGGGGAGGAGCGCGGGTGATCAAACTCCTCCTCAGAACCGGAATCGTCAACACTCTCCTCCATCTCTACGTCGTCCTCTAATTCCGAATCATAGACCCCTTTCTTTTTCAGACGAGTGGCGCGTTGTTTAGCGTTTCGCTCGAGACGTGCCGTCTCACGCTGGGAACAGATTGTCGCTCGGAGGTTGTGAACGACAGCATAGAGTCGAACACGGTGTCCTGTTGCGAAGGCCCAGGAAATCAGGATGTTTTCGAGAGTTGAAAAGGAGTCCAGAGTCAGAATTTTGTCGAGAATAGCGCGTACAAGTGATGTGGGGAAGTAAGAGGATTTAGGTCGGTTTCGATTAGCCGGGAGTTTACGCTCTGCCCGGTGGACGGTGCCACCAAATTCCAGTAAGGCAGCCTCTGCTTGTTCGCGCTCCGTCTTCGTCAACCTCAGCTTCTTATCCAATGCAGACAGGGGATCAACAGCGGGCGGATCGATAAACAGAGGAAGTTTTATTCCGGGGGGGAGTGGTGGAGCAGGGAAATCAAGTTTGATGTCATTACGAGCAGCGCAGAGAGAGCAGGGAAAGCGTCGGTTGGCAGAGATGCAGTCGAGGGTAGAGGTTTCAAGTGGGGAGTTATTGTAGATGCGATTGAACGCCGCAATGTAGCATATCGTTTCCGTGAGAATTTGTACCTTTCCCTGCTCGAGGGGCTTTGGGGCTCGCTTCCGTTTGGGCTTCGATTTCGACTTCGATTTTGCCGTTGTGGTGCGTGCATCGGATCTCGAATCAACATTGGAGGGCCCTATGAGATTCAAGTCAGCATGTGAGTAGCATCAAACCAGGGAATAGACTCACCAGCTAGCTGTTTCGCAGCGGCTGCAAGTGCGCTTGGCTGGAAAAGAACTACTCCACGAGCGGCTGTCTCCGTGTCCCTCCCAACGCGGCCTTTCTCCTGCCAGAGTTGATCGACAGTATCGGGAAAACCAACCGAGATGCTATCCAGCAAAGTCTTTACATTCAGCCCATTCGCAAACGCGATCGTTGCGATCACAACCTGACATTCGGCATCCTCATCTAGTAACTGCAGAATTTCCTCGTTTTCCTCGGCAGATCGCAGCGAGTGATACATCTTCAGTCGCCGGAGTCGATGCAGTCCGGGTGGGAGCGATTTCCAGAGGTAAAGAAACACGCGAAAGACATCATCAACGGTACGACGATGGACAACAGCTTTGCGCCGAGAGTTCAAGTAGTTGAGCAGTTGTGGGAATATCCTGCCTCCGACGCCGTTCTCGAGAGGCTCCATAATAAATTGGGTATTGGGGCGTTCGTTCGAGCTGCGGAAAACGTAGAAATTGTCGCCCAGCATCCCTAGACTCGAGAGCACTGATTTGGTCGCAGAACCAGGCTGAAGCGTTGCCGAGAGAGCAAGGATGGAGGTTGAAGATGGTAGACGACCACGGAAAAATCTACCAATGTGCTTGAAGGGTGGGCGAAAGTCAGCACCCCATTTGTTGATCAGATGGGCTTCGTCGGTACATCCGTAGACAACATTGGCCCGGTAGATGTCGGATGTGGTGATTTCGCGCCATGCTTTGTCGCGTAGATGCTCGGGGTCGACGCAGACAACGTTCCATATCTTGCATTCACTGATTTACTGTACGAGATTGCGCCCGGTCATCCGTGCCTGAGTAACGGTCTCGTGGCAATATGCGAGCGCCATAATGGCGAGTTTTTTCAATTCCAGGACCTGGAGAAGCTTGTAATCAGATCAACAGGTCAGAGAGAATCGTACGATGCTAGCAGCGAGGCCCTTCGTTGGTGTAAAAACAATTCCTTGGGGGAGTGCGCGAGTCGGGAGATCCGGATACAGTCGGGGATTCCGTGCCATTTCGCGGAGTATGAGAATCGGAACAGAGAATAGTGCAGACTTCCCGCCACCGGTGGCCATACAGCAAAGTATATCCTCTCCATCCAGGACGCGTGCGACCAGATTATGCTGGGCAGGATAAAGGCCATTTTTCCACTGAGGAATCAGTTTCTTGACAATTGTAGTGATCGTCCTATGTCCCTGGGGGCCGCGCCAGTTATACCGAGGTGCCATAGGCAGTGGTTGTGAGTGAGGGAAGCCAGGAAAGCCGGAGAGCAATGGCGGCGAGCACAGAAAGGCCGTGGGAACAAATTCAAACTCCGACGATTATGTAATAACGGCGCGACCTATACACGATCACGCGGTTAACTACAGACTACCTCTAGATTGGTGATCAAATCCCAGTCGCAAATTCCCGCAGATATCTGGGACGCCACTCCTTCAACGACCAACACCAACGAGGCGCAGCACCACTGGACGAACAGCTTACCTGGAACCAAACTAACGCCTGTTGAAGCGCTTGAGAGGTGTGCTTGTTTCAGTTTGTGCATTACCTTTCTTGATGCTCACCTATTGCAGTCGACGTCGGGTTGACCACAAAGTTGCGGATGAGATCAAAATGTCGCTCAAAACGGGCATACTTTCCAACTCTAACAACGAGCTTTCTCACCGAATGGCCTGCTATTCGCAGCCCCAGTCTACCGTCGCACGCAGAGCTACTGAGTCTCGCGACGCGGCTAATGTTTTAAAGGACCTCCAGCGCCGCATCGACGAAGAGGCCGAAAAGCGGCGTCTCTCCAACCAAACTACGAAGTTCCTCAAGGCGCAGCTCAAAGACGCCAAGGGTACGTCCAAGAGAGGGAGGCCAGCTGAAAAAAAGTTATTCTGTCAGCGAGCTCGAGCGGCCGCGTGACGTCTGCGCCGGCGAGGAGAGGTAATATTGGTGTCGTCTTCCATTTCTTACTTGAGTCGTGCTGAGAGAAGTTTCAGAAATGCCAACGCCCGCCGCACCAGCGCAGTCAGACCATGTTCCATCTGCAACTGTGGCCGCGTCAATCTCTGGAGAAGAATTGTTGGTTGATGAAGCTAGTTCTCACCGATACTCTTCGCCGGAGTTCACGATGAATACTTGGAACGGTAATCTGGACTTCGACTCACTTATTTATGATCTCCCGGCCATTAACACCAATGGAAATTGGTATTTTTTGTAGGATCCGTCGCTCGGATCATTCCTTTCGACGTACGACTCAGCTTCTGATCCCACCTTATTTATACATTCCAACACATCGACAACTTCGCATGCCTACCCCGAGGATCCCACTCACGGTCTCCGCGGTGCGGAAACAGCCATGCCTTCTGTTGCGTCTCCGGAGGATACTCTCCAGGACTTGCTTGATTTGTATGAGGGGCGCCGGCAGCTTCCCCAGCACACAAGCTACCCACGGCTTTACAGTGTTAACTTCAGCACCATATCTCGACGCCCCCTTGCCCATTCTCCCTCCGCCGCCCTCAGAGTCCCAATGTGTGCCTTCACCAGTTGTACAACAGGTGTCCGAGCCCGGGTCGAGTGCCCCCCGATCACGCCGCGGTCGCCGAGAAGCAGACGAGGCAAATATTATCCATACGACGTGTACTCGAGTCCCCAGTGCATGAGGCAGACGTTACAGCTCGCCCACCCAAAAATAGGAAAGGCAAACACGTATGTCTTTCTACTTATTTGATCGGTTTTCAATTATCTCAATCCATAATAGTAACAGTGTCGCGCCGTTGAAAGAAGAGATAGACTTAGAAATTAATTTCATTTCAATCTATATACTTTATGGCCTCAATACGAACTTGCCTTGTTACTTCTCGAAATTAATCGCGACACGCACTGCGCGACACGCACTCCGCAACACCAACGAGACAAGGGCCGATGGCAATGGCCGCCTTGGCACGTCGGCAATCAATGTGCCGCCTTTGCGGCAAATGTGCTGGGTTTGGGCGAATGTGCCGTGTTTGCACGCAATGTGCAGTGCTTGAAAATAGGTGTGCCGTGCGAGCTTGGTCTATCCCGGGTTTGAGCGGTCAGCCGGGAGAATTGGCGTCGCTGCGCTCCCCCAATCATGATTCGGGGATGGCGGCCCGCGTTTGAAGCTCGTTTAACCCAATCGGGTCAAACTTGACACTCCATGAGCCTAACTTGGCTTGTAGATTATGTCAGCTTTGGCAATCTATCAAACATCCAGATCAAACGCCTCGTGTAAGACTCGTGGCCTACAGCCAACTTGCAGCGAGCTCATAGCCGCACAGTGTCCGACTTTTGCGCATCGCGTATCGAGATACTTTCTTTCTCGCCTCATACTGAAGGATCGTCCCCTTATTCCCTTCATACTCAATCAACCCCATCCCATTCCCAATCATTCTTATCAACATGAGCACCACCCCCCTCTCAGACCACCCCCTTCACCGCTCCCTCGACACCGCCATCCCTGCCATCCAAGCTGCCGCCCGCCTCTCTCGCCTTGTCCTCCAGCAAAATGACAAAGGCACTATCAGCAAAGAGGACCACTCGCCCGTCACAGTCGCCGACTTCGCCATCCAGGCTCTTCTGACTGCATCTATCCACGCCATCTTTCCTTCTGACAAGTTTGTGGGGGAGGAGTCGGCTAACGGCTTGCGCACTAACCCGAGATTAATTGAACGGGTGTGGGGGCTTCTGCAGGTCGTCGGTAAGGACGGAGGGAATATAGTGGTTCCGGAAAGCCGGGAGCACATGTGCGAGCTAATCGACTGGTGTGGCAAGGGAGCTCCAGACGACATGGACCGAACGTGGATACTTGACCCCATCGATGGAACCAAGACTTTTGTGAGGGGGGAGATGTATGCGATCAACATGGCGCTGTTGGAAAATGGGGTGCCGGTTCTTTCTGTTGTGGCATTACCACTGCTATCCATAAACGCCCAACCGCCAGTGAACAGTGACACTCGCGACCCAAAGGGCGAAGACGGAGGGTGTATTTTATTTGCTATCAACGGGCACGGGACCTTCGTGCGCCCGCTTTCCAACAACAACATCCAACCCCGGCGTATCCCCCGGCACTGCGACGCCATCACCTCCCTCTCTGATCTCAAATCCGTCACCTGCGTCTCCGACCTCGACTCTGGCATCGACCCCATCCACACTATGGTTGCACAGCAACTTGGCATCCAAAACTTCCCGGGATGCGATTTATTGGGCTGGGTCCCGCGCTGGGCAGCCCTCGCGCTTGGGCTGGGCAATACGACCGTGTGGGTTTACAAGGACCGTGGGCGCAAGGCGAAAATCTGGGATCACGCAGGAGCGGTGTTGTTGTTTGAGGAGACGGGGGGGAAGGTAACGGATGTGGATGGAAAGGAGCTTGATTGGGCAGCGGGACGAAAGTTAAGTGGGAATTATGGGTTCGTGGCGGCGCCGAAAGCAGTGCATTGCAATGTATTAGAGGTAGTGTGGGAGGTGTTGAGGAGGGAAGGGAAGGGAGGTTTTTTGGGTGAGATCGACCAGAAAGTGGATGTTTGAGGGGGTGGAGGAGCTTATAATCCGAACAAGATATGCCGTCACTTCGCTCCGGCTCTTTCCTGGTTTTACACTTCATGCAGCATATTTCATGCAGATTTACCGGACAGAGTCGACGGAAATTCCGATTAGAACCAAGCTTGAATGGCACTTATATGAACCACGGTAGAATTAAATCTAATCGAATCACAGTGGCAGTTATGTACATAGCAACAGGCAAGTCGTAAATGCTCTCTTCTATGATCAACTGTACAGGTACAGCTTGTTAAAAGCCTTTAGGCTCGATTACATACCGTAAGACGAACCGCAACAGCTGCGACCTGTACACGTAAACAACATGGGGCGGAGGCAGTGGTGATTTAAGAGTGTGTATGGGGATGCCGATGGCGAACGTCCGAACTTAGCGCCATTGATTGAGCCGCGGATTTTGGAGACAGCGTCATCGATGAGCGCAAGCGTCACTATACAGTGAAATCAGCATTTGAAGGCTTGTGCTTAACGAGGGGATGTACTGCCGGTATGGAGGATCACGTTGTCAGCATGCTCGACTATCTCACAATCGAGTGTGTACAATGTCGGATGAGCCATCCAGAGGCCCTGCGAGCTGGGTAACACGGTCAGAAGCACACGGAATGATTATGGTGCAGTGATATATACTTGTAGTTCCTGTGCCGGCGCTGAATATATGGTAGTTAGTATGGTGCTAGCGCATCGAGAGTCAGCATACCTCACGGCGGATATTACCTCCAGAAAGAGCTTAAAACCGTCAGCGGTTAGCCGCAGGATGAGCTGGCGGCCGGGAACTGTGTGTTTAAAATGATGAAGGCTGGTCAGCACAATTGTCCGGGGGCGAACAGACTGTTTGTCCGCATGGGCATGTTAGCAAATACGCCAACAATGTCAATGAAGCCCACGCACCCTTGAAATGAACAACTGTGATAGCGATCGTGAGTTCCGGTGGTATAGTGAACAATCTTAAGCGTACCAAGCCGACCACCGAGTATTCTCGGATGCTTCATTATCAACAGGTATTTGGATTGAACCTGAAAGACAATTGTCAACGATATTCGACTCCCGCTTATGAGATACTCATCGCAAAAAAAATGAACCATCGATCAACTCCCTCAAATGGGTTCCTGGCAAAACAAAAGGGGAGAGTAAAACCGAGGAAAATTCAGCGTTTCAAGAAGTACCGGCCTCGATGCCAGGAAGCATATCTTGGACAAATTTCTTGCTAGCATCAGAAGCCATCCAGACTCTTAGATCCAACACTCCGGAGGTTTTGCGCATCGAGTTCTTGAATGGCCAGAATATTTTGACGAGAGGTGACCTTGCAAAAGGCTTTCATCCGACGCCAAAGAAGTATTCAAGAAGCCATTGAAGGATTTGAGGGACCTTGAATATCTCGTACCGGACCCCCCAGAAGCCATGAGCATCCCAGTTGATTGCCCTGGGCGCAGATTGCTGCAGGAGTCGCCAATGAGAAAACGCGGAAGCAGAGTGGTCTGAGCTTCATTGCGGCTTTTTGAATCTTGCGAGGACTTGCTCAAGTAAGTACAGCATATCGAGAACACAGGGACCGAAGGTTCTGCGGGACAGAGATGATGGGGGGAGAAAGAGCGAGTGATGGGAAGACAGACACTACATTCCGACCCCCCGTAGACAGAGGGTCTGTCTACCCCCGTAGATGACGGGTAGACGGACTCCTCTGTCTACCTGTGTCTACATCATGTAGTCACACTTGGTCTACGTATGTCTACATTTGTCTACGTCGGATCACGTACGTGGACCGATATAGACTGATGAGACGTACGTAGACAGATGTAGACAGATGTGAGAAATCCGGAGCTACAAAATTAAAAAATAGCGGGATGTACAAAGGATGGTCATGAGCCGACCACTGGGGTTGTCAAATGCCGCGAAATTCACGTAGCATGATCAACATCTTTTATAATACCTTTCCATATAAAAGTTGATGAATTTCCCGTACCTTGCATGAATTTCATGCAACAAAAAGTACCTGAACTTCGCGTAGAAAAAGTTAGCTTTCACTATAAAGAAGTACCATCTTTTGACATGAATTATACAAGACAGGAGCATGGTCAATATGTCTGTTCACTGAGCATTGTACGGAGAATCACACAATAAGGGCATGAAATGTAATACAATTTTTTGTGACAAATACAGTGAAGTAACAGTAACTACTCGTTGTCGCACCACACCCGCCTTACTTGGTCACTTAACGTTTACCCTCCGTTGTTACTATCCTCGCATCGTCTTCCTCCCCTTCGTCTTCGGCTTCCTTATCATGCCCCGCTGGGATCTGAGGCGACCGTGCACTCGTCCTTGTTTTGACCCTCGTCCAAATCGTCGATCCGGCAGCGGTTCAGGGCCCGAGCGAGGGGCGTGGGGAACGATGAGGGAAGGAAAACTGTAGGGGCTCACCGGGTGACTGGTACATGCGACGGGCGATAGCTTGCCTGCCAGGGAACATCCGAGAATGCCGCTTCAATCTAAACATATCAATAATGAAAACTGTGACCAGCGTAGTGCACGCACCGTGTTGTAGACATTGACAAATTCTCCAACCACTGCGACTTCCCAATTGAAACGGGGTAAGGGGGTCTAACAGAATCTAGGCTCGCAGAACAAGTCAGACCAACTTGTCGGATGGAGCACATACTCTCGAGCTCCCGAATCCGCTGCTGCATGGCTTTCAGATCCGCCGGGGGGCACCGTGGAATTGCCGGACTCGACGTTGTTTTGTAGTACGGGGCCGTGCATAGACTTCGGGACATGGTGGAGTGCAGAATGAGGCCGAGGTAGGGCAACGTACATTATATATCACAGTTCGGCAAACGGTTTGGAGCTGGTGGAGTCTCTATGGTATGGCCCCACAAACGGCCCCACTGGCTGTAGAGCACTCGGCAAAGGTCTTAGTTGGGCAGCGACCGAGGCAGGTGGGAGTTTTCGAGCTACTGGGTACTGGGTAGAGAGCAGCAACAAGATCTGGAGGGCGAAGGCGGCGGGGAAGCACAAAGAAAGAGTTGGTCGGAAAGTTCCGGAATCCGATCGCATTGCCTTGACGGCTCTTACGTCACCCGCGCGGCCACCAAACTGGCGCTGTGCAAATGTCCCGATTCCCTGGATGATGGGGTTGGGACACAGAGTTTTCCTTCCAACCTAAGTTTTTTCTCAGACTTAACACATTTTTCTCGTGTTTCATTCATCGAAAAAGGTCCTGAATTTCATGTACAAAAAGTGACCTCCGAAATGTACGTGAATGGGTCCATGAATAGACAGGTACGTGAAATCATGTTCACGCATGTAGATGGTGAATCATTGAGTTCACTACCTGGGTGCGTGAAATTCGCGGCATTTGACAACCCCAGTGGACCTAACCAGTAGGATAGAAAAATGGAGGGCTAAATTTACATTATGATATTAAGCAAGGTATGTGTACGTGTGTCTACGCTGTAGACGTATGTAGGCGCATGTATCCGAAGGTAGCCGAGGCTGTGTCTACGCGACATAGAAGCACGTACATGGACGTAGCATGAGATCGCCAAAGGTTCGGCTACGGCACGGCGTACACATAGGTAGCCGCACGTAGCCGAACCTCGCCGCATGTAGATCCATGTAGGATTAGGTAGAGTAAGGTGAGTCTACGGGGGGTCGGAACGCAGTGAGTTGGTGTCCCTTTTGAACGGGTGTTGAGCGCTTCATCAGGAAGCATGAGTTGAGCGTCGGCGGATTGGCGAGGTTCAAAATAGTGTCCAGTTTCCCAGACGAAAGCTAATGTTTGATGCAAATGCGAGCTGGATATCTAGAAGAAGTCTTTTGGGCTTCGAAAGGCTCGGGAATTAGCGAGCGCTGGTGGCGTCTGAAAATAAATAGGTGAAAATGGGATGAACATACGGGAGCTGCCGGACAGATGGGAGAAAAAGAAGAAGGTAAACATACACACATAAAATCACCACATCTGCTTAAGATACGAGTAAAGTAAGGGCATTGATAGTATACTGTCTGAGGTTGCTGTCGAGATTGGGATGAGAACGTGTCAGCCTGTCAGGACCACGTTAGAATATACGTGGAGGAAGCGTGGCGCAGGCGCACCAAGTCATGTTCCCATGGAGCTGGACTCCATGAAACACGTATCGAGACGCGTCTCGATACGTCGCAACTACGCGTTTGACGTGCCACTCATTGTTCAGCACTATTTATTGTTTGTTTGTTTGAGTATCTATTGTTCTCTCGAAAGGTATAAATACTAGGCTGTATTCTGGTTCAATATACTGTAGTATTACTCAATTCGTCAGTCACGCGTCACGCTCATTTTTTCTGAGGGCGGCAATAATTTTTTCTCAATTTATCGGATTTTCTTGGATTTTTACAGCAGTTTGCGGAACTTAGGGCGCAGCTCGTTTTTTTTTTTTTTCAATGAGATTTGTGTCGGATGGCTCTCCTGAGCTCAATTCTCAACTGTTTTCCTTTAAAATATGCTCATTATTCTGGCACTGAAATTCCGGAGGGCATGGTCTCCTGGGATTTTCTGATGGCCAATCAAATTGCTTGATTGGGAAAATATCTGTGTTTTGAGCAGGATGGCTGTAACATTAGCAATTGTTGTTCAATTGACCTAATTTTTTGACACGATGGACTCACAGGTATACCGGAGGGCACCACATACCGGCATTTCTAATGTGACACATAAATCAGATGCAGTCTATATTACAACAACACCACATTCCCTTTTCAAAGTCTTGAGCCAAATACAAGTCATATAAAAAATGCCGGTATGTGGTGCCCTCTGGTACACCTGTGAGTCTATCGTATCAAAAATTAGGCCGATTCAACGATGATTGCTAATGTTACAGCCATCCTGTTCAAAACGCGGATATTTTCCCAATCAAGCAATTTGATTGGCCATCAGAGAATCCCAGGAGACCATGCCCTCCGGAATTTCAGTGCCAGCATAATGAGCATATTTTAAAGGAAAACAGTTAAGAATTGAGCTCAGGAGAGCCATCCGACGCAAATCTCATTGAAAAAAAAAAATGAGCTGCGCCCTAAGTTCCGCAAACAGCTGTGATAATTTTCTGGATTGCATCTTCGCGCTTGGGATAACTTTCCGAGATCAGGCCGCAAATTGAGGTTCAATCACGAGATCGCTGGGCTGTTCAGTGAAAATGTCGAAATTAAACAAAGATGAATTGAATCTTCGTGAATGCTATTACAGCAGATGTCAGTACCGAAGGCGCGGATCGAAAAAATGCCGTTTTGGGCGTTTTTTGATCCTCGCGCCCGATTTCACCATATCTCGATGAATTCTGGATGGATTGAGCTGAAAACTAGCTAGTTAATTCAGGCTAATTCATACGCAATTAGTGATAGAAAAACCTTGTGAAAAATATGTTATTTTTCACTCCTGGTCATATCAGGTTCCTCGGGCTATAAATCCCGACTGTGGGCCTCAAATCTCGTCCAAACGAGCTGATTTCTTTTTGGGGGGTACTCATATACGTATTGAGTATTGTGATAGAACCGAAAGTCCGAATAATTTCTTTTCCTGCCTTTTACTCTCTCTCAAGGGGTTCTCAGTAGCAAAAAGGGAATAAAAGGCAGGAAAAGAAATTATTCGGACTTTTGGCTCTATCACAATACTCGATACGTAGATGAGTACCCCCTCAAAAGATTTCAGCTCGTTTGGACAAGATTTGAGGTCTGTAGTCGGGATTTATGGCCCGAGGAACCTCATATGACCAGGAGTGCAAAATAACATATTTTTCACAAGGTTTTTCTATCACTAATTGCGTATGAATTAGCTCGAATTAACTAGCTAGTCTTCAGCTCAATCCATCCAGAACCCATCGAGATATGGCGGAATCGGTCGCGAGGATCAAAAAACGCCCAAAACGGCATTTTTTCGATCCGCGCCTTCGGTACTGACATCTGCTGTAAGATATAATCCTATGAAGTGACCTTGTCGACTGTCAAGAGACACAATTTGTGGCCATGATGATCCAATGCTACCTTGTTCCCCCGAAATATCTTGAAGACGAATCAGCTGAACCCATGGAACGAACGCTTGCACGAAGACAAAACCAGTGTCATTCAATTGGATGGTGAAAGAACTATTTGACGGAAATATCTTTGCACGACTTCGAAGGTGGAAGGAGAGACAATCACAAACACGGCCGAGCGAAGAAAATAAGTAAGGCATGAGAGACATGGTTTGAAGCATGAAAATAGATTGACAACCAGGACGATCCTTGTAAGGAAATCCAATCGATTCGACCGCAACGAAAGATTTGCATCCAGCTACGGCACGGACGACGATTTATTGCAACCTGAGTTCATCCCCAGGCGAACAAAATCCTTGCTCCAGAAACCGTCAAGATTGGGGTAGCACCAAACAAGACTTGAGTGATGAGCACCGCTGAATGAGCAAAATCTAGGAATATTGGCACCTTTGATGCAGACCTTGTGGCAAAGATTTTCGCTCTATGGGGATTAATCTGTTATTCCCCATTTCTGTTCATGCATCGAATCGATACCCCTCCGAGACACGGTTTAGGTCCCGGGCGTATTCTGCCATCTGTCAATTCAACTGATAATAATTCAGCCCAGGGGCCAGGAAAGCCGCCGGGCGCATGTAAGTTACCCAGACCTCCCCATCATTTTGCATCTGAAACACCTCCGTCCCATCGAATTGTTGCAAGTCTTACTACCCACTACTATTCGCTTCTACTATGCCAAGTATGGGCCCAACCGCATATTTACTGGTAGTTCTGAACTCAGAACTGCAGAAAAATTGCACATATCCCTGCTCAATTCCATGCACATCTCACCCGCCGTCCGGGAACCTTCAAATGGCCTAATAGCGGTGAGTCCCTTCTATTAGCCCATATAGGATCCATATTTTTAGGTAGAGAACTGGGATCATCATCTAATTTTATTTCGGCGGTGGGCGGGGTGACAGTTCTTCCAAGGTGGGCAAATTGACAGGCTTCATTTGAAAGACCACAAGCGCTCGCCGGCACTTCACGCCGGCTCCCGCTTTTTAAATAAGCGGCACCTATCAGTTGACCGCAGACGTGTGAGAGAGGTTTACAAATGGAGATACGGCTTCAGACGGACAGGCTTAATCTTATACAAGACATGCCGTCGCTTCGCTCCGGCTCTGGCAACAGGAACACGCTTCGCGCATGTCTTCTCAACTCTCAACTTACCGTGTGATTGAGATTCCGAGATAAAGACACAGTGTTTGATGCATGCGAAAGCCAAATTTCTAAACCAAACACAATATACTACATTTTCTAGATTGTAAGGTCATTAGATGACATGAGAATTGAAGAGCACAACATCGTCCCATTGTCCCATCCCACCCTTCGCTTCGTTCATCTGTAAGATCGCCCCCGACTTCACGTGTCGCGCGCGTGCTGTGACGAAATATGACCTGCACCGCGCAATTACGTAGTGTTACGCATTCCCGGCGCGATGAATGGTCTGTGCGTACCTCTGGATGAAATTTGAGCTGCAACACACACACGGACGCGAAAGGCTTACACGAGCCAATTGGCCGTAGTCCAGCGGCCGGTGGAGGGACATGTTGACGATTGCGAAGCGATATGTGCAATGTAGAGGGTGCGTGGGCACGCAGTGCAAGCTCCACACCTGTTGTGGTCGTTCGAGTGGTGTGTATGGCGATGGGGGCGGTTTAGCTGCGATGCTGACGTGGATACGTCGTGCAAAAGGTGGGAAGAGTGCGCCGCGGATGAGGAGAGAACGCAGGCTTCAAGCGTGCAAGTACAGTATGCCTGGAAGGAATTACACGTAGAGGAGAACGACGTACCACGGAAGTGTCATACCCAGCCCATCCTCCTCCTTTTCCCATCGGTGGTCTCGTTGTGTGCCTCTGCGTGTGGGGGATACATCGTGTGATGTGGCCGACGTGAGCTTGAGGTGGGACAACAAAAATCAGGGAGGAGGAACAATGTATTGGAAAGAGCGCACCCAGTGTCTTGTCCCATGTATCACGGGAAAAGTCGGGGGACGAACTGCGTGAGACAGTCAGACTGGACAACCATATCTACGGAACACGACGTACCAGGGGCCCTTCACGTCCTTGCGGGTGAAGCGAGTATTCGAATTTGATGCTAGGCTTTAACGTCAAGATACGCCGACAGAAGCGAGTGCCGATTGACTAGTCGTGTATGTGCCAGAAAAAACATGCGGAGTTGAGGTCTTGCGGAAATAAGGGAGAAAAGAGCTATGAGCTTGAGTTGATTGGCTTGACGCGACTTGCAGTTGTAAATTGTGGCCGGGAGGAGTGGGGTTGAATCAATTGGTGCTGCTGATGAGGATAATTTGAGCGGACTTGCGGCTCCCCCGTTGCGGTCCGGAGCTTGAAGGCGAGTGAAACTTGAGGACCGGCCCACCACTTGGTGATGTTCAAAGCACCGAGGACCGCAGTGAGCGTTGAGTGCCATTGAGTGAAGCTTGATGTGGGAGAGCGGAGGGAAGGACAGGCGACAGGTATTTACGTGGCTTCGTCCTTTCGAGCGGGGCTCGAGCGGCCGGGATATTTCCGTGTGGGCTGTGCGCGTGGGAGGGAATGGATCCTTATCAGACGAAAACGGTATTCTTCCCTACCAGTTTTTTTTTGTACCGAAATTAACGTTGTGGAGCGTCCGGATTCCTGGACCGAAGCTAATTTCTGATGGACCTTTTACCTTGCAGACCCGAGAAATGAAAGCGGAACTGGGATGGACATACGGGAGCTGCCGGGCAGAGAGTGGAGGAAAAAAAATGAATGTAAGCATACGGACGACCGATTTGATGCACAGGTCAGTTGGCTAACCTAATCTTTGGGGCTTTGGGCGCCCAGCGGGCACAAAGAGGGCAAATTAAACGTGGGGAATTTATGAGCGCTCGGGGGCCGGATGCGAGATAAATCGAAAACGGGGCTAGTCTCAAAGGGGTATTGTCGGAACAGCGCAAACATGTACAATCTGATTCAGGGGATCTCTTTAATATACGAAGTATCTTTAATATACGAAGTACAAGGGGCTGGTCGGCCGCTTCGCGGCTTCCCATCCCCTTTTGCAAATTATTATTCGGTTTCTCATCAGATTGTGCACTGTTTTCCGATCAATATTGCTCTCAGCATGGATTACACTGCATCAGAAGGGACCTGTTTGCCACGGCCGCCTTTGTTTCAGTGTGGTGGGAGAGATCTGTCAATGTTAGTGCCAGGGCAGTGTCTGTCAAACTATGCTAGAAGGGCGACATCAAGTGCCAAGATGCCGAATGATTGATTGCCTGTGGGCCAGCGGGAAAGAGAGAGCACGATCAAGGGTGGCGGGCTGCCATGGCGGACGGCATCGGCGGAGTTTAAAGCGGAGTGGCTTCAGACAGACATGCATAATCTTATAAAGAGAGTGAAAGAGAGTGAGGCCTAAAAGTGCGGCATTCTTCGGCACTAGCCCATAGATAAAGGGTGGCAGGTGTATAACAAAAGTTGTAGAGGGGAAGCAGCTACATCACCCATACCAAAATCTTGCAGTGATTCTGGGATTCCAGGGAGGACTGAATTTTTGCAACGGGTTCGCATCAGATCGTGCCCACATTGCTAGGCTTAAGTTCTCAATTCGACCGATGAGGCTGCTCGACGTCACTAACCTTTTTCATATATATAAGAGACCTTCTATCTTGGTAGAGTGAGGAGGCCGGTTAGTAGTAAGACGGCAAGCAGCTGTGACATTGTCAATCACAACCTTCGTTTCCACCCCCGCGTCCGATGAGATGCTATCTCTGTGCACAGACGGCACCTTTCCAGCTTCGTTCCTCATTCGGCTGATCATTGCTTTTGCGTTCCGTACACATCATCCACGTATGATGTATTTTCTAGCAACTTTTCAGTCTTGATCCTTCGTATTTCTTCTCCCCTTCTCGATTCTCTCCTTCTCATGTCAAACTCTGCTTGCAACCTCAGGTTTATTCCAACCACCCATTCCTGATTATCGAGGCGTCAATCGTCGAGCCTTTGCGACGCCCCTTCACTCTTCGTTCCTTCAGCACGCCCTACATTAACCTACAGTGGGTTTGAAAGGGTTAAATAACCAAAAGAAATTCCACATTCTTCCAGCAACCTGGGTCTTAATTGGAAAGACGCGCACGTTTGGGCGGAGACGGCTGGGCCTCAATCTCTTCGTAGTTCGCCTCGATTTTTTCAAGCCGGGCGATAAACTCTTCTTTCGGAAAAATGCCGAGCCGGTGCATCTCAACAAGTTGTGCCTTTTCATCGAGCAGCAGACGCCGTAGGGCAAGCTTGTCTTGTTCTTTGGCCCTGCTCTCTGTCTGGGTGTTGATATTCCTGGGGAAGAAATTAACAAAGAAAAGAAACAGGCCGAAATCGAATGTACTCGTGAGTGCCCACGGTGGTTTCGTTAAATGAGCGCTTCGCAGAAATCATTTCGGCTGTATGGGTACTATTTTCAGTGGACACACTCTCCTCCTCATGATCATGTTCATCTGGATCAGGATGTTCGTCATCCGTGTCTCGATTTTGATGATGAGATTAAACTTGCCGTCATTCTCGTCGATTAAACTACGCGTTTCTTCCGAGTCAGTGGACAGACTCTCCTCATGATCATATTCATCTGGATCAGAATTTTCGTCATCCACGTCTCAAATTTAAGGATGAAATTAAATTTGCCTTCATCCTCGTCAATAGAACTACGCGTTTCTTCCGAGTCAGTAGACAGACTCTCCTCCTCACGACAATGTTCATCTGGCTCAGAATGTTCGTCATTCATGCCTCAATTATGCGGAGGAAATAGAACTTGCCTTCATCCTCATCGGTAGAAAGACGCGTGTCTTCCCGCTCGTAATCAGTGTATGCCGAGTCGGAATCTTGTTCGCGGTCAGTATCTTCTTCACTTGCTGGTGGGACTCCTCAGGTGGCGGCGTGTTCCACTTCAGAATGGTGGACTCACCATGGGCAAATGGAGGATTGATTTCGCTGGACAATTCGAAAAGCTCCTCCAATAGATGCAGGGCCACATCCTGGCTGTCGGGATCGAAGCCCTTGCCACAGTGGAACTGACGAAGTCCATTGTAAACGCTATCATCCCAGGAAAGTCCCTCAGCTTCAACGGTCTGCTGGACAACCGGAAATCCGAGCCGCGTGGCGTCCTCCGTGCTAAGCCGGTCGACACCCGATGGATCGAGGGACCAGTAAGCTGGGCAATCTGGCCATCCGACCGACTCTGGCCCGGTTCGAAAGTCCTCGCTAGGGCAGATAAATAGGAATCCCGCAGGAGGGTCTTCTGTTGTCTGGGGTATCTCGAGCGTGAACAACATGTTAGACACAAGAACTGTTAAAAGAAGTCAATACAGACATCAACTGAACCAGAGTCGAATGAAGACCATAATCTTTGCGGTTGGATGTGATGCCCAGGCGACCGAAAATATTATTCGCTTGAGTTAGCCAGGTTTCGCTTTTCTGCTCAACATATGCCCGTAATTTGATAGTAGTATTGAATACATCGCTAGAACAACAACTTAGAATAACGCCATCAGTAGAAGTGACCCGTGATGAAATTAAAACAAAATACCGTGTCCACTCATCCTCCTTGAATTCGTCAGAATCATTCCAAGGAAAGATTCCCACAAACTCGGGCAACGACGCGATCTCAATACAGTCCGGGTGTTGGCTGCTAGGAGAACAGCGAATGACTGATCCTGGTTGCACGGATGTGTGAGTGGGAATCGAGACGAGTCTGTGATGGTTTAAATTTATGGAACAAATGTCATGATACACCATGAGTGGTAGCGCTTTGATGATCATGGAATCCGTGAGAGATGCCCTTAAGACATGATTTTCCTCGATGCGAATGGGATCGAGGTTGTTATCCAGATCGATGCTGTCCCAGGATGAGATGAGCTCTGCGCAGAGTCGACCAGTTGAGCCGCGTATCCAAAAGGTGCAGTCTCTCGCCCGCTGGAAAAATCCATAAGGAATTGAAAATCTGGACAACTCAACTTACTAGGTCTCGGTTAAATATGGAACAAAAATACCAGTCCGCGTCCTGCACAATTGTGAGAAATCCGGACGGCCGGGTGAAACATTCTCACGTTGAAATCTAAAGTCTATTAGGAATTAGATGCCAGAGATGGCGGGTGACGGAAACACATACGCTGCACACATAAGTATAAACTGTTCGAAAATGCGAATGACTGTAGCGGTCTAGAATATGTTGCAAAGGAATCAGATCTAATTGGATTGTCGATTCTGATATCGTCATTTTGAAAGCGTGGGACACACCATCATGGAAGATAGTGGCGTGCATATTGCCCGACTTTGCTGTGCCAAAAATTTGAATGATATTTGGGTGTCTGGGTTCACAAGTTAGAGTGTAAACCTGAAATGTGTATATAAAACTTGCCGAATAGACCTATGTTTTGAGATAGCTTGCTGCCATTCCTAGGAATCTCGTTAAGCGAGTCTCGCTATCGCGAGAGGAGATCGTACCTCTTCTGCGCTGTCCCCCTGATACATAGCTACTGTCACTTTTGACTTTTTGCCTTCGACTCTGGCAGAATACACCCGCCGTACGCATGCTCGTCGATCTATAATACCTGTCTTATCGTGCAATCGTATTTCATGTCGCAGGTCGATATCTCCTAAAGGAAACCGGCGAAAATCTGCCCGAATTCAGCATATGGCCACCAGAGAACCTACGAGACCCACCAGACGGTATAGCCGGCGCAGAGGTAAGCGTGAAATTGCTCGTGGTGGTACAGTTGATCATATTGATGTCCCGTGAGCTGGTATTGATGACAGCGGCGTTGCTGCTTCAAAGGCGCCGAGGATCAACTACGATCCACTTCGACGGGGCGGAAAAGGTCACCAAGAGCGTCCGACAACGTCCAGGTCCACCTGAGCTCTGGATTCGACCGGAGTGTTATCTGTATTGCCGTCCATGGATGGTCACAGATGAGGGGAAAGAGGAAGAAATGTAAGGCAGTGCTTCCGTTCTTGCTGTCGTCAAGAACTTTGCAAACAACCCACCAAAAACAATGACTACCAAACTTGGGTGATAGATATCCGGAATGACGGCAACAAAGCCGAGGCATTCCGAGTAATAAGGTAATCCTGCGGGCTGGAAGCAGACTAATATACGTCTTAAAACATGGCCATGTTGCGGAAATTTCAGGTTGAATATAGCCAAGTCTAGGCGTAGGGTGGACACGAGAGAAAACAGAAAGAAGAAGCATCGAGGGAGATGTCGGGCCTGTCGAGGACGTCGAGGGTGACAAGGGATGTATTCATCAACCATCTGATGCGGCAGTGATGCCAAGGCGGAGAAGGAGATATTGACGTTGCGCTGACGTTTGACGTGCAACGTCAGGATGTGTCAGTTGATTTTTTTGTTCAACGTTGAGCTTATCTTTGCAGTGGTTCTTGACCTCCCATATCGCAGGGGCACCACTGTGGACCTTCTATATATTGTTTATGACCATAACATGTGTAGATAGTATGCGTTGAGGCCTGAAAATCCTGCCGCAAAAGTACGTGAAACGTCAATGTAATTAAGGCTCCAGCCGTTTAGTTTTTGTTTGCACCGGAGCCCAAACTAAACGCAAATGGTAAGAAAACGTTTTTAAACCATTTAAACCATTCATAAACGGTATTTTGGCAGGTGTGCAAATAAATAGTCTATTGGGTGTGCGGGCCGGGGGTACCTCATGCTGGAGGTACCCGGCCTTGATTTAGATTTTCAGTAGCATTACTTTCATGATTGTTTCTGCATTCGTGGATCCTGCTTCATGGCATAGATGGCGCGACCGTGAGAAGAGGCGCGATGGAGACGCTGGTACCAGGGATCGTTTTGGCGGGGGAGATGGAAATATTCAAGCCAGGAGAGGACATTTCAAAGTCGACGCGTCCTGCGCATATGTGACCACTGTAAGGAGATAAGAGCTGGCGCACTTGCAAGAGTAGCGCAATGACGACCGAGGAATATGATGGCATAATGATGCCGCCAGTCGGACCGTCAGCTGAGTAGGAAACCGGCAGCCCGCGGGAGGTGCCAAAGTAGCGACGGCAGCACTGGGCTAGTGATACGATGACGGCAAAGCATCACCACGCCGACGCTCCGGACACATCCGTCAACTCAAAATCATCGCCCGGAAAAGTAACCGTTTAACTGTTTAGTTTTCATCCATTTATCGTTTACAGGTCTATGCAAACTAAACGAAAATTTAAACGGTTCTTACCGTTTACTGTAGAATTACATTCAATTCGGCAGGGGGTGTGACAAGTGACATCTTGAACACATTTGTCAATTCGTCACCGGCACAGATCGAGCGTGACATGCAGAAAAATTCGGTAACCTCTCAAATTGCTGCGAGGTAATACAGGAAGTTGAAACATTGGATTGGAGTAATGTTTCACATTCATTTGCCCTTCGGCCGAGGATAACCTCAAAATTGGTTGAGATGCAAATTTTCCCACATGGTTCTGGTCAGTTTTAGCCCGAAACTAGTGCTCTGCCTTTGAGCCATGCTGAAAGCGTGTTTTTCAACTGAAATTTACTCGCAGGAATATTTTCTCGATTTTGCTCCGGTTTTCGGAGGCTTTTGAACTCCACCGTGATCCCCCCCCGACATATTCGTCAATCGCTGCTGTGATGCGTGACACCGACCAAAGTTTGGCGCCGTCAACCCGCTCCGTGACGCGTGACTGCCGAATTGAAGGTAATTCTACAGTAAAACATTTAAAAACGGAGACAGTTGGAGCCTTAAATGTAATGTCGTCACGTACGTCACTTTTCAGTCAAATATCGGGATTCGGTTTGACGCAAGGCAAGCACCGGACAACGTCAAGTCTTGCTGCTCTTGCCATGTCAGTCAAGCTTTTCATTCACCTCACTCCACGCCGGCCTTGCGCCTTGCTATACCATCTGTTCAATTTACTTGCACCAGTTTAAACATTAGTCTTGCACCGCTCATTGGCGCCAGCCCTACTCAATACCCCCTGCTGCATTGAATGTGTTCCCGTCTCCCCATCTGGTTGAGAGTGAGCCATGGGAGCGCCTCTTGTGAAGAAGACTTACGGATCTCCTGCAGGTACGTAATTCAAAGGATTGAAAGGAGGCTGTTTGGCGCTATTGAAGCGGCGTGGACACTCGTTTCGGCTGTCCATGGGACAGTCGAGGTCGGGGCGATGAGCGTAGAGAGAAAGGACCAGACTGCCAGCGCATTATTGCCCTAATGACGTTGTCGAGGGCACACGAGGCAAAGTGTCACGATTTGATACTATCTAATCGTTCCAATGCCTTATATAAACACGTGCCTATCCAATCTTTGGCGCTTATATTATCTGACAACTTATTAATATCCTCGGAACGTTCTGGACGAACACACCTCATACATGAGGATACAGGTCGCTTTGTAAGAACACATGGCGGAGGGACGGTTCACATGAGGAACACACATTTAATTAATAGGTCTTGACAGATCTCATGGACAATGCATGTACAACACATGGCTACAGGCTATCATAGTATATTTATATTCTTGTTCACACGGCTTGATAAACAGTATATATTCAGTAGCTAGTCGTCTGTAGTAGTTAACCTTTGATTCCATCCTCTTTCGAGCTATACACATCGCACTCCCAAATCCTTTATCTTTGATATTGGACGTGATTTAGTCTTGACTGTGACATAATGAAAGGTTACCCTTCATACCCTCATACTGCCATCCCCTACCAACCTCCTTTCCCTTTCTCCCCCACTACACGCACTATTTGCGTCATTCTTACCTCTCTACTTGGACTCTCGTATTTGAAGACTCATTCTTACGCACCAACAGACTACCTCGTCCACAGCGAGTCTAAACAATTGCAGCGCCAATCATTGGCGGTCCACTATAGTGAACAGACACTTGGCCACGGGAAATGTTGAGTCCGTCCCCAGCCACAAAGCAGTCGCAGGAGCACTGGTCAGATCTTTGGAGAGGACCATCTTGCTATCGTCAGGGGTGTTGTACTCGGTATCACAAAAAGTAACTGGAAATCAATTTATTGCATTAGAGTCTGTGCACAAAATTCAACAAGGTGCTATTGGAATATGCCCTAGGTTGTTACGAGTCCACAACATAATTTCCCGTGCATGAATCAGTTCATAAATGCCAACAAGAGACATGTAAAGATCAGTTCTGCCAGTTGCAATTACGACATTTTAACACCATCCAGAAAAAGTAATTGAGAAAAGGCTCAGAACATTGAATCAACTCCGAATAAATGTTGAGTTCAATAGATTAACTCTTCCGCAACTTATACAGACTAAGATAGTGGCCTATGCTTTCCAGTGATAATAATAATGACAAAATCATGTGAAAAAGCATTTTGTAATCATGGCGGATTTTGCCAGGGAGAGAGAGGAATTAATGACTCAAAACAGCAACAGGGATGGACCATACAGTGCCCACCCATATTTACATGAAAGGCCCGAGTGCCAAAAATGAATTCTCCCTTTCAGCAGAATATTTTGACGGTGCAGCTCTCAGAGCTTGCACAAGGCTTGGGCCAGGAAACATGAGAGCCTCTGTTTTCACCCATCCACACACCTCACCGCATTATTTTTGCTTATCAAATACTCAAATCCTTCTGGGGCCCAGCTTCAATGACTAATAACTACATCTTTTTACACAGAGAGTGTTGCTTAATGGGATCTTTGACCATTTGAGCCAAAATCATGTGCAATAAACTTAATCTATTTTGCGAGAACATGCACCTTGTTTTGGGGGCAATTTTTGCATTGAAGGCCTCCCTCCCATACATCCTAAAGAAAATTTGCATATAGTCTGAACAAGATTTTACATCAAATTCCGTCCATAAAACACGAATTTCCGGTTAGTTTTTGTAATACCGAGTAGAAGACCCGGGATAGTTTCGCTCGCAAAAGACCGCATTGACTTCACCCACCGCTTCCTGTGGAATTCACCACAGTGTCCCGTTAGGCACCCTGTATACACACTAGTGCCGACTCCTCGGATGAGTCCCATTCGTGCCCATCATTATCCTCTTCACCCTCTCCGCAGACTCCCACACATCCGTTGAGACGGCCTGAGGAAAACTAGGGTCAATATCTCGCATTTTTGCGACTTTTCGTGACTATTCACTTGATCCGAGGAGCCTACAAAAGCATCCTGGCTTCTGAGTGAGCTTTGAGCTGCTGACTGTAGTATTACAAGCTACACAAGTTAAACACTCAGTGTTAGCTGGATACACGCAATAAGAAGATATATACAAAGGCCCAGAAGTTCCGAGGAGGTAGAGTCTGTACTAAAGGTACCAAAGACTGCACAGGAGAGGTCCGAGGAGTGAACTAGCCTTGTCTACGGACTCGTTTATTGACAGATAGATGCGCCGAGGATTGTCACGGCTTCTTTTCTGTATAGAGACATAGAATGAATTGGACAACAAGGTCCGAGGAGGACTCTCTAGCATATAAGGCAGGTCTCAGTGGACTCAGAAGGTCCTTGGGGCTAGACTAATACAATGGGGTTGCTCACAGAGCCAAATGAGGAAGTGTACGCAGAAACGGTGCGCTTGAGGTAGGCCTAGGAAACCTGCTAAATGTGTGCAAAACACACACTCAACAAATCACACACACACACACACACACTACCCTCAACTATAATGCGCTCCTCGGTTGAATTCGGGTCCGGTCCGTAGTATGCGGACAGCTGGAATGGAACTTTCACTTTCTTAAACACTGAGCAATCTCTTCCGCGGAAGCCTCAATAGAGTCTTATATGAACCTCAGTAGTTGAAACTGACTGAAATACGTCTCCGAGGACCTAGTGAACTAGGGTTTTTGGGTTTTATAGGTATAGATTGGAGGTTTTTATAGATCCGAGGACCGCACACTAGCCTCAGAAATGACACAACTTGGTTATGCCTGGTGCTCAGATTGTTACTGTAGCGCAGATGGATGGTCGCAAACTTGCTCAACTACTCCGAGGAGCACTAGCAATGAAAGCACCTTTCGTCAAATGCCTAAAGCTAACCACCTTCCGATGCCAAAGACAGATGTATTGTTTAAGTCTAATGGACAGATGAACCAATTGTTCAAAGGCTAAAAGCACTACCAACACCAAACGCTAGGGCCAACATTTAACACTTGGATTTTATACGTGAACGCCTGCCCCCGCAGACGAACAACTTGAAACTTAATTCCTTATTTCTCACACTCGAGCTTTCTAGAACCAACTTCTTTTATATATTGAGTTACAGAACAATCACAAACAGAGACTATATGTTTTATATCTCCGCGAGACTGACCCGAACACACCAACACCAAACAGAGATTAGCTGTGAGGCTGAATCCGTGGGGATGCGATGAGCTGGGCCTTTGCGGGGTTTTTCCTACTCCTTTTATACTACTTGAACAAAACTGATGATGTAAAACTGATAGAATAAATAGTCCAATATCTGAGTCATTGTCCACCAAGGAAACAACGGCCGAGGTGTTCGTCATGATGGATTGCTGTAAAAGTCAGCTTGTATGACCTCCAGGAACCCTTATTTGGGTATAATGATGTCAGTCTCGAATGCCGTCTGCATCCGAGGTCGACGAAACCTGCCGGCCTGGTTTATAATCCAGTCCTCTCAGGTAATTCCGCTCTCATACGTCCGTTCTCCAGCGGGCCACCATGCCGCGTCAACACCTATGCACCGGCATGTCCCAAAACAGCCCCGATCAATCGTGATCGGTGTTTGCTTGTCTCTGTTACGTTTCTCGGAAACTCCTGCGGACTTTCACGTGCCATTCTGCTTTGCGTGGGTTCAATCCCCATAGCGTATACTTCCTCATTTGACTCTGTGAGCAACCCCATCGTATTAGTCTAGCCCCGAGGGCCTTCTGAGTCCACTGAGAGCTGTCTTATACTCTAGAGGGTCCTCCTCGGACCTTATAGTCCAATTTGTACTATGTCTCCATACAGAATAGAAGCCGTGACAATCCTCAGCGCATCTATCTGTCAATCAACAAGTCCCTAGACAAGACTAGTTCACTCCTCGGACCTCTCCTGTGCAGCCTTTGGTACCTTTAGTACAGACGCTACCTCCTCGGAACCTCTGGGCTTTGGGTTATATCTTCTTATTGCATGTATCCAGCTAACACTGAGTGTTTAACTTGTGCAGCTTGTAATACTACAGTCAGCAACTCAAAGCTCACTCTGACTCTCCTTTGTACCACCAAACAGGGTTCCTAGCTCTGTTATGCAGAAGCTGGGATGCTTTTGTAGGCTCCTCGGACCAAGTAAATAGTCACGAAAAGTCGCAAAAATGCAAGATGTTGACCCTAGTTTTTCTTGGGCCGTCTCAACGCTATGGGGATTGAACCCACGCAAAGTAGGATGACACGTGAAAGACCATGGAAGATTCCGAGGAACGTAACAGAGACAAGCAAACACTGATCGCAATTGATCGGGGCTGCTTTGGGACATGCCGGTGCATAGGTGTTGACACGGCATGGTGGCCCGTTGGAGAACGGACATATGAGAGCAGCTGAAAGGACTGGATTATCAACCAGGCCGGCAGGTTTCGTCGACCTCGGATGCAGATGGCATTTGAAACTGACATCATTATACCCAAATAAGGGTTCTTGGAGGTCATACAAGCTGACTTTCACGGTTGACTGTTAATGCATAGGTATGAGCACGCTTCACAGATTCAAAGGCAAAGACTTGCTTCAGTTATTGCAGTTAGTGTTTGCGACGCAGGTGAAGCTCTTTTGAGGGGTGCCAGTTGAAACTTCAATACAGATACCCTCAGCCGCAGGTGGGTTCCCGAAGGCGATGACCGGATTTTTGCAGACCGTGTCCTCGAAAATCGTCACGCAATGGTTGCCGGGCGCGTCAATCTAGTGAATAGTGATATAAGGATGAGTATTCGAGAACGGAAGCTTTTTGATCCCTGCACGTACCCTGAACGAACGACGGTCGAAAAAGCTGCGGCAGATGCCGTCGCACGGGAAGTCGAAGTCTATTGTTCCAGTTTCGGCGCACTCGTCGCCGGTGTACGTGATGATGTCTGCGTTGACTTTCGAAGGGGCCATGCAAAGCACGGTTAGGGCTACGGCGGCCATTGCGAGAGTGTTGATGTTAATGAACGAACGCATGGCTGGGTGAGGTAGTCTTAAATGCTTCGAGATTTGACTAGTCAAAGTGGGGTGTGGACGATGGTCTTTATAGCTCAAGACATGGAGGAGGCGATGGGGATATTGCACCGTGAATACCTACTGAAACGCGGGAGGAGGACTCTGGAGTGTTCAAGTTCCGACCTGAACGTTGATCAACGTTTTATTTTTGCTGTGGGTCCGCAAGTATTCTGGCATGTAAGAATAATACAAGAGACGATGGGCATATTTGTTCATAGTTGATTATGGTTCATCGGCGATTGGATCGCATAATTGCCCCCGATCAGAACGCAGTTTATTCTTGCGACTGATGCGCTTAGTTGAGCTGTAGCCTTTCCGGATACATCTTTATGCTTGATAGGTTCAAGAGTCAGCAGCTAGAACAAGACGCATGCGAGTACCACGCCGTTCGACTTGACTTGTCTCGTACTCCACCTTCATTTAGCGATCAATATTCACTTCTCTGGTACTTCAGCCAGGGCCCCAGGTGTAGAATGCGGAAAGAGTTCCGTATCACTACTCTATGGGATGCTGAAAATACCGTCAAGCCATTCATTCAGCTTGGGGGCGGGCATCGACGGCGAGGGTAAAAGCATTCACGGGTTTCATTCCATTAACCTCTTCCTGGATCCGACGGACGGGTTCAGCAGAATAGTACGATGGACTGGTGAAACAGCCCCAACCAGTGATTCATTCAGGCGCACGATGTCGCGTTGATTAGCACGCCCCCTCTGAGTCCCGATTTCCCCGAAGCATCGGTCACCTTCATCAATAACTTCGTTCTGCTCGCAATCATCGCACCTCGGCAGATGTACCTCGTTGGATGTTTCGTCTTCCTGTCGTAAGGAAGCACAATTCTCAAGGGCATAATTCACCTTTGTAACATACCTATAGGCTGCAGATCGCTAGAACTGCCTGGAGGAAGGTAGATTTGAAGTGAAGATGTTGCAAAAATGCCGGTCATCGAAAGACCCGAAGGCAGGGCATGACGCGGTGGATATATTGCGAAGAGTCATCTTGGAGACAGTTTAACGATCCCCTATGTGGGCGGGGCAAGGTTAGAGAATCAGTTGATAAAGGCACGTCACTTACCCGGGATTCGCCCGCGTACCATTCTCCTGGAATCTATCCACCACCATCCAATAAGTAGTATTTCATCCGTATTCAGCTATTGATATGATGTTTGTTTTCTTACATTGCCACTGTTCAAGTTGTTGACCCTTTCCAACCAGCGTTCAATTATGTGTTTCTTGGCCTCTATCCGTTTATGAAAAGTGCTCAGCGCTTCCATTCATTATTCATTTACTCACCAACCTCCGGTGTGCGGAATGCATAATAACCTGTAATTGCGGCCGATAAAAACGAGCGGTCGCCGATTAGATTGTACCCCGACTTATTGCACAGACGTCTGTATGTAGATATTTGCATGAATAATTCAATTTTTTGAATATCTGTTCACGGCACAGTACCAACTGAATAACGGTTGGTGGCCTTTCAATATGCAACGATCTGCGTTTATGGCGGAGCGAAGCGAAGGCATGTCCTGTTGGAAAGAAAGCAGGGAGCGGAAGCGGCGAGTGGTGGAGAGGTTCGTGCAGGCACCCACGGGTAAGAAGCCGGCGGCGGTGCATGGTAACGCCACGTTGGAGGACGAAAGAATGAACATCGGGTTTAGCGGCTCCATCGGCCGACGATTCAGATAGTTGTAATTTTTTCTGAGATTCAGTCACTGGTCGGTTGCTGGTCTTCAACACCTCACAGAACCAGAACAATGTGTTGTATAGTAGAGGCTTCGAAGAAACAAACCGGTTCAAGCTGGAATAAACGGGGTGAACGAGTTACACAAAGTACGGAGCAATGGAGAGAAAGAGTTACGCCTACAAAATTTCTCCAGTGCTGTCTTGCGGCCGTGAAAAAGATGTTTACCAGAGCGTAAAGACCGCCTCTGGAGGACCGATCCCCCAACACGACCAGCACAGCTCGAAAGTCCCGAAGCGAGTGCGGACGCGAGATGGTGCTGGGGACTCTCGCGGTACGGGTAGCTTGTCCTGCCGTCGGCTGCAGGCGGAGCGATGAGAGTGGAGGCAGAGGTTGAGGTAGGCAAGGACGGTGTGGAGATGTGGTGCAACCACGGCACGTGCAGTTCACAGGAATGATGGTGGGCAGATGGTACGAAGGAGTCGGGTGGTGGGTGGGATACGGCTCTGGCGATTCGTAGGCTTGCGCATGAGGGCGGGCAGTTCTGCCACGCAGGGGATGCGGGGCCAGGTGCGATACGCGAGCAAGGAGGGGGAGCCTGTGTGAACTCTGTGCGCGGCGAGGCGGGGGGCGTGGCTGGGATGCTGTGCTGTCGATTGGGGCGCGGACACGGGTTTTGAAGGCGGTGGTAGGGCAGGGAAAGACCAAGGAAGGCGGCACGGGGGATGGACCATGGGGGCGGACGCAATGTTGGTGTGCGCGCCATCGCGGTATCGAATGGGTAGGTGTATTGCAGGGAGAGGGAGGCGAGGATATGGGCAAGAAAACGAAGAAAGAACGTAGTCTCTCCTAGACAGATACTACGACGGCATGCTCGTACCTCGCATGTTGCAGAAAGAACGTACTTTATGAGGTCCCTGCCCCTCATCGTCTCGTGCCCAGCAAAGGTCGACGGAAGGGCGTCGTCGTGCAGCGAATCCATCGGTTGGGAACAAGAGCGATATCTGCCTTGATGCCTAGCATGGCTCGGAGAAACGCGTTGGGCTAGAGTGGATAGGGTCTAGGGTTAGGCTAGGAGGCAGCAGACGTAGTGCGGAGCCCATCAGGGAAACTAAAAATCTATGGCACGTGTGGCGACGTCTGGTCGCGTCTGATGTGTCTGGCTAGTATGGAAGCCATACGCGCCATACGCGAGACACTCTGCCAGAAATGCTTGGTCTGCCATTTTTCAACTTCTCTGCCAGTTCACACAATGTATGTCAGATCACAGTCACCAAAATACAAAACATATTTGGTCTCTCTCCCTTTCAAAAATGCCTTGTGAAGATTGTTTCCTTCTCTCCACGTCCGGGCATTGGTTTAAATTCTAGCAGCATGTGTCTGTACTGGTACTTATATCCTTAGCTTGAGGCCTGCCTATGTTAATGCATTCAATGAAAAAGTGTGAATTAAGTTCGCGTACCTCGTCAAATTCGTCGGGGAGCTGCGCGATGTGACTTCAAGACGACGATGCAGATGGTCTAGTCCGTAGCCGAGCGGGCCGATCATCACAACCGTCGGATCAGACGATGAAACCATCACGTGGACAGCCAGGAGGTTTGCTGATGGGCTGTGGCTGTCAGTGTCAGCACGTCTTTCTTTTCTTTCACCACCATCTTTTCGTCGCTGCTCCTCCTCCCCACAGCTTAATCTCTCCCCTCTCATCGCCAAGTGATGACGGTATGTTTCCCAATGTTACGCGCAAACTCGAGCCCCGTCCAAGGCTTGTCCCCGCATCCACACGCAGATGCGCCGACCCGTCCTCAGCGCTGCCGTGTTCCGTATACTATGTGTGCATACCGCCTCAATCACCGGAATGCAGGGCAGCATCGAGTAGCCTCCCGCCACTTATCTTTCTCGCTAACTCTAGACCGGCCATTTCAATCCACACACACAACACTGCTCAATGCAGAGCACAAGGTATGTGCTCCCCTCAATCATGCTGTCCTCTGGTCACCATACCTGCAGCCTCCGAAAGTCGTCACCGCAAAACAGGTATGTTTACGGTCTATCTACTTCTACTGGGAAACTTACCTTCACCTTGTTTTATCTAGGTCGGACGTTACGTCAAGAGTGAGCGGGCGGTGCTCGTGTAGAGTGGCATGGTATGTACCCAAGTCTCTCTCTCTTCTTCCCCTTGTCCCTACCCTTAACTGCCTCACTTGATGAGCACTGCAATTGAGATGGATGCTGACGGCACCGAGGTCAAGGAAGGCGGCTCTCGGATGATGCGTCCGTTCCGGTACGTCGTGGCTTTCTTTCTTTGTTTTCAGTTAATTCTCTTCTAACAGAGTAAATGAGCCAGATCTAGAATGCTCATTGCTTGTGCTGCCCCACAACTACAGTTTCATTTCCTTCAGTATCATATCCCTTTGTTTAATTCGATAGCCAATTGAATGTGATTTATTGTGCTGAAATACCACGAATCCGAGTGATCTGTGTGATTCTGAGTTGAATGGTGCGAATGTGGCATAGATTACTGTAGAGTTTCGATCAATTCGAATAGGGGTGTGACCTGTGACCGCGACTTTCGAACCTGAGTTTTCGAAAATGGGTCGAGAGATGTGTGACACACTAAAAAAATTCGAAAATCCACCTGAAGTCAGCAGGTTTGTTTCTCAAACCATGCTACTTGGTCAATGTAAGGCACTCTGCTAAGAGAATCAGCCAAAAAGAGACCCAATGAAATATAGAAAAATACCCTTTTTTTGGTCAATTCCGTCGGCCCCAGCACAATTATTAACCCTCCCAACAACCTGAAGATCCCAGATGAGCCAGAAAATGCCCCAGTTACCCCTCCAATGACCGAAACGTGCCACGCGCGCGAAAATTCGATTTTTGACCCATTTTTGCGAGTTTTGTGACTTTTCCGACACATTCGAAAATACCTTCGGTGACCCGTGACAGGTTCGAATATTTTCTGAAATTTTCGGCCCTGTGATGCGTGACATCCGAATTGAATGAAACTCTACAGTATGACACAACTACTGGAATCAGAAATACATTATGGCGCGTATGGCTGCCAGAATTTTTAGTGGCAATATGCAAGTCATTATGCTGCCAAACAATATTCTGGTGGTATGGCGCGCCTGACTCGTCCGATGCCAGACGCGCCAGACATCTTTTATTTTGCTGATGCCGACGGCGTTGATGGCACACACACGCAAACAAACGCGTCGCGTGGCGCGTAATGGCGGCGTTCGCGCAGATCAAGTGCAACAAACAGACGCCCTCTACGGAAGCATTCCAATCCAACAATTGGAATAGGGCTAAAAGCTTTAAATTTCAACCATCGAGCCGCGGAACCGCTTGCGTCCGACCACATAGATGATCGCACTAGCGACGAGAAACGCCTCAAGGCATGCACAGGTACTTAATATACCCTCGTTTCTGATACACCAGTGTACCAGCCTGAGACATAATTATTCCCACCAGTGCTGCACAATATAGGCGACGCAAAACCTTTTCGGCGTTGTGCTGGCTGCCTCGCTTTGTGTTAGTTTGATTTTGACCGCCGACCCGTGCTCTCTTACCGTCCCTGTACCGTATCCAGGCGCTGGCCGCGCAGAGCGTGATAGTTTCTCTAATGAGGCCAGGTTCCCAGTCACAAATATTATGTAAACACAATTACTTGTAATTTCCGTTGAAGCTCAATGCGTGGTCGACCTCCCTTAAAATTCGACATTGATGGAGCTTGAAATTAAAAGTCAACTTCATGTATGTCTACCCATCACTCGGTCTTTATAACTAAGTTGCGAAGCTGCAAGTAATTAATCCCCCAAGTTATAAAGGCACCAGTTCGGCAGTTGCAACCTGAGGAACATGGTGCGCATCTGTGCGTCAGCAAGGCGAGGGAAAGAGGGTAAAACGTACCCGTGGAAATACGATGCCTTCCTCGTCGTCTTCATCACTGTCTTGGTCATCCTCTCCGTACTGGTCGAACGCATGAATCGGGGCAGAGCCATACACCGGTGAGATAAAAAAACACACCGTTATGATGCTTGGGGAACGAGCCATTGAGGGCACGCGAATGATCCCTTGACGACTTTCGAAGTCGGCCAGACAATCGCGAATTTTTGTGGCAGCAACAGGATTATCGATTCATGCTGGGGCTCGTCGGGGCTGGGTATCTTCTGCCGACACGGGCATAGGGGAAAACATATCCAACTGCACGATTGCCTGTTACAGTTGTAGCTTGCTGCTGTCCACCTCTTCGGAGGTAAAAAGAAGTGTTAGGCTGTTGGCGAGACGAAGCTGATGGTTTGGGTCAACGAGCCCAGGACGAGGTTCTAAGAAAGAGAACATTGAATCGATATCAGGCAGCTGTGGAACCACAGGCTTTGATGTCGGATAACTCTCCAGAAGTTCAACCATAATGAGCATTCCAGCCTGTGTGCATCGGTCCTTTACTACTTCCCATAGCTCAGCAGATTGCTCGGCTGATGGAGGAATATTGGCCGGTAGTGATAGCGCATCAACACCGGTGCCTAATGCAAGATCTTTCAGTACAGCCATGAGAGTGTCAGCGTCATCTTGAGACTGAAATGCCTTGTTCCGAGCAAATACCAACGCCGTGAATTTAATCGCAGCAGTCAAGGCGCTGAACATCCACGGAGAGCGCGCGCCGCGCGCTCTCGATTGCGGAAAGGGCGGCGCTCAGCGTTTCCGCAGGCATATATTTGGGGGAGATCATCGCGTGGTTGATTGCATGCAACATCTCGCGTGACCAGAGGTGCAATACCGCTGTCACAAAAAGGGTGTCTTCCGCTTCGACTACCGGAATATCCGTACAGATGTACGACCACAGGGACTGCCAACCGGCCTGGGTGATCATCTTCTCTAGTTTGGACCATTGCTCATTGTCAGGGCTCGCCATTGCCCCAAAATAGTCAAGTATAGGCCGCGGCACGGAAACGATGATGTTCCGAAGTGGTGTTTCGAGCCACAAAGCTGTTGCCAAGCGTAATGTCTCGATCCTGGTGAATGCGAGATAAGTATTATATATGAGGGGGCCAGAAACAATGGACGAGGGACGAAGACGCAGGGGATTGCCATTGCCGATGGCTTTCTCGTACTGTAACAGCACGGCGGAAGATGGAACACCGGTCTGAAATAGGAATTCGTTCACCAGGAGGAAGTGCTTCAGCGGAAGTTGCGAAAACTCTGCGCAGCATTCGAGATATCGAAGCAGCAAGAGGTAGGGAATATCAATTCGCAGCATCTGTATCAGCGTTATGGCCTTGTCGATCCATTCCGATATCGAGGAAAGATCGGGGGAAGTAGGTGTTTGTAGTAGATTTTCGAAGGTGGATGGCTCTGGGTGGTCGAAGAGCAGCGCCTTGATTTTGGTAATGCAGGTGCGGACTGATGTGATATCGGGAAGTCGATGATATAGAACCTGAGCACGACAGGCATTGAGGTAGTTCAATGTCTCCAACATCTCCCCCTCAAGAGAGACTGCATGTGCGGTAACGGGAAAAGACGACCAGAGGCAACAACCCAATTTCGAAACCAGACCTTCCGTACGCAGCTTCAATCCAACTCTGATCCTGCATCACTGACACGGTAATGTCTGTCCTGAGAATCGCCCACATAGCCTTGAAGCAAATGGACTGGCGCTTGGCCCGATCGTCTCGATCCAGATTTCCGGTCACAGAGCTACGCAGCATCCCTTCGATCCGGAGGGATATCTGGACGTTCTTGTCATGGATCAACATACTGAAATGTTTCTGGTACGGATTTGAAGTCTGTGGTTTAGATTTGTCGATTGCGAGAATGCCTAGAATAAACTGGACAAACGACTGCAATGCATTGTCGTCTATGAGGGACTTTATGGTCCAACCTAATGCCCTGCAGTCGCGAGCGGCACGCTCGTCGGAGTTGGCTGTTGCCAGCCGGGTCATGGTGTCCATCATCGTGAGCCGGGCTGGTGGGGTTTTGGCGTGACCAGGCACGTCATGGTAGAACACTATTGAGAGCGACTGAATCGATTGCAGAAACCTCCAAACGCTGGCGGTAAGCGGAGTTCGGTATGGGCAGTCGAAGTGGATGATGGGAAGTATGGTGAGTGTGGAATAGACCGTTACGAGGGTCGCCAGAACCACCGCTGACACCACCATTACAACAATGTTGACTGGGATCAGGAACACAACAAGGCCGGCGAGGAAGATGAAAAGGGAGGCGTGGATGAGGAAAGGGACAACCTCTACCACCACATGCATGTCGAATCGCCGGATGCCGTAGTACAGATAGGACAGAATACGCCCGCGGATGACTGGGGCGGAACGCATCTCGACCTTGTGCAGAAAATCACGAGCCCATTGCCCAAGCAGAAGGGCAATCACGGCGCATGAAAGGCTTAGCCCGAGGCTGAAGAACCAGAGGGTATTGCAAACCAAGGAGGACGTCGACGGGACAAATTGAGGGATCGGCGGGGACTTGAGAGCACCGCCAGTACCATTGAGACCCGCTTCCAGTTGCCTGGATATCTGGGTCAGAAGCAGCACAGCTGTATCCCCGTTGTCTGCGTTGAGCCTTTTGTAACTCTCTATCAAGAAAGCTGTTACGGTCGCGGAGAAGAGCCCAGCCTGAATATGCTGCTTCAGTAAAATGTGCGAGCAGAGGTTCGTACCAACAAATATGAGAATGCCTTGCATGTCATCCCTCCAGCTTTCCACCAGAACCTTGTCGTATTCCTCTGCAAACATTGTGTAAATGCTCCAAATATCAGTAGCTTTGATGTACCGGGTGGCGAGAGGTATGTATCCAGGTATCTCGGCGCGTCTGATGGGTTCTAGTTTCTTAAAGGCAGAAGCTTCAACAAGACACTCGTACCTCGTTTGTTGGGTGATGTATTTAACTTTGGGTGGAATCAAGGGCGTCGACGGGCCCTTTATTGAAGGGCTCGGGTTCTCGGGTGGGCTAAAGCTCTTTGCCGACGGGCTCGAGCTCCGCGTCGACGGGCTCGGCCCCGATGTTGAGCTCGTTTCTTGCAAAGGTGACATGAAGGAATACAGCTGTGGTACGTGGAAGCTTCAGAACGAGGTTGCGAGTGGGAAGTCGGAAAAATTATGTGGCGTCCTGGGAAGCTGCCACAAATTCGAGAGACATGTGGTGACATGCGGTAGGTTCGGCTTTTATATACTCCGCGGGAGCAATATGGGGATAACCAGCACTAAGGACCGGAATGGTGAGGATTGTAAGACGCTGGGTTTCCAAAATTATTACCTGCTGTCTTTGAAATGTCCGTAGAATTCATCATTGGTTGTTCTGAGCCGAGTTGAGTTTGTGGATAGCTGACAATAGAAGGTTGTGGAATGGTAGCTGTGGTAGACAGGGAAACGCCGAACAAAGACCTCGCATCTCTCGTAAGTTATAGTGAGTCAGAATAGAAACAAATTCAGGGGACAAGGCGTGCCTGCGCTTCGCTCCGGCGTTGAATTCACACTGCGGCATGTGCTGACCAAACAAAATTTTCTTCTAATACCGAATACATCGACCAGGGTCCCACGAGAATGCTTGGACCACTGAGAACTTCAGTTGAACTGAGCAGGAACTCGGCCGCCCAGTATTTTTAGCCTTCAAAATTGAGCACACCCGAGAGGAGAAGGTTCGAAAGCAAATGTGACGAGGGAAGACCCGAGAGATTAAAGCAACGAGACACGCTCGATTTTCCATGATGTTGGGAAACGAATCATTGCTGATAAAGCAGTCACCGCCCAAGATTTCAGTACACTGTTGTAGTGCTTGCAAACATGGAGGACGGGTGTTGGATATTAAAAAGCAAAGAATTATGAGTAAAACAAAAGTTTGAATCCCGGCGAAGTGCAGGGCGAGAAAAAATAACCCAGAGACCGAGAACCGCAGACAACAACAGGTGACGAGCGTAGCTGCTGGGAAAAAAAGATGGAGGAAAACAGAAACCTGCCGTGTATAAGGAACCATCCCGACTACGTGGCCGCAGCGCAGCGAACATGATATTCTGCGGCGGAGTGAGAATCTTGGCTAGACTCACGAGACTCGTCCCTGCAGCGTGAAAACACACATACGAGCATGCAAAGAAACAGTTAAAATTGGTTTGGAGCGAAGAAGACAACGAGAGGCCCATCTGGAGTATTGTGAGAGTTTAATATTGACTTATTTGAGTCCTAGCAGGAATTTGAAAAGCGAGCGAGGAAAGGGAAGGAGGGAGGAAGCACGATAAATTAGGAGCCCTGGTCTTTTATGTGAGCTAATGCGTACGTTGTAACGTGGCCGCAGCGCGGAAGCTCCGAAGGCTGTGGTTTCATGGGATCCGTCTGTAGGACTCAAAGTTCCAATTATGGTTTAATTCCACAGTATAGAGATCTGGGCTTGGTGGGAACGATCGAACATATATCGATTATGGCGGTTCATCTGCACTGCGGGAGGATCAACAATTCCAATTCAGGTCGTTCAGAGATCTGGAGGTGGCCTCGGTGGGAGTAGTTGGACAAATCGAGCTAGTGTATCGTCGGGCAGTGCATCTGCTGCAGACTTTTTTGTGCTCGAGGTGAGGAGATTGCGAGAGGGAACGAAAAGGGGATTAGGCTTCATGGGGATGGGGCCAAACAAACCCCAACAAAAGCCGGTCATTTCGTTAAAGAAACGGTAGATGAGTTACAGCTACCTGCAACACCCTAGAGCGCTTTCGAAAAAACTTCCCCACCTCCACCTGTCAATCAATTACCTTTTGCGGTAGTTTTGCTCCACTTTCTACAGCTGTGCGCTGCAGGCTACGCCCAAGCGACATCAAGTGGAGCTTGCGGAATTTTTTTGAAAGTGCTCTAGGGTTTTGCAGGTAGCTGTAATTCGAGAGATTGGCGCAGTCCGGGAATGTGGCAGTCTAGAAGCTGGATTGACAAAAATCAGAACATCACAAATGCGCACGGTGTCCTGTGGGAAGCGGCGCTTGAGGCCGACTGTGCTTGCACTGTGCCATGGATGAGCACTTTAGATTTTCAGTTCGAAAGACCAGTGGGCTCTTTTCCTTGATCAGGGAACATTGAAAAGGCAAAGAATTGTGGTAGGAGAATGGGCGGTGAAGAATTAGTGCCTAACGCGCTAGTGACAATCACCGTGAGAGTCTCGCCACACCCTCGGGCCATAAAGTCCATAAAAGAAGCGTGAAGGGCTTCGGTCGGACAACCGTTATTTTATAACAAGCGCTCGTAAATGGCGCCTGACTTTTATAGGCGTGCGCACGCTGAATGAGTGTTTACACGAAGTTTGGCTTTGTGTACACTTTTACAGGCGCACGCGGCGCCGACTTACGTTTAAGTACGTCAGACTGAAGGCGCTGGACGGGCGCTTCCGAAGTTTGGCTTTGTGTACACTTTTATAGGCGCGTGCAGTGCCGACTTACGGTTTTGGGTAATTTAGGTTCTTTCGTCATTTTCGAGCCAAAATTCATTTAGCATGCCCAGAACATGTTCCAGGGGCCTAGTATTTTGTGAGGGGAAATATTGGTACATAGGGGAGAGTGTGACAGAGCCAGAATTAGATAAATCTCTTGATAAGTCCCTCATCTTTTGATGCAAATAAACACTGAATGTAATCAATGCAGCCAGAGAGCCTGCAATGAGACTATATCTAATTTTGGCTCTATCACACTCTTCCTTGTGTATCAATGTTTCCCCTGACAAAATACTAGGCCCCTGGAACATGTCCTGGGCATGCTAAATGAATTTTGGCTCGAAAATGACCAAAGAACCTAAATTACCCAATACACGATATTTTTGGAGATGCCTCCTCTGTCACTAATTGCCCGTGAATTAGCCCAGTAGACTGAGCTAGGTTTCATGTGAATTGGACCAGAATTCATTGAGATTTTTACAATTCTTTGAAAACATCTGAAAATATAAATTTTCTCACCGCGCCTTCGGTACCGATATTAGCTGTAAACCACAACGGTTCGAACCACATTGGTTTAAACTGTGGTTCAAACTGTGGTTTAAACCAATGTGGTTCAACCTATGGGCTAAAACTCATAGTTTAGGGTTTTAACCGACTTGTACTGAAGATTGAGATTGTGATAGATTGTGTGACTTGTCAGTCACCGTAAGTAAGAACCTGTAAAGGAAACAAGAATGCCTGCGCTTCACTTCGGCAGCAGGGTATGAAATAAACAATGCAGTCAAATGCAGAATTGGAATGCTGAAAGTAAGAAATCACTGAACCTGGCTGAAAGGTAATTTGTCCTTCTCCACAGCAGGCACTGCCCCTGTCCAACCAGAAGAATGAAACGGAGAAAAGTGTCACTTTGAGGCCACAATCTCATGATTCAGCCTTGCTTGCGCTGGAAGAGCAATATTATTTTGATTCCTATTGACAGTATGCCAAGACAGAGGTTCTGAATGAAATACAGGGTAGCAGTACGGCCTAGAGCAATTGTTCATCGAGAAGATCCAGGTGCTCAGAACTAGAATTGAGGGTTTGATCCAACATTGAACTAGCTATGAAAGTAGTGGGAGGCAAAGGAATTTGAATGGTATGATTGGTAAGTGGTTGAGAGAGAGAGAGGGCAGGAACAGTGTCTGTTTTATAATAGGAAGGAATCACTACATTTTGATACCCCCTCGGCCGACTTGATCGAGGTTGGCCGGGGGGGCTCGACTGGGTTGGTCGAGGGGAAGTTGGCCGAGGTTGGCCGAGGTCACCTCGGCCGGGTTGGGCGACCCCCCATCTCTGCCCCAGCGCCTCCGGCGCTATCGGGCGGCCTTCCCACAACCCATGTGGTATGTGGGAATTTCCCACAGCCCATGTGAGTGTGCGGGAGTGTGGCTAATTTTAGACTTTTTAGTTCTGTTGGTGATTTAACCGAAGTCATTACCTTGGCACTTGTGCTGTTAGGTGACTGGGTAAAACCTGGGGGCTAGCTACGACAGCTTATATACCTATTACTTATTTATCTAGAACTTGAAATTTTACTCAATTCAACTGCTGAGCAAGCAACCTTGGGCTGACTGATGTCGGCTAATCAGATCACTATGTTTGAGGTGCCATCAATCTCCAATGAGTTCGCCGAACAAGGGTGGTGCCCGTCCCCACCTTCTCTAACTATGAGTAGCAGGAGCAAGTGCTAGAGGATTGGCATCAAGTCAAACCAACCTCGACCGGCTAGGCCGAGCCAAGGGATTGGCCGAGGTTGGCCGAGGGTCTCGGCCAAGGGCTTGGCCGAGGCAGCCCTAAAATGTAGTGAATACCAAACACCTACGTAGCCGCAGGTCCAAGAAAGTGCTGTGTTGTGAAACATGTGCCAAATTAGGTTGGGTCGACAGCAGTTCAAAAGCACGAGATGAGCCAGCTCCCTACAGTCTCCCCAATGTGGATTAATTTCCGAAGTGGCGGGTTCAAGATTCTCAAGATGACAAGCCACAGCACGGAGGTGCCATCTCAAGCCGGCGGGAAGTTTGACATTGTGTAGTTGAATCTGTGATATTGATTGAATGGACACCACAGCTGTTAATGGGAATTCAGTGGGAAAAATGATAGACAACCGCTGTAAGATCTCAAGCAGCAGAGCAGAGACAGCGAACTGCAGTAGGCTGTAAGGAGATAGAACCAAATAATCCCAAATGAACGGAGCAGTGAATTTTAATAGAATGGTTGATCAGTGTCATGGCGTGCTGTCTCTATCACATCTTTCAAAGTGTATTAAAGCCTTTCCTGACAAAAATCTACATCATTTGGATGTGTCTAGATGCCTGTAAACTGCATTCATCCATAAACTGGCCTTTTAAACCAATTTCACTGAATATATAATACTTTTACAAGTTTCCTTCTATCAATAATTCCGTACGAATTAGCTGAGTATTTGTATATAGGTTTCATGTGAATTGGTCCAGAACTCGCTGAGATATTGCGAATTCTTTGAAATCATCCCAAAATAGAGAGAAAATTTGATCCGCGCCTTTGAAATTTCGTGCATGCCTTCGGCACTGCAACTGGCTGTAAACCATGTTGGTTTAAACTGTGTTGGCTTGAACCATGATGGTTTACAGCCATTGGCAGTAACGAAGGCGCAAATCAAATTTTCTCTATTTTGGGATGATTTCAAAGAATTCACAATATCTCAGCGAGTTCTGCACCAACTCACATGAAACTTATATAGAAATACTCAGCTAATTCGTACGGAATTAGTGATAGAAGGAAACTTGTAAAAATATCATATATTCAGTGAAATTGGTTTACAGTACCGAAGGCGCTGTTTTCACACCAAAAGGTGTCTAGCATGACGAGAACATATCCAAGCTGCCTAATATTTTATTATGGACCACAATTAACACTAAAGAAATGTGTGATAGAGTCAGAAACACGGATAAATCGTGTACAGTCCCTCTAGCTCCCTTGACTACATTTCCCAGTTTCGGTATTGACAGATATTGTAAAGATTACCTCTATCTAGGAATTATATATGCTTCTGGCTCTATCACATGTCTTCTTAGGTATAACAAGATGTGCCTTCGCTTCGCTCCGGCAGGCAGGCACCATCTAATAGCAATGAGATAGAAATTGTTTGCAAAAACAACTGATTTAGCGTATTGCTGCATTGTGCACTTTGATTACAGTTCTGCAAATTTGTACATGCGACTATCGACCCCGACACGATCAAAGAAATTTACATACTGGAGTGCAAAGGATGAGGTGGTGGGAGGGTGTGATAAGAAGTCGACTACGGCTCATACGAAAAAAAAGGAAGCAGTTGCAAAAGGTTCGGGTGGAGAGTTACGTGTGAGGAGACTGATCCGTCTGTTTAGAGGACAGGTCATATCGGAGACTCGAGTAATCCGCGGCCGAGCATAGAGCTGTGAAGACAAAATGTAAGGAACGGCCTACGAGTCAGGTGGACAGTGGCCGAGAAAAGCTCACCAGTAATACATTGACACTCTCAAGGCCCATCAAAATCGAATCGACACAACTTCCCGCTCGCAAAGGCGAAAATGATTACAGCTAAGCGAAATGGATTGCGCAAGTTGACTTAGGGAACCCATTCATCAATAAAATATACAACAATGAGAGAATCGGGTCGCACCATCCCGAGATATCCGGGCGTTCAACGACAGCTGGTGGTGGCAGCTGAACTTGGGTATTAACTATGACAGATTTGATAAGGGCATACAACGCACTTGGATGTTGGCGCGACTCCCGAAGATCAAAGAAAGAAAGCACCAGGGCCGTCGAAGACATGGGATGGTACGCACCATGCACTGCAATACTTGCGCACCAGAAACACTCGTAGAGTCGTGTCATAAGGTCCCAAATGTCTCACTGTCAGTCGCGTCAATAAAATGAAAATGAAAGTGACAGAAATGCCCGTACCTATGCTTGCAGATGTGCGTAGAAAAAGGAGCTTTGCCTGCGAGTTAAAAAAAAGTGATCAACCAGATAATCAACCACCGAATGTAACTGAAGCGGGCGGAACATTCTTACAATACATGGCGCTGACACCATCTGTGTTGATTGAGCGAGTTTGAAGCGGCTTTGCCATCAAGCTCTGCATCGTCGTTCGACTTGAATCTTGATGCTCAGATGGTCTTGAGGAAGGGTTGATCTGAAGTCCGGGACCAGGAATCACAGTTTTGAAGCGACGATCACATCTTGACGGCGAAAGGGCATTTGGATTGGGCGCAATAACCTTGAGCCACAGGTGAGTGTCCTCGATCTTGATCCTCGTTTCGCATGGCCAGCCGTTTACAATGGATGGAAGAGAAATCACCGGATTGCACCGCGATAGAGAATCGGCGAGCAACCTTGACGGCACCTTCCCGATTGCGGGTTGCATTATGTTCGTCCTCAATGCTCCTTCTTAATGCTAGACATATCTTGCGAGCTCTAAGATACGGGTGGAGGGATGGGTGGAGGATGCTCGGAAGGTCGACGATGATCGGGGGAAGAAAGGAAGGAGTGTTAGGACGGCTGTCGCTTTTGAGTGGACCTTGAGCGGATCAATCACAGGCAGGTGGTCTGGTCCAAACGGACGGCATATCATCGCACACAGCCCGCCGAAGGCTTCCGAAGCTAAACTGTGGTGTTAAAAATAAAAGCGAGGGAAAAGGTCTCGAGGCAACCAACATAGTGGAGCGGCAACGGGAAGGATGGTGGACGGGAAGAAAGTGTAACGGGACAGCTACTTTGAGGGTGTTTTGACCGTGTGCATTTTGGCGGCATAATGAGAGAATACAGCGGGTCCAGCCAACAGCGCCCTGGGCGCTCGAGTTCAAATCTGATGTTGAAAAAATAGCTTGCCTCGAGGTGGAACATCAGCATAAACATATCAAGGACTTTGAGCGGCTGATCGGGGAGGTTGAGAGCATTAGCGCCGGGGCGTCTAATTATTTCTTTGAATGCCGTGGGTCAGCTGAACGACGATTGGGGCAATTTCGGCGGTACAAATATGTACACTCTGATTCGTAGGATCTCTTTAATATACGAAGTATTGTTGTCCATACTGAAACATTAGGTCGCTGGGACATGTTCTCGGCATACTAGACAGCTTTTGGTGCAAAAACAGCCTAAAACCAGAAGTTACCCAATACATAATATTTTCACAAATTCCTTTCTATCACTAATTGCACGCGAATTAGCTGAGTAGATCTATCTAGTTTTTGAGTGAATGGGTGAAGAACTGGCTGAGGTATCGGGAACTCTTTGAAAATATCACAAACACTGCATTCAAGGAGCTCCTAGACTGAGACCTACACAGACCTACACTCAGTTTGTCAAGGATTGCGTAGGTCCTGGCAACGTGAGTGTAGGTGGCTACACACACTCTGTGTAGCTGAGTCTAGGCATGTCTAGGTGTGTCTAGGAGCCTGTGTCACGCCTAAACTTAGCTACACAGATTGTGTGTAGCTGCCTACACTCACCTTGCCAGGACTTACGCAATCCTTGACAAACTGAGTGTAGGTCTGTGTAGGTCTCAGTCTACGAGCTCCTTGAATGCAGTGAAAACCGAATTTTTTTGTTGGCGCCTTCGGTACTGCAAAGGGCTGTAAAAGGCCATTTTGTGGATGAATACAGTTTACAGGCATCTAGACACATCCAAATGATGTAGATTTTTGTCAGGAAAGGGTTTAATACATTTGAAAGATGTGATAGAGTCAGAATCCTGAAAAGTTTAGACTATCATGCTTGTAAACACATCAGGACCATGGGCAATACACTGCAATCAGGAAATATTGCGACATTTGAAGCCACTGCTGAGCTGTTTGCAAATTGGACTCTATCACATCTTTTAGAATGTAGTAAAGCCTTTCCTGACAAAAATCTACATAATTTAGATGTGTCTAGATGCCTGTAAACTGTATTCATCCACAAAATGGCCTTTTAAACCAATTTCACTGAATATATAATATTTTTACAAATTTCCTTCTATCAATAATTCTGCACGATTTAGCTGAGTATTTCCATATAGGTTTCATGTGAATTGGTGCAGAACTCGCTGAGATATTGCGAATTCTTTGAAATCATCCCAAAATAGAGAAATTTTGATCCGCGCCTTCGGTACTGCCAATGGCTGTAAACTGTACATCTAGAGGCCAGTTATGTAGGCAAAATAGTCAGGATTGGAACCAACATGGTTAAACCGGAACCCTGCTACAGCACCCGTGGCAGGGCTATATACGCGAAGTTTTTCTTTGTTTCTCCTGTTGCTGGAGGTATGCGTGCCGGAGGCATGATCCGTGCTTTTATTCGATCTCGCGTGCTCTTGCCCTCTTATTGTCTGCTGATCCAACGGATTTACCCTCACATTGCCCATCGGGATCGATGTCTTCTGCTTCTTTGGCACTTCAGTCAACCCTTTTCCCAGACCCATAGGGTCTAACTGTTTCCAGTACATAATGGGTCCTATGGGTGGCAGATTTGGCAGGAGTTCCCACATTTAGAGGGAAGGACCATGATAGATGTGGGAAGTGTATGGGAAGCCCAGATGCATAATCTGGGCTTCCCATATTGCTATTTTGGACTTCCCACTTTTGATGTGCATAGCGCCAAAAATCGCAATACTGCATGCATTTCTGCACTTACTGGGCTGCAAATAGGTGGTTATGAAAGCCCTTGCATGCCTTAGCCTGTGGAAGGTGTCATGTGCAATAATATCAGCATTTATGCTGGCCCTATTAAATGCCCTCCCCTGCTTATATGCACTGGCACTAGTAGCATTGGCCAGCTCTCATGTAATATGTGCAGGCTGTATATGGTCTGTCATAGTCTGCAGGCCATGGATATGCTTGTAGCTGGGAGCACAGGGGTATGAATGGAATTTTGATGTGTAGCCTGGGAAATGGATGCAATCCAGGCTCATCCCTGTACTGAGTTGTGGTAGAGCTCGGTATTATTCCACATACATGGGTTTCAGCATCAGCTGCATCATCTATGCAGGTTGTACCATAGGGTGGAGGGGATGGTCTCATACCTTATCCAGGCTTATACTTTTGGGACCAATGTGTAATATACACGGCAGGTTCAACATGGCTACACCATCTATCTGTTCTCACACCTTGGTGTACGAGGTATATCCTCACTTCTTGCACACCATCTGGTCTGTCCCACCACAAAAAAATTGCTCATGGGATTTCCCATTTCCCTCTGGGAATTCCCAGATTAAGGCTCACTTGGGGCGTCCCACATGCATTATGGGAATGACCACAACTACCATATAAGGCAGGTGTGAGCATTCCCAGATGACAGGTATGGTCGTTCCCAGTTGTTACCATAAATGGCAGATATGGTCCTTCCCAGAGGCTACTATAAATAGCTATTATGGTCGTTCCCAGTTGCCCTATAAATGACAGGTATGGTCATTCCCAGTTAGTTCCTTTTTGGACGCCCACTCGCATCACCCCACAGTCACCTGTCACAGCCTGTCACTGTCAATGTCAAATCACACTCTTTATTCAAACTCCGTCATCTGTCAAACAAGCACCAATCTTATCTGTCCTTATCAATCTCACCTGTCACAGCCTGTCAGTGTCAATGTCAAATCACTCTTGTTGTTCAAACACTGTCATCTGTCAAACAGGCACCAATCTTATCTGTTCTTATCAATCTTGCATGTTGCAGCCTGTCACTGTCAAATTAGCCATCATTTATCGCCGGCTGTGGGAATTTATTTTGCATTTTGCGCAGCAACTAGAAACTCTGTTACAAAACCGTCAACACAGCCAGAGACCCCTCGGCAAGCTCTATAACTTTGATTTTGACCATATTATTAGACTCAAACCACCAACTTCCCTTTTTGGCCACTACGCCTCTTGCCCAAAAAGGAAATTACAGTGTTTTCCCCTTCCCTTGCTCAGAATTCAAACCTTTTGGATGGTCTAACTCATCAGGCAGGATGGAATCTGCCATGGAATATGATGTGAAGCATACCCAGAAGCACTTTATGATTGGTTGCTTCAATTGAGAACATTTATTCAAAAAGTGCCAGCTCTGGGAAAGTATTTTGCATTTTGCAGGCCAAGAGGGCCACCAATTGCAAAATGGTATAGATGACTGTTATAGCCCTTGATGAGCTCTACAGATTGGGTGTAGGGATCAAAGGTTTGGGCGATGACTTTCCCTTTTGGGACACTAACGCTTTTCGCCCAAAAAGGAAATTCCTGAACTCAGCCCTTCCCTGGCTCATTATTTGACCATTTTCGATGATCTAACCCTGTAAGCATGTAGTTCTATGTTCTTTAAAGTCAACTGGGGTACATTACAGCCTATTATAGTGCAATAATAGGGTGAAAGTAGCGAAGATTAATACATTGTCCTGGCCATTATATCTGGAGGATATACCAATAAAAATTGCCTCTGAATGTCTTGATTTGCTCCCTTGTGCTATGGGGACACCCTCCGGTGATATCTCATAATCTGGTGATGAAAAACATCGCATTTTGGCCATAGAAGGGAATCACATTTTGGCCATAGTATGTGCTCTGGCATGATGTGAGATATCCCAAAACACACTTTTGAGATTGGCCCATCCATTTGTATGAGAAAAGTGGACAATTGACACTTAGGACACCCCATATCCCATGATTTGAGGTGATCTTGTTTGATACTCTTGTTCACCATGTTCAGGATGCCACAGGGTCACGGCTAATGTTCTGAGCACTCCTACTCACTTTCCTACGCTATATAAACATTTTTGAGGCAAAAAGTCAGCCAATATATGATGATAACTCTCACATCTGTCAAGTGACATCTTTTGCTTATTTCATGAATAGGGCACCAAGGAGACCATTTAGTGCAAAATAAACATGAGGGGTGAAAAGGGACAGTGTAACTGACCCAGATTATGATTTATTTCAAGTGTTTTGGTAATTTTTGGCCAGATAGTGTCTTGAACCATGACCAGCATATGGCACAAAAGTTATACTCAAACCCATCTCCTCGGAAACACTATCTGGCCAAAACTTCACCAAAACGCTTGAAATAAATCATAATCTAAGTCAGTTGCACTGTCTCTTTTCACCCCCGATGTTAATTTCGCACTAAATGGTCTCCTTGGTGCCTTATTCATGAAAGAAGCAAAATGTGTTACTTGACACTTCTAAGAGTTATCATCATATATTGGCCTACCTTTTGTCTCTAAACTGTTTATATGGTGTAGTAGAGGGAGTAGAAGTGCTTGGAACATTAGCTATGACCCTGTGGCATGCTGAATATGGTGAACAAGAATCTCAAACAAGATCACCTTAGATCATGGGATATGGGGGTATCCTGGGTGTCAATTGTCCGCTTTACTAATAGGAATAGATGAACCAATCTCAAAAAATGTGTTTTGGGGTATCTCACATCATGCTAGAGCACATACTATGGCCAAAATGCGATTCCCTTCTATGGCCAAAATGCGATGTTTTTCATCACCAGATTATGAGATATCATCTGGAGGGTGTCCCCATAGCACAATGGAGCAAATTAAGACATCCAGAAGCAATTTTTATTGGTATATCCTCCAGATATAATGGCCAGGACAATGCATTAATCTTCGCTACTTTCACCCTATTATTGCACTATAATAGGCTGTAATGTACCCCAGTTGACTTTAAAGAACATAGAACTACATGCTTACAGGGTTAGATCATCGAAAATGGTCAAATAATGAGCCAGGGAGGGGCTGAGTTCAGGAATTTCCTTTTTGGGCGAAAAGCGTCGGTGTCCCAAAAGGGAAAGTCATCGCCCAAACCTTTGATCTCTATACCCAATCTGTGGAGCTCATGGAGGACTACAATAGTCATCTATACCATTTTGTAATTGGTGGCTTTGTTGGCCTGCAAAATGCAAAATAATGTCTCACAAATGGCACTTTTTGAATGAATATTCACATTTGAAGTAACCAATCATAAAGTGCTTCTGAGCATGCTTCACATCATATTCTATGGCAGATTCCATCCTGCTTGATGAGTTAGATCATCGAAAAGGTTTGAATTCTGAGCAAGGGAAAGTGAAAACACTCGAATTTCCTTTTTGGGCAAAAGGTGTAGTGGCCCAAAAAGGGAGTTGGTGGTTTGAGTCCAAAAATATAGTCAAAATCAAAGTTATAGAGCTTGCCGAGGGCTCTCTGACTGTATTGACGGTTTTGTAAAAGAGTTCCTAGTTCTTGCGCAAAATGCAAAATAAATTCCCACAGCCGGCGATAAATGATGGCCAATCTGACAGTCACAGGCTGCAACAGGCAAGATTGATAAGAACAGATAAGATTGGTGCCTGTTTGACAGATGACAGTGTTTGAACAACAAGAGTGATTTGACATTGACAGTGACAGGTGAGATTGATAAGGACAGATAAGATTGGACCTTGTTTGACAGATGACGGAGTTTGAATAAAGAGTGTGATTTGACATTGACAGTGACAGGCTGTGACAGGTGACTGTGGGGTGATGCGAGTGGGCGTCCAAAAAGGAACCAAATGGGAATGACCATACCTGTCATTTATAGGGCAACTGGGAACGACCATAACAGCTATTTATCGCAGCCTCTGGGAAGGACCATATCTGCCATTTATGGTAACAACTGGGAACGACCATACCTGTCATCTGGGAATGCTCACACCTGCCTTATATGGTAGTTGTGGTCATTCCCATAATGCATGTGGGATGTCCCAGGTGAGCCTTAATCTGGGAATTCCCAGAGGGAAATGGGAAATCCCAGGAGCAATTTTTTTGCGGTGGGACAGACCAGATGGCGTGCAAGAAGTGAGGATATACCTTGTACATCAACGTGTGAGAACGGATAGATGGTGTAGCCCTGCTGAACCTGCTGTGTATATACACACTGGTCCTAAAGGTATTGGGTGGTGTGATACAATCCCTGTCTCCTAAGGTACAAACCTGGATAGATGGTGTAGTTGATGCTGAACCCATGTATGGGGACTATATACCGACCCCTACCGCCACTCAGTACAGGTATGAGCCCGGATTGCATCCATTTCTCAGGCTACACGTCAAAATTCCATTCATACCCCTGTGCTCCCAGCTACAAGCCTATCCATGGCCTGCAGACTATTACAGACCATATACAGCCTGCACAGATTACATGCCAGCCTGTATATAGCCAGCGCTACTAGTGCCAGTGCATATAAGCAGGGGAGGGCATTTAATAGGGCCATCATAAATGCCGATATTATTGCACCTGACACCTTCCACAGGCTAAGGCATCAAGGGCTTTTGTAACCACCTATTTGCAGGCAGTAAGTGTAGAAATGCATGCAGTATTGCGATTTTTGGCACCATGCATACCAAAAGTGGGAAGCCCAAAATAGCAAAATGGGAAGCCCACATTATGCATCTGGGCTTCCCATACACTTCCCACATCTATCGTGGTCCTTCCCTCTAAATGTGGGAACTCCTGCCAAATCTGCCACCCATAGGACCCATTATGTACTGGAAACAGTTAGACCCTATGGGTCTGGGAAAAGGGTTGACTGAAGTGTCTTTGGTCCACTCTCACCCTGGCGAGCTTATAACGAACTTTGCCACGTGGACTGAACTCGCCATTCTTGATGCCTCCCCATCGACGTTCCCTCAATCCTTCCTGTGTTGGCTTTTGGTTCCACGCGCTCGCAATATGAATCAGGGTTTTTTATCATCATGTTTTTTCTTTCGTCATTGATGTTGGCCTACCGTTCGAAGTCTAGATGAACATTGGCCATGCTGTGGTCCGCCTCATTACCCATCGATACTGCACACTGCCCGTCGGTAGACGCACGCGGCACCGGGAACATGGGCCCTGCGCGTTATTTCTTCTGATTCGTCTGAGTCGATTCATTTTGGTGCTGTAGAAGTGCGAATAGCGGTGCATGTCACTTTCCACTAGATGCTGTGGGCACCATTCACTCGACGTATGCCATTTCGGACTAACAACATCTTTCGAGCGCCAACGTGGGCTTATACAGCGTCCCACATAAATTTAAAACACAGCCCTCCCGCACGCCTTAACTGAGTCGATTTATATCGATGCTATCGAGGTGCAAAGGGCGATGCATGTCATTTTCAACTAGATGCTATCGGTACAGCAGTCAATCGGGGCTGGAATACAGTATTTTTCTCATCATTCTAAAGGTAAGTATTTTGGGAGAATGCGTATGCCATGTAGGACTAATGACGTCTTTCGAGCACCAATGTTGGTATATATACAGCGTCCCACATAAATTTAGAACACAGTCCTCCCGCGCGCCTCGTTGAGTGCTTGTTATCTCTTTTTCTTACCACCACCACCCATGGACGAGTACCGCCCTGCCGAGCCTCATATTGCCAATGAACTCACTGATGGCAAACATGGGTCACCTCCGGCCCAGTGCGTGCTCTATTGGTTGATCATTGACACGGGCAGAGTCTCACGTCATGAATCCCAGATACACGAGCGCTTTTTTCTCGCATTCAAAGCGGTTCACCGTTACAGGCGGAAACTTCACGATGATACATCAGCCAGCTCCCAAGTATCCTCCTAGTAAGCTTGGGACACCTCGCTTCACCCTCCAACTGATTACGAATTGACAGATTTCCGAGTAATCCCCATGGGAGATCTCGATTTGCTCTATGAAATACGGCACAAGGCGGGATCCACTGTGGCTCGTCGTCGAACACGAAGCTCCGGGAGGAAGGTCTACGCTACGCGGATTTATGGGTCGAACGCCTGCATGACGGCCGTTGTGTATCAAGGTGACGCGGCTGAAGAGGTGCGATCGGCACTCATATATACAGCTTTCTTGGTCTAGCTTAATTCTATCGCCTGCGCCCCAGCAATGGCGCAAGGAACTTGCACGATACTCAGAGCTCCGGTAAGAATACTTATGGCTTGAGAGGTTGAACTTGACGCGCCATATTGCAGGCACCCAAACCTCCTACAAATCTACGGTATCTCGAGCACAGGTAGGGTGCACGCCGCAATTTTCCATGACGGTTCGGATGGTCATGCAGTTCAGCACCTCCGATGAGACTGATCCCTGCACAGATTTAGTCCCGTACAATGATCTTTTGGAGGAATATAACCAATCACATTTCTCTACCGTATTTTTCTGGGCGTGCCTCGTAAGTCCGCCATTTCCTTTCGCAGTATGCGGCTTATCGGTGTTCAGGATGCACAACTGCATGTAAGACTATCTGTGGCCTTGGGAGCCCGCTTGCTCACCGTTTTTTAGGATGCTAAACAGTATATATCATCCGTTTGCGGGATAGAGCCGGTAGTCCAATGTTCACAACGAAATACATGTAGCTCACGGACGGCCTAGCACTGGTCTGACTACACATCTTGGATACGGCCCTCAAAAGGTGTTCTCAGCATTGAGCTCACACCGCCTGAAGCTTGGATTACCGCTCTTGTCATTCCTCGCGGTGATGTTCGACCATTCCCCACCTCACTCCTGACTCTGCCGCCGACGTCCGAAATAATTGCTTCAATACCTCTGATACATTATCACAACATATGCTACTGGCATCTGTACAGGGTTCGCAGCTTCACAATTCCGCCGAATATGCCAATCAAACTGGGATCTGTCCGTCATTTTTCGGGCGGGACGTACGAAAGCTCCATTGAAGTTGCATTTTCGCCTGATTTCAGGATGATTGATGATGGCTGGTTAACGGAGGACCCAAACATCCAAGATTATTGGAAATCGTGGGTTCAGCTCAGTAGTTCATCGATATCGCTGTCATCTCATTCGAGTTCCCAGGATAACATTGGAAGAAGGGACCTCAGTTCTAGGGAATGGGTGGATTCGGTGCGCTTTTCTACTCCCTCGCTCACCTATTCATGATCATATTAGCGTAAATTCTGCTTGCGTCGCGGAGAAATATCGGCGCCGGGTATATTCCAATGATGTCTGCTCCGAGGGTTGGCTGGCACAAGCCTGCCACACTTTTAACTCCCTCGATATCAAGTCGAGCCTCGAAGATTATTGTGAGCTTCGCCTTCATCATAGTGAACACTTCAGTGATTATTTGCATAGTCCTAGTCTACGCTATCAATTGCTGTCTGCAGCTGTTGGGCCCGGTCGAGAATCTGCCTCACGGCTATCTCTTCCTTTGTCCCTGGAGGGACTTTGAAACGGATATTCCCGTATGTTTTGCAATTCCTGAATACCCGGGGTACTGGTCAGTGGATCCTTCAGGTGTCAACCGGCTAAGTGCCCAGGAGTCCAAAGACCACGGCTTTCCAGACATCAGCGTCTCTGTGAAAGTTTGCGGAAGTTCCTGGGACAGCAGTGTCTACACCGGAATTTGCCAGTTCCAAGAAGGCAAAGGGTTTGATTCATATAGCCAGGAGGTGGCCATAGAGCTTGACTGCCCACTTTTCCAAATATCTTGTGAACCCGAGGATCTATGTGCTTATCGTGAGCCCTGGCACATCCACCAATCGTGATTTGTTTGACGGTAGAGCAGTGCGGGAGGTCGAGACAGACCATGATTGTCCAACTCCTGACGGAGTCTCTGGGAATGAAGATTTACCAGAACTTGGGGACGAGGACTATGAAGCGGCAGGGGATTATCACTCCGTTTCTGAAGGAGTCATGGGGGCCGGGAACGAAGATGGTAAGCTACCTGCATTCGACTGGATTCGATTACTGTTTCGGCACCCTATCTCAGCCCATCCCACAACATGTGATGATGCAAGTGCTGACGGTGCGCGGACCCGACAGCACGCACGCATTTTCTGACAACATTTTCAGTGAACGTCATCTTTCTCTCGAATCGAATCAACGAAGCAGAATTCTTCTCTCCCTCCCCAAGCTGGAGCATCCTCATCTATATACAACTTGGGCTCATTACGCTGTTATTTGGATTCTCCTTGTATGATCAGTTTTAGTACTGCTGCGCTATCTCGTATTACAGTATCAATTTATTAATAGTTATTCTTCCCTGTACGATCGGTTTCAGTACTGCTGCGCTATCTCTCTCGTATTACAGTATCAGTGTACTAATAGTTATTCTTCCCTGTATGATCAGTTTTAGTACTGCTGCGCTATCTCTCTCGTATTACAGTATCAATGTACTACATAATAGTTATTCTTCCCTGTATGATCAGTTTTAGTACTACTGTGCTATCTCTCTCGTAGTATCAATGTACTAATAGTTATTCTTCCCTGTATGATCAGTTTCAGTACTGCTGCGCTATCTCTCTCGTATCACCGTATCAATGTACTCATAGTTATTCTTCCCTGTATGATCAGTTTTAGTACTGCTGCGCTATCTCTCTCGTATCACCGTATCAATGTACTAATAGTTATTCTTTCGGGTTCAAGACCCTGCGATTCATAATTATTCGCTGGTGATCCTCAACTTAAGAGCTCCACATGAAGAGCGGTGGAGGGACGACTGCTTTGTTGGTACAATGCCTTCCGATAGTCGCGGAACTCACTCGCGGAGGAACTAGGATGCCCAAGTCTGCAATTGTATGGTTCAGACGGTGTATCATGAAAATACACCGTCTTTCGACTGTCGACCTCGCATTCGGAAAGCAAGCCTGTTCGCGACACTGATCCGTATGGATCCTACTGTATCGCCGTTATGCGCCGTTTGGGGAGACCCAGAAATACTTGAGACCAAAGTGAAGGAGATATTGGAGCTTCAAGAAATTCCATCAAGCTTCAGAAAGAGTGGATCCGAAATTGGGGGCTTTAGCATCGAGCCCAGAAGCCAAAGCAAAGCATGAGTTGCGGGTCGAGGAGAAAGGATGTGGGGAAGGGGCTTCGAGACGACGGTTTATATGGAAGTGCTTGACAAACGTGGCTATCCTGCGGCGCAATGGGATTTTGCTCCGGATTTGGTGTACTCTGGGTGGCTGTTAATTCACGAGTTCCGCCTCAACGGTTGCTCTATCCCAATTGGGGTTGTGTTTGAAAGTTCGCAGTTCTTGCGGAGCTCAGAAATGAAGTGCGTAGTTCGTCATTGGGCAGGAAGTGTGGAAAAACACCGTGGACCTACGGAGTAACAAGCGTAAGGACAGGAGACGAGCCTCGAACAGGTGTAAATATATGGGGAACAAGGGGCTGGTCAGCCGTGGTCGCCTCCCATCCTCTTTTGACGACTTAATTTTTAATCATCTAGTTTATTTTGAAATGTTCAGATTTTTTCTGAGCACTTTTTGACTTGACTTGATATTCATGGGGAACCATGGCCATTCACTGGGGAATCGGCGGACACTTGTGAGTATCTGGACATAGGAGTGATGGACAGGAACGGCGGCAAGCGTTCTGATTCAGGCCCGAAAGGATCGGCCCAAAGAGCCAGGTCTGCGGATCACGCCGGCATTGAGGACTCAGCGAGCCGTGAACAAAGGAAGCGTCGGAGTGGAAAAGCTTCAGACAGACGGAGAGGTGTAATTTTACCAAGAGGACAAAGAGGGTAATTAGCACAGGTTTCGTAGGATTTCGTTAAAGAACGGTTAATAATTGAATTTCGATCTCCGCTGTTCTAGCACGTGGCCGCCATCACAGAAGTTTTCCTCGCACTCCCACCACCGCGATGGACTCCTGCCGCAGGAGATGTGGCTCGCATTCTCCCGCTGGCGGATACAAGGTGGATAGCACGAAAGGTCTTGGATGCGTCGTGCTCGTGCCTCGCAAACTTCACGCCATGGGTGTGGAGCCACTGGGGCGATCCTCTACGATCGCAATAAACCACACATGGAGTTTCTGGGATCGCAACCCACCCGAGGCCAACCTCGTTCGCTCAGTGTATTTCTCACTGACAGACGCCAGTGCGTCGTCAGATCCCGCTGGTGAGTTCCCTCTGCTTATGGTATTCTCTGTTTACTGACACGCTTTAAAAGACGATTATCCACGAATTTTGGGTGCATACAGTCCTTCTTGAAGCTGCGGCGCATCAAACTGGCGGCGCCAAATGTACCGCACGTTGCAGCAGCATCTCCCCCGCCGTGTACACCCTCTCCGCGCTGCCTTCCGCCACCAGGCACGTCGTCACTCGCCCGCCGTGGTGCACCTTCGCGTCACCTCCCTCGTCGCGAAGGTCAGCGACGCGCTCCGGGTCCTTGAGCGCCTGCGCGACAAGCCCGTGTTCGCGGCGTCGCTGTGACGCTCGAGGTTGTGTATCAGGATAGCCGCCCGTCCGCGGTGCGTCTGTTCTCCCTTTCGCATTCCCTGCCCCCGCGTGCTGAACCATCATACGAGAGGACTTCCTCTTCAATCTCGGGATCAAGCACCTGCCGCTGCTGCGCGCGCTTCACACGCTGCCCATCATCGTGCTGCCACCCGTCGTCGATCTGCAGCCGCCGCGCTTCATGTGGGACCCGAACTCCGCCCCGAGGGCTCAGTCGGAGCTCGAGAGCACGCTTGCCACCTCGCTCGTGTGCGCAATATCCTATCTCGCACAAACGCGCCCACACCTCCGCATATCCGGTATCTCATCCCTCTCCCGTCGCTGCACTCTCCCAGTAGCTCGAAGAGCATTTCGAGATCGCAAAGGAGATGAAGGCGCACACATCCCGTCCCCGATGCAGACGCACGCACCCAGGCATCACTCCGCTACCTCGCACATCCGCTTCCACGCCTCCCCTCTTCGTTCATCGTCCTCCATGTCCACATGCCCATCTGTGTTCCACCCTGCCCCCCGATACGGCGCACCCACGCCTCCTCGCACCGCAGCTGCACATGTGCACGCACTCCCTCAGCCCCGTCGTCGCCTTCTCGTCCGCCTCCGCCGTCGCTTCCCCATCTGCTCCCACCTCAGGCTCCGGATCCGTGTCCGCTGTCGAGGATCGCACCGTGCTCCTCGTCCCCTCCTCGCCCTCGTGCGCCTACATCTCCTGCGCGATCTCGAGGTACTGCTGAAGCACCGACAACGAGATGGCCAAGGGAGCGGAGAATACCGGGACCGAAAGAGCCGCGCGCAGGTTAACCGCTGAGTGGGCCGGGATCGGGGCTCGGCGTCGAGGACAACGAGCGAGACGCGTATGTGCGTGGGGGGCGGAGTGATGCGCACACCTGTAGGTGGGTGCGGACACACCTCCCTCAATTTGGATAGATGAATTACTGCATGCAGATCTTTCCTGCGTGTATTGTCATTCTGAACATTAGCGCTGACCCGGTGGCGCTCTTCGCGCCCACATCATTGATAATCTTCATGACGTACTGCGCGGCTGCAGTTGAACAGGCAATTTTGTGTCACTTGTTCTTTTCGCTGTGAGTCGGTCCCGTTCGACGTTCTTTGCAAGCATTTTCAACTTGCTCCCAGGACTAAGAATATCCTCGCGACCGCGTTCTTGGGCCTCTTGATCCTGGTCCACGTAGGTGGTTCATTGATTCCGTAACGCGCGCGCTGAATTTCTGTTCTTCTTTTAAATTCAGATGGGCCTCGCATTTACATCGGGGGCTTTAATCCTTGTACTTGACTCGGAAATGACGGCCGCTTTGAGCACTGCAGCGTGAGCTTTGTGCTGGATTGATGTATTTCATATTCATGTTTCAACCAGAGCTTCGGCCGTAATGTGCGCTGCAGTGGACATCTTCATTGCTATCGCCCTGGGTTCCAGATTCTGGAAATTGCCGAGTCCGACTCCGTCACGTAACAGGTGGGAAATTATATTTCATCTTCAAAAACTCTGTTTGAACACCTCACTCTCCGCTCAGCGCCGCCAGCCGTTTTCTCTTGCTTTTCATCAGCGCCGGGCTCATCGTAGCGTCAAACACGTTGATCATGATGGCACTGCTTCTGAAGCACAGTGCTGGTGGGTGATTTGCTGAATTCCTGAGACATAGTATTCATCAACTTTGGGCAGCACTTTCATTCTTCCTCTCCTGCCAAGGCCGAGTTTACACCGTAACACTGCTCACGAACTTCCTTGTCGGTATATACTTCCGTCGGGACAGTAGTGCGAACATGACGACTACTACACCAAGCCTCCGCGGGCAGCACACCTCCCGCATCACTGGCGTAGAGTTCGACGTCGTCGACGGATACGACACCGAAATCCCGTCCAGCAACGCACAGCGGTCGGAGGTTATGGAATCAAAATCCCCACCGGCAACCAGCTCTGAGGCCGTTCCATACAACTACGTGCGTTAAACAGAGCAACAACTCACCGGACTCCTGCTGAGTGCTCTTCAGAATCTCGACACCGAATATATGCAGTTGGAACGCCGTTCATTGCCGTACGTGGGCTCAATACCCTAAGCCTTGAATGGGTGTAACTTGGTGAAGGCCTATGATTCTTCTCGATATCTTAGTCCTAGGACAGTATAATTCACGTATCGACGATTTCTGCGGTATTCATACACTTGCGGTCGGCTATTAGATATATTGCTTCCTCGGCAAACTAAGATCCACCATGAACGCCTATATACAGGCTAAAGAGAAGAAGATTGGACGGCCGCGAATTCGCCGTCAGGATCTCCTTTGAACCAGAAATAGAATGATGACGGATATCAGCTTCAGTCACTTTTGCGCCACATTGCAAGCAGTGACACGTAAATCTGATCCTCGTTTTTCCATCCTTGTTGAAGTGTCTCTTATGTGCGTTCCTCGGCGAACACTCGAAATTGAACTAATTGCATACCTACCTTAACTGCGCATTTTTTTGTGGTCAGACTCTTCGGCTGGCGTGGGCTAAATAACTTCGCAGGCTATACTTGAGCGTGTGAGGGCTCACGCAAGTGTGCGGTATTTTTCTCGTAACTGGCGGGACTCCCACCCGGCTATTATCGGCCCCATCTCTTGGCGACAACCCCCACAGAGAGCACTACCATGTGCCAGTAAGGTCTTCCAGAAGCCATACATCCGAGTTTCGTCGGGGCCGGCTGCACTGAGTCTCGAGACTCTCCAATCGTTGATCTCGGAGCTCAATGCCGGGGTCTCCATCGAGACCCGGACTCAGGGTACTTGATTCCAAAGACTTTAAATCACTGATGTACTGCCAAAAAAGTCCCTGCGCTTCGAAGGAATGATTGGGTTCTCGCTTGAACCCCTTTCCCTGCTGTCTGCTGTCTCTGACTCCCCGTCTTCTCAAGACTTCGACATGTCGCACCAAGACGACATGCTCAGCACACCTGATTCATGGGACAAGAATGTCGAAAGCGTTCTAATGAATATCGCTGGTAGTAAGCGGGCCAGTTACCTAGACTGTTAGCGCCGGAAAGCGATTTGAATCCCGACGATGAATCGAACTTGCCGCTTCGCTTGTACAGCATCAACGCCTCATACTTTCCACAATTGGTATTCGGAATTCCACGGTCTGATTCTAAAGTCAGCTCGCGTCCGGTTGACGAAGGACCCGCAATGTACATTCTCATTGGAGCAGGCTGACTACTAATGCCATCCCTAATGCCATCTACTCCCAAAGACAGCACCTCAACGTATCAAAATATCAACCACCAAGGTTAAAAAGAAGTGGCCAGATACTTCTGTCGACTCAGCTTCTCAATCTTGTTCTCTTCAATGTCCTTGCTTTCCGTTGAAAAAACTTACATTGTGTCTCAGGCCTGCGAGGTAGGTTTCCTTCTTCATTGGACTAACTGTATGCTGATAGTTACTCGAAGGCAATGTGCTATGGTTCGAGATCGCTACCTCCAATGCCATTGACCATCACGCTCACCATCTGATCAGGGTTTTTCTTGTGCATCTTCATCATATCGGTATACACCCATCTGAACGTCTCGCGGCGGACAACTCACACAAATGTCGGTTTTTCCATCTGTCATACCTTCTGGATATTAATCATTTTGCTTAGATCCTTTTCGTAATTGCATGTACAATGTTCACTGTTGCTACCTGGCACTTTGGTATGCACGATTCTCTTTCAACCCGCAACATCGCTCATGGTCTGCGCCCTGCAGTGATCACGTTTTACCGCACCGTTCGTGGGCTTGTGGTTATGACCACCATGCAAGGTGGTTCTGCAGCAGCGTTCCTCGGAAATCCTCGCTCCTGGCACGCAGTCATGCGGGATGCCTTATACATGGCGCAGTGCATTCTAGGAGATTCCGTCGCTGTGGGCGGTCCGCTCAAATTTTGCAGCGGTCTATTGACATGTCGATTGATCAGATCTATCGCTGCTGGATCCTATGGGATCGTGACTTGCGAATCATTGTATTTCCGATGGTCCTTTTAGTCGCCAGCATAGGTATTTCAAACTGCTATCAAGGGGATATGTGTTCGACTCAACTCCGGTCCCAGTATCTGGATCCGTGGCCTGCGAGAGACTGTCGACCCTGAACTCTTACTCCCATATTTTCGATCCCGCTATCTGGGACTGGATCGCAGTTTTCTATTCACTTGCCCTGGGGCAGAACACCATCACCACCGGATTGATGACATTTCGTCTTTGGCTAGTCGACAGGCGGTTCAAGGCTTACAACGTCGGACGGTCCCAGTTTTTCTCTGCGATGACCCTACTGGTCGAATCGGTAATGCTTTACTTTGCTCTTCAAATCGTGGTTCTTGTCGCTTTCCTAACAAAGTCCAATATTCAACTGGTCCTACTGGGAAGTATTCCCTCCATTGTTGTGAGTCCGCTTTCCCGCAAGGATCAATTGTCGCTCAATGTCTCTCAGGGAATCACATTTACGCTGGTTACCATTCGGGTTGCCTTCCGCTCCAAGCCAAGGGGAGAAGGATCGAGCCAGAGCCAAGCTATCGGCAGTTTTAACATCTGTGATTTGAGTCTCGCGATTCAGATTTCGGAGGAGGTGGTCATCACGAAACACGACGTCAATGCCTCACGAGTGTAAAGACTTTAAATCAAAACATAATGTATTACCAGTCCATATTGTACGAAACAAAAATTAGCAGTTAAGATCGGACGGTGCCCATGCAGCTTGTGGATTTATTCGCAGTTAGAAGCTCTTGCTCCACATTCAAATTGGAGGCACTTGAGGTTACACTTAGTCAGTGGAACACCATAACAACTCGTCTTGGAACTAAAACAATTTCTTGGCGCTTCCACGCCTTGGCTTCGGGGGAAACGGTGAAAGAGTGTCATAAGTTCAAATGGCTTTGTGGCGTGATCGGTGTTCTCACTTAGCACATTTCTTTAGCTGTTAACGAGACAAAATAACTCGGCACAGTCCATACTCGGTGATGCCGGAACGTTTGGAAGCTTCGCTGTCCAGAGGCTGCCTTGCACGTCTGCCGGGAGTATCATGGGAACCATTACGCCAACTCCTCCACGACGCTGCTAGTTCTGCGGGCTTCTTCGGGCCCCCCCCCACCTCTCGCCAATCCTCTCCCACCCGCACCTCCTGAAACCCCTCGGCAGATTCTTTGAAAAGACCGGTCGGATCTCATGGACGCCGAGCCCCTTCTACTGCTTTTTCTTTTCTTACTCTCTCTTCGTTTCTCGCCTCTCTGTCTCCCTCATACCTGACAGGCTAATACTTTTTGTTCCTACTTTTAAAATCTCCCTCACGGACACCGCTGCGATACACTTATAACTCCCTCTGCGTTACCTGCCCCACCACATACATGGCGATACCATCCGGACTCCACTTTACCCTCTAGATACCTTCTGTATCCTACTCTTTATAAAATTATCCCTGTCCGTCTGAAGCTTTTTAAACCCCGCTTTTGGAAGATTGGGCCCGAGGCTTTGGAAGCGCTGGGTCTAGCCCTTTGGAAGCGCTCAATAAACGGCGCTTCCTCGGGGCTTTTGGTCCCATGATCAGCCTTAAACGCGTGCGCGCCTATAAAAGTGCAAGACAGGCGCCGTTCATTCAGAAAGTGGGAGCCGGCGCGAAGCGCCGGCGAGCGCTTGTAATATTTAGACGTAAACCCACAGCATAGATACTTACAGCTCCATACGAGTACTGCTACTGCAGCTTGACTAGGCATATTTAGTGACCTAAATGATAAATTCATTCCTTCATTTTCGACTCGGAAGATTCCGATCACGACTCCCGCTTGAAGGTGAATCACAATGTCGGATTTTCCAGATGAAATGTGGAGACATATGCTGTAGAATTACCTTCAATTCGGCAGTCATGCATCACGGAGGGGCCGACGGCCCCGAACTTTGGTCGGTGACACCGGTCACGGCGGTGGTTGACGAATATGTCGTGGGATCACGGTGGAGTCCAACAGCCTCCGAAAATTGGAGCAAATTTGAGAAAGATATTCCTGTGAGTGGGGTGTTAAAATTTCAGTTGAAAACCACGTTTTCGGCATGACTCAAAGGCAGAGCACTAGTTTCACGCTAAAACTGACCAGAGCCATGCGGGAAAAAGTGCGTTTTACCAATTTTGAAGTTATCCTCGGCCGAAGGGCGATTGAATTTGAAACATTACTCCAATCCAATTTTTCAAGTTCCTGTATTACCTTGCAGCAGTTTGAGAGATTGCTGAATTTTTCTGCATATCATGCTCGATCTCTGCTGGTGATGAATTGACTAATTATTAATATGTTCAAGGTCACGTGTCACACCCCCTGCCGAATTGAATGTAATTCTACAGTACACCAATACCACTACCCAATACTGCACTTGAGCTTATTCCATCCCCTCACCTTCAGCACCGCTGCATGCAATTTCATGAGGGCATCTCATGAGGGCCTCCTGGTTGGTGGGAAAGATAGTGTAGGTGTCGTCGGGCCTGGGCCAATTCATGAGCTGTGAGCCCGCTGGCCTGTCAAGTACACACATCAGTAAATGAAGGTGGATGCAGAAGGGTAACAACAGACCAGATCATATCCTCGGTCAGACCTGTGCTGTGCCTGGTCTGGTATCACGTCACGTAGCTGGTATTCCGCTTTGATGGGCTGAAGTTTATGCCCAATTCCTGAGTGATGACGGGCGTGTTCGCGGATTTCGCGACAGTGGCGTGGTTCAGGGTGCATAGGATGGGCGCAGAGCCAATACACAGAGGTTTGAATGAGAGGATACTATCCCCCCCCCCTTCCGCTCCGGACACACTTAGAACTCGGACAAACAATCATATCTTGGTCATTTCTCGGTCCGGTTTCCTGGATTCTTTGTATGGATTGGGAATGATCTTCTCTACGACCTACTTGTAATATACCAACCTGAATGTGTCGACAAGCAATCTATGGTTTGATACAGTTCGACCGGTATTACCATTTTGGGAAATCTTCAAATGCACGATGTCCTGCAGTGACACAAGTATGCTAGAAAGCTCTGGAGGTAGTATATGATTTACCAAAGAAGATTTCTGCAAAGTTCTGTGTTACCAGATGGCCTGGTTCGATTGCAATTTGGGAAATACCATTTCTCATGATCTGAGGTGAGACATCTCGCTGGCAATCAAGCTGAATGAGAGACCCAAAAACAATGAAAAGTAGTTCAAAACACTAGTTTGAGTACTCTTAGAAAGTCTTATGGCCCACACTGTCTTGGCGTCCAACCAAATCCGGGATTTGGCCTTCCGTAATTCTGCTTAATCCGGTCAGGTTGCAATAAGGAAGAGAGCAGGAGATTTCTGGAGACGAGCCAAATAGTGATGTAGAGTGTGAAAATGTCATGGACTCACTCAAATCCCGATTCAAAGTGCTCAATATCGACATCCAGCCAAAACACTGATAAATGATGCTCCTGCGGCCGAAATTGATGCATCGGGATCCTTGACAATGTCTTGAGACATTTTTGTGATTCAGGAGAGTGAATAATATTCAGAGGAATTGGTCTGTCAAGCTTCAGACAATTTAATCGAGAAACGAGTGTAGGAGAAAAAAAAATGAATGTGGCATCAAGCCATCACCCAGAACTCGGACACCGGATCGCAAAGCAAAAAACGACGCCGTTTGCCCAATTCTGGCCCGTTTCCCTTTACATAAAATATGTGACCCAGGTAAAAGCCAACTTGCCGACGATCTGGCTATTTGGCTTGGTTACAGCCTTCCTGGATAAAATGATATTCATGGCTTAAGTGTCTGAGTTCCAGGGGGGATAGTAATGTCGGGAATACGAATGGGGTTAGATAAACACACCGAGGCAGGAGAATCACCATTTCTGTTCGCAGGAAGGTTCAGTCTTGACCCTCTTACACCGCCATTCGTGAGAGATGTTTGAGAGAGGTTCGTACCAGAATGTTTTTAAACAGTTGCCCAAATGTTCGCCGGATATCGCCGAAACATCACTCAAATAAAAGGTGTCCAATCCCTCAAGGCTTCCACAACGTTGCATTTCAGCGATGTTTTAGCCAACATTTTTGGGACCTTTGCCTAACGTTTGAGCTAGGGTCACCGGATTTCATTCATTTTATTTATTTATTTGGGGGCTGCCTGGGTACATTCACAACAATCTATGCTACGGAACAAACAACCATGTAATAGCAAACCCATCTAAAGCCGTATACATGCGGCGCAAAAGGCGGTGGCATCCCCTGCAAACACGGCCACCTGCGCTGGCAGAGATGCAGGTCACGCGAGAGGACCCACGAGTGGTGCTGTATGGTCGAGCACGCAAGCCTAGGGTCGCCTCCGGTCCGCTGCCACACATCCTTGTGTGGATGCCATAGGCGGTGATCGTACACTGGACCGGGGAGGTGGCAATGCGGCGCAGCGTGGATCCTCCCATAACGGATCTGGAGGAGAGAGGCTTCAGGCAGAGTGTACAGCCAAAAAACAGTCACTGAATTCAAGGAGCTCCTAGACTGAGACCTACACAGACCTACACTCACTTTTTCAAGGATTGCGTAGGTCCTGACAAGGTGAGTGTAGGCAGCTACACACACTCTGTGTAGCTGAGTTTAGGTGTGACACAGGCTCCTAGACACACCTAGACATGCCTAGACTCAGCTACACAGAGTGTGTGTAGCCGCCTACACTTACCTTGCCAGGACCTACGCAATCCTTGGCAAACTGAGTGTAGGTCTGTGTAGGTCTCAGTCTAGGAGTTCCTTGAATGCAGTGAGTGCTCGAGGTGAGGGGCAGGGGGGTCACGAGGCCGTGCAGGGAGGTGAAGCCGGCCCGTTGCACAAGCAGTTGTGAGCTCCCATCGTTGCAGAGCGACGGAAGCTTGAATTACACTTGAAAATGGTAGGGCCATGATTGACTTGAGACTGCAAGCTTAAGCGGTATAAACTTGATAGTTAAAGAACCACAGGAGGGATGACGATCTTGGGGGAATATTGAGGTGGGTCAGAACGCGGTACCATTAAAGACACGTGCATCGTGGAGGGCTTGAGAAGCTTGAGGTACTTGATCGTGTCGTGTTGGAAAGAACAAAGGAAAGAATTGTGAGCGCACCAACATTGTCGTTGTTTGGTCTGATGCGCACGGACCCAATGCCATTGCCGTGCGTCACTTCTTTTGTTGCATATATACTTTTTTCACCCATCCTCGCATGAATTATGAGTAGGTTCATTAATCATTCCCTGCACCTTTAAAATCTGATACCATGACAGTGATGCCTGCTGAATGTGGCTGACACACCGTGACTTGCTGCGACTGGCTGGAGAAACTACCAAGTGCATCAATCAAGAAATGTTGTCCACAACTGGACAAGATCACATTATCTCCAGACATATGAGCGAGCCTATTAAAGTCTCTCATTGAACTACCTACTGGTATTATATACCTAGGAAATATCTTAAACAACATATATCTGATCTTTCCTCGATGTTCCTGCGACATTGTCAAGGTGTCTGACAGATCTTTTGTTGTGCATGCTTTTGAAACGTTCAATTGAGGTATTGTGGACATTCTGAGTCACGTTTTAAAAATATGGGCGGTCAATGTTTGGCAAACACAAGACTCGATTGGCGGTGTAGTCGAGAAACAAAATTGGGCACAAGATGTATCCTCACTTCCCTCCGGCGTACTTCCAGAAGTGGATAGGCCGTCCTCGTTATTATAGAGTTTGCGCTGCAGCCACTCGAGCCATCTGATGGCTGTTTGGTGTTTCACAAACTGATAGTTAATGGCTGATGGATGGCTGATGAAATAATGTTATATAAGCTCTTTTCTACTAGAAAGAGTGTTGATGAGTGTGTTATCACTCATGGACCTTAAGGAATGCTTCTGAACTCCATGAGACCTTCAAATTCAACAAAATTAAGTATTTGAGCCTACCATTCAGCTGTCATATATGTGGGTAGGACCAGTCACCCATACATGAGCTGTACAACTTTGAGGTCACTCACTGCCACCTAAAATCACGGTAAGTATTAAAGCCATTCGAGCCATAGGCCATCAATTTGCGCAATGCCAAAAAGCCATCAGAGGGCTCGAATGGCTGCATCGCAAACAGGCTATTAGTATGTTACGTTTTACAAGTACAACAGGTGCGAACGATTTATTTTGCCTTTTTGGGCACTTTTTTGATTCCGGCGATTAGGACAGCTATCCTGTCCTCAATTCTCACTTGATTGCTTCATATATAGGCCCAATCGATGCGGTTTTTAAATACGCAAATACGTAGTGGACTGCATCCTCAGACCTTTTATCACACTTAAGGAGACCTGTCGGAGGGATGAAAACAGTTTCATTTCATCATCTTTGAACCTCTTCCAGCAGGATAGCTCCCCTGCCTCGATTTTGAGTCCTTTTCTTGGGGTGCCGCATTCCTAAGTTCAACGGAATCAGCCCATGGCCAAACAAAATGACTCAAAATCGAGTGGAGGGCAGCCATTCTACTGAAAGATTATCAAATTCGGTGGATATAACTCCTTTTACCGCTCAGAAAGCAGTTGCTGGGATCTGAGAAAGCGTCTGAGGAAGGATTCCGCTGCGTATTTAAAACCCGCACTGATTAGGCACATAGGCGAAGCAAACAACTGAGGACTGAGGACAAGGTGGCCGTTCTAGTCGCGGGGATCAAAAAAGTGCCCAAAAAGGTAAAATTTCCGTCCACCCGTGTTGTACCGCAAAACGGCTGTAAGGCCTCCTCAGCACACTTATCAAAACAATTGTGGAAAGGAAGCCTTGTATCTGAACAGTATATAACCTAAAGTGTATCCTCAAATATTTTCAGAATTTTTGATTGAGCATTTGTAACGCACGGCGCCTGAACTTATTTGGCCGATTTCCGAGTTTGACCTAGATCCGAAAAATGCCGGTGATGCCAGATCGGAGTGATGTCTAACGCAAGCTAACGTACCTCACGTCAATTATACACGCCCCCATGCCTCCCTCATGCAATCCCAGACTGCGGGATTGGAATGGGGAGGGGCGGGTTGCACCGGACACAAGGTGACAACTCTTCAGACTCAGATGGGGAGAATGATGATAGCACATCGATAAGCCGATGTTCGCCGACTCCAACACCGCCTAATAATGGTCAGATATGTCGATTAGCTACTCCAGCCTATAAAGCTCGCTCTATAAAATGACATGAATAACCATGTTTTTTGGTATCAAATGCACCATAACCGGCAAAATATGGCCATTTTTTTCTTTTTTGTGCACACAAAACACTGAGACAGCTCCGCTTTTTTGCATCGGATTGTTACTAGTCCTTTCCAGTATTCTACAAAAAAAACCCCAGCTGAGAGGTCCCACGGATGCCGCTCAAAATCGCTTTTTTTCGGATCCGGGTTTTGGCTCTGTATGTGAGTTACAGGAGTCGTAGAAGCAACCCATACTCGCCCTCCGCGTCTGTAGCAAGCTCGTGGTTTCTCAATCTCCACGGTACCGCGTCCATCCAGACTCCAGAGCCGTGCGAATTTCCAAGTATGTGAGTTACAGGAGTCGTAGACGCAACCATACTCGCCCTCCGCGTCTGTAGCAAGCTCGTCGTTTCTAAATTTCCACAGTACCGCGTCCAGAGCCTTCACCGAGTTCTGCGAGTGATCTGCCGAGGGATCTGAGCGACGTTAATGCAAAAGAGCAAAGGGTGGTCGAGGATGCGTACCGACTCGAGTGTGATTAGGGCTGTTCTGTTTTCCTCGCTGTGTACCGGAAAATTGCTGAGCTGCCCAGCGCAGACATGGATTGTCGTAATAGTCTGAAAGCAAAGGTCAGAGGTTAATAAATTTAATGCAAGGAGTTTACCAGGCAATTGATTAATCCTCTTCTCCGCGATGTGAATAGTGGTCGCGCAAAACGTTCGACAGAGTATCTCGGTGACTACTTTTGGTCTCTGCATGGCTTGTGAGTCTGGGAGCACTATGAAAGAACGAGAGAGGCATAAGAGGAGCTCTCATCGAGGATGTTGTAGTGCCCGTCGCAGTAGATCAATATGCAAGTGTCGAGGCCAAAGATCTTGAGCGACTTATGGATTCAGAGCCTCGATGTCTTGAGATGCCAACAGGAGCAACCGAACCGCTTGACCGCATGGCTTCCGCTTTCATCTTCGCGAAGAACTTTACATTTCTCGGACATGCGCCAGAATTGGACCACAGATACTCCAGCATTAGGTGCGGCTCCTGAATTTCGGCCCACCTGGAACTGTATTTCTTAGAATATGTGGCTGATCCCGGAGCTCATCCTGTTAGGACCATAAATCGAGTGTCCCGGATATTGATTGAACACACCACTGGAAATCAGAGATCCAGAAGCGTTGGAGATAACTGCGAATCCCTGAATAATGGTTTCAGGCCATGCACTGCGTTCCCCTGCCACCCAGCCAGACCTAGCATTAGTTTGGCTAGCTGAGCGGGGGTCTGTGTAGCCCAAGCGTAGTCGACTACGCTTGGACTATGCAGACCTACAAAGACTCTGTGTAGTTGACTACACAGACCTATGCAGACCTACGCAGACCCCCGATCAGCTGGGCAGACTCAGCCTAGGTGGCAGCGGAACGCAGTGATGGTTTGGCCTTGAACAGGAGATAGACGGAGTGTCGGTCAGATGTTCCGCATCTCAACGCAGCCGTTATTCAATGCCAATGCCGTGGCAAGAATTTGTGCTGCAGTGGGGAACTCCTAGATCATTCTTCCGAGGGCTTATGGGATAGGGCGTGCTCCCACATGCCGAATTACCTCTTCCGAGGGCGTCCGGAGTTCAAAAAATTGCACAGCAGAGCTTGTGCTATCCGTTCTGCCTGGCTGCCGAATGATATGGCTACCGAGACGCACGGGCTGCCGCGTCGCCAACGACGCAAGCATCGCCTCCAGGACGATGTGTGATCCGAGGGCGAACGGCAGCAGCGCCCGGTCATCGTAGATTGGACCGGCGACTTCGAATACGCCGAGCTCAACGTCGCCTGCATATATAGGGTCAGCGGAATTCATAATTAACAGGAGAGCGGAAATGAGCAACATACGCACCAGAGAGGATCTTCCACGCCACGGAGGAGCCTGGGCCGCTGGTGCGCCCATGGAAGGCGAAGGAGACGTCGTAGCGGTGTTGTAGTTGGTTCGCGCCGTACTCGTGCATCCATTCGAAGACCTGCCAGGTAGAAAACGCGCCGAATGGGAAGGTGGGGGAGAACGGGTAGTTCGGATGCGCCAGAGGTAACTGAAGGGTGTCGTGCAATATCCAGGAGGCGCGGATCCCAACAAGCCATTCGTGAACCCAGAAACGTAGCTCATTCGTGATAGCGGTGGCGTACGCGTCGTAGTTCATGTAAGGGGGGTGTCGGCCCTGGGCGATGTGATCGTTGTGAATTGAGCGGGGGTTAGGACAAAACGGATGCGGGTAGGAAGCCCACAATGGGCAGAGCGGTACTACGGGTGTCGAGCTGCTCGGGATGATTCGATACAGTGCCATTCTACAGCGTGAGTAGATGTAGGGTGCAGAGTGAGCGGGGTCGGCCGCCGGAGCGACCCCGAGAAAGGCAGTTTGGTACCGAGAAAAGCTGTCTAATCAGTCCCTAGAACGGCGCCGAGACACGGCGCAAGCGCATTCATCCAAATGGACGTCGGATGTGCTGTAACAGTGACATCCTTGGTTAGTGCAGACAATGGAACGAACGATCAAGGCCTGAATGAGAATGGAGACAGATAGATCATCAGGATGGCAAAACTGGCACATGGAGCAGTGGATATTTTGTGGTCGTCACACACCTGCTGTGAACTGCATCAATTCTTCCTGGACCTCAACACAAGTTTGAATCAGATTCAGACAAGATTCAGAGGTGGAAGCAAATTTTACTTCCTTTTCAATAATATCGTTCTACCAGTCCGTTGTCATCCTGCCGAGGTTCATTCAGGTTCGCGGAATCCGCTGATTGAGGACTTACGTGGAGTAATACGCATCTATTCCACGTCGCAGCGTATCACGGTCTGGTAGCCATGTCTACCTTAGAAAGGATAACGTACATGTAACGTACACATTGATCAACCAGAATTCGGGACGAAAGGGACCTCTCAGCACTCGCTCAAAGGCGTATGATAACAGTTTGTCCGAGTGAAAGGTTCGTAATTCGGGATTGTTACGGACGCAGGGATAGACCTCTTTGTGGTTACATTATCACAGTGCCTGCAGTCAACAATGCCCAAGACTCTAGGCCCCCTACATATGATTAATCCCTAGAGTGTAGGGCTCCCCTAAGTCAGCCGGATTTTGGGCCAAACCCAAGCCTTCAGGCCCAGAATATTATTGTGACAATATTATCTGGCCCAGGGGTTTGGGTTGGGCCAATGGTCCAGAGTCACTGGGAGTGGGTGGTATGAGCAGCAGTATATCAGCTAAGGAATATTATAGACCTAGTCACATTGGTTGGGCCTAACATGAGACTGATGTCCAATAATATTATGACACCTGAAATTGTAGGTTCGGCCGAAGGTGGCCAGAATATTATGGTTCCAGCTCAATAGCAGTCAGCCGAGCAATATTATGCACCCAGTGACATTTACTGGGCCGAATGTAGGGTCCATACACAGTAATATTATGCTACCTAGATCTGTCCATTCGGCCAAAGGCAGCTACAATATTATGGCCCCAGCTCAACAGCAGTAGCCGAGCAATATTATGCACCCAGTGACATTGACTGGGCCAAATGTAGGGTCCATACACAGTAATATTATGCTACCTAGATCTGTCCATTCGGCCAAAGGCATCTACAATATTATAGCCCCAGCTCAACAGCAGTAGCCGAGCAATATTATGCACCCAGTGACATTGACTGGGCCAAATGTAGGGTCCATACACAGTAATATTATGCTACCTAGATCTGTCCATTCGGCCAAAGGCAGCTACAATATTATGACCCCAGCTCAACAGCAGTGGGCCAAGCAATATTATGTCCCGAGTGACATTGATTTGGCCAAACATAGGATCCATGCACAATAATATTATGCTACCTATATCTGTCCATTGGGCCAAAGACAGCTACAATATTACAGCCCCAATTTGATGATAGTTGGCCAAGGATTATTATGCCCCTAGTGTCTCAGCTCCGGCTAATATCAATCTTGCTGCTAATCCAAAAAAAAGAAGCAGCCTATAAGGTTTGAACCATAAACACCTGTCAAACAGATTACAATATAATTCCACCACCAGCAATGTTAGCCACTACACCACTCAGTTTACATATGCAAGTCAAGTTTGAGTGCCACCACTGCCCACCTGCTGCCTGTCACTGTCAAATTAACCATCATTTATCGCCGGCTGTGGGAATTTATTTTGCGTTTTGTGCAACAACCAGGGACTCTTTCAAAGAACCGTCAATACACTCAGAGAGCCCTTGGCAAGCTCTATAACTTTGATTTTGACCATATTTTTAGACACAAACCACCAACTTCCTTTTTTGGCCACTACGCCTTTTGCCCAAAAAGGAAATTCCTGTGTTTTCCCCCTTCCTTTGCTCAGAATTCAAACATTTTGGATGGTCTTACTCATCTTGCAGGATGGAATCTACCATAGAATTTGATGTGAAGCATATCCAGAAGCACTACACCCCTGTGAGAACCCCATAATGAGCAGAGTGATTGATTCACCTCTGCAGCATTATACCTTCGTGATATAGTGCTACAGATGTCAGAAAGACATTCCAGACTACTAATGAGTAGTATAAATGCATGGTTATCTCACTAGAATAGACTCTCAGGAAGAAAAGTAGCATGTTTTGATCCTAGCTCACCATGCCATCATTGCTCCATTGCCAGGTTATGCATCCATCTGAGAAGTCAAAAAACTGACCATGGAACAATCATCATGTGCAAAAGGATGTCTGATGTGTGTTGGCGCACAGAGCTAAGCCATAAGTAAAGGTTAGATGTCTTGATGTGTTTTTTGCATTTTCACCCCATTTGCTCTGCCTAAAAGGTTCAGAATGGAGGTAAAGTGCTCAAAAACACTTCCATTGCTCTCCTCAACGTTTGTATCCCAGAATCACGCCAATATATGGGCTTGAAACTTCAGAATGTCAGATGACATTTTTCGCTTATTTGCTGAATAGGACACCATCCAGAGCAGCTACTGCAAAATAAACACTCAAAATGAAAAGTAACATGTTGAAAGATCAATATTCAACTGTATCTCAAGAGATTTGGCCAAGTTTCAGGTAAACAGTATTTCCGAATGCTTGAGTTAAACAGTAGTATGAAGTGCACTTATTGCATATGGATGAAAACACCATCTGACCAAATCCTGACCAAAATCGTCGAAATAAAGTGTAATATCTGTCTTTGATCATGTCTGTTCACCTTTCTGTTGTTTATATTGCCCTATTAGCTCTCCATGGACCCCAATTCACCAAATAAGCGAAAAATGTTATTTGAGATTGTGGATCTTTAAGGACATATATTATGATGATTCTTGGCTTTCTATGTTTGGATACCTTGTAATATTTGTTTTGAGTCCCTGTCCCACATTGTTCAATGGTGGCACATGTAAAATTGGGTGAATAGTTATTCTGAGCATGTTCACTTTCAATGAGGACCTAGAAATGCACAATTGAGTCAGTGGTCTCGCTCATGTGTTTATATAGATAATATGGGCCTTAGCATCATAAAGTCGACAACTGAGCTGAATAGAATCCATCGCAATGAAGCCATCATTGTTTTTCAGAATATGGTTAGAACATACTCTCCTAGTTACTCAAGAGTTATTTTACCAGGTAAAGGGTATATCCATTACATGGGATATATTTTAGTAGTGGTTGGATCATTATCTTCGGCTATGTTCTCAAGATATTCATGTTAAGAGGTGTATCAATCATTCTGCCCATTATCTGCCTGTCACAAAGGTGTAGTGCTGCTAGTTATGCTCCACATCAAATTTTATGGTAGATTCCATCCTGAAAGATGAGTTAGACCATCCAAAATGTTTGAATTCTGAGCAAAGGAAGGGGGAAAACACAGGGATTTCCTTTTTGGGCGAAATGCGTAGTGGCCAAAAAAGGAAGTTGGTGGTTTGTGTCTAAAAATATGGTCAAAATCAAAGTTATAGAGCTTGCCGAGGGCTTTCTGAGTGTATTGACAGTTCTTTGAAAAAGTCCCTGGTTGTTGCACAAAACGCAAAATACATTCCCACAGCCGGCGATAAATGATGGTTAATTTGACAGTGACAAGCTGTGACAGGCAAGATAGATAAAAGGAAAGATTGGCACTTGTTTGACAGATGGCGGAATTTGAAATGGCTTCAGGCAGACACACATAATCTTGTGAGTTGACAGTGACAGGCTGTGACAGGTGTGCAAAATAGACAACAGCAAGTTTGAGATCAGCCAGAGCTGAGACGAGGGGCATAATAAGCCTTGGCCAATGGCTGCCAAGCTGGGACCACAATATTTGGCTGCCTTCGGCTGAGCCCACAGTTCAAGGGACCATAATACTATTGTGCATGGAGCCTACATTCAGCCAAACTAATGTTCCTAGGCACATAATATTACTTGGCCAACTGCCATCAAATTGGGGCTGTAATATTCCAACTGCCTTCAGCCAAATGGACAGATATAGGCAGCATAATATTATTGTGCATGGATCCTATGTTTGGCCAAATCAATGTCACTAGGGACATAATATTGCTTGGCCCACTGCTGTTGAGCTGGGGTCATAATATTGTAGCTGCCTTTGGCCGAATGGACAGATCTAGGTAGCATAATATTACTGTGTATGGACCCTACATTTGGCCCAGTCAATGTCACTGGGTGCATAATATTGCTCGGCTACTGCTGTTGAGCTGGGGCTATAATATTGTAGATGCCTTTGGCCGAATGGACAGATCTAGGTAGCATAATATTACTGTGTATGGACCCTACATTTGGCCCAGTCAATGTCACTGGGTGCATAATATTGCTCGGCTACTGCTGTTGAGCTGGGGCCATAATATTGTAGCTGCCTTTGGCCGAATGGACAGATCTAGGTAGCATAATATTACTGTGTATGGACCCTACATTCGGCCCAGTAAATGTCACTGGGTGCATAATATTGCTCAGCTGACTGCTATTGAGATGGAACCATAATATTCTGGCCACCTTCGGCCGAACCTACAATTTCAGATGTCATAATATTATTGGATATCAGTCTCATGTTAGGCCCAACCAATGTGACTAGGTCTATAATATTCCTTAGCTGATATACTGCTGCTCATACCACCCACTCCCAGTGACTCTGGACCATTGGCCCAACCCAAACCCCTGGGCCAGATAATATTGTCACAATAATATTCTGGGCCTGAAGGCTTGGTTTGGCCCAAAATCCGGCTGACTTAGGGAAGCCCTACACTCTAGGGATTAATCATATGTAGGGGGCCTAGAGTCTTGGGCATTGTTGACTGCATATTGTGATTATCAAGGATCCAAGCATTCCAGCAACATTCTATAAATACTTATAGTGCTGTATCAACTCCGAAGAGAACACGGAGCCTGCGACCAATAGCCATGAACCAGCCGTATTAAGTGACAGAGGGACCGTCATCTCGCGAGTACCGCAGAAAACTTCCTGGGCTAATCTCAGGGTGTCAATGAGTGGTGAGTGGTGGTGAGTTGGTGGGATGCTGTGACGGGAGATGCCGAAACACAGCCTCTCCACGTGTCCAGCTTGCCTTTAGCTCCCAACTTCCACTACCTGGCATCGCGCGAACGGATTCCAATTTTCCACTCGTTCTTTTTGTGGCAATTAACTCCGCCATCTGTTTCAGATCGTCACATCAAACCCGAATGTCTTCAGCGCTGGGGATTGGCTGGCGATGCAAGCTGATTGGCTGCCTCACCTTCGGTTTTCGAGTTCTATCCTCTCTCATTTTTTGACCAGGAAAGGTCAAGGAGATAGTTATCCTGGATAATCAAATTTACCTCGGGAGGATCCCGGCATTCATTCGGTTAGAATTAGTCAAGTGCTCGGGCACTGGGTTTCTCGTAGATGGTCCGGCGGCACATCGGAAGTCGCGTCATGGTCTAGCTAAATCAAAGGTCATATAAATCATGACCTCTTCGTCGACCCTACAAGCGACGTATGGCTTTCCTTCGTTTATTGTCGATCTTTGCACTCGTGGCATCCAATGTCCAAACACAAATTCCGGTCTGGGGGCATTGCGGCACAAGTAAGTCTGTTATTTTGAGACCAGATGTTCTGTCAAATTCCGATCTCGCTCGGCAGGTTGGACAGGAAGCACTATTTGCCCTGCCGGGTACGGCTATAATTATTTCTGGATCATCCCTGAATGACTTAGCTATCTGCAACCCCAGATCTACGTGCATATTTCAGAATCCTTGTAAGTAGGGTACAAGATATGGCTGAGATCCTTTCCAACTCTTCCCCAGTCTATAGTCATTGTCTCCCCTCCTTAGCGACCGGGACCGGCAAGACCACCGCGACGTCCCCTTCACCAGTAGCTTCCAGGTCGGTGACGTATTGGTTCCCATTGTGCATGTCTCGGCTCGCTTTCCGCACCGATGGTTGAACGTTCTTCCAGCGGAGATAGCTACATCACCACTGGATTCAATGCCAACAGCACGCTTCCAGCGTTGGCAACCACCTTGGCAGCCCGCCCTTCCCGGGTTTACTGGAGGACGAGGTTGTCACCACCCCTCGTCGCATCTCATCCTCTTTCATTTATTAATTATTCCAAATTCAGGCGAGAGCTTCGTCGGCTTCGACACGGTCACCCGGAGGCGCGACGATCGATGCGAACTTTGTGGCGCCGTACCTCCCGACGGTGCTATCGCTGACGAACCAGGTGAATCAGTTCCTCACCGGAGCTGCGAACAAACCTACTCCATCGCTATGGACGAGTGCTAATGCGTTGTTCACGATCTGGATCGGTGAATATTAGCGTTTGGTGGTATGTGCGGAAGAACTATTAACGCGAATGAGCAGGGATCAACGATATTGGGAACAGCTTTGGCAACGGGGGTGACCGCTGCGCGTGAGTCCCATATCTTGCGTCTAGGATGTCGGGGGCACTGAACTTGAGATTCTCGCAGCTTCTCCGACACACTCCGCAATGCCTATTTTGCACTGGCGCAGAAACCTGTGCGTCCTCTGGAAACTTCCGAGGCTCCGGATGAGCGTATATTAAAACTTTCCTCTTACAGCAGTACGTCCTTGCCTGCTCAATGTGATTTTTTACTCACGAAACTCGTCTCGCAGCGGCACCGGAGCCAGAAACGTCCTCTTCATTAATGTCGATCGCTCGCCGCTCGTGCATCATTCGTATCTCATTCCCGCTCAATTTCACAAATATTCAATGATATTAGATGCTCGCCCAATACGCGGCCTCCCAGGCACTCGAAAAGACCCTCAGCACAGGCTCAGCGACGTTCAGCACATTTAACTTTCAATTACTTCCTTTTTATTTACCTTTGAAAATGCCCGACACAAGCTCGCAATTTCCGACTGTTTGAGTTGAGGTTATGTTGCGTGGTAAAAAGCATGTTGTGTGGAAGGAAGGGCATGTCTAATTCAGATATAGTTGGGAGACAAGTGATGCCTTTGGTTTATTAATTCTTGAATCCTGGTGCGCCAGCTATACAAATTTAACTCTGCGTCTTCCCAAGCCGAAGCCATTTTCACAAGCCGTTCTGGGCAGGCTCAAGCCGTTTAGCCAGGCCCCACCAAGCCCAAGCCCAATTGCAGTAGTTCAATGGTGGTTTAGTCGCTCAAATTTAACTCTGGGTCTTCGCAAGCCCAAGCCCTTTTCACAAAGCCGTTCTGCGCAGCCCAAGCCGTTTAGCCAAGCCCCGCCAAGCCCAAGCCCAATAGCAGCAGTTCAACCGTGCTTTAATCGCACGTTTATTTATTCTACACTCACCGTGACTAATTGGCGACGTCTTCAAGGGGGAATACAGGCGGTGAGCTCTTGAAAATGTTTGACATAAGACCTGGAAAAGGGCTGGCCATAGTTGTGGCGAGCCCCACACAAGCCCGTTGGCCTGACAGAACGGCTTGTGGCACGTGACACAAGCCGTTCTGCTGAAGTCCAAGCCCGAGCGTATTATTAAGTCAAAATGGTGCCAAATAAGTTGCAGAGCACTTAGAAACCTCTAATAGACATCATAGACATCTCTGGAACCCATGAGTGCGATGGATGCACTTGAGTTTCGTTTTTGGACTGTCGACGGCAATGGCTAAGTCCCACCTACAATTCCCTTGCATAAATGTGGAACTGGAAACATCCAATTTCTTTGATAGCAGGTGTCTTGATGCCTGCCAGTAATGAATGGATCATTCGCTGGCACTCAGATATGTGTATGGCCTGTTAGGTGTCCAATCCTGACTCAGGTAAGTCAGTGTTGTGTCCTGGAGAATGATTCACAGTCAGGCAAGATGTAAGTCTCATTATGCTGGTACATTGCTTTTTTTTTGACGGTCATCCACATGGTTATGTGGGACCAACAGTTCAAGAGATGTTCAACCGGCCACCACCACAAGCGCGGGATTCCATCTGGCCACCATTGCTGACTCAGAACCGTTACATGGGCTGCTTGAATGAACTCCATTCGGTCCCGGGCCTAGCACAGCTCGGTGAGCCTTGACTTTGTCAACCTGCAAAAAACTTGCACTTTGGTATATCACAAATAATTTGAGTCAAACAGATAGAGCAAATTGAATTACGAAGGACCTTCCGGTAACGAATGATGCACAAGTACCGTGAGAGCTTACTGCACGCGGCAAGCCCGCACATTTGAAGTGAATTGACTAGGTTGGCCTGGGTCGTCCCTCGTGAGGACAATGAATTGTCGCATCAGCAACCAACAAGCGTGAAAAAAATACCAAGTCCATGGAGTAGAGTACATCGGGGCTGGTAGAATTGACTATAAATTCCCTGGAACGCGAGGAATATATACAAGCCTGTTCATTTTTTTGGCTGGAGTTAGGCGAGCAAACGGGCTTGCCAAGCCATCAAACGGGCTTGCAAGCCGATCTGCCGGGGTTGGGTTTGGCGCTACAAAACCCAAGCCCGAAAAAGCCCGTTTGCGCGGGCGCAAGCCCGTTTTGCAAGCCGAAAAGTTAACTCTCCTGAAGAGACCGTTAAACCGCGGTTTAACCACTCCAACATGGTTAATGGTCAGCAACTCGTAAGGTTTAACCTGGCCCATCTGTGTTACTGCAAATTAGCGCACTGCTTGCCGGGACGCCGTGGTTCTAGATGCCGCCTCATCGCGACTATGACGGAAGGCACCGCACTCCTCACTGTCCTCGGGCAGCACTAATCTTCCAAGTGTCAGACTCAAAAAATAAAATAAAGATAGTCGCAAAGTTTGTTGGTATGGAGGGCAGCACAGCATCAGGCACTCCACCGTCCTCTCGCAGTCCAATTGGCTTTCTACGCCATCTGGACCCACCCCTGCATCTTCCATCTACGCTCACTGAAATGAGCTGGACGCCCAGCGGTCCGTTCGTCGCCCCGGGTCCACCGCGCTGCGCCTCGCCCCTGCGTTCCCCCCCCCCCTTGGTTCACTCCTGCAGCCCGTCCCGTCCGTCGAGCGCGCGGTCGCGGGCGCCCTTCAGAATCGGGAAATTGAACTTGGATTGGAGCTGAAGTCACGATTGGCTGCGAGGATTCTAACTCAGTCAAGCGTCAATTCGAGTGAAGTTGGCGCCAATCAAACTTGAAGTAAACCTAGTCCGGAGGGCTATGGCCGCTACAAGGTTTCATTGACGCTTGGATAGAATCAGAAATTGGACGACGTGCCTTGTAACATAAGTCAGAGTTGAAACACGACGTACCTTCGATCAGTGGAACGAAGGGAGTCTCCCACAACAGAAGCATGACTTTTCGAGGGTTGGGTCAGGCCACTCGAGCTTGAGGTGAAGCGACGCAATGATCTCGAGGTGTGCAACAATCGAAGGGTTGATTCGGCAAACGTACAGGAATAAAAGTGAGACAGCACAACTAGAAGGAGGTCATGGCGTTGGGGAGGAAGGAGGAACACGAAGCCCGGCGAGGGGGAAAAAGGAGAACGCAACACACATGAGCTGGCGAGGGCGCGAAGCGCCGAGCGAGCCAGTAAAGCGATTAGTTGCCAGAGGTTTTGAAGAACGGGGCCACTACGTTGCGAGAACGTGAGAGAACGCAACGCACATGAGCCGGCTCGACCATCTTGCCCGCCATGGCCAAATCGCACGAGAACCTCGCGTAAACGCACAATAGGAGATAATGAGCTGGCAGTAGCCTGGTACGACGTGGAGATATGAATGTGGGAAGGAGAGACCACACACGCACCCAACAAAGATGTCCTGTCAATTCTCCACATCGAATATCATCATCTCCGGCGCATGCATCCCGGGTCGAAGAACTCGAGAAGGTGCGCGGGCATGTGTAGACACAGATCCGGAAGGGAAAGCACGCACACCCACGTCCATACCTCACCCCTCAAACTTCTCTACAATCGGTAGGTCTACGATCCAGCAGTTATTCGTCCAGCTCGGCTCAAAGCGGCCGCCTGCGGTTGCGGTTAGCGTATATATTATATGGGTAGATGCGAGAAGAGGAGGAATCGTATCAGGAACGAAACTTGATGAGGCAAGAGGGGTGCCAACGAGCACCGTGCCCTCGATCGATCCGTGTAGCGCATGAGTTTCATGAGGTCTCTATTCGCCGACGCACAGGCCGCGCTTTAGAGGGTGAGATGGAAGAAGGCATGGAAGGAGGACGGGTAGATGATAGCTGTCGGGAGGGAGGAGTTGTCGCGGAGGGAGGAGCTATGACGCGACAAGAGGGAGCTGAAAAGAGAGAGCAGCCCGGAGGGGGAGGGTAGAGGAAGAGGGAGGTGAGAGCAAGAGGCCTCGGCGTGACGACCATTGACAAGATGTGCAGCGTGGGTAGAGGGCCGTGGCACGACGAGCAGCGCACGAACTCGGAAGCCGGAGCATTTAGACTAGTAAATGTGTAACAAGCTGCGCAGGTGGTCCTGTGCTGAGTTATCTTGGCGCAGGAGGTGACCGAGTTGGGCGACCGCGGACGACAAGTTGTTCATCGAAGACTATGCTTGCGAGTTGGGTAGTATTCGAGTGCTGTCTGGAGTTTCCACAATGAATCGGCGTGGTTGCAGCTCATCATAGTCGTCGTCGTTGGCAGAGGACATGAATCACCGCGATAAACATCCCCACGTGTCGCAGGCCGGGTTCACCCGACGTTCGGTCGTTCAATTGTGCCTATTATTCGGTTTGAGCCCACGAAATTATGGAACAGCCTCCTGCTTGTTAGGCTTTAGTGTATTTTGAGTGTCAAGCAGTATCTGGCCCCATTGGAACAAGTCCGCGACAAGAAGCAGAAGCCGGGCTTTGACCGCCTGGAAGACGATATTTACAAAGCCCTGAGTGACGCGACAAATCTGACGTAGCTATGCTATTGTGCTCGTATCCGTGGTCCTGCAGCAAAAATGTCAATTTTCTGGATAGCAGTGCTCATGATCAGAGATTGCAATGAGGAATGAATTTAAATACCGAAATCTCGCTCAAATGAGTTTGGGAGAGAACGTACCGCAGAAACCAGTGCGGTGTAGATGTCTCACAGAGAAAGTACGCAGAGGAGTATGTCCTCGCCAAGAGCATCGAAGTTGAAGGCCCAGGTGTTGGACATGAAACAACCAGGTCGACCAAACGAAAGTCGATCTTAAACGCATGGATGGGCAATCAGGACGGACGACCGAGTGAGAGTGAAACACAAAAGACCAGATCACCCCCGTCGCATTCTTGACATTAGGAGCATCACAGCCCCAGTGCTGCGCCAACGGCTGAGACGCCACATACAGAAAGCTCTCCAGAGGTATATCGTTTTCGAAGGCTTCTAAAGGAATGGTGGTTGAAGTAAGTAAGGACATACAGCGTCATTCGAGTCGCAAAGTTGAATAACGCCCCACCAACCTGCACCATGAGCCAAATAATCAGAGTACGTTTCATTCCCAAGCACGACGAAGTACTGTCAGCCCTGCGCGCAACTGACAGATTGACCGGTAAAACAACAATTTCAAAAATCCTAGAATCATACTGAATGTCCGAATGTTATACCAATGTAAGTCGACCGATTGGAGAGGAACCGATCCACTCACAATTTAGACCAACAACGCCATCCTCGAAATGCCCGGCTCCAACTGTATGAATGAGGATACGCGAGATCTGCGTCGAATCGAATGCAGTCGAAAGACAACTGGATCTGAAAGCTGTCCGCAGTTCTCGGATAAGTTTGTTTGCTCTCCCAAACACGTCGCCGGCTGGAATAGCAAGTACGGACGATGAAGTCATTGCTCGCTGCCACTCTTTGTGCCAGAGTTGTACACATGCTGTGGCGTGATCCCGGTTCGAGCAGAAATGAGCAGCTGGGAACTCCGGCGTGATGGAGGCCAAGCAAGTCCAGGCGCGCTCCTGCGACCATGCACCTGAAAGGATGCGCATGCGATGAGACACCTTCAGCCATGGATGGCCATGGAAAGGTGCAACGACGGTTCCGCCGGCACTGGGTTTGGGCTCCTCGCGTGCTAGTTTACCCAGGTAGTGAAAAGGTGACCCAGATCATATTTCTGCGACGTCATCATATTTCTGCGACGTCCAACGCCTGGGATATAGTTGTGAATTCTTGGTCCCGGATATGCGCCGCCCAGCCCCATTGCACAGCATCACGAATTCCGTCCTGGTATGTTTCTGCGTCAATTTTGATAGCGCCGCACAGTTTACTGAGCTCTGGCAGCAAGCCATATATCTTGGGTTCGAGGGCGGGATGCGCATCTGCCACCTGGAGAATGGGCTGAAGAGCCGCCATCAGCAGAGGGGTCATGTTATATTTGTGTGAAAAATGGGCGCAGTGGATGAGCGTTGGTAGCTGGTCGGGTCGCGTTTCTGCAACCTGAAGTTCAAGAGGCCTGGTCGGTGTCAGTGGCATTCAAGTTCACCATGCATACCTACGGAACTGCTCACTCAGGGTAGGCAATAGTTAGAAAGGCCCGAAAACATTCGACTGTGTCGTCGGCGAGAACGATGGGGTCGGAGTCATCGGAACCTTGGGCGAGCTGGTCGCCCAAAGGCAAGAGATACATATCTTTGAAAACCGACGCTTCGCCCCACGTCAGGTAGTAGCGGTGAATCTCAAGGGTCAAGTCTTGGGCCTACAAAACACAGACCTTAAACAGATGTCTGTCCACTCGCAGATAGCAATCACCGCCGTCCTTGAAAAATGTCGCGTCCCGAATGAGCGGCTCAGCGGCTAGAGTCTGCGCTGCAGGTTCATCTTGAAGACGCGGCCGACGACTCAACCGGCCAGAGTCAGATGAAGTGCTGGCTGAGCGTGCACGGCGCAAGCTCATTTGTTGAGGAAGAGGCAAAGCGTCACAGCATCACAGTGTGACCAAGTAACTGATGTTCGGCTTTGAATTCCGAATGCTTTCGCCTGCAGGAGCAGGCTTCATATATATTGGTAAAGCTATAAATGAATGCCAGCCTGTGGTCCATCAACCTCCGGGATGATATTTCGCCGGTTTTGTACTTCCTGAGGGATAGCAAGCCAAGAAATTATGATCACAGTTCCGGCCATCATGCCGGAGTTGTTACCATCGTTGTTCTCGTGACGGGGATGCTGTCACGACGTCGGACGTTCCTCTTCCTTGTACTAGACGATCACGACCCCAGGGCCGGGTGAGCTGGTCCTCGTCCGTCGATCTTGAATCTTCTCTATCTCAGCCGTTGAGCCGCCCCCTCCCCTCTGCCTCACCCGAGCCTACCTATGCGTTCAAGATTCGATGCAGTCTTCAGGGGCGGGGATACACTGGTCACTCGATACACTGCTCAAACTGTTGTGCAAGCTGGAGGGTCTTCGACCCTTCGTTCTCCGTCTCTTCTGATCACTTTCTCTTAACTTTCATCCATTCGACTGCTTACTATGTCGCATCAGGGCCTTCACCCTTCGATGCCTTTGGCGCGGATATACGGCAGTGCAACGTGAAAATTGCGATCCGAGTCTGTGCGCTATGTCTCCCACGGAAGCTCCAGCGGACTGGGTGTCAATCCACCAATTAGACAGCCAAAAGGCTGCAACCTGTCTCGATTGGTTCTCGCGGCAGTGTATCGTTCAAATCAAACGGGGATAGTTTACCCAAATAACCTCGTCCTCAAGCGGATTTCGTAGCTATCTGCAACTTTCTGTTCCGTAAAAAAAAAACCGCTCGCATCTTTTCGGCCGGCAAGCAGAACAATGCTTACACAATACAGATTTGTCAGGACTACTAGGCGGTGCGGTTGACTTCCGTCTTTACTTCCGTAGGGGTTTTTCGTACGCGGTTTATAAGGTTGGATTTTTATGGCAAAGACAGCTCACATATCATGTCTAACCAAGCTGAAGCGCCTCTTATCCGCGTCTCTGCCGACCACACGCTCGGAGCCAATAGCGTCCATTTGGTCGCTCGAGATGAAAAGCAGCCAGCCCCGCTGCCTGATACGATTCTGACTGGCAAAAAGCTGGCGATTGTTTTTGTGGCCATGTACTGCCCGCTGTTATTTGGATCCTACCGCATTTCTCACTCTTTCACAAAGGCTCCTTTCACTCCTTCTCATCGCATTGGACCAAACGATTCTCTCGACCGCCTTGCCTCGGATAGCATCCGTGCGTTTGTGGTTAAACTCGCTCCGAGCATTATTAACTGTTTCTCTTTTCATATCCAGGACTTCGAGGCGTTCACTCTGCAGGGGTGGGTAGCCACCTCCTTCGTGCTCGCGCAAACCGTCTTCCTCCTCTTCTACGGCCAACTACTCCGGATATTTCCCGCAAAATGGATCCTCGTTTCCGCCATCACCATATTCGAGATCGGCAGCTTGCTCTGTGGCGTGTCGCAGAATGTCGACCAGCTTATTGCGGGGCGTGCGGTATCGGGTCTTGGAGCGGCGGGAATCTGTGCGTGCTTGGTTTATTTTATTGTATTTTGGGTCGCTCTCTGACAGATATCTGCACCAGTCGTCGCTATGATGCAGGTCGTGGCCCAGGTCACCCGCCTCGAGGATCGTGCGCGGTTCTTTGGCCTCTTCGGCGCCGTCTTCGGCCTTTCCTCAGTCATTGGACCTCTCATCGGCGGGGCATTCACTGACCATGTCACTTGGAGGTGCAATTTGTTCTTCTTCACTTCAAACATTGCATTTCGCTGACTCCAACAAGGTGGTGCTTTTTTATCAATCTACCGCTCGGCGGCGTATCCATCACGGGTGTCCTTTTTTTGCTCAAGGCGTCGCCTCCCTTGGGATCTGACCCCAACAAACGCTCGACGCAAGATATTTGGCAGCAGATCCTCCGTCTCGATTTCTTCGGCGCATTCCTCGTCGCCGGGGGAATCACATGTTTGGTTCTAGCGTTGCAGTTCGGAGGGAATACCAAGCCGTGGGACGACAAGGCTGTCATCATTGTGTGTTTTATCTGCGGAATTAGTCCTATCAAAAATTAACCGACCATTGCACAGCCCTTCGTCTTTGCGGGTGTAATCACTGCTGCATACGTCGCATGGGAGATTTATTTGGGGGAGAAGGCAATGACGCCAACAGCGATCTTCAAGTCCGCCTCGGTGTAAGTACTGCTTGTCTCCGTGTTTTAACTTCCCCACCAATAGTGCGTCAGATGGGCGATCCTTGCATACTCATTTCTCACGCGGTTCTCGCTTCTCCTCTTCTCTTACTACATCCCCATCTTCTACCAGGCTGTCCGCCACCACAGCGCCACAAAATCGGGCCTCGACCTCCTCCCCTTCATGCTTGGGTCCGTCCTCGCCGTCATCTCGACCGGCCAGATCGCCGGCCGCCTCGGCTACTAGTACGTCCCGCATCTCCCCCCCTCCTATTGTAATTCTGACTTCTGTCCCCAAGCTGGCCTTTCCTCCTCCTTACCCCCTGCTTCCTCGCCGTCGGCTCTGGCCTGCTCTACACCCTCAGCCCCACCACCTCCTCCGCTAGCATCATCGGCTTCCAAATCCTCGCCGGCATCGGCACCGGCATGGGCATGCAAAACTCCCTCCTCGCCATGCAGGTCGAGTTCCGCGACACTCCCCGTCTTCTGGGACAAGCAACCTCCATGGCCCCCTTCGCGCAGTTCCTCGGTGGCACCCTCGGTCTGGGGATCGCGGAGCCCGTCTTTGCGTCCGAGCTGTCCAAGTTCCTCCTCAAATACGCGCCCGATGCGCCGGCGGAGATTGTGAAGGAGAGCCCGACGGCGATATATACGGCGTTGCCGGCTGCAATGATCCCTGGCGTGGTGCGCAGCTACACGGAAGCGCTGCGCACTGTGTTTGTGCTCGGTGTGCCGGTCGCTGGGCTCGCGCTGTTCGCAGCGATGCTCATCAAGAATATCAAGATTGTGAAAACGGCGGCGCCCACCGCGGCGGCGGCGAAGGACGAGGAGAAGGCGGAGGCAGAGATATAGACCTATTTATTATATAGGCCATATTACGGAAATTTGACTGGCGCTGGGAGTCTCAGCACCGAGGCACAGGCCGGCTCGCTGCTTACCCCGCGCCTCGAATCCGTAACTAAATTCTCTTTGAGTATACACGTCGTTTAAAATTTTGTGCTTTGTTATGCTACTTTTTAGCATAGCGCGTACGAGATCAGTTCCCATTGAGGCACTCATCTCCGACTGCAGCATCGCGCAAGTCAGCAAACGAGCCAATGTGAGAAGACACAACGACGCACCACCAGGGAGGACGTTGAACGGCGCGCTTGTAGCGGTGTGGAGGCCCTTGGCCTCGTCATCCGTGACCTCGAGGATGAGAGATTGGCCTGGAGGCATGCAGCTGTCAGCCCAGAATCCACAGACTGTGTACTACAGTTCCACACCGAGCGTGGCATTGACGAGCCAAGTAATGACGGTCCCGGTGACCAGCCCGAAGTCAACGAGGGGCGTTGGCTGGATGGGGTTGGTTTGAACGCTGAGTAACGAGAGTTGTCAACGTGAAGGATCTCGTGTAACACACGTGCATACGCCTGAGAACAAGACGAAAAGTCAATCGACTCTCGAGACCCCGAGGACAATCCAGGAAGTGACTTACGACAACGTAAGGGGCTGTCGACCCAAAAGTCGACTACGTGAGGAATCCCCGCAACGAGCGAACAAGGAGACGCACGGATTCCACCTGACCAAGTAATCAGGATAGGCTCGCACTGAGCTGTGGACAGATTCAGTGGTGCCAGAAGCGAGAAGAAGCATGAACGTACCTGCACCGGGAACGCTGTGCAAAAAAGCGTCAAGTATGGGAGCAAGGGGAAAGGCGTACGGCGCACGGAGTGTTGATTACCAGCGGCGCATGGGGTGCAACAGCAGCGCTGGTACCGAGGGCTGCTGCGAGAATAAGGAAGAAAGACTGCATATCTGAGGGGCGGATGAGGAGGTTCCTGCATGGTGGTATTTATACAAACCGCCGGGGACTTGAAATATGTAGATGTACGACTGCTGACCTCACCTCGAAACCCGCTTGTGAATTGTTCGCTGAATTCTGCATTGAAATGCCATAAGTAGTGCTTCCACTCACGACAGACGGGAGAAGCATCAATGTTGCCATTGCGACCATTCTGCGGAGCGCTGAAACCCACACGTTCAGATCATGAGCGCAGAGGACTCTGGAGGACTTGCTGTAAACTACGGGTCAACTGCGTGAAATAACTTGACTACTGCATATCACAATGATGCCGACGGTGGGAGCCTGGGCGATCAACGCGCCACATTCGCGGAAACATCCATGCAAGGAATCTCAACCATGCATGCCTGCGGGAGAAGTATGATGTATTTGTAAATTTCGGCGATTTTGCTGCCTAGCGCTGCATGCAAAAGAGCGTGTGTTCAGACCGAGGTGGGGAACGTTTCAATTGAGCTGTTTCCATCATTCCGAGTGTGCCGTTGTTTTCGACATCTCTGATACTTGATATGGTACCGGCAACGAACCAGGTCTGGAAATCGAATTGTGAAAGGCATGCCTTGCTCACCGCAATCATCTCAAAATTTAGTGTAGCAGATGGACGCACAGCGGAAGAGGTTAGATGGATGTCGATGCGAGCGCGAATGTCGGGAAAGCACTCCGCTTTGCAAAGAAGTATGCCGGTGAGGCGAGTGGGAGGATGAGCTATGACGAAAAAGACCCATTTACTGACCTTTCAACTCGGCTCATTCGGGCATTCCAGTGGGTGAAGACCAAAACCACACTACGCTCAAAGAATTGTTCCAGTACCCGAAAAAGCCTCGAGAACGGTAAATAGGTGCGTAGGGAAGTAGCTGAGAAACGAAGCGCGGTCAAGGGAACGACGGCCCGCTGTCCCCATAGCCAGGTTACGTGGGCGCCACTTCGGGAGATGTCGGCGCACGTCGGTTTGCCAGTCGAACATGGCGGCTGTCAATTGCTGCGACTGTTCGAGGATCTTCTCCACCTCCAACGGATATCCAAGGCAAACCCCACTATGAGAACCGGAATAACACTCACCAGCTCACCCAGCCCAGCCCACCGTGGCTCAATGCGCACCCGGACAAAAGCACCGCTGGCGAACAATAGCGCGGCGACATTGTACATGACACACCACCCCAGTGCAAGCAACATATGCTGGTGGGCGTGCGTCGCCACATCCAGTGCACCCAGCACTCCACGCTGCAGATTCTCGCCGGCCACCAGCGCGCCCGCGGCAGCTACCGCAACGTCCGCGCCCGCCGCAACGCAGAGCGCCACATCTGCCTGCGCAAGTGCCGGGGCATCGTTGGTCCCGTCTCCCACAAAGCACACGCGGTGCCCGCGCTCCTGTAGCGCCTTGACAAATGCGGCCTTGTCAGCGGGAGCACACGCCGCCTCCACGTCGCCCGCCGGCAGCTGCAGCGTGGCTGCAAAGCGCGTAACGGCGCCAGGGTTATCGCCCGAGAGCAAGAAGATGCGCTTGCTCCGCGCAGCGAGCTCCGCGAGAAGGGCGGGCGCGTCGGGGCGCGGCGTGTCCCAGAGGCCAAAGGCAGCGACAAGCTCCCCAGCGACGGTGACGGTGAAGAGTGTTAGCCCGAGCGAGGTTAGTTCCTGGACGAGGGGGTGCTGCGCTGCGCCGGTGAACTGCGCACTGCCACCGAGCAGCGGGTATCCCGCGAGGGTTGTTTTTACACCCATTCCGGGGAGGGATACGATCTTGGGCGCGTTGGTACTGGGTGGACACTTGAGATGTACCGAAAAATATGCGAGGATCGCCTTGGATATGGGATGCTCATTGGTCGAGGTGAGGTGAAGGATGATCTTGTCAACGCCATGAGCAAGGATCTCCGTCCTTTCCAGAGAGAAAATTCCCCGCGACAGGGTGCCAGTCTTGTCGAAGACGATAACGTCCACATTGTGCGCCCTCTGGAGCGCCTCAGGAGATCGGAAGAGCACTCCTTCCCCGCGGCCGACTCGGAGGGCGGTTGTAACGATGAGAGGAACCTAAAGACAGATCATCAGCGGGATAGCGGACCGAAAATAAAAGCACATACAGCAACACCGATGGCGCACGGACAACTGACAACAAGAATCGCCAAAGCGTACGTGAGGCCGCCTACTGCCGAGGTGGTAGTAGAGAGCTCCCGCACATAACGATTAACCAGAAACCATACAACGAAGGCGAGGACTGAGCACGCAGCAGTGATTGGGAGGATGGCGGCGGCAAAACGATCAGCCATGTCCTGGAAACGCGAGCGCGTGGCGTGCGCTTGGCGCACCAGGCCTGCGACGCGCGCGAGAGAGTTCTCGTGTATCAACTGCGTAATTTGTATGTCCAGCGCGCCGGTGAGATTGAACGTTCCCGCCGTAACCGAGCCCCCGACCTCCTTGAGACGAGGCAGACTTTCACCTGTCACGGACGACTCGTCGACTGAGCTGGACCCAGCGACAACCATGCCATCCGTCGGGATCCGCGACGCCGGCCCAAGACGGACAACATCACCGTAGTGGAGACGTAGCACATGCGGTCAAGGAATAAGTTACCGAGCATCCAATTCTTTCTCGATCGTTAATCTGCCGATCTGCTCCACCAAAATAACGTTCGACGGCTGAAGTTGCTGCAGTGCCCGGATCGCTGAGGTCGTCGCCCGGCGAGTCAATGCCTGGACGAGGCGACCGACATAGATGAGGGCAACGAGAAGCGCGGCTGTCTCGAAGAAAGGGGCAGCAAACGGCTTTCCAGCGACCTCGAAGGCAAATGAAACGACAGAAAAGATCCAGGCAGAGAGGGTGCTGACGCTGACCAGGACCGACATGTCCACCGTACGCAAGAAAATGATTGAGCGGACGGAAGAAGAGAGAATGGGAAAGGCGGCGAGTTGAATCAGAGTCGTTAAGACGACGGACACAATGCCATATGCCAGTGGCCTCTCTGGAAGCGGCGCCCAAGCGAAGACAAGCACCGGGATGGCGAGCACGATTATCAAGAGCGTACGAAGGGCAATGCGGCGCAAATCCTGAGCGACGCGATCGTCTGCCCTGCCTATAGCATCGACAGGAAGCAGCCGTGGCCCGTACTCAGCGAGCTCCATAAGGACCTGGCGAGGCTGGCGCGCCCCGTCTCCACGAATGGGGAACGAGATCTCCACAAAGCCATTGAGTTCATTTCGATGACGCGCACTAAACTTCTCCAGGACATGAGCCGGAGGCGCGCGGCTGAAGGTGATAGGGAGGGTGAGATGTGTCGAGGGCCGAGCGTCTTCCTTGCCGATGGCTTTGATTCCGAAAGACGTGGCACGAGCTACGTAGCGAGCTATTCCTTCGGGAGTGATGATCTCAGGGTCGTAAAGAAGAGAGGCCACTGCCTCGAGGTAGTCGAGATGCACCGGCTTGACAGAGGGAAGGCGAAGGAGAGCGCGTGTGACTTTGGTACAGCAGTCGGCACAATCCATACCCGAGATTTCGAGCTTGAGAGGTTCGCTTGGCGATGATCGAGTCAAGTTGTCTGGAGCAGTCTGGGTAGGAATATGCTCCTCGGGCTGCTTGCACGAAGAAGCGACGACAGGAATGATTGGTTTTTTGCTTAGCCTGGGAACGGGCATACAGCACGGCCGCTGGGCACAGACAGATTTGAATAGGCGGCAACACTTGCGGACTGTGGCCGAGAATTTATGGGCTGAATTCTCGGGAAAGAGCGTCCGGTCCGATTTAGCCTCTGGATTGTACACCAGGATTAGTGAATTGTGGGCGGTCGAGGAATGGGTACGAACCGACGAGGGTTCGGCCAATAGCCTCCGGATGCTGCACAAGGATAGCAATGCAACATGGGCAAACGGAATCTAGGGAAACGGTTATGCTTAGGAGAGTACAGCAGTCATCCAGCTCACCGTCTTCATCATCGTCCTCAATGTCCGCACAATTAACCCCGTTAATGGCCTCGTTAATTTCCAAGGACGCCGGACGGGCTCCCGTCGCACGAGCTGCCGTCGGAGCAAGTCGTTAGAAGCGGCCAAGAAAAACATCCTGACTGACCATCCTCATCCTCATCGTCTCCGCAGCAGCTACAGCCATCCTCGCTCTGGGTCACAACCTCCATCTGCGAGGAGCAACAACCGCGCTGACACGCTGCAGATCATAAGTGACAACACGTGGGTGATATCTAGGAGAGGCTTACCGGCTTCTTCCTTATCCTTGTTATCGCTAGAATCCGAGGACGGCGAACAGCACCCTTTCGCACACGCTGCAAGAGGTATTGTCAGTCAAAAGCCAATAGTGCGTGATCCAGATGCTCACCATCTTCTTTATCACTGCAGATGTTAGAATCCGGGGCTGCGGCAGCAATTGCAGCCGAACAACACCCGTTCGTACACGCTGCAACAGACATTGTCAGTCAAAAGCCAATGGAACGGGATCCAGACGCCCACCGTCCTCGTTATCGCTGCAGATTTCAGAATCCGGAACCGTGGCAGCTATACTCGCTGAACAACACCCTTTCTTACACGCTGCACCGGCCATCGTCAGTCTAAAGGTAATAGGGCGGGATCAAGATGTCTCACCTTCCTCGTCATCGCTGCAGATTTCAGAATCCGGTGCTGTCGCAGCTACATCACAACACCCTTTCTTCCCCGCTGCGCCAGTAATTTTCAGTAGTAGGCCAAGAGTGCACGATCTAGCTGCCTCACCATCCTCACCATTGCTGGAGATTTCGAGTTCAGGATCCGGGGTAGTGACAGGTACATCAGGGGAACAGCACGCTTTCGTACATGCTAACAAAGATTGTCAATTGAAACTCAATAATGCAGGATCCAGGTGACCCACTGCCACCATCCTTGCCATCGGAAACTGGCACAGCACCCTGCTCCGCGTCCAAATTGGACGAGCAGCACCCCTTGCTGCATTCTAGAGGAAGCCTCAGAATAGAACCAGTGATACGCAGCCAACATGGCTCACCGTCCTCGTTGCCGCTCAAGCTACTTTCTGGGCGCATCTCTAACGAAAAGCCCGCTGCGACCGTCATGAGTGATCGTCGTGACTGGTACACGGCCAAAGACGAATGAAAGACTCGCCATTCTCGTCTGCTTTGTCGTCGCCATAGGCACTCCCCCTCTCGCGCAGCTCACCCGGCCCGCCCATCGGACCCGTCGTCGAGGCAACGTCAATGGGAGAAGAAGAGCAACACTTACACGTCGCAGCCATAAGGATCGGTGGGCTTGTTGTGGCAATGGCTAGCAATGTGCAATCGTGACGACTCTGGACAAACACGCAGTATGCCGTTCTCTCATCTGATTGAAGAAGTGTATTCCTGTTTGGCCAAAATGCCGTTGCCGTGTCAGCTGACTCGACTCTTCTCGTCAACTCGAGGTGGCTCGCTTCGCAGCGCAGCTGTCAGTGCATTGATAGTCAGTGGTTCGAGTCCACCCAAAGGCTCCCCAAGGCATATCATCTTCGCGTAGCTATCTTTATCACCCACACTTTCTCGATCCGATCACGAACTTGAAGCCAAGCAAAGCCATACAGTCCTGCTCTTTCCCATCGTTGCGATGCACGCCTCGCTTACCCGTCGCGCCCTTGGCGTCCCACTTAGTCGAGCGACTCGACCCCCCTTGGCTCCCTGGTCGGCTTCTACTTCAAGCCCCGCAAAGGCCCGAAGCCCGCCCCGCCATGCGACGCCTGAAGGCGCGTTACCGCCGCTACTTCAGCAAGAACGCCAATGCTGCGCCTGTGCCCGCGCACATTAGCGGGATTTCCTTGATTGGGTACACGATTGACTACCAGTGTGCGTTTGGTGCTGACATATTCTGCTTTTGTTCGTCCACTCGGGCTTGTCGATAAGGAGTGCATCCGAGCGCATATTCCGCACTTTCCCCACGAAGGCTGACGAAGTCTTGATGCAGAACACCACGCGCACTAAATGTCACGTCGGGGTTTGTGATAATCGCGCCCCTTATTCGTGTACGCCCCAAGCACTCGACAATCGCTCGCCTTCGTAGACCGAAAGGATATGGCTCTTGGCTTTGTCTCGATCTTTGGTCGGTGACGCTTTTCCCGAGCAATCTTCCTCCATTCTGTGGGACTGCACTCATTCTTTTTGAAGCCCTACTCAGTCGCCCACCTTCCTCAAGCGTCCTCTATGAGTCTGGGTACGATTCATCCACTTACGGACCTGGCGATGGAGCACAAATCACTGTAACTACCATATCATGCTTCTGCTTCCTTCCCTCGACGCGTGTGTCTATACTTGAGTCCTCACCTCAGCGCGTGGCACTTCTGTCGGCTTGAAGCTCTCTCGAGATCTCGAAGCGATCGTACCCCTTCCACAGATTTCGTGCGTCCCTGCTGGAACATCATCTTTTCATCATGGGTTTTATGTACAGTTTACTGTTTACTGGTGTGCGCTTTACTCACTCGCCTATCTGCTCTCATCCTATTATCGTCTCATTTTATCTGCACCATCCTCATCAGCTGAGAACAGGCTCGCTGAAAGGACTATCAGTACCATCACGGGGGACATCCGCACACTTTTGGATGAATCCGGGGCCTGCTCGACCCGTGGATGCCACTGGACGCCCGCACGTCGTCACCTTGGCGAAATCCCACAGGAGGCGTTCGATTGTCGGTGTTCCGATGTTCCGCACATGCGCGGATTCGGGTTGGAGTGCAGCGCAAAGGTGAATATCGTCAATGGGCATAGAGTGGATGGTGGAAGTAAATTGGCAAGTCGTACGACGCCGTATGCTTGCCTTCCGCTGCAAAGACAGCAAAACTGCTGACTAAATTGCATTATTGGCAGTAAGATCTCTTGACGTCGGCGGACCTGCGCGGGTGCAGAGCGTGGCCATCTTCGTGCGGATGGGTTAATACTCCGTGGTTTACCTGGTCGCGCGCACTTCTTTTCTCCTTGTACATCGCACGCCGTGTATATTTCTCTCTTGCCTATCCCTCTGTCTCATGCTGCCTCATGTAGCTTCGAAATCCTCCCCGCCGCCCGCCGCCACCGCGTCCTCGTCGCGGGGTCGAGGAGGTTTTGTTCTCCTTCGTCTTTACTGCTTCATGCTTCCTTCGCGTTCGTTCTTTTCATGGTGTCCGCGTTTCGGGCGTCTCCTTCCCTTTTGTGGCACCTTTTCCCTTACCCCTTCCTTTGATTTCCTTTTACTCTCTGTACCTCGTTCGCGTTGCCCCTGAGTGTGCACGATCCCCCCTTTTGGTCATCGGAGCATTACTGGAATTTTGTCTTTCACATTTTTTTGGTCTTGGCAGCGCGGGTGCAGCGGCGGGGAAGGCAGAGGGTTTCGGGGTGTGCATTAGGTCCGTCGTCCCGGGGAAGTACTTGCATCTGCCCGCGCGCTGCTGAGGCTGAATGTGGAATCTTGCCCTCACTTCTTCTTTGCCAGTGTCTGCGCCTCTAAACTGTACACCACCACCCGCAATGTTCACTTGCTCCTATAGCTTCATTCCCATCATGCTGCACCGCACGTCCTCGGCGCGATACGGTCTCATATATGACCTCCTTGCCTGTTGTATCATGATCCCAGTTTCAGCCTCTTCATTTCTTCCCCTTGCCATCCACGATATCTGCCTTGACTCCACCTCGTCTCGATCGCCATCGAATCTATCGCCCGGGATGGATTTCCTCCACCTTCGATGTAGGCACTCCTATCCTTCTTTTATCTGCATTCCTCGGGAATGTTGGACACCGTCGTCTCCCCCTGACCGCTTCTCCCCTTCGACCACTACATTCCGTACTCCTCACCTGTTGGAACCCCGTCGGCCCGCCAATCCAGGCTCTCTTACATCAAATCCAAATTTGACTTGTTTACCGTACTGGACCTAGATGCGCGCCACGCAAAACTTGGTCGATTTATTGTGTAGGAGTAGAGTTGTTTAGTTTCGTATGTATGGGCGGTGTAAACAGTAAGTGGAGGAAAATAAAGTCATATCATGCTGCCGTGCTGCCTGACTACATGCTACATGATTTGAAGACAGAATATCTGAGGTGGGGCGAGCCAGTCTAACCGGGAGGATGAATCGTATGCAGCAAGCAAGGTTTACTTACCCCGTGAGGCGAGGAATTCTCTGTCCCGAGCTCTCGCTTCAAATTCCAAAACTTGAATTCTGTTGCAATCAATGACCGGGATCCTGGCCACCTTAGAGGTTTCAGCCTGTTATAAACACTATTACTTAGAGTGTTTGCGAATCAGCCATTGGAGCCACCTACTGGCTGATTTGCTTTGCGCGACAGGACAGCTTCACTGTGCTAAATTTATTCCCAACGGCTCCGACAGTCATCCGCGGGTATACTTATTTGGCGGGCGGAACCACCAGATGACGCAACGCGAATTAGTCATTGGATGGCTCCAATGGCTGCATCGCAAAGTGGCTATCACTTGTGATTTCCGTTGAAGCTCAATCCTGTTGACTCTGCCCGGAACAGACCAAAATTCGAAATTAATGGAGGCTGAACCTCCTATCCTTCCTGAACTGCTGTATTTTATGTCCGTCACGATGGCCGCGCACTGATCAGTGCTGTCACAGTTCAGAGAAATTGCTATGAATTGGTACGAAGGGTCCCATAACCTGTTGAAGTGAGGAAGTGACTGAAAATAAAACTCAATGCTTTACAGTCATTTGCAGTACCGAAGGCGTGCACAAAAAATTTCGGTTTTGGGATAGTTTCAAAGGATTCCCAATACCTCAGTCAGTTCTTCACTGATTCTGATAAAAAGTAGATAGATCTACTCGGCTAATTTACATGCAATTAGTGATAGAAATTAATTTGTGAAAATATTATGTATCAGGTAATTTCTGGTTTGGGGCTGTTTTCACACAGAAAGCTGTCTAGCATGCCGAGAACATGTCCCAGCAGCCCAATATTTTAGTATGGAAAACACTTATAGCCAGGGAAGCATGTGATACAGTCAGAAACACAGATAAATTATGTACAGCCCCTCTAGCTCCCTTGACTACATTTGCCAGTTTTGGCATTGAGAGATATTGTAAAGATTACATTTATCTAGGGTTTCTATATATTTCTGGCTCTATCACGTGTTTCTCTAGTTATACATGTTGTCCATACTAAAATACTAGGCAGCTGGGACATGTTATCGGCATGCTAGACAGCTTTCGGCGCAAAAGCATCCCCAAACCAGAAATCACTTAAAACATAATATTTTCACAAATTCATTTCTATCACCGATTGCGCATGAATTATCCGAGTAGATCTATCCACTTTTTATTTGGATCGGTAAAGCACTGACTGAGATATCAGGAATTCTTTGAAACTATTCCCAAACCAAATTTTTTTGTGCACGCCTTCGGTACTGCAAATGGCTGTAACTACGACAATAGTGCAAGTATTTATACTGTAAAGAAAATGTTCTAGTGAGTTCTGCCTGAAGATTAATAAGTAGCTGAGTAAGTAAATGAGGAAGACGATGAATAAGAAACTGGGAGCGGAATGTTCGAGTCGCTCGGCGCATCAGCGTCGGGCTTCGTAACAGTGTTGTGGAGGTCGCTGACTAGTCAGTGATTGGTCGCAAGGTCGGTTCGGTCAGGCCATCCAGGTCACCCGAGCGGCATGACTTGGTGACCTAAGTTCAAACAGCGACGTTGCCATGCGCATTGCCGCAGACGTGGGAGCGATTGTTCGGCTAGCCTCGATTAGCTCCGGCTAGACTACGCAAAGGCAGTGTAAAGGTCAGGTCACTCGTGCAGCGGGATGACTAGTCACCGGCTAGTCGCCGACTTTCAAAAATGACTAGTCGGTTCAAGTCGCTGACCCCACAACACTGCTTCGTAAGCACCTCGGCGATGCCTCGGAACAGGCCGTTGAATACTGCCTCGATTTTTTATTCAACTTTCCGCGATAAACAGCTCTCGAAAGGCGGCGAAAATGGGTGGCCATTATGCTCTAGGGCCATCAGGGACGACGGAAGAAAGGCAAGAGCGCCAGAACCCTGCAAATTTGAAATTTGAACAAGACAAACCTCCGCTTCGCTCCGGGATTCCGAGCGAGGAGCGCAAGTCGATTAAAAAAGCAAATCTTGTTGCGAAAACAACATACCTATAAAGACGAACCTACGCTTCGCTCCGGTATTCAGAAGCGCGAGAGGAGCAAAGCCACAACTTCCCTTGCCGAATATAACAATAGTACTAATCCGAGTCCGTGTGGCCATAGATTTCACGACTGGAAATAGGAAAAGGAACCTTTACTCAATTGGAATAGACAAATACAGGTATCGAGTATTTGGGGTATTCACTTGGGCAAGGATTGGCTTGCCAGGACTGCAGGCCAGATGGAAAACCATCAACCAATCCAGCTTGATGTGCCGAGGCAGGAAACAGAAAATGTGAGCGAGCGCAGTGGATAAAGAAGTGTCCAGAAAGGCGGAGAGGGCAGAATCTTGTGGTCAACGGCTCGAGGAAGCTTGAAAATTGTTACCCGCAATGAGCCCAATGAAAGAATTTGTGCAGAGCCAGAGAAAAAAAAGGAAGAGTCCCGTATTTTGGCGATGATTACTCGCGACCCAGCATGGAGACAATCAGCATTGAAGTAACAGTTTTGGGTGTATCCCCAGCGGCAGCAGTAGAAAGGGTCCAGAAATCAGACCAAAAATTTGAATAATTCAAAGCGAGGCAAGTGGGCGGCAGTTTACCATTCACGCTGTTTTTAAATGTTAAGAACCTGCCGGGGGGATACGTGGCCTCTCGGCCGCATGATTAGAATCATGCTGCGTCCTGGGCAGCAGCGACTGCAATCCGCTGCGTCCTGTCAAGAAAAAGCTGCGCGCGGGTCAGATGTCTGATGGCAAATGAAAAGGCAGTGTTGGAAAGCGGAGAGCGTCGTGGAAGGGGTTAATCGAAGAGCAAGAGCAAAGGCAACACAAAAGGAGAAAGTTTACATGCACTGCGTTGACCGGGGTCCTAAACCGGCAAATAGCGAGGCGCGCTGATCTCCGTGACGGCAGCGGGGCGCCTCGCCAAGCGATGTCTAGAGCCTTAGCCGCGCCTAGACAACGCCTAGACTCGGTTGGGGATACAGCACAGCCGAACGAGCAAAATCTTAAAGAACGGTTAATGGGGGAGGTTAGAATACCATCGGAAATTCCTCATTCTGTTTCTAATAGACTATCAGAACCACACCGGGCAACTTACCGCGACCCCACGAGTGTAATGATACTGGGACTCATTCCCGAAGGTTTCACAATTTATCACTTACGGGCCACCGGGGCACAGCGACTTTTGATTGATCGTACAGAGTACGGAAGCTCGAATGGTGATGCCGCCGGACATTCCGGCAAATGGCAGAAATAACGTTGCACTGCCAATAGTCTCCATGGCTGTGCCGAAATTTGCTAATGAGCTCTCCTGCGTCCAGGAGGAGGTTTAACCCTTGCCATGGACTATATTGTCCACTGAGATGGAATCACATTTCACACCATGTTATCTCGCGACAGACAAGCACCGTGTGTCGTTTAGCATAATGTCCCTCGAGATGGCGGACTCACCATCTTTCCGTTAATATGAAACTTGTGCGCATGTCCAAAGACGTGTACTTCAGCATTGCCGATGGTGGATCAGAATTTCATCTCTCCGCAGGACAGAAAAACACCGTGCGTCGTTTAGACCCATGGTGGATCATCATTTCACCTCCGCGGGACAGACAAACGCCGTGCGTCGTTTAGATCATAATGCCCCTCGAGATGGAGGACCCACCATCTTTCCGTTAATACGGAATCGGTGCGTGCGCCCAAAGACATGTACTCCAGCGTTAACGATGATGGAACAGCATTTCACCTCTCCACGAGACAGACAAACGCCGTGCGTCGTTTAGCATAATGTCCCTCGAGATGGCGGACCCACCATCTTTCCGTTAATACGAAACTTGTGCGCATGTTCAAAGACATGTACTCCAGCGTTGCCGATGGTGGATCAGCATTTCATCTCCGCGGGACAGACAAACGCCTTGCATCGTTTAGACCGCACTAGCAGTTACCCGTGATACGCCACGGCGGATAAATCCAGGGGTCATCACTTTCAAAATTTCAACCACAGATTAATAGTATGCACATCCTGATGGTGATATTTAGATGTTCTCAATTTCGCCCTTCCTTCTACGCATTTTGTCTACCCCACCACCTAGACCTACATGCAAATTTATTGCTGGAACCTGTTTCTCTTTCCTCTCCACCGAATGCCTTTAAGTTCAACGAATTTGGAATCTTTTCAGATCTACTTAGGCTGGAATTTATCGCATTACTCTCAATATTACTTCCATTTCGTCTCGGAATCAAATTAATCACCATAAGAATCCAACATGTAATGCATGGGATCCCTTGCCCTTCCAAATGGACATCAAGGCTTCCTTAATCAATGTCTTCATAATATTGGCGTCTACTCAATTGATTTGCTCTGAATAGCCTTCAAAATCTCGCCTTCATCTGTGCTCCTAGCGCTTGCTTTCGGCAAGATGCCTAATTCCTTTTGTGCCGGTGTATTCACTTCATATGCGGTCATGCCTAAATAGGCAGCAACCCATTTTTCTTTCTCTTTTTGTGCTTGCCGTTCATAATGAGCCCTTCATACGACCAGTTAGAGATGTACGAAGCGACTTTTCAACATCTTAACATTTTATAAATAGAAATTCAACATCCCAGTGGAGCATTTGCATTTGATAATCCCGCGCACCGCGATAAGTATCCACACATAAAGATTCTCATGGGTCTCATATTGTGCGATTCTTGAGACGTCTGAACAAAATTAGAGGTTCTAGAATATGCTGACCGACCAGACTCGATTCAGGAAAGGAGTCGGGATCATAGAATCCAGATGCATATGCTACCAACAGAGCCGGCAAGAGAAAAGGCTGTTAACTCGGCGCATTAGTTTCCCAAGAAGGCCGGCTTGATCTGAAAGACGAACATTTCGACGAAGTTCAACCAGATGTTCGAGCTCGGGGATTACGAAATGAGTGATGTATAACAGCCAACAACCGGGTTTCAACCAACGCTCACTAGGAACATAAATTCTACAACGGTTTTTTCTTCAGAGTTCCAAGTTGTTAAATCTCCAATATGCGCACATCCGTCCATGAAAGACCAACCACTTGTTTATTGCAACCCTGATTCAATTCAATTTGAAGTATTGCGACTCCTATGATCACTGAGCACACATTACGTCTAAAACGCTGGAAAACTGCTCCTCTGTAGCATTCCGCCTGTAGGAAAGTGAGTTGAAGTTTTGATCGCTGCCTTCGACTCTACGCACCGAATGTTTCCTTTTTCCTGGTCAGAAGATCGTTGAGCACCAGCGACGAGGTCGTGAAACAGTACGGCACCTTTGTCCGTGGAAGAGTGCCCTTTGGAAGGACTCGTATATGCATCGGATTATCGATTCGCTCGTAAATGAAAAGCCGCTGGTTGAAGGCTGCAGTTCCCTTGATTAGCTCCCTTGACAGCTCCAGCTTCTGCACATCATCCGAGATCTCGGTGAGACTCTCCACAAAAAGCACGGGGCATGGGCGGTTCGTGCCGAGGACAACAGCGTCGTGCACCAGATCCGCGCAGGTCTTGCGAACATTGTCTTCGATGGACCTGGGAGCACGGGTATCGATTCTATGCTCAGTACGGACCTGGAAACTCACTTTGTATCACAGAAACCTCCGAGCGTCTTCAACCAATCTCCAGATCGTCCCCGAAAAGCGTAGAGACCTGGCTCGACCTCTTCAAAGAGATCACCGCTATGGTACAGGTTGTCCTTTCCGAACAGAGATGGATGGGGACTGTCGTTCTCGTCATGAGGCAAAACGACCTCCAAGAGCCAAGACGCGTCCGGCCCGTTGCCGTCGTTCTTTGTAACATATGGAACCATTTTGGCAGATGAACCCGGGATAATGCGTAGTAGGCGGTCCGACGGGGAGCTTCCAATGACCGAGGTCATCAATGGCGCTGATCGTTGGTGAGAAAAACAGCTTCCTGAAGAAGAAGACTTCTACCTGTTTCGGAGGTTCCGTACATTGACTGCAGAATAACAGTATGTTAGATAGGCGTCCGATTTGGCATGATGGACGTTTACCGTAATTGGCAGGCCGTTCTCGTGCGCCCAGTTTTCATCCTCGGCGTTGAGAGAGACCCCGGTGTGTAAAATCTGGCGGCAGCTTTGAAGAGCAGAAAGCACAACGGGGTCGCTCTGCGCAGCTTTGATGTATCCGGACAGGAAAGGCGCGTACATCGCCACTCGATTTAAACCACATGTCTTTATTAAATCGAGCAGTTCGGCCGTAGGCATGTTCATCGAAGATGTCTGCACAGTGGTGAACCCGGCGTAAACAGCAGACACGAACGCTGGAGAGGCGGATCATATCTTATATGACGCAGAGCGTGAACAATGATTACCCATAAACGAGCCAACATGCGCCAGACTCCCGATGGTGTTGGTGACATCTGCACCGTCAAAATCTCCCTGTTTTAAGGCCCCCGGGAATTTAAAGTCCATCATGGCAAAAACCCAGGCATGGCGCAGGGGGATGAGCCGAGGAGACCCGGAGGTCGTACCCGATGAATGCACAATAAGAGCAGTATCCGTAGGAGCGGCGACGGCGATGTTGATTATGTCGTCACCTTTGGAATCGAAGGCCGCGAACAAAACCGCCGGGAAAACTGGGACCGGCGCCGAGGCACATGGAGTAGCGAACTGCGCGTCAAATATCATGGCCTTTGCGCCACTAACAGACAGTAGATCCCAAATCACCTCGGGGTTGGGGAAAACCACGCTGAATAGCTGGGGGATGAATCCGGCTGCAGAGACGCCCATGATGTTCACCACATCTTCATACTTTCGACCCGTAAGCCTGGGACGAAGATTTTGAGCAAGGAGCAAATTCTTTCCGGGTGAGAACTTGCCAGACTCCAACAACCTGTTTCTGAACAACTCCCGCTGCGAATAAGGTTTGGTGCCAGTGGGCGGAAGCGTACGCGACGTGACGAGAGAGATCGCCGAATGATGCGACCATCCAAGCGTTTTCGGTATTCTCGCGGGATTTAAACACTGCTTCTTCGCGTTTTTCTTTCAACACCGGCAGCAATAATGAGAGAAAGTGGCCGGTGGTAAGCGAAGACATTTGACGACTCAACCGCAAGTGGGACTGAAACGTGGCCCTTTATATCTCTTGAGGAACACAAATCAGATGATCAGCCAAATGCGGGAATTGTAGCTCTGTAATCGCCGAGAATTAGCTCTGATCGACTCTGACTGCCGCTTTTCAACCGTCGCTCGTCAATTCTCATCCTCGTCCTCGCCGTGCATGCAATGAAGGGACCATCCAACAGATTCCCTTCCCATTGGAATACCAATTGCAGTTTTCGCCCTACTTCTGGAAATTACTGTTAATAACATTATCCATCTATTGAATGTGACTGGCAATGTAAGCCAGTTCGCCGGGAGGGACAGGACGGGAGATGCGTGATTGTTGTCGACGAATGCACACGAGGCGGGGGAGACGATGTGAAACAGATGCACAACTGCTGCCAAGATCCGTTGCGGCAAGACAAGCGGAGATCTCGCCGATTCCATGATGCTATTAATTTTGGAATCAGAACGGGTGTAAATATAGGGCTTTGATCATTGTTTCCTGAGAACATCGAAGGGTGGGGGAGTGGCAGAAGAGGATTGGAGAAGAACTGCCAACTAGCCAAACTTCCAAACCAGCGCTGTGGAACGGTTCTGATGGGAATTCATTGAAATATACGCGCCGAATTCGAGTGGAGAACATCGTGCCGAGTTTATATACCGATCTCATCGAATCGGCATCTTCACCACTTCCGCAGATGTAGCCCTTGAAGATTTGAGTATTCAATGAATTTCCACCGCGTGCGAGGCGGCGACTGGGCAATTACCTGTGCAGATCCACGGGTAGAACTTCAAATCTAGCCCCGTTTGGAAAGCTATCCGGTTCACCGTTGAACTGCAGTGGGTGCGTGTTAAGTGCTGGGGAAGCGACTGGACGCCCTAGGAAAACTTGTACGTGTATATGACGTGGGATTGGGCCTCTTTGAGGCGGGTGCTGAACCTTTAGGTCGTATCAATCGTAAAGTATCTTTGTATCTTAGGTTCAATTGGACTTCGGCAAGTATACCGGCATTTGACATTGATCACATAACAGCGGAGCTAGAAACAATATTTGCAGGGCCAAAAACTGGGGGCTGCTACTGGCCCTATATGAGCCCACTTGATTCCCTTCACATGATTTCACTGGTAGGACTTATGAGAAATTTTCGAGCTCTAGGAGCCTCTGTGCACTCAAATAAATATTCCGACCATAATCCCAATCACTTCGGCTCCTCGATCGGCGCTTATCTGTCCCATTTTTTGGTGATCGTGAATAAAGACACCCTCGTCGCAGGGAAGATTTACGAGACCCGAAGCCCGAGAGTCAGACGTGCGCAGCCCAGCATTCAAGACCCAAGCCAGAGAGATACACGAGGTCGCGGCGTCGGTGTTGAATGTGGATATGGCCTGGTTAGCAAAGGTGGCAGTAGCGGACATGGCGGATCGAAGCAAAGAAAATTTTCTCTTTGCACTTGCCTTGCACGCCAAGAGACGGAAACCGGACAATCACGGAGCTGTCAAATCCTGTCGCTATCTGCCAGTTCGGCTGTAACTGGGCGCGATGTTCCGGAATCCGACTCCCTCACTCTTTCCAAGAGTATTGACCCTCAGTCCGACAAAATGGAGAAGCTCATGTGCCGATAAAAGTAGCCAAGCAACGCCGGAAAGGATTTAAACTTAAGTTAACCCAAAATAATTCAACTCCGATATCCTGCAAGGCTCCATGCCGGGCCAAATCCGTGACAGTCCGTCTCCGATCGGGAGCGGATTTGCACACAGATGAATCATGACAAATCACTTATGAACACAGACGTGAATTGGCACCAGTAAAGCATCACACACAAGCAGAAAAATTATTGGATGTATTTGTCGACCAGTGTCAGAATAGGTAAATGGCTACAATGGTACATAAGGTGGAAATATTGCTGCTTCATTCAATTTTGCCTTTTAGTGATGACAGATTTTTGTTTGTACGTGTAGCAAAAGTGGCTGAAATCCATCTTCTCCTAAGTAGCCAAACCTAAAGGTTCAGCAATCAGGAAATTGACAAATCCCTGGTGGCTTTGTTGGGCTTGTGAGCTGATCAACAAGATCACAAGTTCGAACAAGGTGGGAAAAGGAAAATCAACCGATCAGAAGAAATCTAATGTAAGACTTTGAACACAGGCGCCGACGCTTGGTTGGAACGTATTTACATTATGTGTTTGCCAGGCCGACTGAACATCGACGTGCCAATCGGGATATGGCTCAAACTTTGGACCCGACTCGCAAGCGAACACTCACATGCAAATATCGCAAAAAAAAAAAAAGGTCAGGAGTGTGTTATGTGGCGAGACCTAATTCGTTGCTCTAGACAGAACAATTTTGGCGAATTGTGAGCTCCGTTGTGCCGGATCCATCCAAAGGGACGCTGTCACGGCTGTTGTATGGTGGATTGAGTAGCACGCCTCGTACATTTAGCATAATTCGTGACCCGATGACTGAATTCGTAACACGCTAAGTTGTGGATGTAACTCCTGGTTGACCGCGAGTAAAGCAACCGTACGGGAGCCACGTTGAGCACTACAGTATTACCGAGGGGGATTACTGAAGAAAATTAGTAACATTCATTTTTGTATGTGTTGAGGAACGAACACAACATCAGGACGAAGTATTGGATCTCTGGGAATGTTGAAGTAAATGATCAGCACGAGAATCAACTTCCCTCACCATCTTTGCGTATAAGCCCTATCGGGAGGCTGACCGTATTCAGACGGACTGAATGTTGGACTCAATAATTGTACAGACAGTTACCAGCGACTTACTTGTCGAGATAGCCCTAATAAGGGTTGCCACCATGACGACTACGAGATTACGACATGGTAGAAAGGGCGATCCGCAGGAGGAACTTTCTACCTAGGTCCAGAGCACGACTTCCATGAAGGAGGCATACAGCACATTAGGTCGGGCGAATTCTAAGAGACAAGGTCGGATATTATTTGGCGGAGGTATGGCTGAGCCTGCACGATGTCCAGCTCTATCTGCACCAGAAGAAGCGTTAGATCACGCAGAGAAGCCCAAAGAGTAGCGCCTGCTTCAGCCAGATGACACCGCTATTAATTAGACGCGTGAGCGATTAATAAGAGTATGCCAGGGAGCCAAAATTACCACCGGCAGAGTCACTAATGCCGCGAGTGCTTTTTGGGACCGATGCCACATCGCCCATGTCCGCATTAGCATGATGGCTTGAAAAGATCATCAGAATTGACAGCACAATTGTGCGTGAAAAACTTAGTCTCGATTTTCGGAATCGATATAATCCCAAGCCACGAATCGATGTGGAACCACGGGACAGAATTAAACGGAAATCATTAGCAAACTTGCCGGAGCTCGACAGCACACCAGAATTAAATTTCCTTCTCACTCAAGGGACCTCACCTAACTTCACCCAATTTCAAGCTCAATGTAGAGCTCCCCATCGTCGACAACATCCCATCAACAATGCGAAAATGTGTGAAACAACCCAACCACAGCAATCAAAATGCTACCGTGCGTTGCAACACTACTCACAAATTTGCCGTTCACCCAACACCCAACTTTCGCTCGCATGCTGGTACTTGATCAAGCAGATACTTGGATGGATATATCTTCGTGGGGGCCTGCACCTCGTTCCCTTTATATGCAAGCTGTGCGTGATCTCTGGGAAAGTCGGTGGTTCGAGCCCACCCGAAGACATAAATCTTGGAGGTGCTTCTTTTTCTCCCCTCGGTTTATCTATTTTACCTTAACCGCCCTACGCTTCAGTGTCCGCAATGCATGTGGCATATCATCTGCGGGATTTTCTTATTTGGGCCTGGCGAACTGACAAAGGAATGCTTTCATACTCAAAGATATGCATGAAGGCTCAAACTTCAGCATGTGTGCGAGTTCGATGTTATGTAAAGCGTGTCTTCGTGGAGTACTGACACTCGCTCCCCTTCTACATATGTGGTCTCGTTTGGTTTGACTTCCGGGAGAGGCGGTGGTTCGAACCCACTCGAGGACGAGAGAGTGTGTCTTTTTTTTTTTTTTTTTTTCATCACATTTCCCGACCATGGTCAGTCGGGTACTCTGCTTTTCATCATTCATTCCACAGCAAATTCTGGCTTCGACATCCACTTTACCTATCCCTATCCCGCGCCGCCGACGCAGCATCCAAGCGGCGCTGAGAGACAGGATGCCATCTCGGCGACGGCGCCGCGATGCATATGGCCATGCATGCGACTTGAGTCTGGCACGACAACCTCCGGGATCGAAGTGCTTAGTGAAGTGCAGACGGCGTCCAGCTTCCATCCGTATGCTTGTGCGATCGTGGCGCGTATTGATGTTATCGAGAGGAATATGCAGCATGTGGTGATACTCCTGGGATCCACGTTTCCTCAGGCTGAGGAGACATCGAATGTGCAACGTTATAAATTATGCACAAAAGACACCTGCCCAACAAGCCATCTATGCTGCCTAGTCTGTTGCTTGCGGGCCGGAATGATGGGGGGTATTGTTTCTGGACGGGGTTTGCAGAAAGCTATTAACGGCGAAATCCACTCCATTATGAGGTTGAGGGGTCGACTAGGATACAGCCGCGGAGGGGCATAGAGCGCACAGGTTGAGAATACTATGTAATCGTCGAGGCTCGCACGGGGAAAGCAAGCGGAGGGCATCGAAAGTTAGGGAGTGACATAGGTGGGGAACTAGAATGTTTGGCTGGATGACACGAAGATTGAGGGAAAGAGGTGCCAAGTACCAGGGATGTATCTTCGTAGTCTGCAAGGCACAGGAGAGCTGCGTGGGGCTAACTGGAAGCCTAAAACACGCGGCGAGACAAACGAGAGGGACGGAGTACTGAGGATCGATTCAGCCTTGCTTGGACTCACTCGTAAGAGTTGCGACTTCTGGATCGATCTCACGCAGGAAATTTTGTTATTTCTGCTTCGCTGTTGGTTAGCAATTACTTGGATTGTGTAGAAGAACCGTAGTAGTAGGTTTGTTGTAAGTATGAGCGGTGATAGTGGTAGATAGTGAAACCAAAGTGATATTTTTCTGTTGTCTTTCGGGCGATGTAGCAGTTCACGATCGGGCGCTGCCGCATTTTACGAATTCCGGAACCTCGTTCGTGATCACCTTTACTGAGAATACAACCACGAGCAACTGCCATATATCGGGCGCGATAAATTTCAACACAATGCGCAGGCAAAGATTACCGGCACGTATCCAGACTGGGGCTCCAACCCGTCGCCATTTTTGACGGGTCGACGGACGGGACGGACGGGTTTTCACCCGCCCGTGTGAGCTTTCGAGCCAGCGCCAACGAGTTGACTTATTGAAGGGCTCGACTGATAACTATATTTGACAACCCCCGTGCTTTGGCAGGGTTGCAGCGACTAAAGATCCGCTGAAAGCGCGAAAAAAGCTGCCGTATAATCATGCTTACGCATCCCCTATCCCAAGGCGGATTTTTTCTTTGTCTTGTGGCCTGATTCCGGTATCAATCGAACCGCGCCATCAAGACGCATCCCTTGGTGCTATTCCCATTGCTAAAGACGCAGAATTGAATGTTTTTGAAGGCATTCTTTCCCTTGAAAACCGTCAGTCACTGCGGGCCCATGTTTACCCTGTTAGCTGCATATTCCAGCCCTCCTCCTTGTCACCGGCATTTAGAGTAGAATTCCTCGCTTCGCTCGCAACGAGTTTGAAATAGAAATAGGTTATATGGCAACCCCCGTACACTTGGCACGGGGTTGCCAAATAGAACTATCCGAATATATAGGGTACTACTACGTCGGCTCACTAGCGCGCTTCGGTTATTGGCGATGCCAGCATATATAATAGCGCAACCGAGACAACCACCGGAGTATAAGTAGGGCGCAAAAACCCACACCAAAACAAGAGCGACTTCACATTCCAATTGCATCTTCCCCAGACGCTCATTTCCTCACTTCCTACAAACCATAAAATGTTCCCCAAGACTTCCATCCTCGCTGCTCTGGCCTTCATCATTGTCGGGGCTCGTGCACAGTGCAAAAACCACGGTGTTGGCGAGTACTACCCGTAGCATATGCCAAAATTCTCGAGCACTGATCGACTTGCTAGGCGTCGGAATGACCCAGTTGTGCAACATTAACAACCCTACTAGTGGCCCCTGTATGTCCTCTTGCCTCAAGTCGTTGTTCAGCACTTACCGACCATCCATTTCCTTCAGCCTGCGATGACCTGACAGGCTTCATCACCACTCGTGAGTAGTTTAAAACGAGAGACCGATCCATTCGAGGCTCATGTTAATACTTACGTAGCCGGGTCCTGTAAGGGCGACTGCTTCATCCACAGTCCAGACTCTAGCAGCTAACGACCAGCATGCAAATTTCATTCTCAGGGGACATTGCGGCCACAAAAAGCAATTTGGGTGGCGTGGACGACCTTTGCGGCCACGGCTGGACGAAAGGCGCGCACGCCAAGTGCAACAAGCACAAGAAAATGATCACTCTCCATGCACCTGCTGCTGGCCCCTCTCACTGCATACGTGCCAACATTGTCGCTCCGGTGCGTGCCCTGCCACCGACCGCATGCGTGAATCTGACTGTTCCTTGGTGCAGGGTTCGAGTAGTCTGGGAACTACTTCCATTTTCTACTGCTGCCACTACAAGTAGTTACAGGGATATTTCGAAAAAAAGGGCAGTTGATAGGTAGTTGTGGGAAGTCTTTAGAGTACTGTTTTAATCTAGTGTCCGCCTTTCGAACTCCGTCTTTCATTCCTTTTGAATCTGAATTTCCGTCAGCTCTCATGCATTTTTCACGCCCAGCGCGAATCGAAAATCTTTAGCCGCCCAGGAGGCTGGGCACATCACCATCGAGTGGTATGTGCGCCCATTTCCTTCTTTTCTTCTTTAGGGCATTCCAAAATTAATTATCCGAAATTTCCGTTCTGCTTCCCCCCCCGGTACCGCCTCATACCGACACACTCGCAAGGAAGGTAACTCACCCTTCTTTCGCTCCTTTAATACAGCCGATGCATCTCGCGTTCCTCCCCCGACGGCAGCTTCCAAGCTTCGGCGCGAGTCCCGTGACGCTGACACCGACACAACGTTGTATGCGTTTTCCACCTTGTACATCCGTATTCGCATTTTGTGACGCGCCGCGGGGGCGGCACGGTCCAGCCTTCAGTCGTGCCACCAAGATGCGCCGGGACGGAGGTGGGGCTAGCGCTGCACAAACTTCAGCCTGAGGAGTACCTATGAACGAAGTCCGAGGCCTTTAGGACTACAGATATTTCGCAGGGAAGAGACGACTTTAAAGACGAGTGCCCACAAAGCGCAGCTAGAACGCTCAGAGTCGGTAGAATGCATAGTCTGTAGACTAGGATGGACTTTAGAACTCATGAAGAAAGAGGAAGGCGTGCAGAGCACGAAATATGACGACGCCCCGATCTCTACTCCGTTGCTGCTGTTCATACTCGAACAAAATCGTCCTGGACATTGTTCGCGGCTTGCGCCTTGCAGTATAGGAAAGGGGTTTGCTTCGTATGTACGACGCCTCTACGGATGCCACAAATCCCGAATGCGTCTCCCGCGAAGCGGGTAAGAGCTCGAAGACTTCAGCTCGAGGGCTTCTTGATTCACAAGCCGAAGCGAGGATCTGGTGAAATCGACAGTACGCGGAGAGCTGTCCGTGCAAATGGGGCGTGCTCGAGAGTGGCATCGCGGATCGAAAATGCAGGAGGGTCGACGTGCATGAAGGAGCGGGCTTCTGCCATGCGTGTAAGGCACCAGCGCGCGAATGAGGAAGGCTCTCGATTGTGAATAAAACGCGGGCCGTCCGCTGTGTGTGCATGTCCACGCCCGACGTAACGCACCTCTGAAGACGGGTGCCGATGCCGCCCCGCCCGCGTACAAGCGCACATCGCCTTGGCGTCTCTGCTTAGACGCGGAGGCGGGTGTGCTCACGATGTACTCCATATCCGGGTGGGTGCGCGGGCGAGGCGAGGGCGGGGCAGCGGAGCTGTTATCCAGAAGTCGTGATCCACGCCGTACACGAGCCGGAGGTGGGCTGTGGCGTGGGCGTGGGCATGGGTAGGGCACTCTAGGTCGCGCTGAGGGCGGGCGGGGCATGAGGGGGCTCATTGAGAGGCGTATTGGAGTAGGATGTGCTCTGCGAAGGAGGGCGGGGCGGCAAGGCGGCGTATGTTTACATGATTTCCGATGCGCCAGCGCCGGGGGGACGTGGATGTGGACGTGTGCCCGATGAAGCCGGTGCACAGCGGCGGGTAGGATGGTTGCCTGTACGAGATGGTGTCGGGGGTAAGTTAGGACAAGAGAAGCTGAGAGCGGAGGTCCATTGAAACTTGAATTGGATCACTCAGAGCTATTGACTGCTTGAGCGGTTGAAGGAGACCGTCGGAATCGGAGATGAGGTCAGTGATTGATGCGATTGATTGACAGCCTGCGATCACTAAACGACTCTAATTCTGGTTCAACAACCCCGTCAAGATTGACCACCAACCATTTGAACTTGGGCTTGCCTCAATGGCGAGACTTCACCTGTGGACCAATTTTTAATACCTCCTAGTATTCCATTCCTTACCGCCGTGCATGCTGCGCGGTCAAGGCGTGGGTTTTTGGGGGTGTTTTGGGGCGCGAAATTAAGAACTCTGTCCGCGCCGCACCAATGTATTTCAGGTATTGATTTCGGATGCATGCCAGCGTAACTTTCCGGTGCGGTCCATGCATCTACATGGCATGAGCCTGCCTTGAAAATCCGTCGCTCCTAGTATATGCACTATTCCCTGAAGCTTCGCCACAGGTACCAGCTTCCGGTACCCTAGCGGCTCGTCTGCGCCTTGGACTTCCAGAGCAGCCACCATGCATCATAATGTAACGATGCCTCGTGTTGCCCCACCGCCAGCACTCACCTGGCACATCGTTTACCTTGCCAGAGGGCTGTCAACCAACTGGACTTCTTGTTGGCCGTGGAAGGTAGCCCCCCCCATTACAAGGGTGATGGCAAATCCGTCGGGAGATGGATTAAAAGCGAACCTGCCGAGCGGCGAAACCCCCGGCAATCTGAGGTCATTTCCGGCCAAATGAACCCCTCCCGGCATTCTTTTACCGCGCTATTATAAGGATAACAGTTCCCTTCCAGCTGAGGCCACCCCAATGCTTGTGTTGAATACGAATACTCAGCAAATGCTCGAGCCGTAACAGTAGAATTATACCAATGACACGGACCCAGCCAGGTGAATTACACCGTAACGCCACGACACTAGCCAGCTGGCTCACTGCCACACTATTGCTGCGCTAGGCAGCCGGCACGGGAGGGGGTTCTGATCTGCGGATCCTCATTGATGGCGGTGTTGTTCACGCAGGGTACCGTAACCGTTGTATATTTTATTGATGGTATGGCGGCGGCGGATGGGGATAGCACATCACCAGTTCCCATATATTCTTCATCATCCGTCTCCTTATGCCGATTTAGACGATTATATGTAAGGCGTGCTTCCTCAATTGCACTTCAGGCATCGACCAAACATTCGCCTTGAAAGTCAGTCACGTAGAATCTTGTACTACAGCGGTCAATCGCGAGAAAACAGATACGTATCTGTTCAGCGTTCATGAAGAATCTAGTGCGGTACCACCGTGCTCGGCTGAATTTATTCCCAGATGCATTAAGACGATTCAGAGACCATCCTAACGTGCCATATGGAAGCAAAAGCAGATAATGCAGCAGTTCCATAAAAGGAGAGAAAAGGTCGAGGAATACAGAAGCATCTGCTCCCTTTCGTTGAATAACTAATTTCGCCGAGTGGGGAGAGAAGCCGGTGCCAAAGAAATGATAGCAGCGATTTCCGCCCTGGGGTTGGTGTCGGAATATTGTAGATGAAGGGCAATGCCGTCGTTGTCGTCATAAACGTTCAAACTTTTTTTAGCTCTGAGATGTAAGGGCTGACTCGTTCGAGGTCAGCTGGTGCGGGGTTAATCCATTCATTTGGTATCTGTAAATTATCTCCCTTGGCAAACATAGCGTGGAGATCGTGAATGAAACATCTAATGGCGTGCTGTCCCTCATGTGCAGGAAGTATCCGATAATAATTGCGACCACCGTTCAATCTAACGGCGGAAACACCGGGGGGAAAATGCATGAAGTCTCCGTCATGGACTCCAAGAGCTGTGAGTGAGAAAAGTTGGTTGAATTTCCGTGATGGAGCAGCAGTTTTTCGATCGTCGAGAAAGTAGCTCCATTCTTCAGGATATGCGGGTAGAGGCGGCTGATAGTGGCTTCCCCGGGGGCCGCAGACAAAGCACCGTTCATGACATTGCTCTCCTCCAAAAATCTAGGAAAGCCCATGCGTGAAGTGAGAAGGATCAAAACATAATAAATATGCAAATGCGCACTTTGATTCCGCAGTGTTTGCAGGTTTTATTCCAATGCAGCCCCAGTAAGGGTTTCGTTTCAGAAGAATTTAATCGTGCAACATGAACCCACCAATGTTCGGTGGGAACAGGATCATGCCGTGAACCCAGTGGGGTATTTCTTGCTGCTCTCATTGCAGCTGCATTGTTCTTTCGACGTATACAGCGAGGTACGAGCAAGGCTGTATAGAGCGTCTGTCTACGAGAGACTACTTTCGATGTGAATCTCGGACAGGAGAGGTTTCTCGCGCACGGCGCGAACGCTGCGCCTCACGCCGTAGCACTCAATTTCGATGTCTGCGAGCATTCGATCTGTCATCGATTCTTCGGGTCTGGGAAGTTGTAATAACAAACGGTCAATCTAGGGAAAATAGACATTGAAAGAGGTCCGCAACCGATAAAGAGCACAGACTCCATTTCAAGCACGCAGGAGTGAAAAAGTGGGTGGGAGCCAGAGGAAAGAGAATGTGAGGGAAACCCACATCGCATAACACGGGCACAGTGCCCGCAGCGGATGCGCAGCCTCCGTAATAAGAGCGCAGTCTCCGCGGAATGTGCACAGCAGACAGCTTGTTTGCCATTTTGGTCGAGATAGCTGTTCAGGCATTCAGGCAGGGGCGGCAATCTATCAAGCAAGATTCAAGGGTGGTGATGGAATGATGGCCGCGGCGAAGCACCTGCTTCGAGGGAGGAGAAAGACATTCCGCGCGAATCGAAGTATTGGGAGCTTCGCGACCCACCACTTCGGTTAAATGTTGAGCGCTTGAATTAGCACTGAGTTTGACGCCGAAATTCCAAAAAACCGGAGCTGATCTCCCAAAAGCGGAGTTTAAAGGCTTCACACATGAATTTTATAAAGAGGGTAAAAAGACAGTGCCTGCAGTCAACAATGCCCAAGACTCTAGGCCCCCTACATATGATTAATCCCTAGAGTGTAGGGCTCCCCTAAGTCAGCCGGATTTTGGGCCAAACCCAAGCCTTCAGGCCCAGAATATTATTGTGACAATATTATCTGGCCCAGGGGTTTGGGTTGGGCCAATGGTCCAGAGTCACTGGGAGTGGGTGGTATGAGCAGCAGTATATCAGCTAAGGAATATTATAGACCTAGTCACATTGGTTGGGCCTAACATGAGACTGATGTCCAATAATATTATGACACCTGAAATTGTAGGTTCGGCCGAAGGTGGCCAGAATATTATGGTTCCAGCTCAATAGCAGTCAGCCGAGCAATATTATGCACCCAGTGACATTTACTGGGCCGAATGTAGGGTCCATACACAGTAATATTATGCTACCTAGATCTGTCCATTCGGCCAAAGGCAGCTACAATATTATGGCCCCAGCTCAACAGCAGTAGCCGAGCAATATTATGCACCCAGTGACATTGACTGGGCCAAATGTAGGGTCCATACACAGTAATATTATGCTACCTAGATCTGTCCATTCGGCCAAAGGCATCTACAATATTATAGCCCCAGCTCAACAGCAGTAGCCGAGCAATATTATGCACCCAGTGACATTGACTGGGCCAAATGTAGGGTCCATACACAGTAATATTATGCTACCTAGATCTGTCCATTCGGCCAAAGGCAGCTACAATATTATGACCCCAGCTCAACAGCAGTGGGCCAAGCAATATTATGTCCCGAGTGACATTGATTTGGCCAAACATAGGATCCATGCACAATAATATTATGCTACCTATATCTGTCCATTGGGCCAAAGACAGCTACAATATTACAGCCCCAATTTGATGATAGTTGGCCAAGGATTATTATGCCCCTAGTGTCTCAGCTCCGGCTAATATCAATCTTGCTGCTAATCCAAAAAAAGAAGCAGCCTATAAGGTTTGAACCATAAACACCTGTCAAACAGATTACAATATAATTCCACCACCAGCAATGTTAGCCACTACACCACTCAGTTTACATATGCAAGTCAAGTTTGAGTGCCACCACTGCCCACCTGCTGCCTGTCACTGTCAAATTAACCATCATTTATCGCCGGCTGTGGGAATTTATTTTGCGTTTTGTGCAACAACCAGGGACTCTTTCAAAGAACCGTCAATACACTCAGAGAGCCCTTGGCAAGCTCTATAACTTTGATTTTGACCATATTTTTAGACACAAACCACCAACTTCCTTTTTTGGCCACTACGCCTTTTGCCCAAAAAGGAAATTCCTGTGTTTTCCCCCTTCCTTTGCTCAGAATTCAAACATTTTGGATGGTCTTACTCATCTTGCAGGATGGAATCTACCATAGAATTTGATGTGAAGCATATCCAGAAGCACTACACCCCTGTGAGAACCCCATAATGAGCAGAGTGATTGATTCACCTCTGCAGCATTATACCTTCGTGATATAGTGCTACAGATGTCAGAAAGACATTCCAGACTACTAATGAGTAGTATAAATGCATGGTTATCTCACTAGAATAGACTCTCAGGAAGAAAAGTAGCATGTTTTGATCCTAGCTCACCATGCCATCATTGCTCCATTGCCAGGTTATGCATCCATCTGAGAAGTCAAAAAACTGACCATGGAACAATCATCATGTGCAAAAGGATGTCTGATGTGTGTTGGCGCACAGAGCTAAGCCATAAGTAAAGGTTAGATGTCTTGATGTGTTTTTTGCATTTTCACCCCATTTGCTCTGCCTAAAAGGTTCAGAATGGAGGTAAAGTGCTCAAAAACACTTCCATTGCTCTCCTCAACGTTTGTATCCCAGAATCACGCCAATATATGGGCTTGAAACTTCAGAATGTCAGATGACATTTTTCGCTTATTTGCTGAATAGGACACCATCCAGAGCAGCTACTGCAAAATAAACACTCAAAATGAAAAGTAACATGTTGAAAGATCAATATTCAACTGTATCTCAAGAGATTTGGCCAAGTTTCAGGTAAACGGTATTTCCGAATGCTTGAGTTAAACAGTAGTATGAAGTGCACTTATTGCATATGGATGAAAACACCATCTGACCAAATCCTGACCAAAATCGTCGAAATAAAGTGTAATATCTGTCTTTGATCATGTCTGTTCACCTTTCTGTTGTTTATATTGCCCTATTAGCTCTCCATGGACCCCAATTCACCAAATAAGCGAAAAATGTTATTTGAGATTGTGGATCTTTAAGGACATATATTATGATGATTCTTGGCTTTCTATGTTTGGATACCTTGTAATATTTGTTTTGAGTCCCTGTCCCACATTGTTCAATGGTGGCACATGTAAAATTGGGTGAATAGTTATTCTGAGCATGTTCACTTTCAATGAGGACCTAGAAATGCACAATTGAGTCAGTGGTCTCGCTCATGTGTTTATATAGATAATATGGGCCTTAGCATCATAAAGTCGACAACTGAGCTGAATAGAATCCATCGCAATGAAGCCATCATTGTTTTTCAGAATATGGTTAGAACATACTCTCCTAGTTACTCAAGAGTTATTTTACCAGGTAAAGGGTATATCCATTACATGGGATATATTTTAGTAGTGGTTGGATCATTATCTTCGGCTATGTTCTCAAGATATTCATGTTAAGAGGTGTATCAATCATTCTGCCCATTATCTGCCTGTCACAAAGGTGTAGTGCTGCTAGTTATGCTCCACATCAAATTTTATGGTAGATTCCATCCTGAAAGATGAGTTAGACCATCCAAAATGTTTGAATTCTGAGCAAAGGAAGGGGGAAAACACAGGGATTTCCTTTTTGGGCGAAATGCGTAGTGGCCAAAAAAGGAAGTTGGTGGTTTGTGTCTAAAAATATGGTCAAAATCAAAGTTATAGAGCTTGCCGAGGGCTTTCTGAGTGTATTGACAGTTCTTTGAAAAAGTCCCTGGTTGTTGCACAAAACGCAAAATACATTCCCACAGCCGGCGATAAATGATGGTTAATTTGACAGTGACAAGCTGTGACAGGCAAGATAGATAAAAGGAAAGATTGGCACTTGTTTGACAGATGGCGGAATTTGAAATGGCTTCAGGCAGACACACATAATCTTGTGAGTTGACAGTGACAGGCTGTGACAGGTGTGCAAAATAGACAACAGCAAGTTTGAGATCAGCCAGAGCTGAGACGAGGGGCATAATAAGCCTTGGCCAATGGCTGCCAAGCTGGGACCACAATATTTGGCTGCCTTCGGCTGAGCCCACAGTTCAAGGGACCATAATACTATTGTGCATGGAGCCTACATTCAGCCAAACTAATGTTCCTAGGCACATAATATTACTTGGCCAACTGCCATCAAATTGGGGCTGTAATATTCCAACTGCCTTCAGCCAAATGGACAGATATAGGCAGCATAATATTATTGTGCATGGATCCTATGTTTGGCCAAATCAATGTCACTAGGGACATAATATTGCTTGGCCCACTGCTGTTGAGCTGGGGTCATAATATTGTAGCTGCCTTTGGCCGAATGGACAGATCTAGGTAGCATAATATTACTGTGTATGGACCCTACATTTGGCCCAGTCAATGTCACTGGGTGCATAATATTGCTCGGCTACTGCTGTTGAGCTGGGGCTATAATATTGTAGATGCCTTTGGCCGAATGGACAGATCTAGGTAGCATAATATTACTGTGTATGGACCCTACATTTGGCCCAGTCAATGTCACTGGGTGCATAATATTGCTCGGCTACTGCTGTTGAGCTGGGGCCATAATATTGTAGCTGCCTTTGGCCGAATGGACAGATCTAGGTAGCATAATATTACTGTGTATGGACCCTACATTCGGCCCAGTAAATGTCACTGGGTGCATAATATTGCTCAGCTGACTGCTATTGAGATGGAACCATAATATTCTGGCCACCTTCGGCCGAACCTACAATTTCAGATGTCATAATATTATTGGATATCAGTCTCATGTTAGGCCCAACCAATGTGACTAGGTCTATAATATTCCTTAGCTGATATACTGCTGCTCATACCACCCACTCCCAGTGACTCTGGACCATTGGCCCAACCCAAACCCCTGGGCCAGATAATATTGTCACAATAATATTCTGGGCCTGAAGGCTTGGTTTGGCCCAAAATCCGGCTGACTTAGGGAAGCCCTACACTCTAGGGATTAATCATATGTAGGGGGCCTAGAGTCTTGGGCATTGTTGACTGCATATTGTGAAAAAGAGGGTAATAATAAGGGTCATGGCTGGCGGTATGCGACGTTGGGAATTGCGGGATGTGTTTGCAATGGTGTGGACATCGGGGTTGGCAAGTGTGGTGTACGCTGCAGTTAGTGTGGAGTCTGCGATGATGGGTTACAGCCATAATCAGCCAGAGGGGTGGTATAAGAGGTTGGTAGGCATTGGGATAACTGCGCTGCATCACAACAGGCGACAATGAAGGCCATGCAACCAACTCTGGGGTAAAATAACATCCTCCATGCATCTGGCAGGCGCGCGAATAGGCGTCGCAGCTACAGCTACCTGTAATTATTGTGTGAACTGAGTTGTAGAAATATACAAATTGTGTAGACCTACATTGACTCGTTCTAGGTTTGCGGCGGCAGCAGCTTCATTTTCCTTCCGTTTCGCCGCTTTCTTGGTCTGTGCTGCCCTCGCGTACTGCTCCCGACGAGCGTCGTCCAATCGTTTCAACAAGTCAATAACCTCCTGCCAATGGCGTGCCGCAAAAAATTCAGGGCCTCGCTGATTTTTCCGCCATTTCGTCAAGGCATGCGTTTTGACGCGAGAGCGCCGAGGATTTTGCCGGGAAGGATTTCCTCCGAGGAGGTCACATATTTACTGAGAAAGGTGCGCGTCCACCAGCTAAAGAGGGCTACCCGCGCATGATGTCGATTACCACCCCGACGTATCGCTGGCCCATCTCACCGCTTCGCCATGGGACGCTTGCCATTTGCGTTGGTATTTGTTCAGGGTGTCGATTGAGTACTCGACGGGACCGAGTTGACTTGTACATGTGTTTGCGGACGAGAGTCTTCTGAGCTTGACTCTTCGGACGCCATCTGAACACAATTGTCGCACCTAGGTCCAGTCGGCGCGACGGATCGTCAGCTTGACGCAAGAATTAAAAGCTTACGCCGTCGGGCAGTTACAGACCGAAATTGACTTCTATCATTCATTTATCCATTTCTACTTCGCTCAGATTGTTCTTGACGATACAGGCGGTCTTTTTAAGGGAGTTACACTGGCTTTTGCCGATCCATGTCCTCGTGTTACGGAGGCCGTACTGGCTGGTAAGGATCTATTTAATGAAAGGGGCAAATACGCACCGGAATTGACTTCTATCACTCATTTATCCATTCGCAACCTGTAGGACCCCGTTTTTCTTTCTGTTCTCTACCATAGCTGCACTTCCAATTGAAAAGGGGGAGAAATCCGCCCGCCACAAAACGAACAGAATGACAAACAGGGCGGAAAAAAGTCTGAAAAGGGGCACGAAAAAGGCTACTGTGAGAGCTATCTACGGCGACGGGGTCGTTGTATATAATATACAAGGGGCTGGTCGGCCGCTTCGCGGCCTCCCATCCCCTTTCGTGTAACTTATTGTTTACCGTCGAAATCGCTGTTTAAAAAAAAGGGGAGATCAAGAGAAATACACCATTCAAATCAACTTGGTTGAATTTGAATCTTGAATTAAGCTGAGCTATAAGCATTCAATTCTGTCCAGGAGTGGTGAATGCCATTCACATTGAATTCAACATATCTGTGGGCTTGGACACCAAAAATTATTTAAAATAGTGGCCAGCTTCAACCAATGGTTTGCCTTGCAATGGGCCTTGGGTGGTGAAGGTTGCTCGAAAGTGCAGAGGTCGAGGAATGTGTATTTTATAAAGCGGGAGAACAATTTTTTTTGCAGTCCAACACCGGCCAGCTTCAATTGGGAGGAAGCCCTTTGTTTCCGTTGCAGGTGGGAGAAAATGCCGGAATTCATATGTCACTGTGGCGCCAGTCAGATTGCTGTCAGGTAATGAACGGCGCAAAGTGGCATTAGTACGCAATGATTGGAGCGCTCGTTTAGCACACTGTGGGCTGAAAGACATCAGCGGAGTTTAAAATGGCTTCGGACAGGCGTAATTTTAGAAAGAGAGAGAAGAGAAGAGAAGAGATGCCTAGGATGAGGAGTGCATGAAGAAAGGAAGAAAATACAGTAATTACGGGGATGAAGGTGAAAGAAGGGCTTGCGTGTGTAAACCCTGCAGAAGTCTGGAAGGACAAAAATGTTTTCAAATTCGGAACAAAGGATACTGAACGTATTTCGATCTTTACCCTTGCGACCACGGGGAAGCACAAAGCAGCCGAGTACACTTAAACACCGCGCCGCGCCGAGCATGACACCAGTCATGTATGGGGTGTACTTTGGCGTAATTAGAAAGCTTACGCCAAAGCCGCACGCGGATTTTGGGGGCGCAAACTCACTGCATGCGGCTTTTTATTTTTATTTCCCTCCGGTGGTCAGAGGGTGGTATTCGACACTCCTAGTGATTCCCCGGAGCAAAAAATTCTAGCGCCGCGTGCGGCTTTTACGCAGGCTCTTTATTCGGTACGCCTCCCGCGTAACGTACTAGATACCATGTGGTCCCTAGCGGTCAGACTGAATAATGATGTAATCCAACATGCCCAGAAGCCAAGAAAGCCAAGCCGAATTGTTGGCTTGATGTGGGCTTGGGCCCAAGCCTTGGTTTCGAAAGATTAAACAGAACTTCAACGGAGCAGCTGAAGGTAAGGTATCTCGGCCTTGGTGGACTGTGCCAAACTCAACGATCCTGTCTTAAAACGCGCCATCTCCGACCTCAATCCGTGCAGAATTGAGCGAGATATGGGCCATTCTCTCCAAAGTGCCTAAAACGGGAAGAATTCGATCCGCGCCTTCGGTATTGCAATTAGGTGCAAGCCCAAGCTAGGCCAAGCCAAGTGGATCGCTAAGAGCGAAGGTACGGTTGTACCAGTTTACTAGTTCCGGCCGCCCCCGGAATACAGACAGTTTCAATCCCAATTTCTGCTTAGCACAAGAAGTTTACATGTACTGGTTCCAGAATAGAAGCCCTACATATAGCAAGTGGAGTCTGTGGAAAGGCCCCAGTTGCCAATGAAGTGAACCTTTAATTACTGGATGCGGCTCCTTACAAGGAAGGATGAAGATTGTTATCCGGCACATGCCTGGGGGATAAATGTCCGTTATATCTTTCTAGGCGCGACATCTGGTCCCCAAGACCGATTTATATCTTGATTCTTATCCACATGAGTCACGAGCAAGATTTAAACGATAGGATATGTACATAAAAGCCTCACTCACCTTCAGCATCATCGGTGCACTCTTACTTTCCTTCTCGCCATCATCGGTGCACTCTTACTTTCCTTCTCGCCAAACATGCAGCTTGTTGCTTTCATAACTGCTTCAGTTCTGATTTTATCTTCTGCTACAGCAGCTACTCTGGAAGCTGCACGTGACGCCGCCGTCTCCCCGGTGGCCGTTGAAGAGGGCAATCTCTCCGCCCGTGCATCGGGAACTTTGACATTGTATACCGGCAAAAGTTTCACCAAGCAATCGTCTACTTTCGGGGTCAATACCGGAACCTGCTACGTAGGTTTCCGTCAACAAAACATATCATATTATTCAACGAGGGTTTTTTAGGTTCCCCTCGGAGAGCCTTGGGTTTCCAGTCTGTTCTCTGCCAGGGCATCGGCCGGTTTGACTTGTTTCATGTTCAAGGCCGCAGCATGTGACAACAACAATTGTGGAGTATGTGTTGATGATGCTGGATACCACGATATGACTAAGGTTCCCCAGGGGTAGAGGTAGAGGTATTTTAGGCCCTACCTCTACCCCTACCTCCAAAAACCCCTACCTGTCAGAGGTATACCTCTACCCTACCTCTAAAACCTCGGAGGTAGACCCCTTAAACCTCTACCTCTACCCTTGGAGGTAAACCTCCCAAAGGTTCTCAGGTATTTCTTATTTTGGGAGCACTATACCTCATATATTAAAGAGATCCCTCGAATCAGAATGTACATGTTTGTTCTCCCGAAAATACCGCATTTGCTGCCTCAGCTGACCTTTCCATCCGAAACTAGCTTAGACGCCCGGGCGCTTGGTTGATTTCACCGATCAGCCCAAGATCAGCCGCTCCAAGTCCGCTCAAAAGGCAGACAGGGCTAGGGTCGTTTTTTATATGTTCGATCCCCATCATTCCGCCGTGCGCCTCATTGCTCCAGCTCCTCCTACGCTGCTATCGTCATCCCTCGTATATCAAGGAGATCCTACGAATCAGATTGCACACATTTTGTTTTCAGATGTCACCAGCGCTCCCAGCTTCCCACCGCCTGGGAGCCCCAACAACTCTTTCTAGATATCCAGCTGACCGGTCCATCAAGGATTAGCTTTTGTGCGGGAAACCGAACGCTTTTTTTGAAACTTGCCGATTCGCCGTCGCTTAACTCGTGCTATCTGATGGAGCGTTCAATAACCGTTCAAAAACAACGCCTCCTGTGTTTCCCATCATTCATTTCTTCTTCCCCCCATCATCGCTGTCCATCCTGCCGAATCTTCTGGGTCTGGTACTCTGCTCCTACCTGAGTAAGTTCTGCAACATTCCCACAAGCCTCTGACCTCGACGAGCCGCCTCAGTTAACATATAGATATGTTCGGTCATTGATCAAACTGAAAGATGGCGACGCTCAAGGCTTCGGGGTCGTGGGTTATAGAATCTCGCTGGCTCTTAATCTGCAGCACAGTCTCCAAATTTTTGCACAGTGGCGACGAGCTCGGGAAACGAATGCAAGCCATCAATCAGAAGATCCAAGCCCTCAATACTCACTGTCCGAAGCTTCGTCTCGAAATTCTAATCAAATTTCTCGGGTTCCATGCGAGCTCTTGCTCAGTCTCCATCTCCTTTACTGTGTCGCGATGGACTTTCTGCCCGGCATCATACGTACTCCTCATTTCGCAAGCATTTCCCGCCTTGATAACCCAGGCCGCTTTCGGACAAAGCAAGGTGCGTCTATTTGCGAAACTTCCTTTCTTTCTCTAACTCTTCCTCATAGTCGGAGCGCGATCCAGTCTGGTACGCGTTTGGCAGTAGCCTCAAGATTACCTGGGGACGGAGACATTCGTGCTCATCGTTACTCTCCTGCCGAGGCTGAGCTGCCGAGCCCCTTCCCTCCTACGACGGTGTGCTCGTTCCATATGTCCTACCTCTGTCGCTGAAATCAAATCACCCGTGAACGGAGAACCCCGCCGCGTTTGTGATCGCATTGGTGCGTTGAGAGATGCCCCAGGAGGTATGCCGCTCTTCCATTCGCAGTTGCTATGTATCCTTAAACACCTCCCATGCCTCCCTCCAGCATCCAGTCTGCCTCCCGATATGCACTGCCGGCTCCCTCGGAGCTCTCCGCCCGCCGTCACTGCAGCAATTCTCGCTGTAGAGGAGGACGCCGCCGTTCGCAGGTCCGATCCCTGTCTACGTGAAGACCAAGCCACTCGCCAAGATCGTTTTCTTGCTTTCATTCACTGCAGCATACTAACGCTCGCTTACATCCAGCTGCAATCCACCTCGTCTGATGGCCGAACCCAAGCATCCTTGGCCATTCTGGGATTATTCGTAACGAGTTTCGTTGAATCATTTGTTTAAGGTGAGCACTGGATCAACAGCCGGGTCAATATGGCTAACATGGATGCCATGATATCGGTTCGTACATACACCACCGCCGTCACGAGATCAGTTCTTCGACAAACTGGTACTACACACCCGAGGACCCTCATTTGTTGGTGCTGACCCATTGCATTGTACAGTCACGCTCATCACTCCGAAGCGCGTGTGGTGTAAAGCGTGTAGACGAGAGAGTTTTGACCACAGCGCGTTTGTATGCCCAGTAGCAGTGTTTATAGCTTCACTGTATCCCGGGCAATCAATTCAATTCGCGTTACCTGTATTTACGCACAATACAACATCCATCATTGATATCATTCAATGGAACGGTTTAAGCTTGACTCGAAATCTCAACTTGAACGTTTATACAGAATCGAAGTGAACTATGCGCCAAGGGTTGGAATCGTAGACGCTAAATGACCACGAGACTGCCGGAGCGAAGCGAAGGCATGTCTTGTAGGGTATATAGAAATATATTAATTAGTTCTAGATATCCGGAAGAGTTGTTTGATGAGGCTATCAGAAGCAGAAAGGATGCAAATGTATCTGAGAACGAGTAGTAGTATATCACCTGATGGAAAAGGTCACATGACAATGAAATATGTGGTGCATGCCATCATGCCATGACCAAAATAAAAAGTTCCACAAGGGAGAACTGAACCAAAGACATGTTTATGACAGTCAGAAATGGCAACTTAACCACTCTGCCACCCATTCTATGCATCAAAAGTCCAGTAGAGGAATACCTCTCATACCTCTATACCTCTGGAGGTAGGGTAGAGGTTTTGGGAGGTTCGAGAATGTCCCTACCTCTACCCCTACCTCCGGCTACCCTACCTCTAACCTCCAGAGGTTTACCTCTACCCCTGGGGAACCTTAGATATGACTCAGGTACGGCCCTATTTACTTCCAGCTAACAAAGCTTATAATTCCTGATAGGTCCCCGCTGTTCACGGGTTCCGCTGCCAAACCGCCGGCCCCCAGAAATGTGCCACCGCTACTAACTGTCAATTCCATTAAACGATTGTTCCGGCATAGCTACGACTGTCCTGTATAGTGATATAACTCTTTCTTCTGCTCGACTGGTTGAGGTATCAAAGGCAGGCTTTGATCGGATAAGAACGACGTAAACATCGAGACCTGCGTCTTTCGTAGCTCGATAGAAAATACTATAGGGTCAAGTTGTCACAGAAGCCCACCGATTCGGTCATGTTGAAGATATTCAGCTGCCGGCTGGGGGCGAGGCATTTAGCTAAGCGCCAGAGAACCTAGACGCCAATCTAGCCACATCCCACATCTCACATCAATACAAGTTGGAGGAATCCACCTCGGAAAGAAAGAGGAAGTACTGAAGAGCAGAATACCAGCAATTGTCGATAGAATTGGGCGCGCAGTTGCCTGCTTGAGCGATTGAAGGAGACCATCGGAGTCGGGGATGAGGTCAGTGATTGATACGATTCATTGACAGCCCCTGTAAGCGTTAGTTCAAACAAGACAGACCTCCGCTTCGCTCCGGCATCAAGACAACAGATTAATTTTGAACTGCAGCATACAGAACAGTAATAGCGCAATGTATGTAGTCGACCATTCGTGGTCAAGGAGAACGAGTCAGAGAAAAGTGGGTAATAGCTTCGCGTGCAAATCCAACCCACCAATTGAAGGGTGGGAAGTCCGGCATCGACACATATTTATTTGAGAAACGCCTGGGCTTGAGGCGACATTCGTAGGATGGGAAAAAGGAAGGCACTAACCGTACACTACGTTCTTCTGCATCCGACCGCATACGTGTTGGAGGCGTTGGAGGCGGTGAATCAGCCAGCCTGGAAATGGATCAGATTGTACAATGAGACAAGGGGAATGCTTTCCCTGGATTTCATAGCGGTCGACTGTACGCACGAGAATTATGGAGAGATTTTCTCTCGAATGATTTCCCTCAAGCAGTGGGAAGGAAAGCTGTTCGCAGTTGAGGTTCTCCACTAGTGAGGCTTATCGTCGGGTGCAACGATGTCGTGGCCAGGAATTCCGAGGCACGGAGCACCGGTCTGTGAAGTCCACGGATCGAATGTGAACGCAACCTGCCCTGGAATACTCTAATTAGCACATCGAAGTGGGCAGGAGCGGGTCCTTGTCGTCCGGGTCATTGAACCAGGTGATCGTCGCGTTGGAGAATCGTTGAACCATAAACAAGACGCATTTTGCTGACAGCGCATGATTTTTACCCGATACAGTTTTCAACCGGTCAATGGGACACTATGCCGTTCCAAATGCACTTTTATTATTTCCCAACATACATCACTTTTTCCCAACACACATAGCAAAATTTCACCTTTTCCCAATCGGATATAGGCTTCGATTTAAGCAATAACAAATTTTGACCCCAAATGTGTGTTGGGAAAAATTTCCGACCTTGAATGTGTTGGGAATTTTTGAACTACCAAATGAGTGTTGGGAAATTTTCAATTCCTATAAATCAATTTTGGGAAAATAGCCTCAAATTCCCATCCCATACTCAACTGAAAAAAAGGTTTACATGTGTTGGGAAAAGGTGAAATTTTGCTATGTGTGTTGGGAAAAAGTGATGTATGTTGGGGAATAATAAAAGTGCATTTGGAACGGCATAGGACACCACCACTCACTGGGACAGTCGGACAATTTGCTCCATTCAGCTCATAGTTCTTACCGGACTGCCTTGAAATAAATTATGCTTACTCTTGTGGGTATTTTCGCTGTTCCTGCCGATACACATCACTGCATACCAATGTATCACTTCCTCAGCAAAATATCCTGAGAGAACACAAAATGACAGAACACTTAAATGGCCCGTTCTGAGTATAGTAAAGACATGGGACCTGTTCTATAGTGCTCATAAAGCCTCCTAGCCAATATGAGTGTACTCCGACCCATATTGCGTGAAGAGGAACCAGTTTTCGATTTGCCGTTGCTTTGCCGAGAATTTTGATGTGTACATCCCAAATAGGAAGTCAAAATACACGACATTTGTTGCCTTCAGTGGCTGAAAGGACAAAAACCCGAGGACAGAAATACATTGTCTTCCTCTATCGACCACGCTGAATGGATCCTGGACCGACATTGCAAAGAATTGACACTCATTTTGAATGATGGTTGTGACCATCATCACAGTTGTGTGACTGTCCCACTGAGTGGTGGCAGAAGTTCGCTCTGGTTTGCCCCTTAGATGAGTCTCAAAAATTAAGACCTTTTTTATTGAGATGTACAATGCATGAATAAAAGTTTTAGTCTACTAGGAATTGCAAAAGGGCCTCAAAAGCGTCTCAAATCAGCAATTCAATTAACGTGTCCCATTGACTGGTTGAAAACTGTAGCATACACATGGTCTCACTGATGGGCCGAAATTACTCATCTAATGTGTCAAGTGCGAGAGAAAAGGGCCGAATTTTGCCAGCAAAGCATGTAGATTTGGGGGTTTTGCCTGGCTTTTTCGGTGGTGGGCCGAGACTCACTCATGACTGTTGTGTTGGATAGAGAGATTTTGGCCTGTGCCTCTCGTAAAGGCGGGTATCCTACTTGGATTGCGTGTTGCTGCGCCATGGATTTTGCGCCCTTTAGTACCCCAGAGTGAATGATAGCATATGACTTTTGGCCGACTCGAGCTGTCCGGAGTTACTCAGATAGAATGACCCAAGCTTATCCATAAATAGACAACTAGCATGAGCCGTGAAGACAAAGGAATGAGGCCAGAGCTTGGCGGCCATCAGTCCACAAAGATTGCGCATTGTAATGATCCCAGCGGCCGAGAACTCGTATCTCCACCGAATACATCAGAAGCTCCTGGTAGCCGCTGCGCACCGTAGGAAAGTGATTTTCTTAATGTACATTGCGACGACGCGGAGGCTTTACACCAAGCGGACAGCGACAGTCGAGGGCCAAAAGGGAGCAAAAATCAGGTCGACATCGCCCAGTGACGAGAGAAGCGGCACCCAGAGCAAGCGAAAGGGAGAGCCTGCGACGCGACATGAGCGTACCTAAGGCGCGTTGTAGGTCCACATCAGCGGGCGCGACGGAGACGCAAATAGCGCAACGCCAGAGACCGTAAAAGGCAATACCTTACTTGCGGTAACACATGGGTAGGGGAATTGTCGTTGAATCACCATGTGATGCCCGGAGGGCGCAGAGCATTAGTTTAGGATACGAAGAGCCCTCATTGAAGGTGCATTCCAGGAATACACTGTGCGACGCGTGAATTGGAAATATAGAAAGACGAAGCGCCGCGGCTACAAAAAAAAAAAAAACTCAGACAAAGGATAGCATGCAGCACGCGGAGAGCAGGATGTGCCGAATTAGGCGAAAAGAGAGTCGACTAAACAAGTGAAACTATCCACAAGAGCCGAGCACGCCGCAGAGGAGGACCGCCACCAAAAGTGATGGCGTTTAGGAGTATGGACAAGTAAGAAGCGGGGACAAGTATTGCACGCTCCTGCTGCCAACTTCGTCCAAGGAAAAACTCCGGATGTACGACTGTGCGCGGAAGGGAGATTCATTAGGAAAGCGGGACCCGGAGCGAACGATGCTTCGTGCAATGAGAGTTGTCTCGGTCAGAAAGAAATATTTTAATCATAAAGAGAGCCCGCAGGGCCAACAAATTCTGACACGCGATGAGTGGAGAGCTCATCAGAACCCGGACGCAGCTGGGCAGCGGATAAGAGGATCAAGATCGAATGACCCGCAAGAAGTGTGAGGATCTCCCAGCATACACGGCGCGGCCAAGCGCGCCCCGACAGCAAGATGCACACTATGCCCCGCCGACATTCGCTGGCGCGCCAGTGGAATGAACGGTCCGAAGCCCGGGTTGACGGCGTCCGCGTTAAATGCTTGGGGTAGCCAGGAGTTCACAGTGCAGATGCGAGCAAAACATAATGTTTGCGATGTCTGTCGCGCAATGAAAATTCCGGAGGAGGTAAGGTCCGTAATGCTGGGCTAATGAAGTGACTATACTCACCCAAAAGAGCCTAAAAGGAAGAGGACAAGCGAGGATTATGAGACAAAGTAAACAACGGTAGATGTAGGAAACCCCACGTGTTCCGGACGCATGCCACAGCGAGGCACGTAAGACGCAACTGGACATTTTGCCCTGATTTATACAGCAACGCGACGTGAAAAATTCATACAGCGCACGGAGACTCGGGCAAAAGCAGAGCGAACGATGTATTGGCTGAGCTGTTCGCTAAGATTAGGGATGCGCCCGCAAGACCGACGAGATAAGTAAAGACCAGCATCGGAACGGAAACAAAGACGAAATGCGTCGCGAACGAAGCGCCTCCAGCGTACACGGCGCGGTCAATCGCGCCCTGGAAGCGAGATGCAGAGTACGTCCACCAGACATTTCTTCAGACATTTCTTGTGAATAACATGAACTGAACGGGAGAACGCACCCCTTCCCGAGTGACTTCCGTGATAGGGTCGTCGAGTAACGATGGATTTCGACTGCGCACAACAAACTGAAAATTATGAGACGAGGAAGACAATGGTGGATGTAGCAAACGGACCTTGCTTCGCCAATCAAGGCGATGCGTCCGTAATGCGCGTTTTGGGCATATTACATGCAAAGATGAGACTTTTATCGGTATTTGATTATATAAGAAATCCCAGGAGAGTTCAGACAGCCTCCAAGACGCGTCAGATGCACCTGGCGGCACTTTGCAGTAGTGCGACGTGGGCGATACATCCTGAATCATCCAGCGCAGGACGCCTGCCGCAAGCGGTATCGAGAGGGGAGAGAAGTCGAAGGTCAAAACAGAGCAGCTGCCAGCCTGGAAGGCCGCTGGCGACTCCGCGCGTTTGCAAGCATGCCTGCGGCATGAGAGTGGAAGGGGGAAGATATTGATCAACGGTTGCAGCAGCTGTGATTAAATTTTGCCACGAAATCGTGCATCATCGAAATTAAATTTTTATATGATTTGCTATGAACTTCGCAGCTATCCATAAAGTGATCACCCACTACCCAGATTTAATTTTACTATAAAATTTTGTTGGCATAAGTGGCAAAAGAAAGTTCAAGAAGGAGATTTGAACACAGGACCTCATGGAAGGAACGCGAAAGGATAGCTGCAGGATGTAACCACCATACTAAGCAAGCCATAGCATACCCCTCCATATTTGTGAGTATATCAAGCACTCTGGATAGGCAAAAGGAAGTATCTACTGTATATCCAAGTCCGTTTTATGTTATGAAGGGCTGAAAGAGCCTCAAAAATGCAAAATTCAGGGACTTTAGATGATTTTTTTTTCGAAGATTACAGCTCTTTGCGGAAGTAATGACACCTGCTAAAAATAGATTAAGAAAGAGCAATTTGAACACCCTGCATTTTCGGGCTCATTTCTCAGTCAATTCTGGCCTGATTGACATGATTTTGAGCCCGTTCTAGAGCAGGGAAGAGGCGCTTTCTATTGGTTCCGTGAATGGCTGGTACGGCAGGAATCTTGGGTTCCTCAAAACTCGGGCTACAGACTTCCACCACAACATTGAATTGCATGTCACTCTGTCAATTCCGGGCCGATTCCAGCGGTTCAAGACTCATTTTCAAGGTGAAACTAAGGCATAGGATTGAGAGATGTGATATTTTGGTTAGATGTCAAAATGACGACTGCTGAATGAACTGTCTGCAGCACAGAGTAATTTCATTCTGTGCAGTGCATATCGGGTGTGCCACAGGGCTAGACCTTTCACACTTCTGTGTCACCTCTTCAGCTATCAGAACAAATCAAATTCAAGTGAATTGGCACAGAGATGGCTGAGAACCGGCCGTTGGTGTGTCAAGGCACTAGCACATAGCTTGAATTTCAAGATTTTGGAGTTTGTTGTTTCAAGAAGCCAGTATGGTATGCTCTGAAAGCGCTGCTTATGCGCTCCCAAACGCGCTAAAAATTATCCAAATCTGTCGAGAAATGGGCGAGAATTGAACACAACAATCTGACACATCAAATTTGTTCTTATTCATCAAAATTTGATGAGTGTCATTACTTCCGCAAAGAGCTGGAAATCTTCAAAAGTTAAATCACTTGCCTTTCCTGAGTGTTGTTTATCCAAGTGTCCCGGATTTACAGCTATTGGCAGTACCGAAGGCGCGGATCGAAAATTACCATTTGGGGATGTTTTCAGAGAATTGTCCATAACTCAACCAGTTCTTTATCAATTGAGATAAAAGTTAGGTAGATCTGTTGGGCTAATTCACGCACAATTAGTGATAGAAAGGAATTCATGAAAATCTTATATATTGAGTGATTTGTGTTTTGGGGCTGCTTTTGCACTGAATGCCACCTAGAATGCTCAGAAGATGTCCCAGTGACCTGATATTTTGAAAGGGACAACATGTATGCTTATGACAACATGTGATAGACCCAAAAGTATAAAAAATGTTTAGATAAATGCAATATCTCTGAATGTCAAAACTGCCCAAATGTATCCAATGGGTCTAGAGGGACTGTAACAAAATTATCTGTACTTCTGGCTCTATCACACCTTTTCCTAGGCATACATGATGTCCCTCTCAAAATATTAGGTCACTGGGACATCTTCTGAGCATGCTAGGTGGCATTTAGCGCAAAAAAAGCCCCCAAACACAAATCACTCAATACATAAGATATTTATGAGTTCCTTTCTATCCCTAATTGCGAATGAATTAGCCTGAAAGATCTACTTAAGTTTTATCTCAATTGGTAGAGAACTGGTTGAGTTATGGACAGTTCTCTGAAAATATCCCCAAATGGTAATTTTCGATCCGCGCCTTCGGTACTGCCAATTGCTGTAATTCCTGCTCAGATTCACAACCTCTATAGGTTTGATTTCTTTTGGATGATTAAATCACCCTTACCTTTTGTGGGTTTCGTTTCCCGGGCATTACCCAGATAAAGCTGTAAGGCCGACAAGCGGCAGGGCCCGGTAACGAGATGAATTCAACATGCACATCAGACCAGCTCATCGTCGCAGTGGAAGAAGAACTACAGGAGTGACTACTTGCAGACTGTGCCCAGTCCTAACGAAATTAACATCAGGACGGCAAACAGGATGACTTTGACGTGGATCAGAAGGGAAATTTTGCGCGCGGTTGAAGTATTTCGGGAACGAGAATCCAATCTCTATCTCCCAGCGAGTTTAAGGGAGGTCACTCATAGCGTAGCCGCAGTGTGTTGTCTTGACACACAGTAGGCATTCGTGTCGGGAAAATATGTACCAAGGGGATTGTGTCTCTCTGAAAAAGTCGAATGCTTGCGAAATTGAAGCACAGGGCAAGTTGGATTCATGAACTCTGACATACACATCAGCTCGCGCCGCCTACGGAAACACACACCTTTTTTCACAGGTGAGATTTAGCAGGTCTTCGCCTTTCTCTAGTAAGACCATTCGCCCTCTGTCCCTTGCACAGAATATATTTATTCGTACCAAAATCTGCAAGGAATTCAATTGCACGGTGGTCCAAGGTTTTCAATTAAAGAAATTCATTTTGAATGAACTTACAGCTGCGAATAAGGGCCAAGAAAGCGAGGACATGGCCAGCAATTATCAGCCTTCATCCCGCAAGAAACCACTACTGAACACTATCCCGGACTGGGAGGCAGAATTAAGCGATGCGCTCTTGTCATTAATATCTTCGTTGACCAGTGACCACAGCCAGGTCTTAGCTGACAACGCACTTAACCTCGTGAGTTGCCCCTTTTGAACATCTGCTTATTGACACCAGTCACGCATGCACAACAGGCCACATTCCACTCTTTGGACTGCCATGAGGACAAGCAGTGGCATCAACAGAATAGGCCCAGTTGAGGGGGATCCAATATGGACTCGGGATCCCGTGCCCAATGTGAGCTGATCTGCGAGTCGACCGAGCGAAAATTGGGCTCCACAGCATATAACAATTTTTTCCACAGTACTTAGATTCACAATATATGTATTTGATAATTCATCCTTAGGCTCTCTTTATATTCGAAAAAAAAATTGCGCAAGTATCTTAATAGTGATCAATCGCCATCAGATTGTGTAACTACGTAGACACGCAGTTTACAGCTATTGGCAGTACCGAAGGTGCGGATCGAAAATTACCATTTGGGGATGTTTTCAGAGAACTGTCCATAACTCAACCAGTTCTCTACCAATTGAGATAAAACTTACAGCCGTTTGCAGAACATAAGGCGCGAACCGAAATCTTTGCCTTTTTGGGCACTTTTTGATCTTTTTGCTTAGAACAGTTGTCCTGCCCTCAGTTCCGGTCCGTTTGCCTTGGGAGTCGACCCATTCAATTCGTATTCGAAATGCGCAAGGGATGGGCCCCTCAGATTTTTTAATTTGGCATTTGAAACGGTTGTCTGAGCAATAGAATGAGTTTTGTTCGATATTTCCTGAGGATTTTGCACTAGAACAGCTGCCCTGCACCCAATTTGCGACCTTTTTCTTTGTTCGTAGGCTCAATCTGCTCGTTTAAGGAATGCATAGCGGACCCTCGCTTTGGATTTTCGTTCTGACCTCTAAATTCGGCTTCTTGGCACAAGAAATTGATGGTAGGTTGTGATTTTCGATCGGTGAGCAATAGAACAGCTGCTGCGGTCTCAAAACTCCGCCGTTTCCTCTGTTACTAGGCTCATTCGATTCGCGCTTTGGATCCTCAGGGATGGTCTCCTCAGAATTCGTAATTACATATTTAATATAATTTCTCTTTTTTCACCCTTTCCAGGTCAGAACATATGGTAAATGTGCCATAGCGTGTATTATGACAATCCAGGTTGACAACTTCGGTATGCAAACAGATAGAAGTGCGATTTATGAAGAGAAATTGATCTGTGGGCATTCTGTAAGACTCTCACCACTGTTTTGTATGAAACCCGGGCTACAAAGGAAGTCCTATAATCTGAGGGCTTTTTAGCGATAGGCTGCGGAAGATAAGGTTACCATCTTCTTCGCATTCTTTGGGCGAAGAGAATGAGCCTATGGACGGAACAATTGAATAAGATTTGGGCACACATGAGCTGTTCTTCCGACAAACAGTCACATGTTGTTTTGTTGGACCTGTTTCAGTTTACAGGAATGGGCTCTGGGTTCGATATTCCCAATCTGAAGAGGTAGTCCGCTGCGCCTTCCTAACGCGAGCAGATTGAGCCTACGAGCAAAGAAAAAGGTCGCAAATTGGGTGCAGGGCAACTGTTCTAGTGCAAAATCCTCAGGAAATATCGAAAAAAACTCATTCTATTGCTCAGACAACCGTTTCAAATGCCAAATTAAAAATCTGAGGAGCCCATCCCTTGCGCATTCCGAATACGAATCGAATGGGTCGACTCCCAAGGCAAACGGACCGGAACTGAGGGCAGGACAACTGTTCTAAGCAAAAAGATCAAAAAGTGCCCAAAAAGGCAAAAATTTCGGTTCGCGCCTTATGTTCTGCAAACGGCTGTAAGTAGATCTTTCAGGCTAATTCATTCGCAATTAGTGATAGAAAGGAACTCATAAATATCTTTTGCGAATGAATTAGCCTGAAAGATCTACTTAAGTTTTATCTCAATTGGTAGAGAACTGGTTGAGTTATGGACAGTTATCTGAAAACATCCCCAAATGGTAATTTTCGATCCGCGCCTTCGGTACTGCCAATAGCTGTAATAGAGATTCGGCGCATTTCACCATAATTTTTATTCAACAGAGGGCTGCCAGTGAGGTACGGAGAGCAACCGAGGTCCGAAAGAACAGATGTCACACTAACTTGGTGAATTATTGATAGACGTCCAGTTCCAGGAAGGCAGAGATAGAAATGAATGTTGAGATGAGGAAGGGACTGTCTATAGCGACTTGAATGTCCTGTGTTTGTGTAGGCTAATTCCTTGTATGCCACATACGGTGGACCCTCGCACTTCTCACGCGTCTCGATCATGAGTCAGAGAGATCGGGGCTCGCACATGACGCGCGCTGTGCGGCCGCTCAGTGTGACGAGGACTCGGTCCCGTCTCATACTCTGGAGGGCGCGCAGGACCTCTTAAGGGAGAAGAACCAACGGGGCTCGCAGCGGGAGGGTGGAAGCAGGAAGAAAACCCAATGTGATTGCCAAGAGACAGCCATCTACATCTAATACAGCCAAAGTACGCTACGCGCTGTCTAGCCCAACCACAACTCTCTTGTGGCTTGTCCTGCGCGGAGATCCTCATCGCCATTTTTGGGTTTGGACGATTAGGGTGTTTCATATATAGAAATTTGAGCCCAACTTGAGCCCCAACTCGTGCCCCAACTTGACCTCAACTTGCGAAATTGAGGCACAAGTTGGACCGCCAACCGTGAACGACCTCAGCAGATTTTTCTGTCCAACTCCGCGGTCGGGGCTGCGTGTATCACGAAAAGATGACATTTAGGCCCGAGAACGGCATTAGCCGAAGTTGGGGCACCAAGTTGGGGCGCAAGTTGGGGCACAAGTTGGATGTCTGGTCGTGGTCTTGTGCACGACTTGACATCCAACTTCGATTTCGTACCCCAACTTGTGCCCCAACTTGATTTGAAGTTGGGGCTCGAGTTGAGGTCCAAGTTGGCCCCAGATTCTATATATGAAACACCCTATTGATAGACCCCGGACCGACTGGGTTCCCTTGTATTAATGACGCTGCGTCTCTTTAGCTGCGCGCACACTGCATGTGTATCCTATGCGTCGCTGGAGCTGCGTCCCGCCATCCGCGTATATGCTCCGTTGTGCCAACGCACGATCCTCAGCGTATGGCGGGGACGAGCCGCACGCGTGTCTCGTGCAGTGGTACTTGGTCTGCGCTCGTGTGCGGCGCTCTTCCTCGGTCACTGTCTGTCTTCGGGCGCGGCTTTCTTGTGCTTGGGAGGCGTGTGCACGGTCAATTATGCAGAGCTAACCAGTGAATGTATGTAGGACAGGAAGATATGTACTGATGAAAACTCAGAATGCGGGCTCGAGGGTTTCTGGAGTCTCCTACAGCGACAGCAGAAACAAAGCAGGGGATGGCCGTCGTGATTCCCTGGTGACAGCAAAACATCAGCAACTTGAAAAATTGTCTTTTGGTCTCTTTTTCCTCTTTTAAAAGACAAAAAAGAGATGAAAGAGCCAAAAGATGAAAAAGAACTTTCCTCTTTTTTAGATAGGTCCGTTTGCTTTTACAGCAGATGTCAGTACCGAGGGCGCGGATCGGAAACATTATGTTTTCGGATGTTTTCAGAGAATTGTCTGTAACTCCATCAATTATCTACCAATTGAGTTGAAAAGTAGATAGATCTGTCAGGCTAATTCATGCGCAATTAGTGATAGAAAATAATTCATGAAAATATTATGTGTTGAGTAATCAGTGGTTTTGGGCTGTTTTTGTGCCAAATGCCATCTAGCATGCTCAGAACATGTCCCAGTGACCTAATATTTTGAGAGAGACAAAGTGTATACCTAAGGAAACATGTGATAGAGCCACAGGTATGTATAATTTCATTACAGTTCCTCTATCTCCTTTGGATTTATCTGGCAGTTTTGACGTTCAGAGATATTGTATGGATTACATTTATGTAGTGGTTCCATATAAATCTGGCTCTATCACACTCTTCCATAGGTATATACAGTGTCCCTCTGAAAATATTAGGTCACTGGAACATGTTCTGGGTATGCTAGATAGCATTGGGTGCAAAAACAGCCTAAAAACACAGATTCCTCAAATATGTCATATTCTCGTGGATTATTTTCTATCGCTAATTGCGCATGAATTAGCCCGACAGATCTATCTACGTTTCATCTAAATTGGTGGAGAATTGAGTGAGTTACAGACAATTCTCTGAAAGGATCTGAAAACAGAAAGTTTCCGATCCGCGCCCTCGGTACTGACATCTGCTGTAAAAGAGACAAAAGACCCAAAAGCACATGGAAAAGCAGTCATGCAAGGATCATATCAGCTCGACTAAAGGATGTTTTCAGGCGCAGATTGCGGAGAAACAAATATATTCACAGATTATAATACATACATCAAGTACATGTACGGGGTACCACAATCGCCTGCCCTCTCGACGCCCCAATGGCATCCAGACAGGCGTAGACACTGCATGCTCTACGTCGGAACGTCATACGCCACGGGAGAGGTTAATCTAAATATTTCCTTGCTCAGGATGTGGGGGTAATTGACAGGAGAACGTCGCACTCACCAGATGAAGCGGAGCAGAATAATTGCTCAAACCCGTTGAATCGCTGCACAGAAAGTGATTAATCTGCGACAGAATAAGATACACACATACATCATAGCGCAGCCCATCGAATCGATCAAAAGGGGAGCTCTACAGCGAGGTCAGTCGGAGATAGGAATGAAGGAAAAGGTGTATGCACATACAGGCATTGCAGATCCAGCGCCCATGCATGAGAGTGCGATGTGTGCCACAGCACACGGTCTTGTTGATGGCTGGGGATGCACGTTCGGTTCATGTCTTAGATCCATGTGGGCATATTTGGTAGTGCACTAAGGTATAGAAGAAGAACAGCGTACTATGGCCGAGAGCTTGCTCCGGTGGTCTAGAAAACGTGGCTAGAAAATGGATAGATGGATGAGACATCTTAATTTCGGTGGAACAGAGCTCACCATTGAGCCTAAGAAGACCGGACATCAGGGGGGCACGGGAGAGTGAAGGCCTATCGAATACAGTCCAATGTTAAGTACTAGCTAAAGATGGTAATGGAATCAAGTACACACCTGGTTGGGGGGTTCACCAGCTGTGCGGATGCGCCAGGGCGACGAGTAAGACCGTTATTTGGTTATAAGTACTATATCTACGCACCGTGCTCGAGGGTTGTTGGGTGCTGAGCCCACGTGTCTTGTTCTACGTTCAAGACCACAACTGCTGGAGAGGCACCCGACCGTAGATAGACCGAATGCACCCAGGATCCGTGTCGACCGTTTGCAAGACCGCTGGATGGGTGCAAAACATCTGAGATTACACGCACAGACATCTTAGGACTGAAGGGATACCATGGATGGACATCAGAGCGCTCAGAGGGCTTGAGGCAAGGGTTCAGGGAAGCCGAAGAGGGAGGGGCGACGAGAGAAGGTGGGGGAAAGGAAGAGAGAGATGTTTGATGATGTTGTGAAGCCATCAAAATCAACCATCTTTCGCGCCCACGTGCGCGCTTTGATCCGACGGCGTAGTGGACTTATAACATAACAGGGGTAGCGCGCTGTTGCAGCAAAGCCCACTAACCCCTGTCTAACTTCTCAAGAACAATTACAACTTCATGTTGAGGCGACATCCTCCCAAAGTTTAACCTTAAGTAGACAATGTCCTTGATTGTTCCTTCCTTTGGTATCAAGTGCCCAAGCAGCTGCCATTGTACCTTTTGCTGTTAAACTTCAGTGATAGCGTGTTGATAATCTTTTACACCTGGCAAGCACGTACTGCAGAAGGACCCTTGACAGAAATTGGTGTCAATGACTGGGAGATGTAGTTTCATCCCTGCTGAGCTTTGAAGCAATGGGAGGAAATAGCATTGTGCAAGCTCTGCAATCTCCATACTTCTTTGTGATCTCTGGCAGTGTTAAATGAGATCACATCATATGAACTCCTCTGGATCATAACTAGTGTTGCTGCAACTTCCGACTTGGCTCCCTCGAGTAAGGCTCCAACCGTTTTCATTTTCAAACGTTTGTAAACGTTTGTAAACGGATTAATAATCCTTTTAGTTTACGGGTCTCGGTAAACATTTTGCAAACAGTTTATAAATGGTTTAAACGGTTATATTTGCAGGCATTTTCAACTGGCTATGTACATTACAGCTTTTTGCGGAACATAGGGCGGGTGAGTTTTTTTCTTTTTGAACATTTTTCACGAGAAACACTGCCGTGAGCTCAATTTTGACCCGATTCCCTTGAGACTAGGTGCGTTAGAATCGTGTTGAAAATATACAGTCGCCACAACACCGGTATTCTTGATCGCCACACGTAATGAAATTTTCACCAAAAATGTGCGGTTTCCAGTAGGAACACTGTAGCAGTAGGATTAATGCCCAGATTTGTCTAACTTTTTTACAGCACACAGTCATATATGTTACCTAGTCAATGGTTATCTCACATATTCAATCTACAGACTCATTTTGATTTGGCACACACTTTTGTGAGGTAGATATTCACACCCTGCAATGAATGGAGCTATGTACAGCAATTTGGCTATGGTCACAGTAGAGAATAGTGTGGTTGACTAGTACCATATCTGATGTACAACATATCCAAGAATTAGACCAATCGGGGCATTAATCCTAGTGCTACAATGTTCCTGCCGGAAACCGCACATTTTTGGCAAAAATGTCATCAGGTAAGGTAATCAAAAATACCGGTGTTGTGGCGACTGCAGATTTTCAACACAATTCTAACGCACCTAGTCTCAAGGGAATCGGATCAAAATTGAGCTCACGGCAGCGTTTCTCGTGAAAAATGTTCAAAACAGAAAAAAAACTCACCCGCCCTATGTTCCGCAAAAGGCTGTAATTCACTATTCAGTTTCATTCAAAAACTATGTACCTATTCCTGGGACTTCAATTTGAAACCAAATCCAAGCTGGTTTTGTGCCGCGCATGGCCTCACGCTCGGTTCGATAGCAACTCCGGTCATCTCGGACTTCGGTTTCCGGAAGGCAGTACCTCTACATCGGGGAAGCCCGCTGGTCTATGTAGGCCAACATGCTGCTGAAATTATGCGTGGAATTTGCAAATGGTGAGAGACCACCAGTTTCTTCATTGAAGTCAGAACTGCGGTCTTCCACACCCAATAAATATATCTTGTTAAATATTTGTTTTTAAACTGTTTACAAGCATTTGTAAACATTAGGATTTTGTAACCGTTTAGTTTACGGGCCTTCGTAAACGAAAACTAAAAGGTTGGAGCCTTACCCTCGAGTCAACTTACAGAAGTCAACTTGAGCCAAGTCAAGTTGTTTGATGACTTCACCGCGACTTCCCAGTCAGTTGCAAGTCAACTTAAACCGACTTGTGTGGCTTGAGTCAGGGTAATTTTAAGAAATGTTTATTTCTATAAGTAGGTGGTATTGGAACAGTTTTCTTTTTTTCTTCTCACCGACTGTCACGAGTGTGACATAACGTGATATGTGTCACACCAACATCACGGTTGAGTTGGTTCGCGTTTCAATCCATTTTGAGCACTAATTAAATCTAGAAAAATATGACAAAAATATAACATCCAATTTTCTAAGGTTTTTAATGTATCTGGCTTGTAAAATTGCAGCAGGAACCTGGTATGAATGCAGCTTCAATGGTGCTCCATTGTTCCTGCACATTTTTGGTTGAATCCATTTGTTTATCTGTCTACAGTATTCTTACACAATGTGGCATCCATTACAGCCATTTCAAAAAAAAAAAAAAAACCTTGACCTGAATGACTTGAGTCGACTCAAGTCAACTTCGAGTGACTTGAGTGGGGCCCCACTCAAGTTGAGTCAAGTTAAGTTGAATGCTGTTTCAAGTTGAATTGTCAAGTCGTAACTTGACTTTTCGAGTCACAGCAACACTAATCATAACAACATGGGGATTCATCAGCAGGATGGATGGTACTTGGCTGCGAATTGGACAAGTGAAGTAAAGGCAAACTATAAGTGACTGGACAGGTTCATTTTCATAGGTCCTAATGCACAGACATTGGCCACATACTGGCATGCCCAAACCTTGCTCAGTCAACATGTCAATCAACTTGCATTGAGCACACAACACCCCGACTTTGTCAGGGTTCCTTTACTCCACATAATAATACCAATCACAAAGTTACTTGTGATTGTGCGAGTTGAAATAAAAATGCCATCACTTGAACCTATAATGTGAATTGACCACAAGAGTAGTGATCCCCACCGTATCCGTATATACGGTAATACGGATATGGTTATACAGGTACCATAACCGTACCGTATGGGCCCTTACGAGACTCTATACGGTTACGGTTGGCCCCCTGCCGTAACCGTAATAGCCATAAACATACAGTCTGTATATGGTAATTTACGACTGTAAACTTGCCCAACATGGTTCAAATTTGAACCCATTAGCCGGCCGGAGCCAAAACACACGATGAGGCTTCTTGCTAGGCTGCCTGATTTGGCACAACGTGAAATGTTATTTCTCAGGATCAAATTGCCTTTTGTGGGCAGCCGAGGTGCAGAATGGCCACTCGGCTCGACTTCTGCATCTATTTTTAAGCTACTGTCAAACTGTCAAACATAGTGGTTGAATTTACTGTGTTCTCTCGGACACTGCGCTTCACTGTTCCTTCTGAAATGTTGAAGACCAACAGAGACCAATCAAATAAACGGCCATAATTAACATTTCCTTTCAATTTGTTACATATCAATGGTACACCGGCATTCGAGTGTGCAAATTGAGGATTGTGAATTTGGCCAGGCTCTACAGTTGCTGTGGAATGTGATTGCTCTGGCAGAAGATATACCACCTCTGTGCGGTGGGTCAGATTGAAGCCAGAAACTATCTGAACTTTGGTGTTTTTGAAGCATCACCCTCATTTGAAACGCAAGAGCCTCGAGGCCCTTCTCCAGGAGGTGCAGGAGGCGTAAATACCTGCTATTTATCTTGCTTTCAATTTTATTTCATTCATTATGACCGTATACGGTCGTAATGTCTGTAAATGTATCTACCATAACTATAAGAGGCCTCAGAAGCATCGTTATGGTTACGGTTATGCTCAGTTAGCACCCGCAAATAGCCGTGATCCTTATGGTCGCAACGGTATACGGTACAGTGGGGATCCCTATGCAAGAGATTCAGTTGAGGGGAAGCAAGATAATTATTGGCTAGGACAACTTGCGTAGTTGCGACACATCTGAGATTGGTTGAATTATGAATGTAATGTTGCTGAGTTTATAGGAAAACAACACAGCCACAGCCACCCAGACAACGACCCGAGCGTTAAACCAGAATGATACTGGCTGAATGACAGATCCTGTGTTCAAAGTTGTAGTAATCTCTTGCATTGACTGAGGTATTAGACCATCCAATCATACTTAGAAGTATCTTGTGGAGTAAATCATTGTATGTTCTTGCATGACATTGTCGTTATTCAGTAAAGGGATTATATGGATTGATGGAATTCATGTAAACTTGAATCTGCAAACACTCCTGTGGCCAAAATTAATGATGGGAAACGGTGCAACACAGCTTCAATTTCTGTGCTATCATAGTGCCAAACATCAGCTAGAGTGCTCAGAAGCAAAAAACCAGTCAACTCCATGGAATTTTATTCAAAATATCGGCACATTTAGTGGTGGCTATGTCAATTAATCAGCAAACTGGATAAGTCTGCAGCCAAGGAGGCCATTTTCTACAGAAAATTTCAGTAGACCCATTCAATCAACAAAGACCCCACAGATACTCAGCTAAAATAAATAGAATAAAGAATGCAGAGAAGAAGACAACATAAAAACATGGGGACAGAGTGAATATTAATAAATGCACCTGTGAGATTCGAACCAAGAGCGCCATGGGATTGATTACACAAGCAAACCAAACATGTAACAACTTTACTCAAATTTGGCGGGCACTGTACTAATAGGGCGGTACAGGACCCACTACCTAAAGTTAGTGGGCATTTCACGCGAATTCACTCTGAGTCAGCGCCACAACTGTCTTCGTTGGCGTTCCTCAATGCGCTTTTACTTTGATTTATCTTCCCGGATCACTGGAGCCTTACTGGGACTTCCCATCTGTGACCAGGATCCAGTTTGTGGAGGTCTCATAAGTAGACGGTTGTGATCTCAACTTTTAATCATTGAAATGTCAAATTTCTGGGTGGGAAGTTGATTTGGATGTACTAATAATGCTATCTTGTCACGCAGAAAGCAGTTTAAACCAAATATAAAACCGAACTGGATGAAAAGAGATTAAAGAGATGAAAGGGACGAAAGCTGGAAAAAAGCAGTGGAAAAAAGTGAGTAAAGACGAAAGAGTCAAAAGATTCAAAAAGTGACCCAAAAAGAACTTGTCAAGTTGCTGATGAAACCTTTGGGAGCCCGGCAGCGAGGGAACAATCCGAAATTCCCGCACGAAGATAGTTTGATTGTCTTCCCCTGATTATCTTTCCCTTGGACGGCTATATCGTCATCCTTCTGGGCCGCCTTCCGATTTGTGAGTCGTGGTCGAGGTATGGGCTAGAATTGTGAATGCGGACGGATAGAATCCACTCAAATCCTGCCAGTGTCGGACGTTTTGCGGCACTCCCCTTGTTTACCATCTTCGGTCTGGGGTGGTCCTCTTGGATGTGCTCCCACCTCCGAAATCTTCGGGGACGCGTCCGGCCCGCCTCGTTATTCTCTTTGGCGGGCTTCTCCTTCTCGTGCCGCCTTGTCCGCGATTTGATTACCGTAGGTGTCGGTGCACAGCCTCTGAACAATAAACTGTTGCCTCGGATTATGGGCTCACCCCAGGGTCTTTGGCATTTTCAGCTGGGTACTATTCCTTGCATGCAGGAGCGGTTCCATACTTCGGCCAACCGGGGGTTCGAAGCGAACGATAAGGATACTTATCGGATGAAAGCGATGATTAGGCCCAGTATATCCGCATGACGGTATGGGTTAGCATATATATGATAAATCAACAAGCGCTCGGGGGACCGCTCCGCGGTCCCCCTCCCCCTTTATTGATCACAGAAATTTGTAAAAACCCTTTGTTTGAATAAAGAAACAAATAATAAGCAAGTTACTGGCTCCAGTTTGGCGCTTGAATTAAACTTTAACGATGAGTGAAAAACGAAGTTTGGCATTGTGTACAGTTTTATAGGCGCGCGCGCGCTTAAAATTGATCATGGGGCCAGAAAGCTCCGAGGAAGCCCCATTTATTGAGCGCTTCCAAAGCTTCGGACCTGATCTCCCAAAAGCGGAGTTTGAAATGGCTTCAGACAGACACGCATAATCTTATAAAGAGAGTAATGATGGTGGCACACATACATGATCCAGTGCGGACACTTCACACGTGGCGCCACCCTGTCTTTGCCTCTTCTCTCATGGCACAGAACTATTTGCTTCTCAGTTAGTCCAGTAACTCTGGGTTCTGTGATCCTACCTGACATACCGCTCTAGTGGAAAGTGCAGATCACATTGTGTGGGACTCTGGGACCTGGCACCGAAACCCAAAGCTTTATGCTACCGTCACACTTGATCTAGACGATAATCCCGTCTCCAGGACTCCAGTTTTTAAACGAAGCTTACAGCCCAAGTGGAACTTCAGCTCGAATCTGTGAGTGATTCAAAAACCCGAGTGACTTGTTCAAATGTTGGATATTTTGAAGGTTGTGTGCTTTGACGTCGACCATTACATTGCGGCTTTACCATAGTACATTCATTCCCCGCAGAGCAGATCCCCTCCTTGGGGAGTGCAAAATAGGCATCGAAGAATTGTTGCATCGATGCGGCTCAGGCTCAGGTGACGTACACGCATAGAGTCTTGGATTATTTGAATGACTTACATGATGCTTAGTAGTCCGACTCAGTGTTGCAGCAAAAGGCAAAGTTTCTGGTCGGCTCTCAATGCGCCTCCAAAGGTCTGAAGATGCTGCAAAAAATGCCAAAGATAGGATGCAGAAGACCGTTGGAATCTTGAGTCCGGTCGGATCCGGTTTCGGCGAAGTTGACGCAGCCGTAGAAGCGAGGGCTGCTCAAAACGATTTAGCAACTGCACTTGGGGCGTGTATTGATCGCCTTCAAGTCTTCGTAAATATGGGAGACAAAATTGCTCAAGTTCGTGTTTTGGCTCTCTCCACGAAAGTCTTGCTAATATCATTCATTTCACCCATACGTGTCTGCTGCGTGGAGCATTTTAACCTCCGTGTACCAGGTATTGGGGACATCTTGATGTTTTATATGATCCAGCGATACTGAGTGCGTTTCAGGCCGTGAAAGAGCAGCGCGAGATGGACAAAGAAGTCGTTGGACTTGTGAAGACTATGGTTGAGGTTTACTCGTTCAAGGAAGACGTCAACTTTGTGCCCGAGAAAATCAAGATTCTCGAGGATAGTTTGATCAAAATCACCCAACAGACCCTCGCATGTGCGAATTTTCTGGAGGAATACAGGCAACACATATTTTCTGGTTAGTGTTGGTGACTATACATGTCATTTGATCACAGTTTAATTAGGGCGAGCTATTCGTACAACATTTTTGAACAACAACCGGAAGAGGATTGATGACCTGTCGGAGGAGCTGGTGAAACTCAGAGAATCATTCACTTATGCATTGAATACGCAAACCCTGTTCCACACCACCGAAATACATGGAACTGTAAAGAAAATGGGTAGGTCAATACCATACCTCAGATACAATAACTAGCTCACCGAATGAACCCAGACCAATCAGGGGCACTCGAAAAGCTTAGGCATATATCTTACGATGTGTCACTACGCTCGGAATGTCTTCCTGGGACCCGTGAAGACATTTTGGATGATATTTCCAAGTGGTTGACTATACCATCGGATACCAGCAATATTCTCTGGCTCTCTGGTGTCGCAGGATCTGGTAAAAGCTCCATTGCAACGAGCTTATCTCAGCGCTTCCGTGATCAGGACTGTCTAGGTGCATTCATATTTTTTTACTCGGAATAATCTAGCAACAGCAATCCGACGGCCGTGCTCCACACCATTGTGTATAGCTTGGCACAGTTAAGTAGTCGCATCCGGGATGCACTCTGTGCAGTGATTGAACAAAAGCCCGGCATTGTTGATGCTCCCATTCGACGCCAATTTGAGGCACTACTCCGGGGCCCGCTCGTTTCTGTGCAGCCTTACATGGAGAAGTCGATTGTCATCATCTTGGATGCATTAGACGAGTGCTCCGATAACAATTGGCGCGCTACTCTCATATCACTCATTACTGATGGCTTTCCAACGCTTCCAGTTGTCTTTCGCTTTCTCATCACCAGCCGCCCAGATGTCGACATTAGTGGTCAATTCCACGCACAACACAATATTACAGCGCAAACTCTTGGCATGTCAACGGCCAAAACTGAAGGAGATGTCACTTTTTATATTCAGTGGCGGTTGGAGAGGATTCGAACACAGGACCATAACATACCCAGGGAATGGCCAGGAGCTTTTGCCATAAATCAGCTTGCAGAGCACTCAGGTGGCCTTTTTATCTGGGCATCAACAGCATGCAATTTTATTCAAGGCTTTGATCCCCAGGAGAGGTTGGAGAAATTACTTGCTCGAGACTTCAGGGATGAAAGCCGGCTTGACGAAATATACACCATTGCACTCCAGAACTCTGCTCCCTGGACCAGTGATGATCATTTTGCTGTGAAGGCCCGTGGAATCCTAGGGTGTATTGTCCTCAGTAGAGCACCTCTGAATGACAAAACTATGGACTCATTACTTTTCTTCAAGCCTGGTACTGCATCCAAGGTCCTGGCATATCTAGGCTGTGTCATTCATCGCACCAGTGACAAAACTGCACGAGTTCTTCATGCATCCTTCAGTGATTACCTCATGGACTCTGACCGGTCTGGTAATCATCCTTGGAACATTAAAAGCAAGATTTATCATCAATCTCTGGCACTCGGGTGCTTTCATGTTCTCCACAGCCAGCTTAAGTTCAATATTTGTGGCCTTCAAAACTCCCATCTCTTGAATTCGGAGGTTGTGGACTTACCCACCCATTTAAAAGCCTGTTTGTCGCCTGAACTGTGTTATGCAAGTCAATACTGGGTGAATCACCTTGATGTAGCTGAACCGAATGATGATATTCTCAATAAATTGGGGGACTTGCTTCAAATTTATTTCCTCTATTGGTTGGAGGTGATCAGTCTACGTGGACAGGTTCAGAGCACGAATGAGATGCTTCAAATGGCTCAGAAATATGCAGTAGAGGTGAGCCATCTGTAGTCTGTAGAGGACGGAGCAGAATGCTAACTGTAGTGGTCAGATTGGCAGTGAAGACCTCCAACTGTTGTTACATGATGCACAGAGGTTTATGGACGGATTTGCACCAGTCATCGCTCAAAGCGCACCACACATTTATATTTCTGCCTTGCCTCTAGCACCCAAACAATCATTAGTGATGAGGAATTTTGGGTCTAGATTTCCACGTGTTCTTAGGTATAATGCACCATCAGATGGTGACTGGCCAAGTCTTCAGAAAATATTGACAGGCCACAGGGACACAGTTCAGTCGGTTGCCTTCTCCCCTGATGGGAGGCAGATTGTTTCAGGCTCTTCTGACAACACCATTCGCATTTGGGACTCAGCAACTGGTGCGGTGCTTGGTGTGCCATTGACAGGTCACAGTAGCACAGTTCGGTCAATTGCCTTCTCCCCAGATGGGAGGCGCATTGTTTCAGGCTCTTCCAACAACACAATCTGCATCTGGGACTTGGCAACTGGCACAGCACTTGGTGCACCATTGACTGGCCACAGTGGGATGGTTTGGTCGGTTGCTTTCTCCCCTGATGGGAGGCAGATTGTTTCAGGCTCAGCAGACAGTACCATCCGCATTTGGGACTCAGAGACCAGTGAAGTGCTTGGTGCACCATTGACTGGTCACAGTGGTGGAGAGATTCCTTCTACCACAGAAAATGTGGTTGAAACCTCACTAATGGTATGGTTGTTCCCTCCTATCACTCTGTGCTCACCATTGGCTCAATCACACAGACCACGACCTCGACTATCTTCAAGGATGGATGGATAGTTGATTCTCTTTCTCACCGACTTATATGGGCTCCAGCTTGGCTTCGCAATCATTTCTGTGGTCCCCGCAACTCACTTGTTATTACTCCTCAGGGAGTAACAGCACTTGACCTCACAAACTTTGTTCATGGCACTGACTGGGAGAAGTGTATTGATTCACAGCTTTGAACCATTGCTTATATGTCGGATATGCTTCTCCAGCTTCCCATCTACTAAAGTACTTCTACCCCAGTATTTCTGTATTATTTAACTGGGTGTCATGGCATGTCGTGTGTCATCTCAAGCACTTACTTTGAAGTCTTCATCAACAAAATTTATCAAAACATAAACAGTAATTTGCTCTGAGCCCAAATGAGCCTGTATCTATGGTAGTCAAAATGAAGAAAAAATCATTATACATCTTTTGAGCCCAGACAGTGAAGGTAGGTGTGTTCAGTACAACACGGTGATAAGCAGGATACTGACACACCTGTGAAATCACGTGTTTTTGTGGTTTTCTTATGTGCAATATCTCGTATATCATGTATCTACAGTTTCGACTGGTTTCCCATAAGAGGCCAGTATCACCTGAGTAACAAGATGGTGTTTCTGAGAAATCAGAAGTGTCTCTGGCAAGTGCTCTCTCCGAAACATGTAGGAGAAGGTGTAGCCCAACTAAACATACAATTGTATCGCTTGTTTCTGCCGTTTCAGACATCGGTTCAAGTGGTTTCAGACGTATCGAGTGTTTCAGAGTGTGGATCATTGGAGGAAGCATGCCAAGCATAGCTGCATGTGACATCGGACAGTGTTTCACTTGTTTCCATGGAGCGGCTATGTCGGACATGTGTTGATGGGTATCACAACTGCCAGATCTTTGGATCAGTGATCTCAGAACCATAGCAGATACCTTTGGGGATAGTCTAATCTAATCCTTAAAGGTCTCTTTGCATGGTCTCTTCGAAGTGGGGTATCATTTGAAAGCTATAGACTAGGGCTACAAAGTCCGACTATACCGATACAAGGGATACTTCAGGAACGAAGGTTCCAGAGCTCAAGGAACACTTGTTGGTTGCTGATTAAAGTGCTGATCACACCACCATGTGTCAGGAATTACTAAGAAATGGTCGGAATATACACGGAATGACGAATCCGACTTCACCAACCAATGGGACACTTTGTAGTCTTTATAATACTCTAGAAACACGGGAAATAGGACGGATAAACGGACATTTTACACATTTCTTCATTGTCATAGTCATATCATCATTTGTATAAGTAGCTAGAGTGTTTGCAGTGAGAAAACAGAGAAGCTTCCCCTGTTAGCAAGCTAATAACTTGTGCCTATGGGAAGCAACTCGCCGTTTTTCGAGTTTCGCAAGTCTCAGATACTTGTGAAGGGCGAAAACCGCGCAATGGGGAAGGAATAGAAGCCTGGAAGTTTGTGATTGAATTGGATATCTGGTTTTGGACTCGGAAACTTGTGTGATTGAGACTTGGAAAGTGATTGGACCTGGGATTTGGATTGGATTGGATATTAGGACTGGATACTGGATTTGGACTTTGGGATTGACAACACACCTGCAACACTCTTTGGAACAACACTATTGTCGCGGATCTTTGGGATACGCAAGAAACTCGGGAAACATCACTGTTTCTTGTGTTTCACAACTTGGCTACTATAAAGTCGTATTTTCATCGTTCGAAACAGCTGTATCCTTTGGATCCTCTGTTTCGTCTGTATCGGAAACACAGTGTTTTGTACAACATTCACATTGAACAATCAGCTTTCCCTTTCAACCTTTTAAAGGCTCTGAAATTAGGGACTGACACTCATCGGCTACCTTGGAAGTGATCGAAGCAGCTATCATACATGGTTTCTAGTGTTGGTTTGGGATAGGCTCAGTCTATCTTGACCAATATTGGTTGTTGTTTTGGTTTTAGTTGTTTCTTGTGTTTCCACACTAGGTTCCGAGCTCGCAAATCAACGGCCCAGGTGGGAGGTCGCTCTTCAACTTGAATACACCACCCTGATGGTTATAGAATCAGTTCAGCTTGCATGAGAGGCGACAATTCTAGTCAACAATGATTTCCATAGGGACAGGGAAAAACCCACTGACACCTGAACCGTAAGCTTGCCTGAAAATCCCCGCTTGAAGAGCGAACTAAAATTTGCCAGTCAAATGTATCCATTATCCAAGACCGGTCATAAATAAACAATGCTGTCAAATAGAGAGGTTGCACAAAAGCCACATGCAGCTTTTGGTGGTGCAAAGTCTTTCCATGCAACTTTTTGGTTTTCAGCTCAAGTGATCTGAGATTAGTGTTGCCGCGACTCGAAAAGTCGAGTCGCGACTTGACAAGTCGACTTGAAATGGCATTCAAATCGACTCGACTCGACTTGTGTGGGGTCAAGTCACTCGAAGTCGGCTTGAGTCGACTCAAGTCGGTCAAGTCGAGGGAGTTTTTTTGAAATGGCTGCAATGACTGCCACATTGCGTAGGAATACTGTAGACAAATCCATAAATGAATTCAATCAAAATTGTGCAAGAAATGATGGAGCACTATTTAAGCTGCATTCATACCAGGTTCCTGCTGCAATTTTACAGGTCAGACACATTAAAAACCTTACATATGGGATGACAGATTTTTGTTATATTTTTCTAGATTTAATCGGCGCTCAAAACTGTATTGAAGCGCGAACCAACCCAACTGTGACATTGGCGTGACTATGTCACGTTATGTCACACTCGTGACAGTCGGTCAGAAAAAAAAAAGGAAAACTGTTCCAATGGTGCCTACGTATGAAATTAAACACTTCCTAAAAATACCGCGACTCAAGTCACTCAAGTCGGTTCAAGTCGACTTGCAACTGACTTGGAAGTCGCAGCGAAGTCATCAAACGACTTGACTTGAGGGGGCCATGTCGGAAGTCGCGGCAACACTATCTGGGATACGCTCATCAGCTATTCTGGCAATGTTGGGGACGAATACAGGGTATCTCTGCAGGCGGTTTTGTGCAGTTGTATGCAGCTTTGCACAACCTCTAATATCTGTGGTACATTGTTGCTGGGTATTGTCACTCTCTTTATAAAACTATGCTTCTCTGTCCATCCAGAGCCTTTTAAGCTCTGCTCATCTCCACCGATGCCTTACATCGCAGTGTGATGAGGACCGCAGTGCTGCTATCAGAAATTTCCTGTAATCAAAGTAACAGTGTGTCCATCCCTGAGGGATTTGCTAGAGTGGGAGCAGTGGGATATGTGGGTGGAGGTAATCCACTGTGGAGTGACAGATGTGCATGTATGTGGGTGCATTGTGGGTGCTCAACAGCAAGTCCGGGCTCGGTATCTGCTGTTAGCATTTAGAAGGTTAACAAGAGGACAGTACCAAGGGCAAATTGTTGTTAGACTGTCTTGTATCCAATAAATTAATGCCTTTGCCAACACAGACCTCAATCGAGTGTTCCGGTGTGGTTCCACATGCCGTTGATACATTTGCCTCACACTTGAGATCACATTGTGACAACTCCGACAGAGGGAGGACAAAGAGGCGGTGTGGAACAGAAGTTGCCAGTCGCCATATGAGAGTCACAAGTGCATGCCATGGAGGGGACCTGAGGCAATGAGAGGTGCATAGTACAATCACTGGCCTCATTAGCAGCAGCTCGCCACCCTTGATAGTTGGTTCCCGAGTGCTACTGGCCCAAGGCAGTCAATCATTTGGCATGGCCAGCACTAGGTCCTCCTAACAACAAACATTGGCAGACACTGCCCTGATGTTAACATTGACAGACGCACTTGAAACAAAGGTAGCTGCAGCAAACAGCACCAAACATCCTCCTATCTCGGTGTACGGCTCAAAAGATGTTGGAATTTCAACTCATTAAACCAATTAACCCAGAGTTCAGTTTAGTCTGAACAACCTCCATATCTGAGGGATAGAATTGAATGGTACCAGAACAAAAATGCCCAGAATACTGCAGCTAAAGGTGAAGTGAGGTGTTACACTTCAGCGCTATGTAGAGAATAGCACAACTATTTGCAGGTATCTATTCGTGAATGGCAACCATTCTTGTTGATTCTCTTGGGCTCAGAATTGGACAATTAGGGAAATTTGGGGGAAACTCCACCGTATAAGATGCTTTGCATACATTTAGAGCCTGCTTATGAAGGTAGTTGTTAACTTTCCTTCGCCACTATCACAGCTCATTGACTGAATTTTATGCAGGTCTTCCTGCGTGTTTCCTTGAGTAGTTAGTGGGTAGAATAGCACTTGAAATGCATATTTGCTGATATTGCTGACTAGTCAACAAATATTCGCACTGGATATTCGTACAAATGCGAATATCACTTTTAGGTTTTCGGTGAATATTCACATTTGTTAATATAAATCTGTGGTATTCTCTAGTACTATGCCAGGTTCAGATTATTTCTATCACAAAAGGGGATGAGAGGCCGCAAAGCGGCCGACCAGTCCTTTGTTTATCTTCGGATAGAGTAGACAAGATGCGCCTCCCCTTCACTTTGGTGCGCGAGAAATGAAAAATGAATTATCATGGATATAAATTACAATGAATTTATATAAGAATTGAAGACCCTCTGTGTAGACAAGACAATTAGACAAACATACATTCGTGTTCACTGTTGGCAATCTGAATGCCGTCATTTGCTCCGCAGTCAAACGGAAAACCATCAAGATGTTGAGTTCTGAACAATGACTCCAATCGAATGTAGGATTTGTAGTTGTAACATTGTTGAGATCCTAAACAGTCACTTCCAACTGCCGGGCTTATGTCCCTTGAACGGCATTTTGCAGCCAAAAGATTTAACTTGCAATATTGGAAGTGATGCCAGCAGCCCGCCGATAGTCCGGCACTGGCTGGCAGGGATCGGCAATACTCGGCACTAACATCATATTGATCGACGGCGCTGCAGGCGGATAGGGCCTCGGCCAGCATTCCTCCGAAAATCAAATTTCTCGAGGATCAACGCATATACTCATTTTCAAGATAGCTTGCCACCTGGGTGCTACAGCGGGGCACCGGCGGCGACATGCTTCTTGTGGTATCTGGTATCTGCGAGCTCGGCTTGGGAGGCAGTGCAATTTACTTGCTTTCTACACTGAGATAACTCCTGGAAACCAGTGTTCGTGATTTCGACCGTGCCGTGTAATAATAGGCACCTACGTAAGATAGGCGACATGCACTCCCCACCAGCGCCCACGTGATATGTCACATCACGCGTCACGCGGCAAAACTGTCGGAGGTTCAACGCAATATGCCGGAATTCGCTCAATTTTGTTGTTTCAAGGTTGAGAAAAAAAAATAGAGTATTATGTCATCAATAAACTCAATCCTGAACTTGGAGAGATTACTACAATCAGCTTGAGAACCAGAAGAGCAATGAGAATACACTCTGAGATGGTGTTTCGCGACCTGTACAAACATTGGTTTTGGCAGATATTACTATATATAGTGCGTGTGAATGTTACATAAGCGGCAAAATTTCGGAGCTTCAAAACACAAAGTGTGCCCAATCGCCGAAAGAATCATTTCTGCACTTGAAAAAAATAGATCATATAAATCTTGTACTGCTCAGCTAAAAATGCGTATTTTACAAATCCGAAACCAAGGATCTCTCAAATGGACTCAAATACACTGTTTCTAGGTTTTACTTTGGGCCATAATGTTTTGTGGCCGGAGCCTTGCCGCCGTCACGCTTGAGTCACGTGGGCGCTAGTGGGGAGTGCATGACGCCTATCTTACTGTGGTTCAAAGCTGCGGAAATTGGCCCAGTGCCTCCACAATGAGCTAATTTCTCCAGGTTCCGCCCACTGTTGAATGCTCCACAGGTACTCCACCGCAGTGTTGGATTCCTCTTTTTAGCTGTCTAAATAACTCTTTCAGCAGCCTCGCTGTCTCTCAACGAAGATGCACCGTGGTGTTCAACTGTGACCTCCCAGTTTGCATTTGATGAAACTATCCCAATCATCAACTCCGAACGGTTCTCAGCAATCATTTGAAGCCAAACCACCCATTAATTTCTGTGGTCCACTGGAAATATCTGAATAAGTATGCTTCTGTGTATCTGTTGTTCTTCCTCATTTCACACGGCTACGCTGCGCAGGAATCTGATTGACACTCACTGGGCCAAAAGAAACACCAGCACAGAGAAAAGGAGAATCGGAGACATGTACGAGTTAACGTTTGGGTATTTTTCCACCTCATGAATGATATTTCCCAATCACATTCAGGGCTGCGAGATGACACAGTGTTAGTGAATTCACGTAGATCTGCTGCTCAGTGGGGACAACACCAGAGAGAACTTGCAAATCAAATACAATTGTTGCTGCAAACAAAAAACCCCGACAATGTCCGATCTCGAGCACAAACTTTGCAGGGGAGGTAGAAGAAGCAGAACAGCGACTTCGGTTTGATGCAGTTTGTGGTGAGTGAGGTTACAGCACTCAGTGGTTCGAGATTCAAACATGACAAGTAGATCCAACTGAGGCTCTGAACCAAGCATTGGACAAAGAGTTTGAAATAAACAATCCCCGACGCGAAAACAGGTACCGGCCAAGTTGTCGAGAACTGGTGTTGAGATCTTAGGAATATCACCGACTGCTATCCATGCCAAAGCAATCTGAACGTGAACGCCGGGAATATGAAGCCCAGCATAGTTAGAAAGGATTTACCTTCTGTCCGAGTGATTCCTATGCCTCTGTATTAAAATTCCACGGAAATGAAACAAACGGTTTGCATAATGAAAAGACAGAGAAAGAACTCACAGTGGGTGGGGGAGGAGAGAGAGAAACAAACTGGAATCAACAGCCAATTTATCTCCATCATATTTACAGGAGGTTGGCAAGGAGCGGCATCTGGCAGATCTTCAGTTCCAGCTGTGTGGACTGTTGAAATTCTCCGTGGGGAAGACACAGGTAACTGCTAGTCAACAATGAAACGTTCACCGACTGGGAGATTGATCACACTGTAAGCTGAATTGCACCACAGGAGTAGAGTGCCAATTTGGTGTTTGCTGGGCCCTGCAACCACAATCAACGGGTCCGTGAATTAATATTGAACTTTCCACCTCGCAAGAACGTACGGTAAGGAGAACAAACCGAGCAACATCCTGAATCCCTGAGGCTGTGATAAAAAATCGTAGATGGCCGAAGTGTCTGATTAGACAGCGCACACGTTGAATGCACCATTCTCGCAGGTGATCCGGGAGAAGAATAACTACGGGTACCATCCAGTGAATTTATTCGGGTCCGAGGTTCAAAAATAGAGCCTCACAGTAATCACTAGGTGACTAGACACTGTGATTACCCTACCTACAGTACAGGAGAAAGGATCGTTAACGCAATCAGGTCATTGCGGAGGACCACATACCACCGAAAATTAAAATAGTCCTAGAAGCTCTTGTGAGCAACGGGTCAGAAGGGGGACAGATTGAACCGTAAGCAAAGGTATTCATTGGGTCACTTATTATCGCGTTGCACAGCAGTTCTTGAAGACACACAGCCAACAAATGATTGTGAGGTCTTGTATGACAGAGCAGACCTTTGGTTGGAAGAGTGATATTGCTGCAGGGAGATTTTGAAGCCACAGATAAAGGATTCAGTGAATTGCAGAGGAGAATTTTGAGAGGATTGACGCCGGAAAGGAAGCTGCGGGGGAATTCATTAAGAAAGCGGGACCCGGAGCGAACGATGCTTGGTGCAATGGGTGTTGTCTCGGTCAGAAATAGTTTAATAAAGAAGAGAGCCCGCAGGGCCAACAAATTCTGACACGCGATGAGTGGAGAGCCCATCAGAACATAGACGCAACGGGGCAGCAGATAAGAGTATCAAGATCGAATGACTCGCAAGAAGTGTGAGGGTCTCCCAGCATACACGGCGCGGTCAAGCGCGCCCAGACAGCAAGATGCACAGTATGCCCCGTCGACATTCGCTGGCGCGCCGGTGGAATGTACGGTCCGAAGCCCGGTTTGACGGCGTCCGCATTAGATGCTTGGGGTAGCCAGGAGTTCACAGTGCAGACGCGAGCAAAACATAATGTTTGCGATGTCTGTCGCGCAATGGAAATTCCGGCGGAGGCAAGCTCCGTACTGCTGGGCTAGTGGAGTGGCGATACTCACCCAATAGAGCCCAAAAGCAAGAGGGCAAACGAAAATTATGAGACAAAGCAAACAACGCGATGTGGGAGATTCATCCAGCGCACGGAGACTCTGGCAAACGCAGAGCGAACAATATATTGGCTGAGCAGTTCGCTAGGACTAGAGAGGCGCGCGCAAGGCCGACGAATTTCGGACGAGATAAGTAAAGACCAGCATCGGAACGGAAACGCAGAGGGGAAGGTAAGGCGAAACGATTCGCGTCCGAAACACCTGTCTTTGGGTTACATCCAGCGTACACGGCGCTGTCAATGGCGCCCGTAAGTGAGATGCAGAGTACGTCGACCATACATTTCTTGTGCGTGACATGAACTGAACGGCAGGACCCGAGTGACTTCCGTGTTAGGGTCGTCGAGTAACCATGGATTCCCAATGCAGACGCGACGAAAGCTCGAATCCCCAAGTACGGATGGCGACTGCGCACAACAGGTATTCCATCGGATGTACTTGTACGGCCGTTCTAACGGGGCCCGAGAAAGCTGAAAATTATGAGACGAGCACGCCAATGGTGGATGTAGCAAACGGGCCTTGCTTCGCCATTCATGGCGGTGGGTCCGTGATCCGTGCGGAGATGAGACTTTTGACGGGTATTTCCGTATATGAGACACCCCAGGAGAGTTCCGAGTCAGACGCAGCTGGCGGCATTTTGCAGCAACGTGACGTGGGAGCTTCATCCTAAATCATCCAGTGCAGGACGCATGTCGGAAGCAGTATCGAGCGTGGAGAGAAGTCGAAGGTCAAGAAGAGAGCAGTGTCGAAGGCTGCTGGCGGCTCCGCGCGTCCGACTCGACTGCGTGACATGAGGGTGGAAGGAGGAAGATATTGATCCGCGACACAGCCACGCGCTCCTTTCTTCTCACCACAACCATAACAACGCATTGACGCCTCCTCGTAAGCTAGTCAATCGAAGGCCGGAGCGTTGCTCAACTCTCCCTGTCCTACTCTAAAAGGGGTACGGCCACTCGAACTCTCCTAAAGTAGCGTCTGGACGAGCTCAAACGCCTGGCCGCCTCACAACAACGGGTAACCACATACCTTCAACACATCATATTCTCCGTTGTTCCGGCGAATACCTTACTCCATTTCACAGCCTTCAGTCCCTATAAATTCGCGTCGATTGTCCTGTTAGACCTAACATGCAGTTTTTACCTGGGTACCACCACGAGCAAAGCGATTACTATGACTATAACACCACATCCGTGCCGGCGTCTGGCTTCAGGATCAAGTTAACCACGGATGTCGGTTCTCTCTCCATCAGCGAGATGCAATTCATCCCCTCCCGTAGGTTTCTCTGGCGAAGGACGATCTGAATTGTGCTGGGCCCGCGCCGTTTACCGACCTCGACGGCTCACCTGTGTATGTGGGATCCGCGATAGTGACATTTCGGGATCCCCGAGACGGAGGAAATATTGATTTCGTGCAACCCACGAAGATAACACCACACCTCATCCCACCCTGCTCATATATTGAGTTCGGCGCTGATTTCAAGCATTTCGGTCGCTACGAAGTTCTGGTCATCGATGAGAGGAGCATGGAGTGGATCCAGACTTCCCATGGTGGGCGAATATCGTAGCTTTACTTGCAAAACACAGTTCAGCTGATGCCATTCTTTCTAGGTCGCGTTCCCGAAGGTCGCACACCCATCGAAGGTGGTGTAAGTACTGGAGTCTTTAATGTAGCGTGGCTGATCTTCCAGTTGTATGCAGTACGACGGAAGTAACCGCAAGCTATATCATGCTACTGCACTGGTTGAGGGCATTCTAATCCCTGGATTCGCAGGACCCGGATAGTAGGCTGACCCATTCTGCCGACCATCACAAATAGTACTGACCATTCGACGCAGTCCCGGATGTTTTGTGTCTTTCGGGGGCAAGCAACACGTCATCCAAGAGAACTATGAAGTCCTGTATGTTGCTTTATTGTGGCTTGGTATTCACCCGTTGATGAACTGTGTAGGTGCTGGAAGCTTCACACCCCTTGAATATGCGGAGATTCCCGAGTATTCGAAGTTGAAATACTGTTCTCGGTGTATTAAAATTACCGCAACGTTTACATAGTGGGTTCCAGCGCGAACAGACATATATGGTGCCAGTTGTACTCTTCCGCAGCGACGTTCGAGCCATTTTGTAAAGGGCTCAATTTCGGCGCCGAGTTCCTCATCCCCGAGTCCAGAACCATTTTTCCTTGGTTGGTTTTGTGATACTCAAAGGAAATTTAATAATGATATATCACAGGAAACACTGGGTAACGCGTACCATACGTGGACCCAAGTTGGAGTTTGCGATCTGTGGGGCAATTATGTGCTGGAATCACCTTGCGGGACGGCTCGACTAACTGAGCAAAGTCGACCGACATAGACGCTATAGATGCAATAGCAGCTGTCTATAACATCTATAGGCGTCTGTAAATCAGCTCATAGACGCTATAGCAAATTGCGGTTCTCTTGATGTACAGTGTCCAGATTCGCTATCAGATAAAAGATTGACTTGGGCGCAGTATTTCAGAGAGGGAATATACTGAACGTTGAAATGCGTACCTCGAACACCTAGGACCAGCGAAGCAGAGGGGGGTCGAAGAAACATCAATTATTGGTGGAAACGGCAGGAGACGAGTCTTAGCAAGGGGTTAATCTATCGAAATGCGTGGGAGCTGTGCAAGTAATCCGCTCACGCAGCAGTTCCCAAGAGCAATAAGGAATTCAAACGGAACAGAAAATCTTGGCGTGACAGCGGGAATGAACCATGGCGAAATTCATTGTCTAAGAGCCGCACTTTGGACTCGACACTATGGTCCTTGACGAGGATCAGCAAAAGCGCCGTGAAATGCGAGGTTGAGTTGTTCATAAGGTACTTCTGCCCAATAGCGCCGACAGAGCATACAGCACGCCAGGAAAAGCAACTTGAAAAAAAGAAATAATCATCGGTTCAGTTCTGAGGCTCATTCGTGCGTAAGGAAAGCCGCCGGCGCACGACGATAGTTAGGGATACAAGCGGCTGACGACCCGCGGAGCGGGTCGTCATTCCCTCTTTCCAATGTGCCCAACTCAGGTAATTGAGTACATTGTGATTACGATAGAAGCCCCTTCCAGACAATCTCAGTACCGTGTGAGAGCTCATCTTTCTACTTCAAAATCAAGATAGTGTTTGCACCTGGTATTCGGGTCATCGCAGAGTCTAATTTGACCATGTGGGAGGACAGGTCCACATAGATCCTGACCAAGACTTCTGGACAGGTAGACTCTGACAACTATTGTAAACCATTGAAAGAGGAAATTTTGCTTTCCTACTACGGGTATCGGTGTCATCTCATGTTCACTGCTGTCTTGAATAAGATGCATGAGCAATTTTCGCGAGGGCTGCTTGGAAGAAATTGCAGTCAGGGAGCGCTGAGTCGAGATTTGAATGCAGCGTGCCTGCTCCTACCCTTTTCGATGATATTCCTCTCTGCCCATATTCGCGTCCTCGCCGCATCTCTGCACCTTAGTCGAAGATTTTCCCCCGAACCTTCGCTCTGTTCTTTATTCACTGCGTTCCGGTAACACCTAGACTTAGTTTGGCCAGCTGATCGGGGGTCTGCGTAGGTCTGCATAGCCGACTACACAACCCCTTTCTAAACGACTACGCTTGATCTATGTCCAGCTGATCGCGGGTCTGCGTAGATCAGCCTAGCTACCTAAACTGAGCCAGCGTAGCTGATCATAGGTCAGCGTAGGTCGCCTAGGCTGAACCGTGCACAGTCCCAACATTGGGATTGTGCTACCTCTGCATAGGTGACTACGCACACCTATGGTGACCTACACTGATCTACAAATAGCTAGGCAGAGCTAGACTGACCTACGCTCAACTAGCCAGACTCTGCCTTGTTAGCTAGGCTTAAACATCTAGCTAGCTCTTCGTAGATGACCTAGGCTCAGGCTAAGTCTAGGTGGGAGCGGAACGCAGTGATTCATTTATTTTTATTTGCGCAAAAGTCCTGCGTGGTGCGTATCGCGTCCATCTCCCTTTCGTTTGTTCTGCTTTGATCTCCTTCAATTTCCTCCAGTAATGCGTCCCGACGGCAGGCAGGATGCTTCTCCCTTTGGCTACGGGTCGACAGACAACAACACAAAAGAATTAAACCGTGGGTTTTGGCCACGGCGCGTGTGTCTGTTACATCCTTCTATTCCTTCCATACGCCCCATCCTGGATCTACAAATCCCATCTTGTTTTTTAAGGCCCTCTGATCAAAATCGCAGATAATGTCGGCCTCCTTGTCCCAGAGGGCTTCCCATCCGGAGGCGCGGATTTACTCTCGATGGATAGACATTCAGATGTAAACTCGAATAACGTATCACTCACATCCCCCTCTACCGCGAGCTCGCACTGATTCGCCTACTGGGTATAGCCTCTGCATTCTGCCAATGACGATCAAGGGGTACGCCACTGAGGGCGAGTACTTTGGCGCTGGGGGTGAGGGTGTCTGTGCGGGCGCGGCAACTGTACACCACCACCCGTCTTGCATGCCTGCTACTGTATACCTCAATACACGCCGTGCTGCACCGCCCGTCTTGGATGCGATACGCCCCGTCTCGTCTCGTCTCGTATATGATCCCCTCCTCTGTTGTAGCTTCCCCTTGCCATCCGCGATATCTGATTTGACTCCGCCTCGTCTTGATCGCCATCGCGTCTATCGCCCCGGATGGACATCCTCACCCCTCGCCGAACGCACGGCGTGCCGTCTTACTTGCATTCCTCGAGAACGGCGGACACCGTCGTCTTCCCCTCATCGCCTCTCCCCCTCATCGCCTCTCCCCCATACGCTCTTGTACCCCAAATCCAAATTTGTCTTGTTCACCGTACCGTACCGTACCGTACCGTACCTAGACGCACGCCGCACAGAACTTGGTAGTTGTATTGTGTAGGAGTAGAGTTGTTTAGTTTTGTATGTATGGGCGATGTAGACAGCAAGTAGAGAAAAATACCGTAAGGCGAAGAAATCTCCGTCCCGAGTTCTCCCACCTTGGAGGTTTCAGCCTGTCAAACATAGTGACTTGTAATTTTCGCTAAAGCTCAATACGGGGTTGACTCTGTCCCTAAACCAAAATTCTACATTGATGGAGATTGAAATTAAAGGTCAACCTTATGTATGTCTACACACCACTTGGTCCGTATACCTCGGTTGCGAGAAGCTGCAGATAGTTACAAGTTATAAAGGCACCAGGTCGGCAATTACAACGGATGGATGGATGCCGGCGTAGGAAGTCAAACAGTGGCCCTAGAGTAACACCGGAGTTGTGATTGAGATGGAGGTACGCCAACTTGTCTCCGAGACATAGAGAAGAGAAGAACACCTTCTGCTGGGTAATAGAGAGCGGGAATGGGCGGCGCAAAGGATACCAGCCTGGGAATGAGTAGGAACAGCCGATGGTTAACGACCCCGCGGGAGTATCGCCGAGCATCGCGAGCATTACCTGGCCGCCTTCAGGCACAGAGACAGCTTGGCAGTTCATTCGCCCATGAATCCACACCGGATCGGGCAAGTCCCTTGCAATTCCAGCCGTCTGGTTCCATCGCGGCCAAAGGAGCAACCAGGCTATTCCCTTGTAGAGATTAATGAGGAAAAAGAAGACAAATATTGCGGGAACGAAGAGAAGAGCGCCAGTGATGATGTTCGTCGCCGTCGGGGGCCTAAGGAGCGCCATGGTGTCAAATGGCTCCCACGATATCCGCGGGAAACGGCGTGAACGGGATACGAATACACTGGTTCCTCCCTTTTCATCTGTTTGCACGAAGATAATAGGGTCCGTGACAGAGCATAGTGGTGCTATCAGACTTGCTACTTGACGGGCTGTGAGAGTGGGAGCGGAAGGGCAGATCATGACATGTGGAATGGGCGGTATTACGGCTAGAACGGAGACGAGTGACCGAATTGGGAGGGTTCCGCGAAGGATGACGAGTTTCTGGATGGGATGGATACGATAAATCCTCGGGATAAGAAAGGACGCGTGTCCGGGCAGGCCGATAATGCCAGAATGAACTTGGGGCGTGGAGAGATTATAGCTGGCAAACAGATGCGAAACGGCTATGCGTTGAAAGCCCCTCGAAACTCGAGTGAGCACCCAGAGACCCTCGCTGTCAAGGAACGAGAAGATGTCGAGCAGTTCAGGTGGGAGATTCCGCATTTCAGCCATGATGTTAACTGAAGCTGCAGAAGGATGAAACCCGGAGGGCACAAACGCAATCGGGAAGAAAGTTGCAGAGTTCTACGGTGAATCGGTGATGATGGTGGTCGAAAGCAAAGGAGAAGTGCCTGTGTACAAATATTTGTCGAACAAAGTGATGGGGACAGCCTCGTCCTTGACAGACTGTCACGTTTGTGCCTGCTCATTGACGCTCATTCGTTAAGCCACCTATCTGGTTGGCCGTTTGTTCACTAGAGTGTTCACTGCAAGTTCACTGTCTATCCGAGATTCTTCAACGGCACACAATCACTGGCACTGGTCAAACAACTCCTTGAGTTTGCGCATGGATGCGGTGGCAGTCCCGGCCCTTATTGACCGACCTACCCACCGAGCTTCTGGTTGAATCTCCTATCATAGGGACTCGTTCAAATTTCTGTCGCCATTAATTTTTCTAGGACGTTGATCTCCGACGAGCCCGACGTGACGACCTGTGTTCCCTGCCGCAGAGCTGCATCGCGCTGTGGAGCGTCTGTCTACCTTTCGTCCGGGAGCGATTCGACATATCGATGCGCAATTTCGAACAGCTTGAAGGGCTGACCGAATTCGCCCCTCATATCCTCTCATACATAAAGTCCGTGCTATCTTGTGTGAACCCCCGATTAATGACCCAGTTGTGTACCTCAGATCAGTACACGTACCAATGCCATACTGGCTCGCCCGTCAGCGAAGAACGATGTCTGCCCTGCCAGTATTCTTGAGCGCATTCCCCGACCTCGTACGTGTGCGGGAATAACAAAACTGACAACCTGAGCGAGCAAAGCCTCACCTCTGCTGTGGCAAATTTCTGTTTTCCCACCGTGGCCTCGCTGTCTGTCAACGACACACTCCACGGGGTCTTTCACGCGTTCCCGAACGTTACGACACTCGCTTGCCGCGCAATCTATCTGCCCTGCCCACTCCTCGAATCCTCGAAGACGCACTTTCCGCGCCTCAACACTCTCGTGGGGGTGCGGTTGAACTCCACCCATGACGCCATCACTTGTGAAGATGTCCGACCGCCACCCTCGTCATGCTTACCGAGATTTTATCCCCGATTTCCCGCATTTGCGCGCGCTATCTATCGCGAGTCCGCAGTATTGTGGATATTTTAGTTACAGTCCTTGTAGCTCCATTGGATACATTTAGCAATTTTGGCATTCAGAAATATTGCAAGTATCGCATTTATATCGAGATGTTATACAATTATGGCTCTATTACATGTTTATTTAGGTATATATGTTGTTCATCCCAAAATATCAGGTCATTGGGACATATCCTGGACATGCAAGATGCTATTTGGAATGAAAATGGTCCAAAAGTACAGATTACCTAATATATAATATTTCTATGAATCGCTTTCTGTCACTAATTGCGCATGAATTATCCCGACAGAACTACCTAAGTTTCGTCCAAATCGGTGTAGAGCTGGTTGAGCTATTAGCAATTCTTCAAAAATATCCCAAAACAAGAAAAATTTGGCCACGCCTTCGATACTGCAACTGGCTGTAACGAAGCATGAGTCTCGAATTCATCACATGAAGAACAGATATGGAACTACCAAAGGTTAACCCGAGGCCAGATGAGTTTTCACGGAAGGTGTATTTACTCAGTTCAAGTGCAAATCTTGGCACAGAAATAAAATTGTAGCTTAGCACAACTCCGGGCAGTTACGGCAGCTATCTTGTTTATCAGGAAATCCTAGTGCCACAACACGTTGAGGGATCCACATCAATAGAAAGCTAACGTGTAAGTACACAAGCGGTTGCTCGGCCGCTTCGCGGCCTCGCACCCTCTTCTGTTAGGCTCTGCTCGGGTAGATTTGGTCGGCAACAGATCCAAAATTACCTGCCCGGCAGGCCGCGCGATCTGTCAAATAATTGACAGAACCAAATACTATTCGGGACCAAAGTTCCTAGATCGGAGTTTAAAGGCTTCGGACATGCTTAATTTTATAAAGAGAGAGATGTGAAGATATACTGCGGCCCAATGCGAGCTGGTCAACACGTGCAGGTCGATCAAGCGAGCTTTGGGCTGCACTCAAATTGATTTTATATTGTCAAAATCCATGAATATACCGCAGTGGAATGTGATTGCCCAAATAACAGCTGGTCGACGATTCAACACGTGAGCGTGAACACTGGGAGTACTGTACTATTTCGACCAAGTATTCGGTCACAGGTCACAGAGCTGGCTGAGATGAAGACTTTTTAAAAGTGTCACAGGTCACCGAGATTTTGAATCGAGGTTGCCATCAATTTCGGCCTAAAATGGCTACTTTTGATGCGAAAGATGCCGAAAAATCGCCCAAAAAGGCAACTTGAATACTTGGCAAATGAATACTTTGGGTCACAGGTCACAAGGCATGAATACTTGGTCGAAATAATACAGTAAGCTTTGGACCGCCATTGAATAGGAATACAAATCTAAGCTGAGGCATAGTCTACCCTGGTAGTGGGCCGTGCCGCTCATCGGCCCTACCAGCTTTATCGGGAGATTGATCAATTTAGAGGAGATTCAATAGGGTTGTTCACAGTCGGCCCTTTTTGCTTCCTTTTTGCTCTCCTTTTTTGCTTCCCTTTGTGCTCTTTCTTTACTTTTGTGCTGCCTTATTAGCTGCCTTCACCCAGTTGGTAGTAGGTCTGTTCTGAGTCAGTGGTTGAGACAGTTTGGACCTTTAGCCGCCAGCTTACATGATGACATCAGACTCTGATTCAAACAGATCCAAACACAATTTTCTCCTCGTACTATCTGCACAGTCCAGGTATGGATATTATCCAGTCTTTTACTAAAAGTTCTTGGGCCTATGAAGGCAAGGGAGACAAACGGGAGCGTAAAAAGGGAGCCGCAAACCGGAGTGTTCACAGTAGCCCCTTTTCCGCTCCTTTTTGTGCTCCTCTTTTTTCCATTTCGTCCAAAATTGCAGGTAGATCCCCGCTTTCTTCGGTTTTGTCTCCTTTTTACATTTCTAAATTGACAAGGGAAAAAAATCCAGAGAAAAACCGAGGGAATGCAGAAAAGGAGAAAAAAGGAGCAGAAAAAGGAGAAGAAAAAGGGCTACTGTGGAAGACCCTAATGTTAGGAGGTGGACTCAAGGCTACGGCCACTGAAGGAAACAACGCACAAATAACCGCTCCTCTTTGTAAATGCTGCACCTCCGCTCAGATGCAGTGGCAGGCCGCGACCCGAGCATGCTGAGCGGATTTGGGGAAGCCCCGGCAGCCCAATAGGCTGGCGCACGAGCACGCCTATGGTCAATACAATATATGTTGGTGATTGGTGAGCGGTCCTTGTCACAGCCGACAAGTGAAAGCGCGTGCCACGGAGAGACCGCCGCGATCAATATGGTCATCAGCTCACGATCTTCGCAGGCAGCAGCATAGTTGTTCCTCATGATGGAGCTCAGGAATTTATGCGAATGTTGAAGGCAGAGCCTCCCCGGAACCTTGAATGAGTGCCCGGTTCTTGCAAGGTGTCCTCACAGAGCACTTACACGGAGCAGGACGCGAGGGAGGAGGACGCGATGAGATTGGTTGGCACAGATATTCTTCGGATCATTCCGAGTTTGGCCTGCCGTGTGGCCGCCGGGGTAGCACAGCCGCCGATGTTTCGGTATCCCGAGCTCTTCGCGGGGGGGGGGCGAAAGTGCACCGAAAGGGCCAGAATTCAACCTGTAAACGATATAATTTTCGAAAAACAGCGTTATACATGGAGCATATGAGTGTAACAATGGCTGTTTTTCACAACGGAAACGCACCTAGCCTAACTTTCAGTGACACTGATAATGTACATGCACCGACCGTAAGGTTGGCCACTACCAACATGATGTTCAATTGAACTGATACAAACCGCAGGCAGATAGTGATATGTCAATTCTTACAATACAAATATACCGATAATTCAGCTTGTTTCTTCTGCAGTGCCAATTCCTTGTACTGCCTTCTCGAACATTCCGCGCACTGCATCAACATCGCGCAGCCATGTGCCCTGTAGATTGGACCAATAGCTCCACTGACCCTGGTTTGTATCTGCTACTTGCAACTGTGTAGTCCTGAGCTCGCCCTGGATCATTACAGCCAGCTGTGACAAAACACCTCCCAGTTTGACCATGCTCTCCTTCAAGTCCTGCCCCATACTTGAGTGATTGCTCCACTGGTGCTTCATGTCTTCCCCAGCTGCTGCAATGGCATCTGCGAGGCAAACCATAGTTGTGTCTCTGAAGCGCTGTGATGGAATGACAACCTTGAATGTCAATACTCGTGCCGAGAATGCAGCGTAAATGGTCCTTTCCAGAAGGTTTATATAATATCGAACCTGCTTCTTGGTTGGTGGTAAGGAATGCAACTGACTCCAGGTTTTGGCCAATAGATTGAACACCAGCATCGGCGTTGCCTCCTTGCCAAAACCACTGGCTTCAACCTCATCTGCATCCCATACACGCGAGAGGACAGAGCAGAATTTTTCTCGATGTTCATCTGTAAACCAGCCATACTCTGTGTCTGTGATTGCTGGGTACTGTGCAAGCCAACCAGGCAAATTACTCGAGATGATGGTTTTCCATTCTGGATCCCTTGACAGTCTTTCACCAAGGTTGGTGTAGACTGGGTTAAGGGATGCGCCAAATCCAAGTCTGGCCCAGACAGAGTGATCTAAGAGTACTGGGCGCAATTCAGTGTCCGTAAACCAGTCATCTGCTGACTCTAACACAGCACAAACTATGTATATCAAATGATCATAATCAGATATGGAGTAATCTGAAAGCACTGACAGGAGGACGGCCAGGGTAGCTGCTGTCGGCTTCCCTCGTGTTGGTCGCAGAATAAAAAGTGCTTGCCAAACGTCACAAATTGCATTTGGATGGTTCCTCATTGATTCCAGAGCCCTATGTAGCCATGTGGTATAGCTGACTGTTTGCCTCATCTCTTCGTCCAGATGGAGGTGTGTGAGTGAGGACATCTCATGTCTCACGAGTCGGAGTGCAGAAATAATTGCCTGTTGTGATATGCCTGGCAGTGCACAAAAACGATATCCAATTTCAATGCTGTGCATACCAGCCGAAACAAATGATGCCTGCGCCGCAAATTTGGCAACCTTGATAATAATACCATTGGCAATTTCGGGATCCATAGGCTCTGTCTCTGTCAAACGCTTGACAAGGTTCTGGAACAGGAGCACTACGAGTTTTGCGGTGTAGTAGCTAACAGAATCCTAAAATTAGAAATGACCCAAAGAAAATCAATTCTCTCACCTCTTATCCAGAAGGGAGCGATCCTGGGCCATGGTACCACAGAGACAAGAGTTGATACAAAACAACACATCAGCAAAGACTGAATCTTCAAGGTTTGAATCATTCAAATCAAAATGGGTGAGAATGGTTTTGATTATCTCCTCAGAAGGATTTCGTCCTGCGATGAACCGGAGAGCCCAAGGCGTTATCTCGGGAACTCCGTATTGTATGTCCCATGTGGGACTTGTCCAAAATAAGAGGGAACCTATTTCCCCAGGGGCATTGAAAACCTGCTTATGGGTATAAGTCCAAAGATCTGGTGTTTTTTGACCCTTCTCCGTGACCATATCCAGCATCCAGAATGCTCTGATGCAGGTGGTTGCGCAGGAATCCATTCCATCCCGAATATACACCATGTCAGATGAGTCAATGCATGAGTTGAAAGTGTCATCGAGTCGCTTTAGGGCGAGCTGGATATCAAGATTCACAGGCCATTGCAAGTCGGGAACCAATTTTGCTGCGATCTCTACCACTTTTGGATCAGTCGAGGTCTCTATTGCCCACACAACAGCAGAGGCCTCCTTAGATACAATTGGAGGATGGAATATGGGAGTGAATTTTGAATTTGTAGCGTCCGGTGGCCTGGAGATACGGAAAAGAGGTAAAAGCGATGGCAATTGGGTGACAACCCCGGCAGCTGCTGTCCACCAATGCAAGAGGAGTATGTGGGTTTGACTGAGAAGACTATGCAGTTTTTCCCAGCTATCTTTTGCCAACCAGCACCAATGCTGTGGAACAGAGAACTGGTCCAGGACCTTCTTCAAGAGATAGCTAAGGGATGTCTGGAATGGCGATTCTGGTGACACCACAGCTGAAATGATCATGACAGCATAAAGCACAAGTCCGAGTCCTGTCAAGCTAAAAGCAATGACTGCCAGAGCATGGTCGGTTGTCCAAAGATAAATTGAGAGACCGGTGGCAAACAACAGCAGTGAGAACTGTAGAAGGAGAGGGAAGAGTTGCATGACAAGGTGGAACTTCCAGCGACGCATGCCATCACATTTTCGTTGACGTTCGATCCCTCGTTCCGCAATTGTGCCACGTTCGCCAACAGAATTATAATGAAAGAGCCACTGTTTTGCCAGGACAGCCAGCAGAGCAGCCCCAAGGGTTGCAAACAGACTGAAGTATAGAAGACTCTGTGCGATGACCACAATTTTAGGTGATGTCGACTGAGATAGAAAGCCATCTTGCAAAAGGGGGACACCTGTGATGTTATGCACAAGAGCAGACAAGAGGGCCTGTGTAGACGTGTTCGGATCGGGTTGGATTTCGGGCTGGATCTGTATAATGAACGCCGAGCTAACAGCGGAGAAAAGACCTGCCTAAGACAGAAATCAGAAGCATAATCGAGCGGCCAGCAATTTGGACGTACAAAAATCAATGATGTATCGAGGTCCTGGCCGTATTTCTTCTGTAATTCGTCATCAAATTCGTCTGCCAGTTTCTTGTAAGCTGTCCAGAATGCAATCTTCTTGTCTGGGGATTGAGGCTCCTGCTTTTGCGCTTCGATTGCTTTCGTGAGACTGCGAATTTAAGGCCTCTAACATAATATTTCAGATTTTTTACTACCTTTCAATAACCGTTTTGAAACTGTTTGAAAGATGTTCAGTACAATAGAGTTACAAGTAAAATGACCGCACCTTGGGGACTGCGCGTTCATTGCATCCACAAGTCTTCCCATGATTTCTCAATTATATCAGACAGACATGGTGCAGGAAGCAAAGCTTACTGATTCGCATTCTCGCCAACCACGTTATCTGTTCCTTCACGAAGCCTGAAACGATGTCATGAATCCGGTGAGCTGGCACAACTCGGCTCCCTCTCACTTTTCGTTCTCTGAGGCTGCCGTTTTCTCAAGTATTATAGGGTCACCAAGGTTGGGAGGATCTCCTGCTTCTGGAGCCTCAGGAGGCGGGGGAGATGGCGGCATTATGAGGTGAAAATGAGAAGGGAAGATGTCGGTGATGAGCACGCTGGCAACTTATTAGAGGGGTTGTGCCAAAACGGCATGCCGCTTTTTGATTGTGCCAAAAGCGGCATGCCGTTTTTTTTCTTCTCCCTCTGAAGGCCATTACGACTGTGTAATAGCAGTGAGGTGTTGAAATTTGAGACTTTTTAAAAAGCGGCACGCTGCTTTTGCACAATGCACAAAAGCGGCATGCCGCTTGGCACAACCCCTCTATTGTACAGTCCAAATGCTCGGATGCAATAATTGCGGCATTGTTCGGGAGTATCGTACGGCTTGTATGGAACTTTCTCCTTTTATACTTCATATATTAAAGATCCCTCGAGTCAGATTGCACCTGTCTGCCCATCAGCATGTGATCCTTCCCATCAAATCTCGAGCTCCATCTGGAAAACGCTACATGCCTACCTACAGAGTACTACAGAGAGCCTACTGTACTATTTCGACCAATTGTTCAGGTGACGGTGACACCTCAGTTTTATTGATGTGTGCAAAAATCGCCGTTAATCGAAGGTAAATTTATCGGCCATCCCGGACATCGAAAAACTCGAAATTTGTGAACAATTGGTCGAAATAGTACAGTAGTAGAACCGTAGATCCATAGGCATGTCCCCCTCTATCAAAGAGCATTATATATCCATAGATCCGTAGAGTGGTAGAGTGGTAGAGCCACATAGAGCTACGTCCAGATATAAAACAGAAATCAAACGCTATCATTGCGAAATTTTATATGTATTATCCACTCAACCCTTCATATACATGTGTAGTAGACATGGAACGCAGAAACACAAAACCAAGATAATGAGAACAAGTGCACGGGATTCACGGCAGCGGTGGCGGACAAAGGAGCAGAGCCATTCCATTGTGCAAGGAATAGCGAGAAAGCCGCATGCCATCTTCGAAAAAATTGGGAACTCATGTTCATGCTACTGGTGAAAGGATCACTACCTGCCAGTGCAACATGACATACATTACCAACTCACCTTCCACCACCTTCGAGTCAGCGGTGCATTGTGATCCCCTGTGTAGTTATTGAATGCATCCCAAAAGCGTTCCAGCTCGCTCGCCGTGACGACAGGTGGAACAACCTTAGCGACGCTTGTCAAAGAATGAGCCAAGCTTGCCCGATCGCGAACATGGGACCGGTGACTGGGGCTGGGTCGATGCATTATCTGCAGCATGAACGTCTTGGTACGAGTTGTATACATGTTCAGATAATACCTCCGCATGGACTGCGCTCAACAGATCTGTCGGGTGCTTCACCCCAATCTTCTGGAACCATGCAATTCCGAACGATGGGCAAAGCACTAACTGTGTATCTGAGTGGGTAAAAAGAATGGGTGTGTTAGAATCCATGGACACGTCGCAAGAATATTGAGTTGGCATCCACATGCCATTGAATAATAGTCCCTGCCGCCGCCGCAGTGCGAAGAGAAGCATCCAAAGTGGTGCTATTCTTGCAATCACAGTGGCGCTCGAGCATCCCTCGTACAAGGGAAGAACCCAAGGAAGGGTGGGACAAGGTTTAAGCGTGTCGCATCACAAATCGGCGGAATTGGATTCAAGCTGCTTGCAAGCGCTACGGCTAATCGTTTAAACCATTTAAAATGGTTTATAAACTGTTTGCCCTGAGGGGCAAATTAAATGGAAACGGAAACGGTTAAAATCGTTTGAAACCGGTTATACACGGAAACGGTTGGAGCCTTAAACAAGACATGCCGGTAGGTTTGTATCCTGTCACTCAGATAACTGAAGTCGACCAGGAAAAACACACAATTTTTTTTTTTTACTTCTCTACACATCATCTATTTCCAGGAAGAATTTGCACGCCACCGCGCCGATTTAAAATCATTAAGAGATATCTGTGTGCACTCACGTAGTCGTTCCACGGCCTCGACGTCATGCTTACACAAATCATCTGTTGAATAGGTAGAATGAGACCGTTGGCGTGTACGGCAAGGTGAGCCACGTGCGCTGCGCACGCCGGGCGAGCGGTTGCTGAGGGCCCAGCGTGCGAACATTGAGGAAGTACCTGTAGGGAATGTCAAAAAAAAGCTTTAGTGGGCAGTACCGTCAACCTTACCAGGTGCCTACCCGGAGTGGCCGTTCGGTTCGTCAAAGAGACGCGGTGCAAGTCGGTGTTTGTACTCCGAATTCGACCGAATGCAGAAGGAATTCGGAATTGAGCGCAGAGAGTAGAAATCAAGAAGGACGTATAGTGTGAGTCCCAACATGCTAGGATCGTTAACATTAATCTGCGCCATACACAAATGAGCGGCGGTTGTCTCTGACGCAGGCGAAGTTTCATCTGTGGTCACATCAGCATAATCTAATCAACGAAGGGATCTCAGGTCGAACCTGGACGAGGAAAGAATGGCCCAATCTGGACAGGAAATAAGGCATGGGCAAGTTAACTCCGGGCCAGTCGCGGTGCTGGGCCTCGGTGAACAGGAGCGTGGCTTCGCGCCATACTAATGGCAATTAGCGCCGATGGAGCAGGGAGTGGAAATGAAGGGTACTTGTCATAACGCTCCGGGTGGATGTGAGGCGCGGCTCGATTGAATTCAACGCAAAGATGAGACGGAAGCGCGGGGGCTGGGGAGTATACAGGAAGGCGCAAGCCAGGGCGTGTGAGCGGATGGCATAGCGAGGAGCACGAGGGGGAGGGGGGGAGGGGTCAGCAAGCGACCGACCGGCAGCGTGGCGAGCGGGGAAGCTGGTGCCCGCGCAGTGGGGAGTACGTGGAATTTGCGCGCTCGTCTTCTAACGCGGATGGGACGGCCAGACGACGCGGAGAGCGAATGAGGACGGCGAAGAGGAAACGCGGGAGCGAGGGCGGTGAAGCAGACAGCTATGGCATGGGGGAGCGCGGAAGCGACACCGCAGCACAAGGGCGAATAGCCCGAGGTGATGAGGGTGCCTAGAAGTCTCTCCCCAGGAATGAGGGTCGTTTCGGCCTGGAATAAATTGTTAGTTCCGCATCGAACGGAGAAGGGGTGAGGGCGAGCAGAAGGGTGAGAGTACGGAGCAGAATGCCATCGTACGCGAAAGGCACGCATGAAGATGAGGAAAGGTACCAAGCTGAGGAAGGAAGGAAAGCGGAAGGGGGTATGGGGGCGGAGGGGGAGTGAAGGACAGCAACGCACGTACCTCGACAAGCAGCAGATGGCTATCCCACCGTCACGTCAATGCCCAGTACGACGCGAGCCGGGGCCTACCCAACCGCTGTGAGTCGACCCGACGGGCCTGCGAAGGATGGGTTAGCGTTTGCGAGATGAATGGACAAGTCAGAAAGGAGACAAGTCAGAGGATGGATGGAAGGGCAAGGGTTGAAGGGAGAAAGAGAGGGAAAGCTTGACGGTGCGTCCTCTGCTCTCAACACCTGCGCAGTGGAAGTTGGCGTGGAAATCGAAGGGCTGGCGTGCTTGGGATGTCGGGCTAGGGATTGACTGCCGAGAAAGTACAACTGGTGAGCGACGGGTGGGCGACTAGAGAAAAAGGGTCAGGGTCGATACCGAGTGAAAGCAGAGAAGGATACGCGGCGGGAAGAACGTCGGGAGAACAAATTTAAATGAAATGAAGAACGAGGGAGCACTCAAACGCGCTGATGGCGACTGCGCACAACAGGCATTTCATCTGAGGTACAGGGATCAGGAGGCCATTCTGACGGTGCCCGAGAAAGGGATTACAAAACAAACTGAAAATTATGAGGCGAGCACGACAATGGTGGATGTAGAAAACAGACCTTGCTTCGCCATTCAAGGTGGCGGGTCCGAGATGAGACTTTCGATGGCTATTGACACATGAGACACCTCAGGAGAGTGCCGAGTCCCGACAGCCTCCAAGGCGCCCCACACGCACCTGGCGGTGAGTCATCGAGTGCACTGGCATCACTGCGCTTTGGGTCGAATTTTCGGCTGGCCGTCAGGTGGCCGTTCTGAGGTTTTTCGGCCATTGCTGCCAAGTTGACGGCCAAATTGACGGCCAGCCGCCAGATGGCAATTTTGACGGTTTTCGGCCACTTTGACGGCCATTTTGGCGGCCAAACTTTCGGCCATTCCACCACAGGCATAAATTCCATAAATTCGAATTAAATTCACTACTCACTCAGTTTCCATTCTACGCACTGTGCTATTTCAGACATTACCGAGGACATGAAGCTACTAATTATGAAGAAGTATTAATGTCCATGGAGCTATGAAACCGTGCTAGAGTTGGTCGCGATGCCGCATCCGACGATTGCTGGCAAATGTGGATACTGGCGCGCTCTGGATCTTGTATGATAAGTTGATTACTGCGGATTGCGAGCGGTAGCGCGGGCGACGCGCGCATGTGTCGCGATTGATGTCTGCGCGAGAAAGACACGGATAAGCTCACGAAAGTAAGCTTCAAAATATAAAGGGACGCACATGCTTCCGTATTTAATGTGCCGCGACTGGCAAAAAAGTCAGATTCCCCAAGACATCAACACGGTCTACGCAAGTGTTAGAGTAGAAGATGTGTGATTCGGGGTCCGCGTACCGAGAAACGTCGATCCCAACAACATTTCGAGCCGGGGGAAAATCAGGAGGAGGTAAAAGCCTAATGTTCATCTGCTAGCGATATGTCACGATCGAGGAAAGGCTAGATAGAACATGGGACAGGTGAGTGAATGGCGCGTCATGCAGAAACAGCCACACACCTCGTCCTCTCCTATGAGACGTTCGTTGGCGGCTTCGCGTCTAAAACGGCTAGCATGGGGAGTTGAACTTGCTCTGTCAGCGATGAGGCACTTCGTGAGTGGTATGAATCATAGATGAGCTGAAAGTCGACATACCTGCATAATGACCAGCAAATCGATTCGAGGCAAGCATTAGAGTTGCAGAACGGGAATATACACTCTTGTGGGGGTAGGGGAGGAGCTTTAACACCGCGTATGCTGCAAAAGCGCGTCAGTAAACACAACAGGTATGGGAATGATGACGCTGCCAATGATCGCAAATATTCGTAAATTACGGTATCCTTGACGCGCTTTATAAGAAGAAAGGGGTTGGCACGCATACTAGAAGGTATGTAGCAGGTCTCAGAATGTATATCGTCGAGTTAGAAGCCGGGAAAAGAGAAGTCGTGCGCCCACCAATAAGGCCACGTATTTTGACTTGCAGCCGCGGAAACTGTCGCAAAGTCGGGGTAGGAACGGCTTGGAGCATGTTGAATGCATTTTGATACTTCGTAGGGCCCTCCTTGGCGCACAGAATGCGAAACAGAGGCGAAGCGGAAAAGCCATGACCGTTAAGGAAGGAAAGAGTGACATGTCACTGGCTGTGACACGACGTGTCTCAAGCTGTTCGAGTTGGACTTTATGTACTTAAAATTACTGTAAGTCGAATGGCGCTGGCGGCTGGCCGTCAGTTTGGCCGTTCAAATGGCCGTAAAAGATTTGACGGCCACTTTGGTGCCGGTGGCCGAAAAACTGGCCGAAAACTTCTGATCGGCCACCTGACGGCCAGCCGAAAATTCGACCCAAAGCGCAGTGCATGACGCGTGTCGAAAGCGGTATCGAAAATGAGAGCAGCGTGGAAGACTGCTGGCAGCTCCGGGCCTGTCATGAGAGTGGAAGGAGGAAAATATTGATCCGCGACACAGCCACGCCGCTCCTTTCTTCTCACCACAACAACGCGTCGACGCCTCCTCGTAAGGTAGTCAATCGAAGGCGCTCAATACTCGAATTCTCCTAAAGTAGCGTCTGGACCCACCCAACCGCCTAGCCGCCTAACACTCTCTCCGTCAAAGCCCGCAATTCTCTCTGCGCCTCCTCGCATTCAGCCCAGTCTGCGGCGCCTTTCCACCGCCGCCGCTTTCCCTCAAATTTGCTCTACCCGCATGGCGTGCCCACATCCCTCCAATCTCCAGGGTAATTGTCTTTCCCCAGCTACGTCCAGACCTGCCGTATTGTGAGCCACAGCAGACGCCTCCGCATTCCGTCCACGTATCCATAGCCTTGGGGGGAGATCTATAAATGCCTGTACACGGTGCATCCCGTCTGATTACGCTCGTCCCTTTCCCACTCTATCGGCTCCTTTCTACCACTCATTCGCAAGGCGTGCCTGCTACGACCCTTTTCGATGATATCCCTTCCTGCCTATATTCACGTTCTCGCCGCATCTCTGCACCTTACTCGAATTTTTTTTCCCTCTAACTATCGCCGTCCCTTTTTTTGCGCAAATCTCCTGCGCAATGCGTATCGCGTCCGTCGCCCTTTCGTTCGTTCTGCTTTGGCCCCCTTCATTTTCCTCCAGTAATGCGTCTGGACAGCAGGCAGTAGACTTCTCCCTTCGGCTACGCGTTGACCGACGACAACACAAAAGAATTAAAGCGTAACGGTGCGTGTGTCCGTTAAATCCTTCGAAGACTCCATTCCTTCCATCCACCCCTTCCTCGATCTACAAATCCCTTCTTGTTCTCAAGTCGTTCTGGTCAGAATCGGAAATAATGTCGGCCTCCTCGTCTCAGAAGGATCCCCATCCGGAGGCGCAGATTCACCCTCGATGGATAGACGTTCCGATATAAACTCGAATATGGAAATTGAGCCAGACACAGAGAAGGCTAGGTACGGTACGTACCCCTCACATCCCCCTCCACGCCGAGCTCGTACGGATTTGCCTACTGGGTATAGCCTCCGCATTCTGCCAATGCCGATTAAGGGGTACACCACTAAGGGCGAGTACTTTGGCGCTGGGGGCGCGGGTGTGCGGACCGGCGCGGCGTACGATTTGGGACTCGGATTCGACGGGGATGAGAGGCTTCTCGGCGCCGGCGCACCGGGAGCGGGGATGGGCATGGGCGTAGGCGGGCTGCCGTTCGGCGTCGCGCCGGGGCAGTACTTACACCAGCCTGCGCGCTGCTGAGGCTCCGCCTCGCTTCCTTTACGCTCCACTCTTTCTGTCTGTTTCCTTCCCCTCCATCTCACTTTTTCTTCCTCTTTGCCTGCGCCATGCCTATAAACTGTACACATAATGACCTCCGCTGCTACCTTCTACTATCCCAAAGTCCAGCCATCCCAAACCCGGCCGACTTCTATCAGAGAAATGATGTGAATGAATGTGGGCTTTAAACTACGTCAGGATCCTGGATTATGGCTCCATCATCCGCGGCCTGTATCACTGTGGACGGTAGAAAACAACGGTGGCGTGACTGATGTTTTGGGCTGACCTGCTGTGAAGTTGCAAGGCGCGTGTGCTACCGTCTTCTCTCGTTGCTGTCGCCACTTTCCAAGAACTCTAACGGGAGAAGCCGCTGTAGCTATTGCGACGAAGGTCCCTGTGACTTTTTTATTGGCCGATACTACGTTTCGCGACGGAACTCCAAACCCGCCCATGACAACATCCTATGGTTCAACGGAGTCCTCCTTTGGAAGCACCATGGTCACGTCATTACACTCAGCCAGTATTGATTCTGATCATTCTCTACTTGCAGCAAAGTTTGCAGCGGCTACATGGCGCTGGGTTCGCGGGGCATATCCGTGGTGTTTGCTTCTGGAGATGTCAGGCGAAAGTTGTTTAATTCTCTTGCACCTTTGACATCCGTTTTAGGGTGGTTCCGCTCGGCAATCGGCATCCATTGAACGTTAATATTCCACAGTCATCGGTATTACCGAAGTGTTCGTTGCGCACTGACAACAATCGCTTAGACCGATTGGATACCGAGCTGGAAGTCCCAACGGCAGGCGGAATTCGGACTCAAAATAACCTTTGCCGGATTTCTAGCACTTCCCAGCGTCTTTCCACAAGGGGCATCGAAAAACCTTAATTATGGCTCTGCCAAACGTGGTGTAACGGTTACTTATATTGATGAAGTTGTGAATATCTCCTCCCCTAGGGTGGGTTTGAATGATTATTTGATTGTTTGAGACTTTGAACTGCGACAACCCACAATTTCCAACTAGCCACTGGCACTCGTTTGTCTTTACGCACTCAAGCACTGGCGCCTGCTCTCAACTCGTTCAAAGTGACCAAATGTCAGATGGTGGGATCACTGCATGTACTTCAGTGGATGTTGAAACTGTATTGTCGAATGATGTGAGTCTGGTATCTGGGATCCTGCCCCGCGGTTTTCCGTAATCGGTGCCCAGAAGTTTTGTTCGACGCCGCCTTCCATATATTTATCAGGTTCAACCCTGAACTTGCACCCTGTGACTAGTGCTTCTTTAATTTCGAAACTTCGGTTTGACTTGTCACCACAACAACCAGAAGTTTGGATCCGCTGGGATCAAATTCTACCGTAGAATTCTCGTAGAATTTTGATGATAATCTTTCTACCATCAAATGTTATCGAAACAAACCCGGACACCGCCGGACAACTCCGCAGAAACGACAAGCGAGGTAGCCGAGTCCGCTTCACAGACGTGCTCGGTGCCTCGGGCGTGGCTCAGCTTACTTTGAGCCACTACGGCTAACTTTTCAATATCTTGCTCGTGTGCATCGAGCTTTGGTTGAAATTGATCATTATAAGCCTTAGAGCCTCAACCCTAGATAGACCTAAAGGTCGGTTACACTCACCATCAATTATATCAAGCCCGAGCTGGGACGGTCAGAGATGTATCTGATGTTGTTAGCTTATTCCCCTGTGTGTGCTCCTTGCGCGTTCAGCCCGAAGACGAAATCACGAGAACTAAGTCAGGCCATGGAAACTGACAGTTTGGAGCTGGGGGAACCGATGCAAGGCAGCAGAGATATCCTGTAAGGTCATAGGACACGAAAAGGAAGAGGACGACGTGGGATGCGACTCGTCCGGGTGGGCTGTGAAACATTTCTACCCTACCATCAGTTCTACTCGCCCTGCATCGATTCTATGGCCCCCATCACTTTTCTCTCTATAAAATTTCTCGGTAATCATTTCCACCTATCCGATCAAAAATTCTACACATTCTCTGTAGAATTAGATCCCAGTGCACGCAAAGCTCTCATAACAACGGTCACTCATGTGTGTTCGAATTCTTCGGAACGTGACAACGCTTGCCGAAAGATTATAAAAGTAGATGACGATGTAGCGATGGATACATTCCCTCTCGTCTACTCTGACCTGGTGTCTTTTATTTTCCTTGCCACCTTTACACCTTTTCACTTCTTCCTCCTTACCATCTTTCATAATGGCTCGTATTCTATACGTCATTTGGGCACTTTGCCTTGCCTTGCTCACCGTCGCCGGTAAGCACCTCTTCGCTTCTAGATATCCGTCAATCGCTGAACACCAATGTCTTTGTAGCTCCTCTTCAACAGCGCCAGGTCGGGAACCTCCAGTGCAACATTAACCGCTTCAAGATCGTCACTAGCCTTGCTTCCACAAGCACCGCTGTTGGGAAGATTGACACGACGTAAGTAACTCGCACGTCTACTGTCCAACGGATCGCATCCTAATTGTATCCTGCCTCAGTGACCCTGCTACCGCCAGCGCTGTGACCGCGGCACAAGCCGGCTTGACGAGCGCAGGGGCTGGAATAAAGACGATCGCGCTGTCCCTCGTCACCGGCCAGGCGGCCCCTGCCAGTGCTCGGGACCAGGTCCAGACGGGTCTGCTCGCTGCCCAGACGGCACTCGCCGGGATCACCGAGTGTGTATACTTCCAGCCATTGGATATCGAAAACTATAGCGCTAACCCCTCATTTAGTCCTACTGCGACCGCTGCCGTGACCGCTGCGCAGAACCAGCTGACGACCACGATTTCAGACGGTGCCGCTGTTGTAGCGGACTGCAAGTAATACATATGGACCCAGTAGCCTTGATATTGTGAGGATGTAAGAACGGTATATTGGACTTTAAAGAAATAACAATGTAGAAATGCAGACCTGGGTGTCAATTGGGTGTGATATTAGGACTCTAAGAAAGTTAGATGGTGTGCTATGGAGAGTCAACTTCCTTCGAAAATCCCACTTGTCAGATTTGAGATTCCTGTGTTTCACCGCACATTATGTTGTACAAGTTGGGCGCAAAGCCCACGCCCACACCAGTTGCGTTCCCGTGGCTCATGCGTTCCAAAGGCTCAAGACTACACGACAGTCTCACTGACTTTGTTTCTCGCGTGGGGGTGGGGACGATATCACAAGCCGAGTTGAACCGCTCCATAAGGGCATTTACCACGAAATTCAGTTCCGTGAAGCTCCATCGACTTCTTTATAAAGTTAAGCCTGACTGTGTGTTTGACGCTTTTTAAGCTCTTCTCATCTCCGCTGATGCAGCACCCGGCGGTAACTGGGCCCCCGGTTTCGGAGTACTCTGTCCCGCCGGCACATCACCAAGCATCCTTTCATATTGGCGGCCTCGACTCACTAATCCGTCCTGTTGCCGTACCGTCGAATGATGCCCGTTGCACGGAACCCGTAGAACTGGCGCGACGGGCGCGGCGCACAGCTCTACGAACAACGGGTAACCACATACCTTCAACACATCATATTCTCCATTGTTCCGGCGAATACCCTACTCCATTTCACAGCCTCCGGTCCCTATAGATTCGCGTCGATTTTGTCCTGTTGGACCTAACATGCAGTTTTTACCTGGTTACCACCACGAGCAAAGCGACCACTATGACTATAACACCAGGTCCGTGCCGGCGTCTGGCTTCAGGATCAAGTTGACCACGGATGTCGGTTCTCTCTCCATCAGCGAGATGCAATTCGCGGTGGCGCTAATATCCGCTCCCGTAGGTTCCTTTGGCGAAGGACGATCTGGAGCGTGCTGGGCCCGCACCGTTTACCGATCTCGACGGCTCACCTGTGTATGGGGGATCCGCGATAGTGACATTTCGGGATCCCCGAGACGGAGGAAATATCAATTTCGTACAACCCACGAAGATAACACCACACCCCATCCCAACCTGCACATATATTGAGTACGGCGCTGATTCCAAGCATTTCGGTCGCTACGAAGTTCTGGTCATCGATGGGAGGAGCATGGAGTGGATCCAGACTTCCCATGGTGGGCGAATATCGTAGCTTTACTTGCAAAACACACTTCAGCTGACGCCATTCTTCTAGGTCGCATTCCCGAAGGTCGCACACCCATCGAAGGCGGTGTAAGTACTGGAGTCTTTAATGTTGCGTGGCTGATCTTCCAGTTATATGCAGTACGTCGGAAGCAACCGCAAGCTATATCATGCCACCGCGCGGGTTGAGGGCATTCTAATCCCTGGAATCGCAGGACCCGGACTGTACGCCGACGGATTCTGCTGACCATCGCAAATAAGACTGACCATTCGACGCAGTCCCGGATGTTATGTGTCTTTCGGGGGCAAGGAACACGCCATCCAAGACAACTACGAAGTCCTCTATGTTGCTTTCTTTTCTCTTCGTATTCACCCGTTGATGAACTGTATAGGTGCTGGAAGTCTTACACCTCTTGAGTAGGCGGAGATGCTCGAGTATTCGAAGTTGAAATACTGGTCTCGGTGTATTATAAGTACCGCAGCGTTTATATAGTGGGTTCCAACGCGAATAGACATAGATGGTGCCAGCTGTACTCTTCAGCAGCGGCGTTCGAGCCATTTTGTAAAGAGCTCAATTTCGGTGCCGAGTTTCTCATCCTCGGGCCCAGAATCATTTTTCCTGTTGTTTTTGTGATACTCACAGGAAATTTAATGATGGTATATCACAAGAACTACTGGGTAACGCGTACCATATGTAGACCCAAGCTGGAGTTTGCGATCTGTGGGACAATTATGAGCTGCAACCATCGAATGCTTCTGCCGAACAGCGCCGACAGCACAAAATACGCCCGGAAAAGAAGCTCGAACAAAAGAAACAATCATCAGTTCAGTTCTGAGGTTCATTCGTGCCCAAGGAAAGCCGACGGCGCACGCCGATGGTTAGGGATATGCGAACTTGAGGTTAAGATCCTGAGAATAGCCTTTCCTTTCCTTGCCTCGAAGCGTCACCGAAAGTTAGCTGAATGAGAAACAAGACACAGAACAAGGGCAAGACCTAGTGCGCGCACAACACTTGCAAAGAGTCCCAGGGATTGGTGCCAGTCTTGGTGTATTTCAAATATCACACCCGACTCATAAATGCTCATCGCAGCCAAACAGACAAACCGAGGATTGGGAACGAGCTTGACATTCGAAACGAAACAAAAACGAAACGACAGGAGCTAGAAACAGAGTTTCTGGCATGTACTTACGGGACACACGGTAAGGAAATATAGCCACAGCGTCTACGCCGACAGCTCTCGCGCGAGGTCCACCAGAGAAAGAGGTCGGACGTAGATCCAGATAGACTTTGAGTATCTCCTGCGCCGACCAATTGCCTCGGCAGCATCTCCGCGAGCGATACATATGAGGCCAAAGCCACGCTCGGCGTCGTCGCGACCCCCTCGCGCACCACGAGCCGTTAACCAGCCGCCGATGTGCTGGCAAACCTCCCGAATCACAGGGTAATGGGCAGCGCGCAGTCGAAGTCCATCCCCGGCACACACCCACACGTCATAATGCTCTCTCGCAAGAGGGACGACAAGCGGGAACATAGAAGGAAATCCAGCCCAAGGAAAAAGTAGAAGGAAGAGACACACCCAAAGCACCTATTCCTACACGTCGCGCATATCCCGCCCTTCCGCGGCGACTGCGTTCTGCTCAACAAAACGGTCTTCACGATCTTATGTTGCTCGATTCCTCCGTTCGCATCAGCACCTTGGGGAGTTGCGCTTAGGAGGACAGCGTCAGCATGGGGATAGGGGACAAGAAAGGGAGGGAAGGGAGGAGATGATGAACGAGAATGACGCTGGAGCGCTGGGACGTAGGAGAGGGAAGGGAAGGAGGGAAGACCTACCGATAGTTGTAGACACGCCCCCGCCGCATCCACCTGTCCATCCTGCATGGCGTCATGGTGGACGAGAAGCCGACGAATCCCAGCGCGTGTCCGGGGCAAAGATTCGATAACGAACGCAGGGACGATCCTGAGACCTCACCGCGTGGCGTGCCAGATGTAGCGGCGGATATCTACGAGGGAGCGGATCAGCATCGGGCGACGAAGAAAGATGAGGAGTGAATGAAAGACGAGGGCGGAATGCAGCGACAAATGTGATGAGTTCAGCGCGAACAGTACGGGAAAAGAGAGAGAAGCGTCGTGCGGGCAAGGAAGGGAAGGGACGGACATGGATGTGACTCACCAGCGCCCCGCCGCACGCACACGCCCATGGCTTCCAATCTCTCTGCTCCTCCTCGTCTGCCGGATTGGCAGTGGGTCGTGCCTGGGATCTATACCGCATCAGCGTCATGGAATCTGGAGAGAACATAGGTCAGCGATGATGGGATGAAACGAAAAGACACGGGAGAAGCAGGCGAGGGACACGCATGCAAGGGAGAAGCGGAAGAGCGCGAGCAGCGCAAAGGGGGCCCGGATGGAGAGGTGGCACGAGCGGGAGGCGGGTGTGACGAAGGAAACAAAGGGAAAGACTCACTCGACATGGTACAAGGACGGGGTGTCGACGTCCAAGCGAACGGGGAACGGGAGAAGGAGCAGGTGGCGATGGGGAATCTGCCGCGGATCTGGCTCTCGCGGTAGCGAGAGGGGTCCTGAGAGCGCCTGCGAAGAGTGAATGAAGTATTCCGGCTAGTGTGCGGAGGGCGTTCCGCGGCTCGCGAATGTCGAAGAAGCGGTTTGCAAGCAAAGACAGCAGGATCGAGATGGCGTTCTCGTGCCCGTATTCGTCTTCGTAGATCCAGAGCAGGGCCATCGGATTGCGGATGGATGGGCTGAGGCTGCATCACGGTGCCGTGCTGTAACTTGAGCATTGAGGGCGTCGCATTGGCTGTTGGAAGGACGTGTACACCGACGATGATGTGGCCTGACTGACACCGGCGAAAACCATCACAGCGGCGTAGAAGAGGCAGGGGCCGGTCGAGAGAGGACACAGGATGTCTCCCCTGGAAGAATTGCTGGATCGGAGAGCCATAACCGAGGATGGTCGGTGGAAGAGGAGGAAAGGATTGATGTAACCTTAACCCTAGTGATCCGCGACGAAAAGAGGGTCGGCGGAGGCTGGAGGGGAGGGACGCGCGAGGCCATAATTCACAACAGAGTACAGGACCGTGTGGCCTGACAAGAGAGAAGAGAGGTCGTCCCGATCAGCGGGCGCCGCCGTCAAACATGCACACACGGCGCCTTTCTCTTTCTCGCCACCACGACCACTTGAAAACCACTTTTGAAGCTCGACAAGTTACAACACTCACCTCTTTGTGCTCGCTTGGCGGCGCCTAACGATACGCTCTCGCCTCATGCGAGTCGATGTCCATCCGGCGTTGCTTGGTATATGGTGTACGTGCGACGACACCTAATATTAATATGAGTCGTCTCGTCCACGGACAATCCACCGACCTTTGTGCAGTCATACCAGCTCGGTGCGGCGTCGGCGTTGAGGGACGGAATGGCGAGTCTCTTTCCTGGCGTTTCAGTTTACGCATCCTGATAGCTTTGGTTTCGATCCGACCAAGGTCTAAGAGGTCGAGACAATATCACGCCAAGCTGTGTGGCGCCGTGGAGAAGCAATATGGGGTAGTGTCATCTGTTCCTTCCTCCTTGTGTCCCTCACGCTTCGAGCATCTCACATTCGGCTTACTGCCCTCATGTCAGACCTACGGCGCGCGGCGCACGGTGGACGCATCGCCGTGGAGCCGCTATGCGAGAGGCTCTGGTCGTCGCACGCTATCTGCCCCTTCCCAGCCTTTCGTTTCTTCCTTTTATCGCCGTGCGATGATCTTGGTTTGCCCGCTGACTATCTCGCTTCTCAGGGCCATGGGTTGTGTTTCCCGCTTTTTCACGGGCGCTATGTGCCTTCAAACCCAGCCGCATGGCCCCTGGCAGAGAATTTGGCTACTGTCTCGTGTTCACCCGACGGTTTCTCACCCCAAATGTAAAGCACTGCTTGTACGAAGAGTCCTGTTCTAACATCGACGTTACATCTTCCTTGCCGTGTGGTTCCTACGCATTCGCAGCTGACTTTTCGTGTCCCGTTTTCTCCAATCACAGTCTTGTGCCTCTATGTCTTTACAGCTACGATCGTGGCCATTCCGTCAATCTGCCGCTCGGCTTCCGCACATGTCGAAACCTCAAAACTGCTGGCGATAATCATCTCAAATGCCGAATCAGACACGCCTTCTTAAGTTCTTGTGAGAACTCTTCCTCGTTTGTATTCCTTATCGCACGGGAAGAAGTGGAGAAGGACAATGTACCCCTGCCGAGGTTCCCGCCAGGAACAAGCAGCAGGTAGTGCATCTAGGTACGTGCTTCGATCAGTCAAGCGTTTTACCTTCTTCTTCCGAAAACAGTTGTTTGAATTTATCCAACAAATGCTTTGAGGCCGGAGTAAGTTTACCGTTCCTCCTTTGCAGCTTGGATCACACAAAGGGGAAAGAAGGAGACTGTATTATTGGGGGCTCCTGCGAAGAAGAACAAGCAACAGATTCTGTACCTAGACTAGGCATGTGTTGCGAACAGTCGAACTATCCAACTTCTTCCGCTCACCACACGCGCTACGATCAGTGACCAACCCTTTACAACCTACCCCAGCTGCTTTAAATACTCTTATCCAAAACTCTCGAGATCATCCCAACGCGATGAAGCCCTCGATGTTTCACGGCTTTCTGCTCTCGACACTCCTTATCCCTGCGGCTAAAGCTTGGACTGTGGTGCTGAACAATAAGTAGGGTTGCGCATGCTAATGATCATGGTCTTTCTAATAAATCCTCTCAGTTGTGGCTTCGGAAGGCCAACCATTATTCAAAATGGACAGATCCTAGCCGTGGGAACTGCAGATGCGGTAGCATTTATCACGGTCACCTCGCCTAACGTCCATATCACTGGGTGTGCAATCCAATCGCTCCCTTCCTTTTATGGTCTATTTACCTTCGCGCAGGGTCCTGCAAATAGGTAGGTTTAGTGAAAATCCTTCACAGGACGTCACTGCTGACATCACAGCAAGGCGACAGCAATAATCTCACCGACGTCTACGGCACGTCGATAGATTCACTGTTGACGGCGTCCCAGGTAGAGACGGAGATTGTCTTCAACCGATTGTAGGCTCCGCCCTCTCTGCCTGATATCTGGCCGCTTATATCGATACCAGGGCACCCCCGCCATTTATCCAAGTCAGCACTGAGTAAATTAATTGTCTATTACTTAACTTCTCCGCTCACTTTTGCACGCAAGTTACTTCATCTCCTGCCCTGGTGTTGGGGCTATTTGTGCGTACGTGTCGTTGTTCATGGGATTCCGCTAGAATTTGCATCAGGCGCTAACACAACGAACTGTAATACCGCGTCGGTGACTTGCCCGGGCCAGGTAAAGTCACATTCTGCTGGGTTGTCTATAACTCACCCTAATTCAGGCCGACATTGGAGCGACGTTCTGTTCTGATACCATATGAGCGTGCTTTGAGTGCTGGATACGATGTTTGGGAGAGGATTGTCTGTGGTAGAGCCTGAGTGGGGGGACATATCCTAGTGAATGTTACTGAGCCAGAATGATGGAGCAAATCACCTTTCAACTCAATTTGATCGGACAGATTCGGGCATTCCGGTGCCCCAGATAAAATCGCAACGAAGTAACGCGACGCAAAAAGGAACAAGTCAAACAGCCGACGTATACGGAAGTGAACATTGGACAACTTTGAAACCCGGACGCAGCGCAGACGTTTGACTCCGCTGCAAGACAGCTCATCAGGTCGGAGCCAAATGAGATGCGGGGAATCAACAATGAAAGTCTCTACTTAGAGGGTCACTCCATTCGAATCCGATAGCCAGAATCTTGAGATGTGCGACCCATCACAACTCGCTAGTTTTATGGTACGTCACACACCGGGGGCATCCACCGACGCATGCGAGCACCACATGTGATGAATGCATGTGGCTCGCATGCGAAACACAACCCACAAAGCCGCCCACTGCAGACAAAGAGGGGCTTCATCACAGGCTTCGTTTCCCACACCTAGAAAACAAAGCCTGCGACAAAGGCACCCTTTGTCTGCAACGGGCGGCTTTGTCGGCGCTGTTCTGCATGCGAGCCACATGCATTCATTGCATGTGGTTTTCACATGCGCCGGCAGATGCCCCTGGTGACAGTGCATGTGTGACTCCGAGTCGGCCCAGAATGCGAGAGTTCAAAGTTGCACATCAGGAAAATCCAAAATGGGCCCATAGTCAGTGGGTGTTTATGGGAGGCTATGAGCTGCTATAAGAATAACATGTGTAGCGCGCTGTTGCGGCAAAGCCCACTAACAGGCCAGATTCAATTCTATGTGAAAGAATTAGTTAGCACCAGCCAGGAATTCTCATGAACATTTTGTTTCGCCTTAGTCGATCATGTATGTCCATTTGACTCAGCACTGAATAAATTCAAATCAATCCTGCACAGTATCTTTCTGGCTGGATCAGTAGAAAGCTTCAAGACACTGGCACAAGCATACTCATGTGAGATGGCCCAATTCTTGCTCAGTCCACGAGTCGACCAGCGTGCCTTGGGCATAGGAGACCTTGACAGGGTCGAGATTCAGGCTGGATCTTCTAGAAGAAAAATACCTTGCTCCCCCATGTATTACCGAGTGATACTGCAGCTCAAACAGTCCTCCTTGGAGGCATCTGGAATTGGCAAGTTGAGAGCTCAGTTGGGGATGTTGGAGTTTTGGGAAGAGCAGTCAAATGTGTCACTTAAGGGCAGTGATATGTTGTGGATTGGCTTTTGATCAAGTTGCTAATCATACCTGCTTCTTGCGGGAAAACGAGACATGCCGGAGCGAAATGAAGGCATAAATGTAAGCTGTGACATGTTGTGAAAAATGACCAAAGAATAAATGATGGGCAGACAGATGTATGCATGTTGACTTGGAACCATGAAACCATACTTTTAGAATTCGGGAGCAAATTCAACACACACATGCAGCCTATGTACAATATGAGACTTATCTGGCTTGTAGTGGTAATCAATGAGTTGCGCTGTGCTTCAATGAGCCCGTGACGAAGAGCTGAAGGAGTAGAAAGCGAAGATCACGAATAGAAATACGCAGGTTCACGGAAAAAGGCAGGAGAACTTGACACTATGGTGGGGCAAGGCCAACCGAACATGCTGCGAGTGGGCGGGCATTGATGCGTCGCGATTTTGCCCACTTCACAGGGGTCTCAATAGGTTCAGAGCTGAGCCAGACTGTTGTTGAGCAACTCTCAGTTGTGAATGTTGAAGTCTTGGGTGTTTAACGCGTCAGGGACTCGACGGGAGCGCGCTGGCGCGTAAGGATGCAAAAGAGCGGAGGCAAGGCGCGTCGTTGCCCCGAAAGGGACTTCGCTAAAATTAGATGGCCGTAATGATCACCGAACATTTGCTCGCTCTTTTCACAACGCAAGATAATACCCCGCAAATCAATTTATCCGTCGCCCGTTGACGGCCGTCGTTTCGCCGGCCGTCACCCATCAAAACCGTCCATTACCGTCCCGTCAAAAAATTTCTGAGGACCCCGATGGAACGGGTCGGCTACCCCTTGCACGGACCCCGTAGAACCGGCGCGACGGGTACGGCATGCAGCCCTACAGGACACGACGATGAAGAAAAGAAAGCCACGGATCATCGTTTGATTGTGTCTCACGGGGCGCTGTTGGTTTCCATAGCAGGATCCAAGTCCTTGGTTTTGGTTCAGGACATTGATGAGGAATCAATAAATCACCGATACAATCAACCATCGTTTTCGTTTTGGCGGGCTCATCAGAGAAGCGATCACCAAATCAACCTTTTAGCATCAATGAGATCATTACACTCAAAAACTTTTGATAGGGCGGTACAGGACCCACTACCTAAAGTTAGTGGGCATTTTCGCACGCTGAATGGCTTGCTCAGTATCTACGACTAAAACACCAACTAATAAAGGCTTTCGTGATAAGGACTATGAGCTGGGTTAAGCTACAGAGTAACTCAAACGGACACACAACCACTAAAACACTATCAGATTGAGGGAGGAGACAAAGGTAGTTTAGCGCACACTGTTAAGGTCCAGAGAATGCTCCTGAATAAGGGCATCTGTATTACATGCAACTGCCATCAACGACTCCACTGAACCGTCGAGATGTAACATTCTCCATTCAATGTTGATTTTCTATTTTTAAAATGCTGAGATCTTGAACATCCCCGTCTTTGAGAGCAATTACCAGCTGGAAGCATGTGGGCTGCATTTCTAATGCATTGGTAGAATTAAACTTTCAAGGAGACACATTGGACTTTGCGTTGAGAAGAGGTGTATAGACAATATGTTAGGATTGTAGTTAATCGAGCACCCAAAATGAAGTATATGGACCAGAGGGTTCAAATTTAACTGAGGCTCTTGAACATGCCAGAGATGCCCGAGGCGAAAGCAACAGATTCAAACCATTGTAGGACTTTCCTCGAGAATAGGGAGAAGCATGAGGATGGGAGGGAACTTGGAGATGAAATAGTCCAATAGATTGTTTGCGCAGCAGCCATTGGAGCCATCTGATGGCTGATTGGCGTTGCGCAAACTGATGGCTAATGGCTCGGATGGCTTAGATCCTTGCTTTCATTCTTACCAATACAAGGGGCTGGTGGGCCGCTTCGCGGCCTCCCATCCCCTTCCATGCAATTTATTCATACCAAAGATTTCTTTTATTAAAACCAGTGGAATAGGGAGGAGAGAAAAACGACATTGTGGCGCGAGCAGTGCCTGTCCGATTGCTATCAGAGGTGACGGCAAGTTGCCGTCAGCGAGTGGTTCGGCTGGTTGTTTAGCACAGGTGCAGATCAAGCCTGCCAGTTGAACATCATCGCGGCACCGATACACATCAGCGGAGTTTAAAAGGCTTCTGACCGACGGACAGACAGAAGTAATTTTATAAATAGGGTGATTGAGTTACGTTAGGGTGTTATAAATCATGTACTGTATGTACTGATGAACTGCCTCCTCGTCATCCTTGAGGACCTGATAATGGAGTCCAAAACCCTCAAGTAGTTCAATTTGATGTTCTCGTACAGTTAGGCTCATTCCGGGAGATTTATACACATTCACATGGCCATTACCTCTCATTCTGGCATAAAATAACTTGCCATGAATTCACTTTATCAGCCATTCATCAGCCATTAGCCATGAGTTTGCGCAACGCCAATCAGCCATCAGATGGATCCAACGGCTGCTGCGCAAACAATCTAATATAATCATCATGATGTGCATACTATTCATCTGTGGTTGAAATTTTGAAAGTGATGATCCTTGGATTTTATCCGCCGTGGCGTAGCACGGGTAACTACTTGTGTGGTCTAAACGACGCACGGCGTTTGTCTGTCCCGCGGAGAGATGAAATGCTGATCCACCATCGGTAACGCTGGAGTACATGTCTTTGGCCGCGCGCACAGGTTCCGTATTAACAAAAAGATGGTGGGTCCTCCATCTCAAGGGACGTTATGATCTAAACGACCGCGCACAGGTTCCGTATTAACGGAAAGATGGTGAGTCCTCCATCTCGAGGGAAACATGATCGAAACGACACACGGTGTTTGTCTGTCTCGCGGAGAGGTGAAATGCTGATCCACCATCGGTAACGCTGGATTACATGTCTTTGGGCTCGCGCACAGGTTCCGCATTAACGGAAAGATGGTGGGTTCTCCACCTCGAGGGACATTATGATCTTAACAACGCACGGCGTCTGTCTGTCCCGCGGAGGTGAAATGCTGATCCACCTTGGGTCTAAACGACGCACGGTATTTTTCTGTCCTGCGGAGCGATGAAATTTTGATCCACCATCGGCAATGCTGAAGTACATGTCTTTGGACATGCGCACAAGTTTCGTATTAACGGAAAGATGGTGGGTCCGCCATCTCGAGGGACACTATGCTAAACGACGCACGGTGTTTGTCGAGATAACATGCTGTGAAATGTGAATCCATCCCAGTGGACAATATGGTCCATGGCAGGGGTTAAGCCTCCTCCTGGACGCGGGAGAGCTCATCAGCAAATTCGGCACAGTCCGGTCCAGATCTTGAGCCATAGGATTCCTGATGATATGAGCGCTGATCCACTTCCCACACATTTGCTGATCGGTACAATATCAAGCGGATCTCCAGACGATCAAGAGTTAGTAGCCTCGTACACCGCCATTTTCGTAGGTCGCTAAAAGAAGGATCCACGCTCAGAGTCTTGCCCGTTCATCCCATATCCTCCCATAGCTATGTCCGCCTTCGAAGACAAAGGATCTCCCGCATACACGCCCCCTGCTGCTGTACCTGGTAGCGGTCAGCAGCCACAGCCCGCCCACTACGCGCAGGGCCAGCCCCAGGCGCCCCAGGGTTACGCACAGCAACCACTGGGATACGCACCACAACCGCAGGCAAGCCAGTTGACCTTTCAGCGTGTCCGTTACTGACACCCGGCCTCTCCTTAGCTACAGACCCACCTCAGCGCCGCCCAAATTGGCGAGAACTTCCGTGGCCAGTGTACGTCTATTTGAAAGCCTGGTCGGCCTCGTTCCTCTGCCTCCAACTTATTCATCTACCGCAGTGTTCGCACAATGCGCGCAAGGCATCCATCAGCCGACGACAAAATACGGTGCGTAGAACAGCCGCGGCATCATGTATAAATGTATTTGTTGACTAGTTCCACAGGAATTTTCGGTATCATAACGGCCTTCGTCTGCTTCCCCTGTGGCCTCATCGCGCTCTTGTACGTGTCCCCTCACTCTCACACGCCCTCTCCCACTAACTGATCATTCTAGCATTGACGTCGAGCGCAAATGCGACCGATGCGGCATCAAGCTCTGAGACTCCTGCTCCAGTAGAGAGGGCCCGCGGCGCATGCGAGCTGCGCTGTAGCAAGCTATGAGACTTGCCATTTTTGCACCCAATTTTCCACACTCTCGTTCCGGATCCCCCTCGCTTGTATTTGATAGATACAAGGAACCGGTCGGCCCCTTTTCAGCCTCCCATTCCCTTTTTTATGTGCCATTCAATTCTGCCCTTGAGCATTCATTTCCTTGATCTGTGGCCCACTGGGGCAATTTGCTGATGGGCTCATATTTTATCTTTGAAGATTTAGGATTGACTGGCTTCAATAAGTGCGAGAAAGCCCTTTGTTACCTTACGGGTGAGAGAAAAAGGACGAAATTTACACGTCAGTGCTAGATCGTGGTCAGATGATTGTGGATCAGTAGAACAGCCGCTCTGGCCTCAGCTCTTTCCAGATTGTCTTGTTCATAGACTCAGTAGCTTCCCCTCATAAATCCATAGGGGATGACACACTTCATTGTGCCGAATAGACTCCATGACGATGTCCTAGTACATGAGTTTCTTCTTCAACAGGTTTTCACACTGGACAGCTGTGTACTCTTTTAAGAGCCCACAACGTCTTATTCTTTCCAAATACTGTGCTTCCACTCACTAAAGAGCGCCCTGCATCATCATATTGGAATAATACATCATATAGCTCATTCCCACCGTGTTTGGACTTGGAGAAGGTGAAAAATGAGATATTATATGATATGTGAGATCAAAAATTCTGAGTCTGCAGTTCTCTGCGCAATTGCAGCGCGAGAGAAATAAGTCCACGAACGAGAAGAACCGACAAAAATCGAGGGCACAGCGACTGCTCTAGTGATCTGCGATCATATGTTGCATTGCTAGAATGATTTCCCAGCTCACAAATGGGCTTTTGAGGTACCATTGAAATTCTGAGGTTACAGTCCCTTGCCTATTCATCAGGAGAGCAGGATAAGCCCATGGCCAAAGGAAACCGCTCAAAATTGAGCGTAGGGCAGTTGTCCTACTGAAAAATCACCAGATAAAAGTGTTTTCGTCGCTCAGAAAGCAGTCCTTGGAATCTAGTAAATGATCTGAGTGGACAGTCCGCTGCGAATTTGAGAGCCAAATCGATCGCGCCTATAGACGAGGTAATCAGATGAGAATTGAGTCCAGGACAACCGTTCCAGTTGCGGGGATCAAAAAGTGCCCCAAAAAGAAGAAAAATCCGTTCAAACGGCTGTAAATACGAAATAGTATCGAAATCTTTGTGGGGTAAACCAGGCAACGGTCTTGCGGTGGCACCAGGATACTCTTGCAGCACTGCGCACATCCTCATATCACGTTGCAACCAGCTTAAGAATATCTTCATCCTTGCCATGCGAGCTCCATTCAAGCGGAGGACATCAATCCCTTAACTGTGGGAATGTAAAACTCAAATTTGTTCGGTTGTAGGCCTGAAACTGATGCGCAGAACGGCCACAATGCTGCAGTGGATACGTGATACGGTTCAACGATGAGGATTGATCCGATGCTATTACGTAATCAAGAGCCCTGTTTGGTCCACTATCAACGACATTGAGTCTGTTACACAAATGGGGGATGCTGTTCCGTATCGGTTTCATGCCCTGTAAATTAGTCTCCATTAAATTCTTTGAGGTCAGTGCGGTGGCTATTTGCGGGCTCGCACGTCGTCGCAGTTAAGCGAGAGACACTCCAGCGTAGTGGAAGGCAATCTATTCCTGGTATGCAATCCGAATGCTGCGGACGAAACCGTTATCACTTCCTATAGGAGAATCAACACCAAATGAAGCACATTAACTCATGAAATTAGCAGGGCAATGACCCAAGTGCCGCGACAGTGAGGCGAAACTGACGCACACCACAAGCGGCGTTGATGCGGCACCAGTGCCGCGCACTGAGGAAGCACTGACGTGGCACTGCCGTGCATGGAGCCCTTAGGCAGAAATTTTGGGAGCAAAACATCGTGATAAATCTGCCGGAGAATCTTGAATACATTGTCGAAGTTCACACGGTTGCATTCTGTGGCCTCTCCGTAAATCCGCAGCAATGGCTGCGGCAGCCAGACTCATACACATGATTGGTGAGCAACAAGGACGATTTGGAGCAATTCAGACGGTGTGATCCATCCTGCGAATCCATTTCCCCTGATTCAAATCTCATCCGCCAGTACATTGGAGGGCGTGGCCATCGCCGCAGAAAGAATCGCAGCTCAAAACATATTACGTCGCTTTCTAAACCAGCAAAATGACAAGGAACAACTGGCGACTTATCAGATAAAGCTTATGGCCGCGATGATCCAATTACTTGTAAGAGGCATCTCTGCGTGTGGGTATTTCCGTGATAATCGACTCGGTCCAGTTGTCAATGAAAATCGGGGAGTTGAAGGCCAGGCGGGATGAAACCTATCCAGTATTCACAGAGACCAATCTGGATCCGCAGGAGGTCCTCAACCCCGCCACAAGTCATACGAGAGAGCTCGCAACCCTTCTACCACATCGGAAGCAGGTCATAGTCCAGCGTTATGACAACACGCAGGTAGATGGTTGACTTTGTGGATGCATTCTTTGCCGGCAGGCTCCATATTTTGACCCTCAGGGTTTCTTGCGGGATATTAAGGAGCTGTCCCGATTACGGTGCAGGCGCTTGTCGCAATACAATTAATCCAGGTTGAAAACCATCAGACACCCAAATTTGCCGTTCCTCGGCGGCTCCACACTGACGGCTCCACGCCCCCTTTTGATTGTGGAACACAGTTGAGTCTGACCGCATATATCCACGTACCTTGCCAATTCCTATCCCAGTGGATCACCCTCCCGCACACGAAGTCCTGCAGAAGCTCCAATCCAACCCAAGTAACATACTCCGAAGGAAAGCCATAGAGATGGTACGTTCTTAATACTACCACAGTTATAAGATTTGACTAGTTTCATGTCAGATCACTGATATACTGGTGAGGTCTTGCCCCACCTCGAGCTCGCTGACGCGATTCCAGGAGGGAATTTATCATTTGCGAAAGGAGAAAATTAACATCTCGGGCGGCGCGGTACCTATGCATATTGAACAGCCACTCTTCACACATATAATTAATTCTGTCGGACATATGCGGCGCCAAGGATCCATTACCATGCATACAATATAATGGTCCGAAGGTTATTTTAAAAGTTGAAGTCGGGCATCCTCCCGCTCACACTCACCGCCACCCCCCGATGAGACATTTGAACAGCAAATTCGGAGATTGTACGCACTGATCTTATTTGTGGACACATTTGCGATGAGCTACTAAACACTTTTTTTCTTCATTCCACAGACTCGAAGACATAGACCTGGAAGGCCTATGTCTAACATTATTCGATGTCGAAAGAACAGGACCGTGGCCAAGTCCCATCATTATGGCAAGGCCTTGAATGATTGGCGACGTCATCAGTCTAACTTCCGACAGAATCTCCTCGGACTGCAAGGGCCCGAGCTGTCGTTGCAGATTAGCCTCACCCCAAACATGTCGTCTGCGCTCTGGCCAGTCTGGCAGTACTGGTTGGGTGGTGTAGGTGATGACAGATTGCTGGAGTTGAGAAGCCTTCGTGAGCAGTTTCGACAGAGATCCGACGAAACAATCGATATTGCAGCCTCCCTTTTAGCAACCGGGAAGCTTGCATACTTGGATATTTTTGAACCACAGTCGAACCACCCTGTCGAGCTCGGAAGTGTTGCTTATGTGCAGTCAGGTCGTCTAGTGGTCGTAGGCAACATCTTATCAGAGTTGCGTGACAAAGGAGTTGTCGGCGTGGATGATGCATTCAGCGACGCCCACGATGATATGAAAGACGAGTACGGAATTGGCGAGATTATACAGGGCAATACTCGGTGGGAATTTCCTTGGGAAGTTGACGGGTCTAACAGCGTCCCAGATTTCCATGTGAACTTGAAGACATCCTCATTCACAGGACTTTCGTTTCATTGCACGATCCGACGGATTCAAAATCGCGTTCTCGGGTTCAGAAATACTTCCAGAACTATTTAAAGTCGCTGCTGGAGCCAAAGTTCTCGGCCAATAGTGCGCTTCAATCTCGTGAGTTCGTGTTAGGTTCGTGATTGACGCCACTACCCTACCTGTCCTCGAGCTGTGGGATCTGATACTCACCAATTTCAGTGACGTCTGTTACAACTCAATGGACTACGCAGCTCGAGCACAATCACGACACGCAGCTCAGCGATGATTGGCTCGAGTGTAGGTTCCAGCAACTTCGTGACGAGATTTCCCATGGGGATCAAGATAAAAATGTAGGAAGCGGTCAAGAAAACAGCACCGCAGAATCCAATGTTCGGCCTAATATATTTTTTCACGTCTTTCCAACCCCACCTACAAACCAATGCTGGGGTTTCTGGACAATATCAGTCAATGGCAATTAGTATCGACTAGAGCCTTACCAAAGACTCTCCTACACATGCCAGTGAGTCTATTTTGTGTACAAGAGCTGGCTGAGCCTCCTCCTCCGTAGGCCGCAGCAGAGTATCGAGTGTGCCGTTGCCCAGGCGGAATAATTGGTTAGACTTGGTGTGGTGTCTCGAAGGATGATGTCTTCGCGGTCTTGACTCGCACCATGATGATATGTATCTCTGAATTTTGATCTGACGCCAGTTTTTCGGAGTGAAATGCCCTAGGTCTCCCTGCTACAAATATTTCGTCAATCACCACTAAGTAGCAGCGTCACTCTGTGAAGCTTTTTTTCATGTCCTTCCCATATCAGATTTACCCACTGTTGAAAGTTGGTTATGAATCGACTTGACCGACCGCCAAACACGGCCTGTGGCCTCATCGACTCGGCTTGTCTGATGTTGTTTTGCTTTTTCCTCCGAAACATGATGATTTGAATCGGTAGCGTCACAGGAAACCCAGATGGCAGGTTTCCTGTCTTGGCCGATCAGAGGATGCACATATTTCCTCGAAAAAATGTTGGTAGATTATTATCACGGATTATAGCAGGCGGAAACGATATATATAGTCTCATCTCACTCTTTATAAAATTAAGCCTGTCTGAAGCTTTTAAACTTCGCCTTATGTAACTCAGGTCCGAATTTTTGGCTCGCCTATTTCGTGAACATGAAAGGAAGGGTGTGCGCGGCTGCGACCGCTTGAAAGTACAGTTTGACCGCCATAGACCGCAAGCTTCCATGCCCAGAAACCGTCTATTGACTAAGAGTTCCGACTTGAAGGACTTTTCATCATCGTGCGAAGGGGAGTTGTAGGTAAAGTACCTCCGTACCAAATCTCTAATGTCCCGGAACTCTGCGCTGTTGTGTGTCTTTCTGCACCAACACGTAGGATCTGCGAAAATAATCTTTGAGCACTGGTGGCCTTCGGCTAGGAGTCGAAGGCGCTCTGAGCGCCGAGAGGTCCGGTAAACATCATGAACGCCCTTGGGAACGAGTTCTTTCCAGTGCGTAGGTATTTTGCGTACTCTAGTTGAACGTTTGCGACGGTGTGCGGCGCTGTATAAATTCAGCGAAGGAAGCCCGCAAAATACGCGTATACGTAGGGTACGTACGTCGTTTAGCTTCTCATCCTTGGGCGCAAAACGGATGTTCTGATGCCGTATGAGGAATCACACCATCCTTGTGAGCTTGGATCTGGAAGAGGAAACATGCGAAAAGGAAAGAAGAGAAACTCATCAGTTAGACAAATGGGAATCCGATACACATATTAATTATGCTTCCTGGGCCGAATGTTCAGGATGCTCCGTGCTGCAATCACCGATTCTGAGCCAGTTGTAGTGGTAAAAAAAAGGTGGCAGAACTCGCATTTGGCCGCCGGGAGTCGAACCCGGAACAGTGACTCCTATGTACCATCAATTATACGACTTTTGAGCCCAGACAGCCAAGGTGGGTGTTCCGTACACCACGGCCGCTCTTCAACTTGAATACACCACCCTGATGGTAATAGAGTCACTTTGGCTTGCAAGAGAGTGGCGGCGAATTCTAGTCAACAACGATTTCCGTCTGAATCCATCGACACCTGAACCGTACTTAAGCTTGCCTGAAAATCTCAGCTCGAGAAGCGAACTGAAATTTGCCAGTCGAATGTATCCATTATCCAAGACCGGTCATAATTATAAACAATGGAGTCAAACATCCGTGGTACATCGTTGCTGGGTATTGTTCATCTCATTACATCAGCAAACCCTGATTTCCCAGGTAGTGTCAATAGTACTACACAGCACTATGGAGCGCTACGTAACAAGGGACCCATAATATGGGGCACTATAGGGCACTATGCGGCACTATGACGGAATCAGGGTTTGCTGATGTAGGATAGAGTAGATGATTTGGTTGTAATCAATAATATTTCGCGGGTAGCACCTGCAGTGGTTTGAATGCGGGCGGACTTGGAATTGACGGTGTGTCGCAAAAAGACCAAAACATGCAGCTTTCAGAAGCGCCCACCTAGGCGCCCACACCGCAACTTTGCCGCAACTCGGACATCACCGTCGCGGCATTCCAAGCCGAGGCTCTGTTTTCTCCGATCATATCACATGACATTCTTGCCGTCACCACCTTTCTCTTCACCGACTCTATCTCAACTTCGACCGGATTTGACAGACACCACAGGAAACCGACACACCACACCTGCTGCATTCATAGTTTCACACCTGCACCCGATGCTGCGAGCGACATCCACACCACACACCCAGGTCCCACACTGGCATCCTCAAGCCCACCGACATCGTTCAACGTTCAACGTTCAACGCTCCTTTTCACTTAGGACGCCTGGGACAAGGAACGAATATTCTGTCAGACGCCGCCTCTCGCGCGTCTTTTCTCGTGAGTTTCAGGTATGTCTCTGCTCGTAATTTCCTCCCGGCCTTCCACCTCGCCTCGTTTGGTGCCCCTCCTGCTCAACGCGGCCAACGACTCCGTCGCGCTCACGGAGCGCGGGCCGCCCAAGATTGTCTTGATGGATAGAGATAGGAATGGGTGGGCGCGTACGTCCCCGTGCCCGTACTGACTTTGTGAGGATGCGGGTGTGGATTTCTCGCCGTCTCAGCCCCAGCCCTACCAACACCGGATCATCAAAACTCGTCTAATTCAGCCTCTTCAGCCCCACCCCTTCCCCAGTGCGCCGAGTAGTTTCGCGGCGGGCGTTCCTCGGCGGACGGAACGGAAAACCGAATATACCTCAAGCCCCGGCGCATACACCAACACCGCACGCAGATCCACCGCATTGTACCTTTCCAGGTTGGGCGTCTCATACAGCCGCATTATAAACCTGCCCGCACCATGCGTTGAGCGGGCGAGGAAGAAACACGGCACGAGACAGGTTATGGATTTGGGGCGCTCGAACCACCAATCCTCCCAGACGTGAAAACAGCTCTCAACGACCCCAGCTATGAGTGCCCCACGAAGCCACACCCGACTACTTGTTGGCCTGGTGAAGTACTTGCACTGGTATTTGCGATCTTCCGCCGACTCTGCCATGTCTTCGTGCTCGTTCTCTCTCGGATTCAACCGAACCCTTTTGAATAGTCGTTCACACAATATCTGCAGGAATCTGCTCCGGCGGCCGGCAAGCAACACGTATCTGTTCTTTGCGGCTGCACTGCGCTCTTGCCGTTCTCCGAGCGTCCTTGCGCCAATTCTCCCTCAGGATCCAACTGCTCTCACCGGTGCCCTCTCGGACGGCATTTCTATCGTATTCGGCCGCGGATCCCTGCGTTGGGGGCGTCAGTTTGGCGCAGGCTCGTGATATATGTTCTATCCGGCAGAAGGCAAGTGATTCTTCACCACTTGAATATTCCCAACGCAGGATCCTACTCCATAAATTAGCTTAAGGTTACCAACCCGACGGCTCCACAAAGCCTACTTATCTTCTGCTATTGATTCCTTTTCAATATAACTGCTCCACGGGCCGATGAATACTTCGAGAATTTATGCTGATGCGCAGTTGTGACGCTTTCCCATGTGCGTGCCACGTCTTCGCCTCCGCAGCGCCCAATATAATTTCGCTATTTACCCCCCTCGCTTCCGCTCCTACGGAGTCGATTCATCTAACGCTGAGCGCTGAATTTCTGTTACCGCTCGTTGGCCGTCTACGCCATTTTATTCCGCTTTTTTTTTAGGCGGTAGAAAGATGCTCATTGTGTCCCCGACACAATTTGGCTTTCCAGCAGTCAGTTAAGGTCCCGCGTGCCTGTCAAGTTAAATAAAGGCGTTCGGCGAGCATCAAAGGACGACCAGTACTTTCAAATCGACAGAAGGTAGATGTATATACCGACGGTTTATCTCGAACACAGGTAAACCTCTCTCTAAACTTCTCTTCGCGCTCTTATCTCTTGTTTGTGGTTTTTGGGCTCCCAATGTGCATGCCATGTCGTCAACTCCGTTTCCTTAGCGTCTAACGCATCCCTGTTAACTCTCTATTCCCCACCTCCCTCTTCCGTCGCACAGTCAAATCAGCCGACGCTAGTCACTTTGTGGGCCACAGATCATGCACACGATCTTGCTCCCCCACCCGTCCCGAAACACGCTGATCGCGGCGCACGCATGTTTTACCCCACCATCTTGTGAGTGGTCCGCATGCCACTGCGTTCAACCAGGTCCTAGAACAGGCAAATTCTAGACCCATCGAGCCGGCTATGCATGGCTATCTGTTGAGGCGCCTACACTTACGTAGCCATCCCTGATTTAGACCGGCTAGACACAGCACAGCCGAGACGATGCGCACTAAACTTTGGCAGTTTAAGCGGATCGGCTTGGGATCGGCTGGCCTCAACAGGGCTGTGCTAGGCTCCGGCGAGACATGCCGAGGTGTCTCGATGGGCCTAGCTTGCCAGACTCGGCTCGGCGGCCATCGGTGGTGAGACGTGGACCTTGGGCGGGACATCTCGGCATAGTCGGCGTTTACAAGGGCCTTGAACGCAGCGTATGCCCCTCCATTTATTAAAAATTCTGATAATAAAGCCGTCGGGTGGGCAGCAAAGGCGCCGTCGTCAAGTACTGGGCCAATCTAGCCGTCTGGAGGTCGTTTCGATGACGCGGCGATTCCACCGAGTTGCTGTGAGTAAATCGACCGTACGTCTTACTGCCTGATGTTTATCAGCCAGAATGCGCAGCATTCTTCCACTATACCCTTCTGCCTTCCCCGTGTATCGTTCGCCGTTCTTTCACTGGCTGCTATTCATAATTAAGCACGACTTTCCCCTCCGCGCGTCCGTGTATAGCGCAGTTCCTTGTTCTCTCAGATGTCAGATGTCAGATGTCAGATGGCGGCATCTGGTGTTGGAGATCGTGAATCTTCATTCTTTTATCCATCTGCCCTGCACACCTGGACAGACACTCTATCCCGACGCTTGTACCTCGCTCGATAGATAGACCTTCTCCTTCCAACCAAGATCCCCGGCAAATTTCCACTTGAAATAGGAATATTAATGCGATATCGGCGTAGTGTCTAACCACGTAAAAACCACGCCGATGTACCCGAAAGCAACGGAAGGCTTTCACGCCCCCCAGCGAGCTTCTGCGACCTTTTTGCATCCATGTTTCTCGGTAGATGATTCAGCAACGGTATCGGTATGTTAAGATATAATATTGACAATGGCGCCACGTTATATCCCCTTGCAGCTAATCACACTTTTCAGATGGCAATTGGCCAATAGTATGGGGGAGCACCAATGTCTATGCCCCGTCTTTCCGTAATTCCACGGGTTCCTGACCTAGCGCAGCGAATGGGCCAAGCAGCGGCCCAAGGAAAACACCGAGATCATAGCCTAAAGTCGCGGAGAATGATGACCCCGCGACCGCCTTATATTCCTGGAAGTTGGATATCTTATCCTCTCAAATGAACACGCAATTCATCAACAATTCATCTATCTCCATTGTACCGTCAAGCTGTCTGATCTAACTGACCCGCCCCAGCACTGCTGCACAGTTTTCGTTAACAAGACGTCACCTCCACTGCCGTTTCACATCCCCTTCATGTCTTTCTGGACTACCTAGCTGATTGGGCTCGACTCATGACATGAAAACTTCATCTATGGGGTTTGCCGGAGTCTGCGGATACCTCGGCGCGGCATTCACGTATTTTAAGAAGTGGCAAATACTGTCCTCTTGTTTTACACATCTGTGATTGGAAGCAGTATCCAACAAAAAACATCGGAAAGATCCAGTAAAGCGCCGCATCGGAGTGTCAGAGCTACAAGCTGCTGTCCGCGCCGTGTTTCAAGGGCTCTCCGAAAGTGATGCTCCCTTATGAGCCGATTTGCGCAGAAGCCATTCAAGCCATCTGATGGCTTTTGTTCTGTGCGCAGCGAATGGCTAAAATGGCTTGTGAGCAACGACTGAATCTAGTCGTTTCAGCTTCGGTTGTAACAATGTATGACTACTATTTCATACAGCCTCCAGCTCCGCGGCCACGAGTCGCATTCTCTGACAAATGGTATAGTATATTTTTGTGTTCTGTGCTAAATTAGTAGGCATGCATACCATCGTGAAAATTTTGACGACTAGGAAAGTATGCACTGCAACGAAAACCATCTTGCAAGTATCCCTTCGCTCCACTTGCTCTGACACTACCAGGGTTCCATTTTCTTTTTTGAAAACTCAGAAGGGAGAGTTCACTTGGGAATTTTGATGCGAGATTCGGGCAGGATTCCAAATTTGGCTTCGCATGTTCAAACGACGTGGGTTGCTCAGCTAATAAGGATTCTGCACTGGATCCAAATTCAGAATTGTAAAATAGAGACCCACGGAGACGTCTCTATCTTTTGATAGCTCACTGTTTTGAAGTTTGAACTCCGCGTCCTCCTCCATCAGGTTCAGGGATTCTGCCGACCATATCCGAGGCCGGCAAAAGTGACACCAGGCAGGAGCAATTGCTCAGACCCACAATGTGATCCGGATATATTCCTCGAGACGGAAAACCACTCCCCTGGCCCGTATTTTGGGACCGTTGCATTTGGGGACATTTTTCGGTGTTTACGTGTACGTGACTCAGAAGAGATGACCAGGTGATACAAGAAGGGAGACTAAGACTAGACGGTGGAAAAAAGACAAAATGGGGTAGGTAAGAAAACATATACCCGTTATCTGGTGGTGTGCGAGGGCAGCAACTTGACGCAGTCACCAGGATCTCGACGTCCAAACGCCGTCCGCAAAATTCGCGACCTACTGAAATAGTGTTCGGCGCCCGTCCGAGCCCATGAAACGCGGCTCGGACAGTAACTGCGAATTAGTCGCTCGAATGCGGCGCTCTACTGGAACTTTCCAATGGTTTGTTGGATACTGCCTCCAACCATAGATGCGTAAAACAGGAGGACATTATCTGCCGCTTCTTAAACTACGTGAATGCCGCGCCGAGGTACCCGAATATTCCGGCAAAGCCCACAAATAAGGTTTTCATGTCATGAGGCGAGCCCCAATCAGCTGGGTAGTCCAGAAAGCCATGCAGGCGATGAAACGGAAGTGGAGACGACTCTAGTCTTGTTATCAAAAAATGTACTGGGGTGGGCCAGCTGAGATGAGACAACTGAACGGGAAAATGGAGATAGATGAATTGTAGATGAGTTGCGTGTTCATTTGTGGGATAAAACATCCAACTTCTAGGAATACAAGTCGGTCTCGGGATCATTATTCTCCGCGGCTTTCGGGTATGATCGCGGTGTTTTCCTTAGGCCGCTGCTTGGCCCATTCACCGCGCTAGGGCACGAACCCGTGGAATTACGGAAAGACCGGGCGCAGACATTGGTACTCCCCCATACCATTGGCCAATTGGCATCTGAAAAGTGTCGTTAGTTGCAAGGGGATATAACGTGGCGGCACTGCCAATATCTTAACGTACCGATACCGTCACTGAATCATCTACCAAAAAACGTGGATGCAAAAGGTCGCAGAAGCTCGCTGGGGGGACGTGAAAGCCTTCCGTTGTTTTCGGGTACATCGACGTGGTTTTTACGTGGTTAGAAACTTACGCCGATATCCCATTCCCATTTCAAGTGGGACACAAGCTCGCTGGGTGACGTGAAAGCCTTGCTTTTGGGTACATCGCCGTGGTTTCTACGTGCTTAGAAAAACACTCCGATATCGCATTCTGTTTCAAGTGGGCCTGTGCTGTACAGTTTCACCTCCCTACCCACTAACCGGGAATTTCCCGAGGATCTTGATTGGAAGGTGATGGTCTATCTATCGAGGTACAGACGTTTGGATAGAATGTCTGTACGGGACAGACTAAGATGATGGAGTGGGCAAGGCGGGTGGATAACATTAGAAACTTCTCGTCCATCAATGCCCGCCAGATTGTTCAGCTGGTCGGGAAAGCTCGCCGATATCCGACTCGGTTCAAGTTGCAAAGAGACCTGGCGACTGTTGAGATGGTATCCCTTGCTGGTTTATGGCCGGTCCCTTGGGCTCCCTCAAAATTAGTGCACAGACGGTCTTCATTGGACGCAGTATATATATCATGGAGCTGATCTAGGTTGATCTATCGTCCAATAATTTATCATTCGTTCAAAGCAACGACGTCGGAAAACAGAGCTTTAAGTTTCACAATCCGGGTCTTCTTGACGATGTGATTCTCTTTACCAAAGTACCTCTCAGTTGCGAGACTCCATCTGCAACAGTTTTAGCCATTCAGCCACGGTTGAATGAAAAGAGCATACTCGTCATTTCCACGGACCCAATCACCCAAGGCATCGATGATCCGTACAGTATCCTTGGAATACACCGGATCATTGCGAGAAGCGAAAATACGTCTGGACTCCTGGAGTTGCGATGTTAATGCCTCACAATAGCCGCCCAAAAAGTCAATTGCGGCCTGGAGATCGAGGCCCTTGGACTTCATGATGACTGTGATAGCATTGGCACCGCCGTGTCCCTTGGACTGTTCCATGTTGTACGAGAAGAGATCCTGAACAAATAAGCACATATTATGATAAGCCAGGCCGTGAATACGTACATTGGTCCAAAAGACCAAGTCCATAGCGGCGTTGTAACCGCTGATAAAGGCAGGGTCTTCGTGAACATTTTGAGGAAGATCAAGGCCGGTACAGTATTCCACCAAGTCAAAACAAGTGCGGACAGCGCTGGTTTCGCGACGAAAAGCAACATAGCTTGCAATGTCCAGCACCTCATTCTTCTCGCGAAGAATTGCCTCTGTACCCACAATCTTAACGTAGGTGCAGATATTATTGGTCAAGCGGCGGGCCACGTTGGGCCCGGCTTTATCGATGTGGTTGTGTTTGAATCTGAGTACAATACTGTTATTTCGAGCGAACCCCAAAAAAAAAGACAGACGATTTCATCATGCGAGAGATCCAAGACTCGTCATTGAAGTCTGGCTCCCGGAGAGCACGAGCAACAATTATTGCTGCATCGTCTGCCTCCGCTCCAGTGACGGTATCCGTGAACTCGTCATACAGCCAGAGAATGTTGGTCTGAAAAATTGACAGGAGAGTCCAGGCGCAGGAGGATATACACGTACCAGATCCATGGCGGCGCGGAGACCAGCCTCCCCGGCGTAGGGAAAACAATACGAATTTATAAGCTCAAAGTTACAGTTGTTCATGAAGGCCAGCATCTTTGGGCCGCAAACAATGTTGCCATATTGGTTGATCCATTCCCGAGAATCGACACAAATCTTGGAGTAGTTGGCATTCAAGCCGTTGTCCGGGAATACAGAGAACGTCTCTTCGAGGTTTGGGAGACGATAGGTAGTTTGTTCAGGAGCGGAAGACATGAAGTAGACCAGGCGAATCCCTATTTTTCACCAGAGGGAGGATCTATAAAAACATTCGAGCTGCCCGAGTAAACGGTGCACAATTACCAGGAAAGGACTGGACAGAAGGAAGCGGACTATAATCACCGCTCGGCTTCTCCGGACTGATTCATGTGGCGGATACGCCGCCATCGCTGTCATCATCTTGCATAAAGGTCTGAGCCACGGGGTTCGCCTCAAGTCCGTTTGCTTTGCAGATCTGTGGCCGGTAACCAAAATGATAGCATTGCTTGGACCCGCAGTGCGATCTTGTCATACGTGCCATATGCCTTGAGACGTGAAACTAATCTCTTTGTAGAAATTTCAGGACAGTCTTTCCTTTTCTTAGAACTTGGAACTTGCACGGGGATAAAATTAGTGAATTGTTGGGCCAGGCTTCAAGCCCTCGGCCCACTAGGTCCAGTTCTGAGCTAAGCGGGTCCCGCAGAGCCCAATATAGGGCTTGAGCGGGCCAGGGCTCGGGCTTGATGTAGTTGAAGTCTCAGTATGATAGAGGTTATCAGTTCGGATTTAGATCAGAAAATTTCTGCAAAAGGCCAGTGTTTTACTTCCAAACGCTCAAAAACCATCAAACCCATTAATCATCGATTGAATGTTCAAAACTCACTTGAAAACAGCAGCTGAAAGCATCCGAAAACGGAATTCGCGTGATGGGATGGTTGAAAACTTGAAAAGTGCAATCAGCAAGCATTCTCATATATATATTGATGCGTCTTCCGACCATTTGCACACCTTTTTCTTTGTTTTTGTTCCTAACATCCGCTTCTCATCCCACAACTTAGGCCCCGCTCAAGAGCGGGCCTCGGGCTTGAAGCCGTGCTGCATGGGCTTGGGCCTGGGAAATCTCAAGCACAAAACCTGCCCAAGCCCGGCGCTGAGATTCACTAGATAAAATGGGGGTATAAGTTCGGAGTATTTGGAGCAAAGGGACCTAACCCGCATGCTCACAAGTCGTCGCCTCATCAACCCTCAAGGTTTGTTTTTGCATTGTTTGCTTTTTCCTACATTCTGACGCGCTGCGCGCATAAAAGGAGCCACTATTCTGTCTCGGCAGCCCGGCCACTCCGGCGGAGATCTCCATGATTGACACCGCAGAACGAAAATGAGGCGCGGAGATCACAGAGGACTGGGGCATGCGGTATAGCAACACCCCATTGAGTGGAATCTCTGCGCCTTCATTTTCAATCTCTGCCGTCCGTCACGGAGATCTCCGCGGGAACGGCTGGGTTACTGAGTGAGGCCAACCTTGTCTAATTGGGTCTTCCGGATGCCGTACAGTCACTGTTTAAAAGGTGCAGAGCTCCCCACTCTCACCCATGTCCTCAACCCAGCATTTTCAATTCATCTCTCGAATTGAAATGAATCCCCCTCATTATGCCATTCTTCTGGCCGCCATCAGCTTTTTCATAGTTTTCCATTTAGTTTTCCGACGACAGAACACTCTTCGGCATATCGCAGGGCCTCCATCCCCTTCGTGGATCTTTGGTGAGCTTGTGTTTCAAATGGGAAGACAGTACATACCACTTATGTCCTCGCATGACCTTCCAGGGCACATCCTGCAGTTGATTATTCCCCCCAAGTACGGAGACTATGAGTTCCGCTGGCAAGACAAATTTGGCTCCGTGTATCGAATCAAGGGGTGTCTCGGGGTGAGCCCGGCTGGTTAATTGCTCGCTTCTAATTATATTTAAATCCTTTATTTCGACAGCAAGACCGCCTCCTCGTCGCTGACCCCGTCGCGATGCAGTACATCTTGAATAGCGCAATTTTTGAGCGCGGTGGAGTGACGGATGTCCTGTTGAAATTATGGTTTACCGAAAAAAGCATGATAACCCTTCAAGGCAAGTTTTGCCTTTCCTTTCGTGGCTGTCGCACATGAGAGAGACTTTGGGCTGGCACAGGCAAGGAGCACCGTCGAATGCGTGGCGCTCTCAACTTTGGGTTCACCGCTGCCGCTGTGCGGAACTATCAAACAGTTTTTGAGCAGGCAGCGGAGATGGTGAGCATGCATTTCAACCCAATGTTCCTTATTCAATGTACATTTTTTAGGTATCGGAAAGGCTGGAAGGTTCCCTTGGCACGCCGACAAATGTCTGCCCACTTCTCAGCATGGCCACTCTTCAAGCGATCAGCGAAGGTCAGTGGCACATCATGATTACTTTGCGGGAGACTGATTATACCCCAGCTGCTCTCCGATACTCAATCGAGGACTTGGGGAATGATTTCGTTTCAAATAACATTGAAGTCATGTATGTCCTCAGCGTGAACCCAGGACAGAAGCTGAAATACCTTGCAGGAAATTAAGTGCTTCTCGATCCGCACCCCAGATTCTCGTCGATGCGCTCAGTCTCCGCCTTCCGTTGTGGCTCTTGCGTGCCATGGCAACGTACCTCCCTACCTCGGCATTCAAGGCTATGCGTGAGGGACGATACCTCGCAGAGAATATCGGACACCGAATTATAAAAGAGAGAGCGGATGCAGCGCAGAAAGGAGCGGGCAAGGATGATGACCTTTTCAGTCACCTGTGTGAGTCTTATTTTTGCATGCTTATCTTGGAACGGACAACTTATGGCTGTCCGTGGACCGCAGTGGATAACGTGCAGTTGAGCGAAAAAGAAGTTACTCAGCAAGTTGGGCTTCTTCTGGTCGCCGGCCAGGATACAACGGTGAGATCTTGCCCTCCATTGTTCACTGTTCTTGTCTCATCATTCTCCAGGCCAACACTATCGCGTGGGGGCTGTTGGAACTCGCCCGGAACCCTCAATTTCAGGACCAATTACGCGATGAGATTCATTCCATGCTGGGAACAAGCGGGGGAAGTATTGCATACGACAGCATGCCACTCCTAAATGCCTTTATCAAGGTGGGCTAATGTCCTTCAAATGGGCTCTGGTACTGAGTCATCGCACCCCAGGAGACCAACAGGTTCTACCCCGCGGCTCCTCTTCTGGACCGCATTGCCACCCAAGATACGACCCTCCCTTTGGCACAGCCTATTACTACCACCACCGGGGAGCGAATGAGCCAGATACCCATCCTGAAGGGCCAGTTCTTAACACTTGGGATTGGGTCGTATCACAGGTTGGTTTAGTAAAACACTAGTTGGAGCGTTGATTTGTAATCGAGCAGACTCAAATCACGCTGGGGCGCAGACGCAGACGAGTTTAATCCCCACCGCTGGCTGGATGGTACGGTAAACCGTGAGGCTGCGGTTGGAGTTGGGCCGTACGCAAATCTGTACGTTCAAGCAACCAACGGGTCTATTCATGCTATCGCTGACTAACGGGTCCGCCGACAGTTTGAGCTTCTCTGGAGGTATTCGCACATGTCTTGGGTAGGCATTTTTTCTTCCCTGCGTCCAGAGATTGACGACTGAATGGCGCATATCAAGATGGCGTTTTTCGTGAGTTTCTTTCCATTTGCAATTCATCTTTACAAATCCACGCCCACGCACAGAATCCTGGAAATGCAAGTCATCTTCTCCCACCTGGTTGGCAAATATTCGTTTGCAGAGGTAGTGGACGAGAAGATCCGGCCGACGTACCTGAACAACCTTCTGCCCATCGTGCAGAGTGGAGAGAGGTCTGTTCCGCTTTACATTACACGGATTTGATAGCGGGACGAAAAGGTGTCCTATGATTACCAGACCCCAGTGAATGGGGAAATTTATTTGTTTCGTTCGATCTTGGAATCATTGGATAGAGAACAGTCACACCGGGAATTCCCATTTATGGGCCCACGCGTTCAGAAAATTGATAATAAAGTATAGAATGAAAAATCGGGCGAATCAGAATCAGGCCGATACTGCAACATCGAATTGCCTCTCCTGCGGGCATTGTACTGGTACTGGCATGATTTCGGCATGATTGCTCAACTCGATACTTTGGTATCGATTCAGTGATCGGTGGACCAATATGGGGTGCTCGCGTTTGTGTACCTGCATGGCGGCAAACCCCCATTGCCTAGGTAGCCCTTAGCAAGTTTCCCGTTCATTGATCCAACCGATCTTTGGCACTGGTCGGCATCGGCAACCGATGGCCGCCAACTTCCACTGGAATCCAACGGTTCCCAGTGGAAATCCGTCCGGAAATGGACTCCACTATGCTTCCGCGGACCTATACGGATTCCAATCGAGGCGCAGCGAGACCACGATCTGGTTCAAAAATAAGAGCTCCGGAACGGCAAAACCCGCAGCGGCGCAGCCAGAAGCTGTGGGGCGTTGATGAGGACGCCGACAATGTCGTCTCCATCGCGACGTTCCTCCCGGGCGATGCGCCCATCCCGATCGGCAGCGACTCTGAGGGTGAGTCCCCCATTCATTCGAATACTAAACCAGATAATACTCAGGGACGACTCGCTAGAAGTCAGCCCCGCCGAGGATGGTCCCCGCGTGTTACGCGCCGAGGACTCCACTGTGGCCGGATGGTATTGTCACATACGTCGCCATCGCTCCCGACGTCGACCGCAGGAGGTGCGCAGGATCGTCTCCTACGTCATGTACACGTGCTTGGATTTGCTCATCGTCGACGTGGTGAAGTTTGAACACTATTCTTACTTGTGCCTCTCTTCTTTCCTTCCCTCATCTCTTTCCCTTCCTCGGCTTGGCTGCTTCCTATCTTTTCGCGATACTGACGTCTTCATTGACTATTAACGCGTACCTCCATCACCAACTCACTTGCCCGACGCATGCAGAGTGACTGACGATAAGATCCTCCACTCGACTGGACTCTGTGGTTGTCACGCACCTCGGCGCCATTCCTGTCTTTCTCCATGCAGCCTGAGGTCAAGTCCCACCGCGGCGCGCAACCTGGCACCATGCGAATTTATCATCGATTGCGGCGTCGCAGTCGCTACCATCCTCTCCCTCTCTCTTTGTGTGTACCTCGTGCGTCAGCGACAAAAACAGGAGCGCAAGCGCGTCTCGATAAGAGGCGTTTCTCTCGGCGGCGATGACAAGCAGAACGCAAAAAGAAACCAGGTAATGGCTTCGAGGCGCTCGAACCACCAATTCTCCCAAACGTGACAGCAGCTCTCAGCGATCTCAGCTATGGAAGCGGACCAAGTTTCGATACTCCACGATGCCAAACTTGACTACATGTCGGCCTGATGAAGTACCTGTACTGGTACCTGCGATGTTAAACGAAGGCGAATTTTTTAATAGTCATTCAGGCTACAGCGCACAGGATGCGTGGGGATGGAGTTTGATCTCAGCACTTCGGTCCAATTTACTGAACTCTCTGGAGACGGAGACAATTTTAGTGGAGAAAAAGGACTCAAACAAGTGGCCACATGTCTTCGGGTGGGGTTCGAACCACCGACATTCCTGGAGATCAGGTGACGCTACACCAATGGAGGGCGAGCGAGTTCAGTACTTCACGAAGACATATACGTCTAGCTACTTCCCTCATGTACCTGTTGGCGGGTGAATTCGAGTGAGCTTAAAATCTGATCATTTCTGGACGTACTCTCTGAGTTCCACTGCCTTCCTTGAACGTGTGGCGCTTGAGTCTTCACTATGAATGAGCGGTAGAAGTGCAGGGCAACCGCGGATTGACAGAAAAAATCGGTGAGAGCTCAGGTTCCGAAAATTAATCTTTGCGGAATGAGCTTCGACTACAGACTAGGAACCCCAAGTAATTTGGGCGGGATAATGTGTTACAGATGCCTCAGTGTGGAAAACTTTGGGCCTTGGCTTTCAGCACCGCCATTCGCTGTAGACTCCCAGGGGAAGGGGGAAAAGAACTGTGCAATCGTCGTAACGGATGTCTTCGGGTGGGCTCGAACCACCGACTCTCCCTAAAGTCAGCCTCCCATCTTTCTAACAGTAGGGAGCAAGTTCAGTACTCCACGAAGACTTATCCCTCATAGTCTCTGCGTGTGGAATCAGCTTTGCGACAGTTAACCCCTCCATGGAAATACTGAAGATGATGCCGCTGTGGCACCATGCCACCACCCCGGGGAAGACGAAGAGAAGCAACAACGGCAAAAAGGCGCCATGTCTCAGGGGGAACCATGCTGACACAACGATAGGCGACGGACTCAATGTCGCGCGACGTTTGGGGGACACCCTGCACGCAAAGACGAGCTCCTGCATATGCGATGACTGCGACGACGACCGCGATACCCGAGGATACGAAGACCCCCATGCGTGTGCCACAAAAGCAATGTCCAGGCTGGGTCAGATCCACGCTCGATGGATGCCTAAGCCTGAAGATGATGCACAACAGGCAGAGGAGCCAACAGGCGAAGACGAGAGCAGGGAGCTTTTCAGGCCCCCAATACCTATAACGAGCCTTTCCGAGGGTATGTGTGCAATGATGCACCGAAAAGGTGAGTAGGGTCTTGTTTTTAATGCCCAAGGGGGTTATAAACCGTTTATAATTTTTCCTTTGTAAAAAGGCTGTTTATAAACGTGTTTATAAACAGGCTCTCAAATTTAGCCGAAAATTCAAGTTTTCTTTGGTCTCCCCATTCCAGAAGCTCTTCCAAAGCTCTTCATACCAACCTTTCCATCAGGCAGGAAAGCATCTTGGTGTTCTCGGGCCAATCTGCGTGACTCAGAGGTGCTTTGGGGTTCTCACCCAACCTATCAACCCAACACCCATCAATTTATCTGCGACCAAGCATCAAAAAATCCCATTTCAGTGTTGCTACACTGGCAATCAATGGGCGATGGGTTGAAGAAACTAATCCTGAGTTCAACATTGTCCACCGGGTGGAAATTCTGGCAAGTTTGTGGTTCTCTGGGTTGACTCCTCGCCCATGCTTATATAATTAAAAACAGGGCATTTTGCCCTGAGGGATTAAAAACCGGTTTATAAACAGCTGTTTATAAACATGTTTACAAACAAGCATAAAAAACAAGACCCTAAAGGTGAGCCGCGAGTACGCCCCGAAACAAGAGTGCGAAGGAGGGTGCAGACAGAGCCGACGCCCGAGAAGACGATAGTCTATATTGCGGGAACTATACATACATCAGCGAACGAGAAGGCCACCGCCGCGGAGGTATACAGATTGGGAGCCTGAGCACAGGAAGGTGCATTCCAGACGGGGACCCACAGTCCCAGTACGCAGCTGAGTTCTACGTGGCATTAGACGCCATTCGGCGTACGCAGTGCTCACCTTAGTTAGTGCCCAAAAGTATGCGAGTGACGCGATGAACAAGAAGCTCCAGCACTGGGAGCATGAAGGCTGGGTCGGTGTACCAAATCGTGATGTCCTGAGATGTGTCGCAGCCAAATTAAAAGCACGGAAGGCACCAACCTTCTTCGAGGTGGCGACGCCGGACACGCCCACCAGGGCGCTCTGCAGACTTGCCGCTGCAGCAGCCAAGAGGGCGGCTAGGGCCCCGAACCACACAGAATGGGATATGACTCTGCCACAGGGAATGGCCCTCCCCGGAATGAGCCTACAAGGAAATCGTCAGAAACATTTCTATCGTGCCATAAGAGAGAAGAAAACCAAAAAACTCATGCCTCGAGCAGCAACAGTGAAGAATTTGGAGATAATACGTGAGCCGCGTACAACGTGTTTGGCAGACGAGTGACGGATGCCGAAATATGGGCATCCGTCGAAGTTAAAGACATTCTACTGCGCACTAGCCAATTCATCTGGCGGAATATCCACAATGCGCACAGGGCAGGGTCATGGTGGAAACACATTCCCGAATGTGAGGACAGCAATGTGCGGAAATTGCGGGGTGCTGAAAGACATCGAGCATATTTTAGTCAAATGTGACAGCCCCGGCCAGGAGATAGTATGGGGGGCAGCAAAGGCCCTATGGCTGGAAAGAGAAGCCCATTGGCTCGAGGTCTCGTTGGGCACGGTGTTAGGCTGCGGCCTCGCCGAGTTCCGCGATGAGAAGGGCAGGATTGACAGTGGCGCACAGCGGCTATATCGGATATTAGTGACGGTCAGAGTAGACGATTCTCGGCGATTCTCACGTCGATTCTGACATCGATTCTGACATCGATTCTGGGATTTATTTTCGTCAGATTTGGGTGAGAATCGCTCAGAATCGGCTTTAAATTAAATTAGAGTCAGAATCGCGTTCGAGAATCGTTGTAGAAGCTCCTCCAGAGGAGATTCTACAGCGATTCTCGAGACGATTCTGGGTTACGACGATTCTCCCACAATAAATTAAATTCAGAATCGTCTCCAGAATCGTCGTCAGAATCGCCTATTTAAATTCTACTCTGACCGCCACTATTGATGTCCGAGTCCGCTTACGCGATATGGCTACTCCGAAACGACCGTGTGATTAAGCGAGGCGGAGAGCCGGCCACAGCAGAAGAAATTATCAACAAGTGGAAATTTGCAATTAACCACAAATTACAGATGGATAAGACCATGGCAAACAGGCAGCGCCGAGGGAAACGCCCCGCGCTAGCCCCGAAGCTGGTACTGGACACCTGGTCCAGCATACTAGACGATGAAAGAAGCTTACCGGACAATTGGCTACGGGAGCCCAGAGTTTTAGTGGGTAGCCGCGCTTTTCCACAAGCCCCGGCCCGACGGCAAACAGCGGCGGGATCGGGTAGCGCGGCAGTCCCACACTCCCACACGGGCGTGCTTAACACATTTCTCTGGGTGGTGTGAACCACTCCTTTGGAATTAACTTTCCATGCTTTACTAAAACAGACGGGCTAACCTATGGTTAGTTGCTTCTGCCTAATGTACCACAAAAAAAAAAAAAAAAAAAAGGACATATGAGTGTTGAACAAAGATAGATTTGTCAGTAGCTTTTCCCATGGGGTAAAATCGGTACAAGAAGCCTGACACTGAGCTTTTAGGAACCTCGTCCGCTGTAAAGTAATTTTTTGCCAATGGGGCTCGCACGGTACATGCGCCCCTCTGGCGAAGGCGAATTTGCGAACAGAGCGTGACACATGCTATAATTCACCCGAAATGACTGAATTGCGGAATGCAGCCATAGTCGGCGCCGCTGATACGCTGACGGCAAGTCTGAGTGTGTGAGCTGATATATCTATATAAGAATCGAACACCTTTGAGGTTCGACATTCTCATTGGCTCATTTGACTTGGGACATTTTTATTGGCTGGCTGAGCTGTCGATTGCTCCACAGCTCCACAAAATCCGTCGAGATGTCGGGTTCTTCGCGTCCGCTCCACTCGACTGTTGAACTAATGAACTTCTATTTATAAAATGTTGAGATGTTGCAAACTAGCTTTGCCGAGAGCAAGTTCTTCGACAGGGTCATATACATGCGAAGTGGATTTGGGATAATTGGCAGCTGACGAGATATGTAGACTTCTCTACAAGATGGCAACCAGGTGATGAATAAAAAACAGTCAAGCCACTGGAGCATCAACGAGAGTGGACCGTAGGGGCAAGCATTTCGATTGAAGACTGGATGAGTGCACAGTTGAACTTTTGTTTCGTATTTTATTCACAGTGGCAGGTATCATCAGGAGCCTAAATCAGAACGACGAAAAACTATGTCGGGGATGATGGGTGGACAGAAGTAACCTGAATTGTGCAGCATGTAGACAGAGGGGAAAGAGTAAAATTGGGTTCCTATAGTTGTTTTAAACGGAGGCAAGTGTTTGATTCACAAAAGTGAAACCAATGTCGAGAAACAGAAAAATGAATGGTAGGGTCCAACTCTCATTCAGCTGCTCATCAATCATCAATGTGAACTTTTCAATACCGAAGTCAAGTGTGAATGAGGGTGAGTCTAGGTAGATGTGTCGTGATCCACTTTTTGCGTTGAACCATTCACAATTCAACTGCTCACCAGGCCGCGAGGAGTCGACCGAAGGTCGGCGACGAGCGGCACCCTCAAATTGGGAATTTGGGCAATAGATGTAACCGTTGACATGTTGACTTTGGTTCGCCGTGGCGTAGCACGGGTAACTGCTAGTCTATATTACAATCGAACACCGTTTGTCTCGAGTCAAACCGGTCCGATAGTCCGAACGACACATTGCTCCACAGCTTGCTGTGATCTTGAATTGGTGCATTCGGCTCAACTGTGATGTTGAAACAAATTCTTTGTTCAGCAGATAAGTTACCGGTGGATGTAAGAGAGGAGACGAAGGCAGATTTAGCACACCTTTGAGGTCCAAAGAGTGCTCCTGAATGAGGGCATCTGTATTACATGCCGCCAACTGCCGTCAACGACTCCACTGAATCGTCGAGATGTCGTGCTGAAAAATGTCGAAATGTCGAGCTATCAGCCAACTTTCCGCGTAACTGTTAGATTGTTGAGATGTTGGATCCTTGCGGCGTTGGGCGCAACTTGAGTGCAACTATGTAAGTACCTCAACTGGGTACTCATATGTGAGTCTTGAATGGAGTCCCCGGCAACATAGGTTATTTCATGCCGGGGACTTGAATTCTTGCATGAATTAAGTAAGATCGCAGCGGTTTGGTGGAGTCATGCTACTGAATGCAGAGGCTGTTGCACATGAGAGAAAATAATAATGACACTGAGCGAGAAAGCACCAGGCATTTGAAATGATTTCGATATTACACTTAGAGTGGCTCCCAAACAGGATGGAGGCTCGACAACCAGGTGAAGGCAAATTTGACAGAAACAATGAATTATGAATTATCAAAGATAGGATTTTGAATATAGATTTGCGGAACTTAGGGCGCAGCCTGTTTTTTTTTTTTTTCAATGCATTTTGTGTCAGATGGCTCTGTTGGGATCAATTCTCAGCCGTTTTTCCTGAGAGTCTGCTCATTATGCTGGGATTGAAAACCCAGAGGGCATGGTCTCCTCGGATTTTCTGATGGCCAATCAAATTACTTGATTGGGAAAATATCCGTGTTTTGAGCAGGATGGCTGTAAAATTAGCTATCATTGTTCGATTGGCCTAATATTTTGATACAATGGACTGACAGGTGTCCCAGAGGGCACCAAATACTGGCGACCCAATTGGTGGTCCCGAGAACTACCAGTCTGCCTACGGCGACGTGCTTGCACAAATATTTTGCCGTCAATGGCTGACTGGTGATGAGTCTACCAATCAATGCAGGATGAAGGCGCGGTGAATGTAGCCTCTGAACGTTCAAAATTTGCATTAAGAATTCAAATTTGGAGGGGAATAGCCACCGCAAGGCAGACAAAAAGTAAATTAGATCTAAACAGAAGCAACATTTACAGGACAAAGAGTTTCTAATTGGATTATTAAAGGAAAATGCATTTGAAAAAATTCAACCATCGAGACAGGGAGACACTTCGAACGGTTTATGATCTCACGCTGAGAGATCATATTTTTAGTCAAGCATTGATATATAGTACAAGTGCAGTAGCCTACCTGGAGAGGTTCAGTTGAATATTGTGAATTGGTTGTTCTCACAGATGAATATCTAGGGCACTGTATTCATACCAAGTATTTCTGTGTCAGAATATTTTGTGTCATCCCGAGCAATTTTTCCGAAACTATGCACAAGCTGCGAGGAGTCAACGGAACATGGGTCTATTGAACTGCTGATCTGTTATCACCGTGGCGTAGCACGGGTCACTGCTAGTAAAATACCAAACACACAACTCCAGCAACTGTAAGACTATAAGTGTGTGAGTGGCTCAAACCATCCTCAGAGCTCGATTGGTGGGGAAATGTAGAAACCAGGAGTATGAGTTATTGGTGGCGAAATCGCGAGTGGAGATGGGTGCGATGAAGAAATAAGACAATACGAGAGTTTGGACAACGAGGGATGAGACGAGAGTGAGCATTGAGGCAACGACAAACTCAAGGTGGTATACGAAATCTGGGGCGAAACAGATACAATAACTTGTATAAAGGGAAATACAGGGACTGTATAATATAATAGAAAAAGTAATATAAAATAAAAGGAGAACTCCTGAGGCTATGCGAGTCTCAACTAATGCCCGCGACGGCGTCGGAATAATGCCGTAGACACATATTCCCGTGTGCAATAATTTGGTAAAAGGTATGGAAGTGTCGGATATGTCGCGGGGAATGTGGGGAATGTGGAGTACGTGTGAACATTGACTACTGTACTATCACAATCAATTCGTCAAGGGGTGTGACGCGTGACCAAAAATACCATTTCGTCACTTCGTCAAGAGGTCCCGGGCCGCGTGACAGACCCGAAAAATTCGTCAAGTCTCTTGGAAGTCTCACTGGGGTGGAGGGCATGTAGATTTGGTTTTTTCAGAAGTGAACAGAACTAAACACCTCCATAGATTATAAAGCATCAAAGCTGAGGAAACCATGACTTTAGTGCTGGAATTACCTTTTTTCATGTACAGAAAATGTAATTTTGGCTTTATAACAGCTTTGCTGTTGAGAATAGACCTCAGATGGTTGAATTGCGTCTGCAGCGCTGAAAAATCTGAATTTTACATGATTTCAACCAAATTTTGAACCCGGCGTGACGAAAAATGTATTCGTCAAGACCCTCCGTGACGCGTGACCAAGTCCCAAAATTCGTCACGTCAAGGGCCCGCGTGACGCGTGACTGACGAATTGATTGTAACACTACAGTATGTCGCGAGGGAACTAAAATCGGCTTGGCCGTATTTGGATCTGATCGGCTTGACTCCGTGATCAGCGAGCTGCGATGCTCATCACCGCCTTCGCTCCGCTCCTGATTCCCGCGCTTGCCGCCAAGGCAGGGTTCGCAATTGGGTTCGCATGCCATTTTATCGGAGCGGGAGGACGCGAAGAGAGTAAGATAATTATAAAATAAGTAATATTACTAGCACAATACGCGATGTACGATTCCACATGGACAGTTTTAATTCCACAAATTTCGCCATCTGAGTGTTTCCAGACGCGCAATAGGTTCGACTGTGCGACATTCTCCAAAATCCTAGAAGCGAATGATTTATATGTTACACCTCAAAAAATACATCACTAACGTACCAAAGCCCGAGAAACTCGCGCAGTCTAGAGGTTCTGTTTCTTCTTAGACGAGTATGAAGCAGAATCGTTCACTATGATCTCCATTTCGACAGTAGGAGTATCGTCAGGATGGTTCTGACCAGGCTAGAATTATTACTGCATCAGCGCCGCCGTCATAGAGGTTGAACGAGAGAAATATCTCACGCTGGCTTTGAATGAGCCTATAGAAAGCCCCAGCTGAGTGTCAATATGAGCCTTGCGAGGCAAGATCAGCGATGAATCTATTCAGAACCTGAAAACTAGAATACCCCAGCAGTCTGGAAGCCAGCTAGAGCACGCATTGCATCAGCCTCAGCCACAGAAGAGCACGAACAAAAAACACACGAATGAAGCCTTCGCTCTGATGCTGATTTCCCCGCTTACCGCGTGTCTCGGGGTTCGCAGTGGAAAATGTACCACCGCTTACCCACGCTGCTCCGGTGTTCCTGCCATTGAGATTCGCGAGCTTCAACTTCTGTGAGACGCCACCAACCCAAAGATTCTTAATTGGAGTGCGAACCATAGTAATACAATAGATGCGGCCTATGCAATAAGCGATGCCGGTGGGAACTGAGATATGTGAGCTGGGGATGGAAAGTAGACCGCCGAGAACCACACCATTGCTTTCTTTGTTTGCCAGAAATCTGAACGAACAGTTTTATGAATTTGACAAATATCGGACATTTCTGGAACCTACGCGACCAAGACAACCAACGCTATGGTAGCCCCAGCGGTTCCAGTCTGGATGGTTCGTGCCACTAGTCTATTGACCATACTACCGACGAGAATTAGATCCAGCCAGTGATGCTGATTCGTAAGCTCACCTCCTGGTCTCCTTGAACGAAGACTTGACGTTCCTTAATTCCAACAGGAGGGCCAAGGCAATGGAAATGTCCGTCACGGCTTCGGAAACGAGCCAGGTTCTACATTCGCATGTTAGTTAAGTATAAAGTCGAACAGACCTCAGAAGAAATGATGACACACGTGGCGGGGATTATGACTTTCTCCCGATCCTTATATTTGGGGAAGATCGCGAGCGTCACGCCAGTAGCAAACGCGCCGCCGGCCTGTCAGCGACGGTTCAAAACGGTCGAAATCAGAATTTAAAAATGTGGAAGAGAGATGGAAGCTTACTGCGACTGTGATGAAGGTGAATAAAGTGAGGGTGGTGAATCTGTTTCCAGTTCTAGAATGAATTAGGAGCTGGGCGCCGAGTAAATAAAAAACGCGCACAGGATCCAGTATCTAGCAGCCAAGAAACCTTGAGCCAAAATGGCCACCAAGCCTGTCGTAAAGACATAGAGCGGGTCAAACTATTTGATGACATGGGTTCGATTATGTTCCTCCCAATAGGACTGAAATTACTTGCCCAATACTGGTTCTGCAAATACGCCAAATCTCCTGAGAAAAGCGAAGTTGGTCAGCCACAGTGGTAGATCAGATGGAAAGACGCACCCCAGTGAGTGATTTGATACTGCGCATGGCATATATTAGCCCGTTCATGCGGTGAAAGAAGTAGATACGCACGAGGTATACAGAGGCATAGTTTGCGATCATCGACACAGAGTCTAACGCAATGACAGAAAATACCAGCAGCTACGGGGTAAGGCGGAAGATCAGAGAATCAACCCGGTTACACGACCGAAGAATAAAACCTTCAATATCCAATTGTCGTGTTTGAATCGGCGGTAGTAGTAAGCTACCTGCAGCTAGTTTAGCATCTCTCCACCATGAAATTTGGACCCACATACCTGAATAACTTCGACGGTGTACAGAACCTAGCATCCATAATTGTCTCAAAACACAAAAACCTGCCAACACAAATTCTCACTGAATTTGCCCAGGTTGCAACAAGCAAAGGCCTAGGTGAATGAAGTAAGGCCGGGTTTCGAAAATTGAATGAGAATGGGTGCACCCAAGAGTGATGTTCGGGTTGAAAGACATCGTAGAAGGGAAGAGACAAGTTTGCAAAGCGAAGGTGCTGATGGTTTAAATATTGTCGAGACATGCGCGATTCATCATCCCCACGCGGTTAGACTAAGAAGTGCGCCATGCACTGTGCTAGCCTTACATGTTTCCGTCGACCCTGCAATTCGCTTCTGCGTGACTGCTTGTTATTTTTATCCGATAAATCGGGCGATATGAGTATTCGGCAAGTAGAAAGCCACGACTCAAGTCGACTCGGATCAAAGCTCGTGCCATAGCACGCCAGCCACCGGAAAACCCCGATGCTAGGGGCGAAATAGTTACATGACATACTAAGGCACTCGAGCACCCATCGGACGGTTCTCGAGTAATATGGGATTTATTGCTTTCAAGTCGCGACTTCAAAAGCCATAAATCGCATAGTTCTCGACGATGAGAGCTTAGACTGCCAAGTCCTACGGATATGTTATGCACCTATATGGATTCTATTTAGCTGCCATATAGTATTGGTGTTTACCAGTGGCTGTGCCATGCTACGGCACAATCTATGATCCGAGTTGACTTGAGTCACGGCAACATTAGTAGAAACGCAGGTTTGGGGAAGTATATCCTTTGGTGTAAAGTCTGGCACCTTTTGATGGCGTCTGTATCTTTGAATGAAGTTGGGGTATCCGGGGGTTGGCGGGGGTCACGTACGCGATCCAGACGTTCACCCCTTGGCTCATCTCGGCGCTCACACGGAGATTCCCAAGAGCTCGGAATGTACCAGAATGTACCTTCCGAGGGTACAATTTGAAATTAATTGCGGAAATCGCCTGGGAAGGTTCCAAACATGTCAACATAAGCTTGGTTGTTGCCTAATCGACTGAATAAACTGAATTTCATCGGCTCAATGCGAGTGTCGACCGAGCGAGAATTGGGCCGAACAGTCGATGGCTATTTTCCAATGAAACCTGGAAGACACAGACCATTCAGGCTGTTTGACCATTTCAATAACCGGGGATGTTTACAGAACTTACCCTGGCTGCCATCGCCACATCCTTCCGATGCGCCACTGGTTCGGAAATTTCCGGGTGTCTTTTTTTTCATCAACCTGATTCATTGATCGGTGTTTAAAACCATGGTCGTCGGACCATACCTAACCATACCAAGGCTAAATGATCTCTTAATAGAGACTGCCATTCTTCCAAATTCAAATTAGGTACAAGATACTCTAGAGAGGATAGGTTTTGATCCAGTCCTTGTCTGAGAGAATGCGTTGTCGCTAAGGTGGCCCAAGTCTGAAATTAAATGCAAACGTATATCTCGATTTTGAAGCGCCTCAATGTATGTAATCGTTAAGAGCTATGGCAGGCGTATCAATCTTTACCCCACGGGTGAATCTCATCAATTTTACCAAAGGCCGTAGCACGTAAGGCTTGCGATATGATGCAATCACTATGCAATCCGCAACAGTGACCCCACCCTTGATGGCCCGGGAAATTACTGAAGCAATCCCGACAGCTGATGCCACTTTGCAGGCATCGGCAGAGGAAGCTGGCCGTAACCTCCTGGACCTCGAGCCAAGAAATCAGGGAATAGATGTGGTCAAAGGAATACTTGAACATTGACCCCGATCGGCCGCTATGATGCGTGTTACTCGAAAGCCTGGGAGCTACTCAATGAGTTGCGATTTAGATGGAATCCCAACAAACACATCCTCAGACTACGAGGCTCGGTAGGATGAAAATGCGGATGAGGACTCTAGCGGCTGGATTACATACCTTCGATAGAAGCGTAACTGTCTCGGGCCACTAGCGGACATATTCAGGATATTTACTGAGGGGGAGGTGACAACTGAGGTACCAGACCTGCGTCTCGACTTGACCTATGCAATAGATCAACAATAGATGAGACTGTAGCAACCGACGGCCTCCTACTTCAACTTTACTCAATAACGGAGAGGACAATGCAGCTGCGAGTGCTGGGATTTTCTACAACAATAGAAATCCTACAGACGAGATTGTTAATCTCCCCAAACACGAGAGTCACTAAATCAAACCGCTGAAATAGCTACATACTGACAATCTTGACTTTCGGCCGATCAACCCGCTTGAGCTAAAACCGATTGTGGCAGTGCCTCCACGTGGGTGATAAAATCTTTCTGCAATCTTTTCTTACTGCTCCCGCGACGAGCGGCTTTCTCCTTGTGCCGCCTTGTTCGTGCACGCCCGCCGACATGTACATCACACATTCTCTGTTGACCATCGCGATTGCCCTCCTCCTAAACGTCGTCTGCGTCCACGGTGCGCTCACGAACTACACACTCGACGACACGTCTCCGGCCATCATTTACACCTCAACACCGTTACTTTGGTGCTACCCAGACGCATGCCCCACTAACGTCACGGGACGGCTCCCGAATGGCACAGCGAGCTTGACTGGGGATAGTTATGTACCGAAGGGGAGCGAGTTTCAGTACTCCACGAAGAGGTAACGGCCTTACTTATTATCGTACTAAAATACACGTACAATACGATCTCTCAGCAACTGACTCTCCTGCCGAAAATCATGCGCATTAGACAGCGGGGGGAGCGTGTTTGGTTCTCTAGCAAGATATATCCATCACAGTCTCTGACTGAATTTGTGCGTGCAAGACCTCGGTGCTTCGATGAAGGCAAATTTGTGAGTAGCCACATACGCTGCACGCCCCAGAAGAGGTCGAGTATTCAATTCAACCTCTGTATACGTCGTGGGAATTGATTTGTAGTCTCTTGTAGACAAACAGTACACTAGCATGCGCTCATACCTCGCAGGTTGTAATTGATCTGCGGGAGGGAACCGAAAATCAGCCATCCGAAATGAACTTCGGCGCCGCAGTAAATGCATAATGCGCGACATACCTGCCAGATGGTATTCCGGAATCGAAGTTTACGGCGGTTAATTTTAACACTTCAGTCAAGGGTAACGACGCATAGTGACTCATAGTACAGGTCCTTTGTTATGGAGCCGAGCGCTACATAGCACTATGACGCTACCAGGAAAATCAGGGTTTGCTGATGCAATAACCGTCACCTATATTCGACGTCCTACTGGCATTTCGCCCGGAGCAGTCATAATTTTTGATCCCTTCTGGTTCGGCACCATGCTTCAATTCAATCATGCGGTTTGCTTCAAATTTTCAGTACTATTGGTAACGACGCGCGTAGGGCAACCATTCGCTGAATCGCTCGTCATCAACGGATACTCGGAACAGCTATTATCGGTCTTCGCGGTGATCCAAAATTTCTGCCTTCGCCCGACCTTGCGTTGAAATCTCGGCCGCCGCCCTCCGCCGTTGGGCCCCCACAACATATTTTGGATTCAGACACAGCAAGCGTTGTTGTACGATCGGTGGCAGTGCTAGTGATCAATTGATTGCGGCAGACGCATCATGATCGATGAATTTCTTCTCACCCACCGCCACCACCATCTTCAGCGCTTCACTTTCACCGCCTGCGCAATGTAGACTGCAGGACTCAGCTTGTCCTTATTCATGTTCAGCCCGTCTCACGATGAGCCGTGTGCTGAGTCGACTACGGAACATCTTTTGTTCTGACCTGTCAGTGTTTCCTTGCTTGAAGGATGGTTCCTGCCACTGTGGAAGTCTTTCGATACCTGAAAATACCACACTTATGAGGTGCATCCTTCCGTCCATCCATCAAGTACAACGTCGCCATTTCCGTCAGGAGCCGGCGCTGCAAACATCGGCATGGGATCCATCGTCGCTGATGAAACTTTCATCATGAAAGGCAGAAAGAGGCTGTAGGTTTATTTGCGCCCCTCTTCTTTGAAATCGGCTTAATTTTTCTCAGCACAGATGCATACTAATGACGCCGACCTCAATTGAATCCAAATTCGTCGCGAGATGGAACTATGACCATCATCCCTGATAGTGATACCTTTCCTGTCTCTCGCCCCAGACGTGCATCCTCCTGAGCGTGTCCTGTGTATTGGACACGGGAAGGCACCTTACATACTCACCGTCAAAGATCTAACACTGATCTTCGTGATCTGTCCTCAATTCTATCGTGCTTCTCATATCGTTGTTGCGACGCAACGATCGCGGGAGTTGTGGGGTAAGCGCTCGATCACTCGTGAATTGTGTGCGCACTCTCAGCAATGCCCGCCTTCCCTTGTGGTGCTCACCCACTCGCTCCCAAAAATATATGGCTCATTCAGTTCTGCCAGGTATATAAGAGGGCGACGTCGACCCAAGACCTCATTGTGCTGTTCTGTTCTTTCCCTTTTCATCACATTCCTAGTTGACCCGGGTGGTCTTTTTTCTTCTTCCCCACCTCCATTCGATTTCGCAGGCACATTTTCCTTCTTCATCACTTCCCCGTCCACGACGCTACGATGTTGTACAAACTCGCCGTCCTCCCCCTCCTTGTCTCCCTCGCTGGCTCCGCCGTCGCGGCCCCCCATGGCATGAATCCCTCGCTGATGGTGTGTAGCCGCATACAGTAATCCCCTCGTCGAGTCCTGCTCACCATTTTTGTTTCATCCAGGCACGCAAGAAGGTACAAAAAGCCCCGAGCAGTGCCCTGTCCTATACTTACTCACGCAAACTCCTTCCAGTCCGCAGTCGTAAGTTAATCAAGGACTTCCTCGAAAACATTGGCACTCATAATCATCACGTCTCAGGCTGCCTCAGGCAACGGCGGCGACCTCGCTGCCGCCATTAAGGCTGCTCTGCAACAGGCTCTCGCAGGAGCTCAGGCGCAGGCTGCACAGGCCGCTCAAGCGGCGCAGGCTTCCCAAGCGGCACAGGCTGGTGCTGGCGACGCTGTGAGTAGACTCCCACCACCAGAAGTTTACAAACTAATCTCATTTCGCCCAGGCTGCGCAAGCTGCTCAGGCTGCTGCTAGTGACGCTGTGAGTAGACTCCCACCACCGGAAGTTAGCAAACCAATCTCATTTCGCCCAGGCTGCGCAAGCTGCTCAGGCTGCTGCTGCTGACGCTGTGAGTATACGCCGACCACCAGAAGAAGTTCACAAACTAATTTCTTTTTTGCACAGGCGTCGAGTGCGGCTGCTGCCGCTGCAACTGATGTGAGCTTTTGCTTGAATATTATATTCCATGTACAGAGTCTTATGAATTTCAGGCGACCGGCGCGGTCGCTGCAGACCCCGCCGCAGCTGATGATGGTTTGAACGTCAGTGCAAACGCGTCTGGCGGAGTGAGTGCAATCTACTTTCTACCGTCCGCTACCAGACTGAACGCCTGGCATCAGGGTAGCGCAGAGGCAGAGGCCTCTAGCGGTCAGACTACTGTGGTCACCGTTGCTGGTGCCGCGGCAACTGACGTGAGTTTTCAGTTGTTCGGACCTTCGATTGTATTGAAGTTCTCTGTTACAGGCTGCCGCTGCGACCCCGGCGGCCGCGACGACGACCAAAAAGGGCAAGAAAGCGGGCAAGAAAGCAGGCAAGAAGGCCGCGAAGCAGGCACAGTAAGTCTACTTCCAACCACTAAACGTATAAATTCCTTACCGTGCACATCTCTAAAAGGCGCGATCTCGGTGCTGAGCTTCAAGCCGCTCTCGAGCAGGCCCTGCAGGCTGCGGAGGCCGCTGCGCAAGGCGCCGCTGCTAATGGCGATGTGGGTGATTCTCTTGCAACCTTCAATATGCCGACTAAAAAAAAGTATATGTTTGTAGGCCAACTTCTCGTTCGCGACCACCATCGTCGAGAGCACCACCTTGGACGCTGCTGGAGCCGCTGCAACCGACGCCGCGGTAAGTTCTTTCGCCTGGCTGGGTTCTCAGCTGAACGTTCTTTCCTGAGCAGGCCGCTGCCACGGATGCTGCCGCTGCCACAGATGCCGCCGCTGCCACGGATGCCGCCGCTGCCACGGATGCCGCCGCTGCCACGGATGCCGCCGCTGCCACGGATGCCGCCACGGATGCCACCGCTGCCACGGATGCCGTCGCTGCTCCCGCGGCCGCCATCACTCGGGCTCCCGCCGTTGTAAAGGCGCCCAAGAAGGGCTCGAAGAAGACCCAGTGCGTCTACTTTGCTTCTAAGTCGTGACTTTGCGAATCCCTGATCAACTCACTCCCTATGAAGGCGCGACATCGGTGCCGATATCAAAGCCGCTCTCGAGCAGGCCCTTCAGGCCGCGGAAGCCGCAGCGCAAGGTGCAGCTGCCAACGGCGACGTGGGTATCCCCCTGCAATCAACTGTCTAGAACTCAAGGATTCGTTTGTAGACGAACTTCTCTTTCGCGACCACGATCGTTGAGAGCACCGCAACCGCGGCCGCTGCCGGCGCTGCGGAGACTGACGTGAGTATCACTTCGCTTTGTTCGAAAATTGAATTAAATCTAAGAGCGTTTAGGCTGCCGCTATTGGAAGTGCCGCGGCCCCCGTTGCCAGTGCAGCTGCTCCCGCTGTGGCTGCCGACGGTGCGGACGACGGTCTCGGTGACGGCCTCGGTGACGGTCTCGGTGACGGCCAGGGTGACGGCCTGGATGACGGCCTGGATGTGAGTGCTAACGCTTCCGGCGGAGTGAGTGCCTCCTCTTTTTATGTATGAATCCGCTGAGAATAAACGATTTCTAGGGAAGCGCCGAGGCAGAGGCATCCAACGGCCAAACGACTGTTGTCACTGCTGCGGGCGCTGCCGCAACTGACGTGAGTCCTTCCTGGCCCACCATGCATCCCGTCCAATATCTTATGGCTCACATACAGGCTGCCGCCAACCAAGCCGCCGCGGGAACCACGAAGAAGGCCGGTAAGAAGGCGGGTAAAAAGGCTGGTAAGAAGGCCAAGACAGCCAGGTTCGAGAGGTGAGCAGTTTGCATGTACAAGCCGATAAATTTTCTGACTGCGGACATTCCGAAGGCGTCGTCTCTGAGGGGATGATATAACTGCTGCGAAACACGAATCCCCACTTTAAAATTATTTATACTGTACATAGTGATGTTTCAAGTACATAGGCGGAACACGAAGCACAATCACGTTCAATAGTCAGCGCCCCGGCGTCGTCCAAAATGAGAGAAGTATTCGGAGGAAGACGAATTTGTAAGGAGCCCTTTCACACACAGCACAAGTTATGCATCTCCGGCGAGTAGACCGGCCGGCAATGTCTTGCAAGATCTATCTCATCGATGCAGTTTAGATGAAGCTCTGGTAGACACCCGCAAATGGCCGTGCAAGAATTCAACGCCACTAGCATCGTCACTATGGATGCCCTCGAACTCGCAGTACACTTGACTCCTCCCGCCAGAAAATTCAAGCCCGCCTTGAGGAGTTGAGATGGCATGGCTCTCTCAGCTTCGCGGTTCAATTCAGTTCGCGAACGGGCGATGATAAACAGCAAACGAGAAGATTAAAGGTAAAGCCGAAGGTGCCGGGGACAAGAGATAGAATAGACTCCAAAGTAAGACTACTTCTACACCCGTGCAAGCTTCCGAAACCCATGTTGGCGCGCAAATTTATTCATAGGTAGTAAGTAGTTGCACTTCAATCGCCGCAGGGCAATCCGCACGTCCCGTTGTTCGGATCGATCACGAAGCGGAAGATCCCTCCAGTCACTATCCCGTCGCCTCCCTATTAACGTATGAGATAACGACGACCAAGCGTCACGTATTGCCGAAATTTACCATGGGACAATCTTTACTTATAGTCGTAAGCGCGGTCCGGCAGCTACTGTTGGCCGGATTATCCGTTACGGTGGTGAGTGTATTCACGGCAGTGAGATCACCTGGTCAGCAGCACCAAAATTCAGGCCGATTGCGAAGGCAACTGAAAGGGATTCACATACATTTGAACGATTTGCCGGGGGTATTGAAACACTGGGAAATGGTGTTGGATCCGTTAACCTGCGCTCCTAGTCAGTGAATGCCGACAAGCGAAAATAAAGCACGAACGGAATCCTTGGAAACGTTGTCGCAGAATTGAGGGATAAACTGCGAGCAATCGCCTACAGTGCCGCTGGGGAAGCATGCAGTACTGAGCTGGCTGAAGCCTGGGGCAACTGCCGCCGCGAGGGTAACGAAGAAGAGTAGCTAATGAATATTCAGCCGTGAGCCCGAAGTTCAGAAATTTTACGACTGACAGAGTGGGAGAACATTGAGGAAAATACGAGTTATTTTCCTGCCCTCTCTGCTAGGAGGAAAACTGGTTTTATAGTCAACCTTGAGTCCGTGGGAAATACGTTGTTTCGGCGTTGGGATTCTTGGACTTTGCCGATGGACAGAGAGAATTTTGGAGCCAATGGTACAGGCCGTGTGTCCCGCCATCTACGACGCTCATTTGAATTCCAATATATGCCAAGTGCCAAGTATCAGAGGAACAGCGCGAAGGTTTTGTTGCAGACTTACACTAGCAGGGCTATGGAGATGTCCATGACGGCAGCGACATGTACAATTTACACCAGATATAATTAGCACGGAATCCATTCACCCTGTCCATCTAAGCTCTAGACTCGTCACTCCAGAGTTCACAGAGAAGCGACGCAATTGAATTGGTTCCGGGATTTCAAAGCACCGGAGACGTAGGGAATGAGTGGGGCCTTTTATTCAAACCTCATTCCTATGTGATTCACATACACGTCCTCCTTGACAGGTCGACCGCAAGACGATTCAATTTTGTTGCAGCTAGTCCGGTGCCATACTGGAGGCGAACGCATAATACATGTCCCTCGTCAATGGCGGCTCATTCCGGATGTCTTCTGCGCCATCGGAATCACTCTGCCCCCAGTGCTTGTATGGATTCTATCCAGGCCCAATGTGGGCGATTCCAGGTTCACATTCAGCATGTCACTGCTTCCACTTTTCGAGGCATACTTGGTTTCAGGAGGCTGCAATGAAACATTGCATCTTTAGACGTTGAGATCACGGACTTCTCGCACCATTATTTATTTATTCAAAGATCAGCTTTCCAATTCGAAAAATAGCTTGGTCAATGTTGGGCAAACTTGACGGGCGGGGAGACATCTGGCACTCAGGTCTCAATTGAAGCAAGGCCTTTGGCAGCTGGTATCTCGACAACTCCCTGGGTTCCTTGCAGACCCACAGAAGGCTCGCTAATCGATTTTTACTCCAACGGACAACCAGACTTACACGACGCTCCCACTCCCCTGGCAAATCCCGGAATTAACAAACTCCTCCGCTTCTTTAATGCTGCTAGTGTCGAGGTTGTATGTGATTTCGGGTAGCTAATGTTTATCCGACATTCAGTGTCGTCGGTCCTTTACAACTCCGGTTTACACTTGTGTCCGACGTCTTTCAAGCTCCGTCGCTGGCTGACCAGCCCAGGACTTTGGAACCTGAGGGTCAAATCTTCCTTAAAATCGTCGAAACGATCTGTCAATCGCTTTGTATCGGTTGCTCTTTGTCTCTTGCAACCGAAACTTACTTCAAGTGCCGCCGCCTCAATCGAGGATGACCCTACTACATCTTCTGAGTCGATTCTGCGTGGCTACAGTGCTCTTAACGACATCACTTGCGACAGCCCAAACCTCCCCAATTGTAGACCTTGGCTATGCACAATATCAAGGGACGGTGGACACCGCTACGAACATAGCCCAGTTCTTGGGAATTCGATATGCCGCGCCACCCCTCGGTGATCCATTCGTTTTTACTCCGTCAGACCGAAGGTTAACGGAAAAATAGGTGATTTACGCTTTAGGGCCCCGCAATCTCCTACCAACAAGACCGGTGTTCAGCTGGCCACAGTACAGCCCAACGAATGTTTCCAAACTAGGGGTGGGGAGTCTAACACCAACCCATTGGAGACGCGTGCTACTGAGATTTTTGCCTCCGAGGACTGCTTATTTCTCAAGTATTGTGGCATTTGCATTTTGACCACGGCACTGACGAACCATTTAGTGTTTACTATCCGATCGACGGAGCAGGAGCGCCACCTCGAGACCTCCCAACGGTTGTGTGGATTCATGGGGGAGGGTATGGGAACTTTCAGCTCGTTCACATTCTCTATACTGACTCGGAATGACCAGTTATCTCGCCGGGGCAGCGAGCTCGTACCCCGGGCAAGACATTATCCAGCAGAGCAACAGAGGAGTTGTCGTGGTTGTCATTCAGTATCGTCTGGGTGTTTTCGGCAATTGAATTCTTCATCATGTGGCGGACACCATCTAACGAAGAGTTACAGGCTTTCTAGCCGGATCTGCGGTAAAGCGAAACGGAGCATTGAACGCCGGCCTCCGTAAAGTTCTTGAATGTCTTGTAATTTTGATACTAATCGGTATTCAAGTGGACCAGGATTTTGCTCTACGATGGGTGAACAAGCATGTAGGTGTTTGCTCAAAACTGTAGGGTAGGCAACTGATTTTCTGCCCCAGATTTCAAAGTTCGGCGGGGATCCTTCTCTGGTTACGATCTGGGGTGAATCTGCTGGTCAGTGTCGCAGCCTCTCACTATACACGTCTCGTTACCTTCGATCCAGGCGCCGGATCTGTACTCCAACATGTTGTGGCCAACAATGGTCGAACCGAGCCCCAGTTATTCAGAGGCGCGATAACGAGCTCAAGCTTCTTGCCGTCACAATACCGATTCGATGACCGTATTCCAGAGGTAGGCCACACCCGCCACCAGCACCATTTGTCTCAATGATTTTCAGCTTATATTCCGCGAAGTCTTGTCTCAGACAAAGTAAGTTATCACCGAGTGAGGGCTCACCGTATATTTAATTTTCCGTAGTTGCTTGGCTGTGGCGGATTCGATGGCTTGTTTGCGAGCTGCAGACGCGAGTGTCTTGGAAGCAGCCAATACCAACGTCAGTAATAGTGCATTCCGAGGCATAGTCGTGCTCGGGCCAGTTATCGACGGTCTCTTTATAACCCAGCGGCCGACGCTATCTTTGCTGGAGGGCAAGGTCAATGGGGTATGTCAGTTCGACATACATGAGAAAATTCGATAATATTCTCCCAAATCTAGGTGGCTTTTCTTGGGGTCACCAACACCTTTGAAGGGACGGACTTTGTCAATCAGAGTGTCTCAGTAACGGCGGCGCAATACTCGTTGAACCTCTTCCCTCAATTCAGCGACGTCGAGGCCGATATCGTCGGTGCCTTGTATGCAGGGCTTGGCGATGAAGTGTTCCAGGTCAACGCTGTGTACGGGGAATGTTCGTTCACAGATTTATCTATGGTTCGCAATCACGGCATTGACAACTGATCCCTCAGCGATCATCATTTGCCCAACATACTATCTGTTGAATGCTTTCCGGGGACGTGCCTTCAAGGTAATTTTGCAATTGACTTTGTGACTCTTCAATGTAAACTCAATCTTTGTAGGGCGAGTTCGCGATTCCACCAGGGCTGCACTCAAACGATATTATATATTACTTCCATGGAGGTTCAACTCCGCCTTTCAACAATCCAGCCTTCATCGATTCCTTTGCCCAATCCTTCACCTCGTTCATTATTAACCTGGATCCCAACATCAAGGTGGACCCGACCACGATTACGCCGCATTGGAATACGTTTGATATTGGTCACACGGAGATGCTCTTCAACCAGACAGCTGTTAATGGGCTGCCAGTTGTTCACCCGATTACAACTTCGAATACTCTCCTCGAGCGCTGTCTGTACGTATTCAAGTTGCTGATAATCATCGTTCATTCCAATAATTTTCTTCAGAATTTGGGACAGTGTCGGCCATCTTACTGCCCAGTGACCAGGGCATATCCTTGAGACGATTCTTTTTGACTTTGAGATCCACATGTATCCAATGTCCACAATTTTGAAGTCGAGCTGGACTGTTGAGCGAGATGATCCGAACCTTATGCACCGACATAACTTAAATGGCCCGATACGTTCCGTAGAACCTCACTCCCGCGCTTGTGGCCCAATCAATAACGGCGTGTGGTCCACATCTCACTCTATCACCCTCTTTCCCTGTGCGTGCTATTCAGCCAGCATATAAGATCAATTGGTATCTGGTTCTTCATCTGGCTTGGCTGCATTTGATAACCAGTCTAATATTCTTCCACCTTTACGAGAATTTCCCTACAGTTGTATGAGAGCCCTTATTCTTCTCCGATTTTGGTCAGCAATGTCTTCAATATCAACCTCTGTACCACCCGCTTATCGCTGACATCTGTCTATTTACCGTGACCGGTGGATTCCCTTCTATCCCACCCTGTCCGGCGGCACCCACCGTCTTCCACATATTTGCAGAGGCCCATTAAAAGAGCTCATCCTTCAATGCGATATGCATGCGGCATCGGAACGCAGTGCGGACTCACCTGGCCAAGCTACGGCGAACGCAGCCAGTTTGACAACCACCGGACAGACCGGGCCCGCGCCTGCGATGGACCGGGAGGTGGTTCTTTCCTCATTTTCCGAGAGGACAAGAAACACTGCCTCGGCGCGTTCGTGGAAAAAATCGTTCACCCACACGGGGAGGTCGCATCCACAGGAACCATACGGACAAGGACACTATCTCCGTGACCGTCGCGATGCCCGCCACGGCGAGCGACCTCGCGGCACATATGGCCCCTGGCGGAAGCGGCGTGGGTGGGAAGTGGCACCCGCATCCCATGCCAGATCCCTTTACTGCTTGGACGACTCGTACTACACCCTACTGTTTATCTTGCGTCGAGGCCGAATAACTGAGAAAGAGGTAGCAAAGTAAGAAGTCCACAACAACGACTTATGCAATGAGTGAGGGCTACGAATTTCACGACCGTCGGTTAAGCAAGTTGAACTAAGTCTTTCGGCCGACGAACCCCGGCCCGGCTACCCGTCCAACACTCCTACGCCCCTTACAATGCGATGCCGATTCCCACTTCTCCTACTCGTCTTCGATGCACCGAGCATCTCACGTACAGCTCAACCCGCACGCTGACCGTCTCAGCTCAACTTACCCGAGCTATCATGTTCTGAAGACCGGACACCAGGTGGTATGTCAATATTTACTCTGGGCCCATCTAACAGTCTTGATCGGCGAAAGACTTGGAGCTTCGGATATGAATAACATGTAGCATAGCGACCGATCTTCCAAGGGTAAAGGATTAAAATCGGCCAATAAACAATACAACTCCGCCGGTAATACACCATCAAGATTAATAATGCGATCCATCTTAAGCCTTCTCGAGTCTCGTATCGACATCGACCGTGAAAAGGAAGCTCTCCACCGACTGGGACCCAAACTTCTCCTTGGCCGCAGCGATAATCTTCTGGAAGCCTGGGTCACCAGCGAACTACATGTTTGACATGATCAGCGGATTGGGGAGGAAAGATAGTACGATATACCTCCAACAATTTCTCTTGTGTCTAACTCGAAGATCAGAATAAACACGTCTGGAAGGCTGAGCCTGGGACTCACAGCGAATTCGGTGGTTATAATGACCGTCCCTGAAGGCGGGGGGACCCCAAGCCCTTGCAAATGGGCGTCGAGGTCGTGGTTCGGGATCATCTAACCACGCATGGACACACAAGTTCAGTTCGGTTTCAGTCATCTTGACGAACCAGTTCGTATTTGAGCAGGTTGATCTGCGCCACGGGGAGGGCGAGCACAGCGTCCGCGATGGCTTCGCAGGCTGCGCGGAAGTCTTCGCGCGAGAGATGGATCGGCGCGTGGAAAATGCCCACGGCCCGGATGCGGTTGTTGGGGTTGGTCATTATTGTGGGAGGCTGCTGAGCTGGAAGTGTAGATGAGATGGACTCTAGCGGTATAAATACCGTCCGTGTGGTGACGGCTGCCAACAGCCAAGATGAATTAACATAGATTCACACAGGCGTGTGGAGTGACATCTCGTTATCCCGTTCGAGTCGTGTGGCCCGGGGGTGGGATGTTAGCCTGGGCTACGCAGGCTGTATCATTGGAGAATGATAACCAAAAGAAGGCTAGACGCCGCCCGTCTAGGATGTGATGGGCAGATGTATACCTGCAAGCATTTGAGGGGCTACATCCGGACCCGACCTCAGCTGATGCTTCATGAAACGAGGCAATCTGAGTTTCAACAATCGTGCTGTCGGCTCAGGCTTCGCTAGATAATATAATCCCCTGCTTCATCGGAGGCAAACTCGGTATCCTGCAGGCCGTCCTGCAGATTCCACGACAGGCGGAGGTTCTCAGATGGCTGGAATGCTTGGTACTAGTACAAATCTTTGTACTAGGAACATACCCCTTGCCCTCTAGCCGTGGCGTTTGATGGCTGAAACGGTGAGCTCAAATTACCTAACGTCTTCTCAGAGACTCAACCCAAGACTCATCGCCGGAGGGGCACGTCTACCGCACCGATCCGTATGTATGCTAAGTGCGACACAATGTAGAATGAATTATAGCGCCGATCGTGTGGGAGCGGTATTCCATTCCAACTACGTCCGCCGGAGCAGTCATTTTCGTCTACTCGTGTGGTCCAAATGTCTGAACAGCGAGTTTACCGCAGCCAAACAAGTAGTAAGTGTATGGGTCTGGAGCTTTTCATTCCCATCTACAGCTGGTAATATGGAATTGATTGACCTACCCGCCATCAGAATAGTAATGCCATTCTATTCTACCTACCTTTACGTCAATTGAAGCATCAGCATCCCAATTGGCCAGATTTGGCAGAGATTTGGGCGCACAAAATTGGGGTGTCTTCATCGGTTCGTCTTCATCGATTGTCATCTACAATTTATGGACACAGAGCGGTGCATTCTGGAATGCGCTGTGGGACCTCACTTGTAGCAATGGCATTCCGTTGTGACTACTTCCGCCGCAACTGAATGACTGCCATCCCGATTATCGCGTCGCGCGGGTGTGATTATCTTACACAATATTGCCTTGTGGCGCTTTACAGCGTGCTGTGCGCATGTCCAATCATGTACTGTATTTTTACGTTCAAATCGACCGTCACGCGTCTCGCACTCCCCTGATTTTTCACCGGTATCTGTCAGATCGGTTGAACGGGTAACGCGTCACACCCGTGTCGATTTGAACGCAAAAATACAGTAAATTGAAAGAAAAAGATTATGGCGGCTCACCTGGTGTAACCCGCTAATATTCGTCGAAGAGAAAATTCACATTACAGCCTATTGAATGAGGGTTTCAACACAATCCCGCCGTCCGACACTTGCCGGGATCATGATCCAGCAACACGTGACGACAACAGCGATCTGCTACCATCTCCCAGTATACTGTACTATTTCGACCAAATGTTCAGGTGACGGGTGACGGAGGGTCGTGAACTGAACACTTTTGGTATGGGTGACGGTGACTGTCAGATTTTTGGGCCCAAATAGGCCCCAAAATGCGAAAATTTCTGGTCCGGCATTCGCTGGACTACCATTTATGGTAATTTTCTCATGATTGCCAAGGAATGAACACCTTATCCAGTGAACATCTTAGGTGACGGTGACAACCCCGTGAACATTTGGTCGAAATAGTACAGTAGGCTTCCCTTGCTCCCGCAATTTAACCTCCAACTGCTTAGGAAGATCTAGATTTCACAGCCCACTTAATCCCATTCCGCGCTCATCACGGTGCCGATGTCGTGTAACACAATGCCTTGAAAGCCGATACTCGGAGTAGTCTGTTTTTGCACCACACTTATTCCCATTCCGCGCTCATCACGGTGCATACACACCGCCGGTGTCGTGCAATACAATGCCTTGACAGCCGGTATTCGGAGTAGTCTGTTATTGCACCACATATATGTAACGACACGCTGAGCCTTTGTTTTCTTTCACCAAATATGACAAGCATACCTCCACTTCAGGCTATCTCTTTGGGCGCCGACACCATCGACTCACTTAGGCGTCGACTTCCGGTCGCACCTGATGGCCAGTACGACTGGGAACTTCAAGCGGATTCTAGCGAGAGTCTTCAAGGCCATTCCTCAGTGACCAACTTAATAAACGATGTCAGCTCTGCGATCCCCACTTCTTCCGGTACTGACCGCAGGCTTTTCTAGCTCGAGCGACTGAAGCCGAAAGGCACCGTCAAGCCGGACCCCCATGTTCTAGTGCGATTTTCTCTCAAAAGTAAGCTGCTCTTCGGTTTTAATACTCATACAGGGGGCGTTCCTCGATGCTGCGTTGCACCCCAATGCAGTCGACGACCGCAAAGGCGCGGTACGTGTAATATTCCATCCACATCCAGTCTCTGCTGATCTTTGCAGTTCATGGACGGCCTCACCCTCCTTGCGCATCTTCCCCCTCAGTCTCAGCCCGCCAAACAGATATCAGATGCCGCTGTAACGCTGCTCTACGACAACATCCCGCATGTAAGTCCTCTTTCCTGTTTCGCGGTATCAGTTGGCTCAGACATAATGCAGCCGCCGGCAACATCCCTGGGCGCAGAGCACGTATTCCGGCAGGCGGACGGCGGTGGGAACAGCGTGCAGAATCCGGACATAGGTCGCGCGGGAACACCGTACGCCCGTAGCGTGCAGGGGCGAACAGTGATTCCCTCCACGGCGCTGCCGGATCCAGGCCTAGTGTTCGACACTCTCATACGTGCTCGTGATGTAAATCCCAGCACTTTCTCTCTCCTCGTGATGAGCTGAAGTATATTTCCTCCATAGCGGAAGGATCATCCTGGTGGGAACTCGAGCCTCACGTTCGCCTTCGCGACGCTCGTGACGCACTCGCTGTTCCGTACGGATCAGGCAGACTGGAGCATCAACGCAACAAGCTCGTATCTGGACTTGAGCCCGCTGTATGGAATCAGTGAGTGCGGCTTGATTTCCGCGCAATTTCTCTCTAAATTAAATGCACGCGTAGATCAGGCAACACAGGATCTGGTACGGGACAAGAAGCAGGGCCGTGGGCTGCTCTTCCCCGATACGTTCTCTGAGGAGCGGCTCAGCTTTCTTCCACCTGCGGCAAGCGCGCTGCTCGTTATACTGAACCGGAACCACAATGTGCGTGTCTTTCGTTGAAATTCACTGCAAGGAGTTAATTCCTGAGTCAGTATATCGCAGATATGCTCCTAAAGATCAACGAACGCGGCACGTGGAACGACCCCCCGCCGGAAGACCCTACGCACAGAGTGAAACAGGACGAGGAGATATTTCAGACAGCGCGACTTGTCAAGTATGTGCTTCTTCTCTTACTCAAAGATTAATTTCAGTTCTCATACCGCAGTTGCGGCCACTTTATGAGCCTAATCGTCGGTGACTACGTAGCAGGGTTTCTCGGAATCTCCGGTGAGTCTTAACGCTGTGTGATTTCGCAGGATATCTAAGCGACGCTGCAGAGGGTATCGTCTCACCCCTCCTCGACGACGCTTTCAGTCCACTGAAGGGAACGAGCGGGCAGACGGTAACGCGGGGGCAGGGCAACCAATGCAGCGTCGAATTCAACGTTCTGTACCGCGTAAGTGCTGCCGGAAATCCTTACAGCACACCTCACTGCCTGCGTAGTGGCATGCGACCGTTTCTCCCCGCGACGAACGATGGTCGGAGGAGGCCCTCGGCAAGGTGTTTGGTGCGAAACCGCTCGACGAGATCACACTCGCGGATTTTAGGTCCGCATTCGGGCGCGTGCTCGCCAGCATCGATCCCGATCCGAGCAAGCGCACATTTGGGGGGTACGTCGTCTCCCTCAGCGTTTTTCTCGCTGAGTTCAATTGACTGACCGACTATCTGCATGTAGACTCGTCCGTGGCGCAGACGGCAAGCTCGCAGACGACGACCTCGCGCGCATTCTGCAGGACGCGACGGAGAGCCCCGCCGGTGCCTTCCGCGCGCGCGGCGTGCCCGCGGCGTTCCGCGTCATTGAGATTCTGGGGATGGTGCAGGCGCGGCGGTGGGGCGTGTGCACATGAACGAATTCCGCGAGTTCTTGGGCTTGAAGCAATTCAAGGAGTTCGAGGAGTGGAATCCCGATCCGGAGATCGCGGTAAGAATAAACTGACCCTCAACCGAGCGCCGCAGGTTGATTGGATTATTTTTATTTTTATTTCAGAGCGCCGCCCGCCGGCTGTATGGGCACATCGACAACCTGGAACTATATGTGAGTCGATAGAGTCGCTGCTAGGAGTATGTATAATATTCATTTCTCTGCTAGGTTGGGCTGGAATGCGAGGAGCCGCTGCCGCTCAAGCCCGGCGTGCGGTTTTCATCGGGCTATACGGCGAGTCTCTTCTCTACCACACGATACTATTCAGCTGCTTATACTGCCTCCTAGCTCATGCGTGCCATCCTCGCTGATGCGCTCGCTCTCGTTCGGGGAGACCGGTACTTTACGACGGACTTCACGCGTACGTCGTCCCTTTGCGTGCAGCCTAGTCGCTTGCTGATTGCCCCCTCTGAAGCCGGAAATTTGACTTCATGGGGATTCCAAGATTGTAAGCGGGATTCGCATAATGGTGGCTTCGTGCGTTTGTGTTCCGAAATAACGGTATAAATAAACTGAAGTTTGACTCTGTCCTCCCAAATCTTGGCATCAACAACCCTTTACAACTACAAGTGCCGAAACTGCTCATGCGGCATCTCCCTCACCACTACCCCTCGGTAAGACCCCGGATTTCTCATACCTGATGCTAATCTCCCTCACTTAACTCCGGTCGTTATTCATGCAGAACTCCGTCTACGGCTGCTTCCCATTCTTCACCCCGCATAAAATGAAGGAGAGCCTCACGGCGCAGGCCATCGCCGACCAATACACGTTCTCCCGCCCCGTCCCGACGCGCGCGCCGCATGTGCTTAATACGCGCACGGCGATCAAGTACGTGTTTAGCGATCCAGCGAGGTTTGGAACTGTGTATGATATGTCTGGTGCGTTTTACTCTATGTGCTGAGTATTGCGCGGCTGTGGTTAGTTGATCATGTGTTTGGCGTAGGTCTCGGAGGTGGATATGGTTTCTTGCTTGCGTTTGATGACCCTGCGAAGTGAGTCCGTGACGCTTTCGATCCGCCTGTTCATTGAGTTGGGTTGTCTCCTTTTTTCAAGGCACGATCCTGATCGAGCATGGGTATGCTCTCACTCAGCATATGGCATACAACGCCGCTCATTTGGATGATACATAGGCTCTCCATACCCTCTTTCCCACAAAGAATTCCCTCGCGGATTATCAGAAATGGTACCGTGATGTGGTTGCGCAGAAGATCAAGACCCGTTCGTGGAAATATGACGGCGTGCCGGGCAACTACATCGATATTGTGAAGAGTGTCGTCAACGCGGCAGCGGTCAAGTGGGCCGCTGAACAATTGGTGCGCTTGCGTGTCCACTCGGCATCCGATGAGCTGACGATGTGTGGACTTTTTTTTCAGTGCGGTATTGAGCTCAAGACGCAGGAGAATCCTCATGGGGTCTTTACGGAGCAAGAGGTTTATGAGTTGTTTGCGACTTTGGTATGTCGCTCGACCGATTCCAACTCTTGCAATGGATATTGATTGATTTGTGTATGGAACTGCAGTTCACGTATGACCATATCATTTCCCCTTTCTTCTGGTATTCAGCTGATCGCTTGCAGGTATACCTTCATCACCATCGGGGACTCTGAGCACGGCTTTTCCAGCAAGTGGGCAGCGACTCAGGCGGGTGCCGTCGTATCTGCGCTCGTCGCAAAGACCGTCCTTGAGGTCGCCCCCAGTAGCGGGCCGGTAGGTGTCTTACTATTACTCACTGCAAGAGTTTTGAAACGATATATCGCTATAGAATGTGTTCGTGAAACTCGTTTCCCATGTGTCGAATTTCCTCTGGCCGCAGTCGGGGAAGCCGTATTACGCGTTTCTGAGCAGGCTCGCGGAAACAGGCAGACCATGGAACGAGCTCGTCGCGAATGTCATTGGACTTGCGGTGGGCTCCTCCGTCAACTACGCTCAGGGTATGACTTCCATATTTTTCACCTCCGGTATTTTGAACCACGGTTCAACAGGTGCCGTTCATGTCCTCGACTTCTACTTGGATGATGCTCGGGAACATGAGCGTCATCAGATTATCAACCTAGTCCACAGAGAAGACGAGAAGTCACAGAAACTGCTACTTGGATACGTGCGTGAAGGCATGCGTGAGCAGTAGCAGATTTCATCCGCCCAGCGTGTGCTGACCTAGCACTGACGCAGGTCTGAATCCGCAATATTGTGGACTTTGGCGGGAGTGCAAGGAGGATGCGGTGATTCCCCAAGGATCAGGAGCGCCGAATATTCACGTCAAGGCCGGGGAACGCGTCTGGGGGAGTTTTAAGAATGCAAATCTGGATGCAAGTCGCCTCTCTCCCCCTTCAAAGAAAAAAATAATTGAATCCTCTCTTCCAGCCCGCGGAGTTCCCAATCCGGCCCAGGTCGATCCCACCAGGCCCTCTACCGTGTACACGGCCCTCAACGGGACAGGCTTCCATGGGTGCCCCGGCGTCGCGTTCGCGGAGCACACCATCGTGGAGGTCGTCAAGGTCGTGTTCAGGTTGAAGAATTTGCGGCGTGCCCCGGGGGATGCGGGACGTCTGGCAGGATTCAAGCAGGTTATCAACAAGACGGAGACAAATGTGTATCTCACACCCTATGGGACGACGAGTCCTTGGCCGGGTTCCATGTATTTAGTGGTGGGTGGTGATTTCGTCCTTTTGGCGTTAGAGTGGAACTGACGTGATAGACAGTTTGACGACTGATTGACTGGGTGTTGGCTTCGGACTCTTGTAACTGGATTGGAGATCCTTGCGTATGCTTGTGTGTGCACCGCAGCTCAATAAATATTCTTCTTCCTTAGTATGAGCTCAATATTGCGGTGTATGGATGATGAAGACACCCACTGAGGGGCTTGGTCGGTGAAAATTCAAGGTGGGGATTTATAACCTTTAACATGCTCAATCTCGGTTCGAAAATATTCCCACGTCGATGTCAAACCAACTGTGTTCCTCTTGGTTAACTCGCAAATTCACGAACATTTTGGGTCACAGCTTCGTCGCAGCTGTACTTAGAGTCAACATAGGCAAAGGTAAAATTTCGGGAGGGTTAATTTAGAGCCTTAGGCTATAGAGTTCAGTTTTCGGGTGCACCGCAACTTGGCTTTGTTTATGGATGTTGACACTCGCGCGTGACGACATCACTCTTGTCGTCCTCCACCATCGTCGCGTTCGCCAGCTTCATCCCGCCCGTCTGTAGCCCTCGAAACGTCTTAAAATCGCCCAAGATATTACCTCTGTCTTGTTTCCCCGCGTTTTGAGGCAATTCTGCCTGTAACAGACTCTGAAATACTGTACCATTTCATTCAATTCGTCGGTCACGCGTCACAGGCCCTAAAATTTACGAATATTTTCTTACCTGTCACAGGTCACCAAGGAAATTTTCGAATCTCCCAAACAAGTCACAAAATGGCGAGAAATACGTCAAAAATTCATTTTTCGCCCACCGAGGCGCCGGAGGTGAGTTTTGCTGAAGTGTTCACATTGCATGCCAGGTTTTGAGCGTACCACCCTCCTTCTTGACTCTGTAGCACTGCGCAGCTCTGTTGAAGGTGTCTGAGAGCCGGGAATACCATGGCCATAATGCGATGAATTTACGAATTTTTCAACCTGTCACGCCTCCCCCGACCCAGTTTCGAACTCTCAAGTTCGAATCTCCCGGTCACAGGTCACAGACCAGGAGAATTGAACGAAATGCTACAGTACAGTTGTCACCAACAAGGGCACGTAAGTCTGCGCCGTCTGCTAAATGTATTCACCGATATTGCACCCAGATCACGCAGTCGTTGCCCTAGCTGAGTCGTATAGCTAAAGTTCCTTTCGTTTCTGGCCTTTTGTCGTCGTCCATTCAACAGCCCCATGGTGTCTCGCGCGTACTCCCGTGCTCCCGAATGGTACAAGCGGCTGTCGTCGGCGAACGAAAAGAGCAGGTGCTACTCGATGCGTACACATGCTATGTTCTCCATATCCATCTCCTCCGTTTCCTCGCGCTCGCTCGTTAGTTCTTCCTAAATACTCTCTTGTTATATGCACAAAAATGCAAACTCGGCGACGCAACGGCATCTACAAGATATGCGGGAACGCCGTTGGCGATAAATGCAAACCCATCTTGGGGGCTCAACAAAAAGGGCGAAATCAACGGCGCGTGGTGCGACCTTGGGGTGCCGGGGGGTGGTATATGATCGGTGCGCGCTTTCTCCATCTCCAGCTTCCTCTTCCTCCTTTTCCCCAATCCTCTATCCTCTAACCTCTATCTTCGATTTCCCTTTCCTTTTTTTGGTTTGTTTTTGAACGCAATTAATTACAATACCACCAGGGAACCTCGCACTGTGCCGCTTCCACTCGAAGCATGTCGCGCTGCTTACGTCCCTTTCTTTCTCTTTCCCCCACCCACCTTGAATTCATGCTGCGTTGGATACGCATAAGGTAAGCTGAACTGATTTTGGTTCGTTGTGTAGACCGTGGAGGATGGCGTGTTTTGGGAGCGCCATAGCGCAGAGAAGTAGGCTATTGTAAGTTAACCCGTGTACCAACAAACTTAACCGTATATCAACAGAAATTCATGAGGAATGTATACTTAGCTGCGCATGGCTGGGTTCTCAAGACGGTGTTTGTGATGGTTCCTATCCACAACGAGCTAAGTATATCGTGAGAGCTATCACGCTGACCAGTACTCTGATACAGTTGATGTCGATATTGTCGATATCTTCATCGGAAGAGCGGAGATTCGGTGTTACGCCTCGGCGTCATTACCAGCGAGACCAAACCCCAATTTTCCATATCTGCATGCCGCACTCTCACCAACACCTCCTTCATTAGGGTTGTTTCTTGCCACGGCATGACCTCGGGGTTTTCACCGCGATGGATTCGGGTTGAATTTACGACCGTCGTACCACCGCGACGACTGCATTTCCATTATTGACCCAGCTAGTTACACGCCTTTACCGTAGGTGCATGACGCTTGACCCACATGTCGTGCGCATGCGGTGCCGGAGAAAGGTTTCGTCTGCCAGCGAAGCGTAAATCAACCAGGTGCGTCGGACGTTTCGGACCGATTCGAGGAGCGCTACATCTGCTAAATCCAACATTTTAAATATATGCCCGCTGATAGAGGCGGAGGTTTGTTAAATCCGCTCTTTCACCGACCTATCTGAACGGGGTGAGCTTCCGCTTGACTCCGATTTCTCATGTGCGAAATTCTCATACAGGCGCCAGGAACTAGTATAAAGTGCCCTGAAGTGCTTTCAGCGTCGGCGTGGTAAGCATACGCCTACTCTTTTCCGATGCCCCAGCTCTGCGGTAGAAGTGTCGAAGCCGTCAAAGACAGCGCGAATCGTGACGGGGAATGAAAATGGAGGAGGCGAAGGGGACGTGCACTGGCCCTCACGAGGCGATCGCAGAACTTGCTTCAGGTACGGTAAACTACTGCCAGCGGATGTGTCTCGGGATGTCGTATATCTGGCAGTGTAATGACACCGACATCAAGCCGTATCCTCAACCGCAGGTCCTCTGAGCGCCTGCTGGCATGTGTCTCCCGTTCAATTCTAATGTCGCCATCCACGAGTATTCCTATGGGTTTTGCGATACTATAAAGGCTCTCGTAGTCTCGGCTGTCAAGACAGGAACACCTGCTCAAAATGCTCATCTTCTGGCTAGTCTTGCTTACCTCCCTATCGTACGCCCTCGGCGGAAAGAGTGCTGGCCAGATTCCCATTCGCAATGGCGTCGTCGGCGGCGTTGGAGCGAAAAAATCCACCGCTGTTCCAACGAGCACTCCCCACCCAACGAGCACTTCAACAAGTATTCCGATTAGCACGCCAACCACAACCCCGGGCGCCCTCCGGGTGGTTGAAAATTCGGGCATTTGTGGTACGTCGATGAATGCAAGCAGTTGACTACCTTGATGAGGAGCTCGTCAGAAACAACGCCTGGTGTGTACCAGGCTTCAGGTTACGGAGATCTGACAGCCACCGAAAGCATTTTGTGCGCTCTCATTCTGATTGATATTCTTGAAGCTCATTGTGCTTCCAGCTTCTGGTATTTTGCGGCGCGGAACAACGCTGCCACCGCCCCACTCACTCTTTGGTTCAACGGTGGGGTGCGTACAGGGAACTGTCAGTTCATTATTCTCTATGCTCACTCTTCCGACACAAACAGCCAGGAAGCTCGAGTATGATCGGACTGCTCCAGGAACATGGTCCGTGCCGCATTTCCAACAACAGCGAATCAGCGACCCTCAACCCATTTTCGTGGAATACAAATTCAAATATTCTATATATCGACCAACCTGTCGGGGTCGGATTTTCTCATGGTACAGAGACTGTAGGGACTTCCCAAGAAGCCGCCGCCGACGTCTGGACGTTCCTTCAAATATTCCTGAAAGACCCGCGCTTTTCCAACCTCGCGAGCCAAGATATCGCGATCTGGACCGAATCGTGAGTCCTTGTGCCATTTCCCTCCGTTTCGGCCTCTCAACGACGACAGATATGGCGGGCACTACGGACCTGCCTTTGCCGCATACTTCCTCTCACAGAACGCCGCGATTGCCGCACGTACTATCAGTGGCATCACTCTCAACCTGAAGACTCTGGGCATTGGTGATGGGCTTACGGCAAGCTCTGTTAATTCTCGGAGGGTAAACACGCCTGATTTTTGTTCATAGGACCCGATTACTCAGTATCCGGCTTATATGATGTACGCTGCATCGAACCCGTACCAGCCTCTTGTATCCTCCGACGCAGTCACAGCTGCCACCAAATGGTATAATCTGCAAAGTGGCTGCCACGATCAAGTGGGTGCCTTTTCTCCTCTTAATTCCGCTTGACAGTTTTGCACTGAGATGATTACATGCAACAACGGGGGTTCTGACGCTGACTGCAGAGGCGCTCAAGCGTTCTGCAACTTTTACATAATGGAGCCGCTCTCCGGGGCCTATGATGTGTTATTATTCGACATTTTATCTGACCAGGGCACTGACCCATCCCCAAGGTGTATTATGTTCTGTCAAGCTCTACCGACCCCTACCCGCCGGACATCAGCTCGTATCTTGCGTCCATCCGGAACAAGATCGGTGCGGAGGTGGCGTGGCAGCAGTCGAACGACGACGTCTACGACAATTTCATGGCTACGGGTAAGCCCTGCCGAGCCTTCAGTGCCATATCTCGGTAAAACTTTCAAATATCTTAGGTGATTGGATGCGCAGCTCTCTGCCGGACCTTGAACGTGTCATCGATTCCGGTGTACAAGTAACGATCTATGTTGGAGATGCTGTATGAAATCTTCTCCCAGGCCCACATTTTTTGACCTCTACGTGCAGGACTATATACTTAACTTCATGGGTGTGGAGGCCATGATCGCGTCCATGAACACCACACTCAGCGCCGAGTTTAACAAACAGGCGTTTGCGCCATACATGGTGAACGGTCTCCTCGCTGGGCAATTCAAAAACGCTGCCACTTTGTGAGTTTCCGGTACCCAACAGTGGGGTAAAGTCTCATACCAGTCGTTCTAGCTCATACGTCCGCATCTATGGTGCCGGACACGAAGTGCCCGCATACAAAGTGAGTCAATTCTTCCAAGCCTGAATCAGATTGGGTGTTGATTCTTTTTCCAGAACGGAACATTGCAGGTTGGACAGGCGGCGTTTCAGCTGTTCACACAGACGATGCAGGGCACGTCTTTATCTTCGACATAATCCGTGTGTTGTGTTTATCTTTGGATCCTCCACAACGTACTTATCCGCGCATCAGACGTCTGCGGGTTCCTTAATTTGTACTGCTTCGAGAAGGAACGCAGTGTAGGAAAACAAGGCGATCTCATGTATTATAACTTATCACTGCGTCGAGTTGGCACGCGTTTTGGTAGAAAGACAACAGTGAATTGAATCCGCAAGGATACGAAAATAAGGTGGTCAGTCGTCAAGTCATTAGCGCTCGACTCTCAAGTCCTCTCCAGAAGTTGAACATGGACACTTGGAGGTACCCAAATTAGCGGAGTTTGAGACTGTATCCAACCTTACCGGTACATGAAACCGTGAGAATATCCTTGCCTTGTTGGCTGATTAATCTCTCCAATGAATAATTCGATTGTTAGTCAGCGGGTGAATTTATAATCCTCATCTGACGAATCAAATGTCCCTTTCATGTCTTCTTCGCCCTCCGAAGACGTGTCAGGACGGCCATCCGGCAGCTGCAACGCGTTCATTCTGAGTACGTTGCAACTCTCCGTTTATCCGTGTCCCCCGCCGGAACACCGCTGACCGGCAATCTCCGGCCTCTGGAACTAAATTTTCCTGTTCAATTCCCTGCAAGATTTCAGTTATACGGTCCTTCGTGCGTCAGCCATTTTGAAATTCCCTACAATCATGCCGAAATCACCGCCCACTTAAAATGCGGCTAGGAGGCTTCGCATTCTCTGTCCTTCACCATGTCGTCAACTACTGCGTCCAGCACTGCGCTTCCGCCCGTACAACGCCTTCAGCCAGGTCTCATTCACGCCGCTTCAACCCACGCCGCCGAAAAAACACTCGAGGAGCTTCTCCGCAAGGACTATGTCTCCCACCACACTTTCTTCAACGATATGGGACATCACAATCATCTGCCGCACCAGCAAGTGCATCTGGCTGTTCTATGCCGTAGATTACTGAACGCTACTCGTCAGGCTTGTAGCGGTGTATGATATGGGTGCCCCACCCGCGCTGCTGAAGCAGATCTACGAAGAGTTGGCGCCCACCTTGCGTCCCATTGATCGCCAAGGGCAGGATATTACTGAGACCAATTGGACGAAGCGGTTGGGCGAACGCAAGTGAGTTTTTTTTCGTGCTTTGTTTTTCGGCAGGCGTTGTTGACTGTCAAATAGCGCCTACGGCAGTTACCTGGTATTTTTCACAGACCAGATCACGAAGAACGGGGTCCCTGAGACCATGCGCAAATATGTGATGGCGCCAGAAGCTAACGCAAATGAAACGTTCATGTTGGCGCGGTTTTTCGGTGGAGCGTACGTGTGTCCATCATATGAAATGTTGAATTTGCGCGACTCAGCAGCGCAGGCTGCACCCGATTCTCCAAGTGGGAGTATGTGATGACGTCTCCTCCTGAAACTAAGCGTAACTGAACTCCTAATTTTCAGTTTGGAGTCGAGTTCGGCCAGGACTTGATGGTCGCTCAAGGTCCGTGTGTTTGTGATGAATGAATATTTTCCAGCTGATGGATCCGATGTTTAGGTCTCGCATTGGCCGCGGTCACGGAATCAGATTTTGCACTTTTCACGGTGGACCTGCCTTCCGGCCTTCCGGAAATTGCGAAGACGTCACGGGGAGTAACATTGCTCGGTCTGCTGAGCGAAGTTTACGATTCATCAATCCTCGAACCACTGCCTTACGATCCCCAGGCTCCGTTCGGCGTCTGCGTCAAAAAGCTCTCCGAGAGTCCCGCTCGTGCCACAGAGATCAAGCGGATCTACGCCAAGTGGTCCATCGACACAACCCTCACCGGTGCCGCCGCTGAGCAAGAATTCGCCGACAAGGTGGAGGAATCCTTCTGGCAGGCAGCCCTCCTCCTTGCCGCTACAGGAAAAGCCAACCGCGAGTTGCGCCTCGACTTCTTCGTAATGCACATCCTCACCACCGCCTTGTGCCTCCCGCGCCTCTTGCAGGTCCTCCCGGATCCAGTACACAAGGCGCAGCTCCTGCAGGCCTACGCCCGCACTAGCGCGGCAATCGTGCTCATAGGCGGCCGCCCGCGTATCGACATCCCGCTCCTCATGTCTTATACCGAGTTCCCACACCCGCCTGCACATGCGCCGCCGGGCGGGCCCGACGCGCTCGGCGACCTACGCAGCAACGGTGAGACGAACCCGTGGCTCGCGATCGTGCAGAATGCGCTGCACCACAAGGAAGAGCACGTCCCCAAAGTGGTGCGCGCGCTGTACTATGCCGCGTTGCGCTATGGCGGGAAAGGCCCCGGAGAGGCGATTGGCGCGCGCGACGAGAAGGGCGAGGAGACGCACGTTGGGGCGGACGCGATGGATGGGACGGTGTTTGTGCGTGCGGCGGGCGTGGTTTCCAGTGTGTTGGGGTGGGTTGCGTATGGCGATAAGCAAGGTGATTGGGTTCGGAGGGGTGGGCTTGGGTGGGATGCGGCGTGGGCTTTGTAAGTCATAAATATTACCAATCGGGCTTGACCTCGAGTATGTTCAATGTTTCTGCCGATACTTTCATTCAATGTATGCGAATTCGAAATAGGCCCACTCTGTGTGTGTGCGAGGGAAGGGTCTTGGTATCGCAGGTGGCCATGCTGCCAATGGCCTTCGTCGGTCGTACTGAGGTAGGGGAAGGATGAAAATACCGTGGATATGCAGATACTTCCCCGCTCTATCGATTCGGCTTCGTGGTTTACAACATTCAAATTGGAATAACCCATCCAAACCATTCAAACGCGTCGTACACCTTGATCGCCTGCTGGCTGGTTCTGTATTACAACCAGGAACAGCGTTGGATCCCGAAATTGAATCGCGTTCCTTAGCCAACTCACGGTGAATGATACACGGGAAGAGAAATAAATAAATACACACTTCACCCGCAGAATACTCGATTTCGGCGTCGACTATATCTCCTCCCATTTTTTTAAACCCAGAATCTGACCACGGTTCCGTTAGAATGCTATTCATCTTACACATGGAGGATACAGAGCTGGACAGAGCAATCCACGAGCCTACCAAGTGTGAGTAGTCCATCAAAGCAGAAGATTTCCCAGTTCAGTCCGCATCCCATGATGGTGGGAAAGGAATGGCGGGACGTAGGTACCTGGTGAAGACTTTCCCATTGTTGCGTCACATCGGACGACTGAGAAACGATATACGGTGGACAGACGTATCTGTGGCATTAATTCATGAGGGAGAGATTGGGTTCCACACCCTGTCGCTGCATGCCGCGCATATTCGAGCAACTCCGCTGACACCGTTTGAAAAGTGGAGATGTGATAGACGAGGTTTTCTTTTACTTTATCGAGGGGCGCAAATCAATCAGAAAGCCTAATCCAGTAACTAGCGCTAGCGCTGGGTTGTCGAAACACGCCATCAAAACTCCGAAGAGGGTGTCGGGGAGTGCAAGATCAGACCTTGGCGTCGAGATACGCAATCGCAAAGCCAAATACAAGATCCAGAGCACAAGAAAAGTATATATCAGCGAGAATTGTGCCGCTGAGGGAAGCACCGTAGTCTGCATTGCGAAGGCGACATGACGGGATAAGGAAAGATGGGTTTGGTGGCGGTGCATAAGCGCCAACTGATTCATCACCAAAAGTGGACAGCACATTTAAGGCGCTTTGAAGGACCTTCCCAGGGCCAAAAGGCCTTAAAAGGCCGCCTAGCCTGGTACCAGCCTTTAAAGATATCTCAAAGGTACAATTATCGGGCACCAGGCCTTTACAGGGCGTCCCAGGCTAAACCGCCTTTTAAGGCCTTTTGGCCCTGGGAAGGCCTTAGAGCAGCTTTTAGCTATCTTCTGTATTCCTCTCGCACTTCAAATAGCAGAAAAAATTGTACATTCAAATTTCATATTATCCTGATACACAGAAGTGATTCTACACCGAGCGCAAACTGAGCGATACACCATAATCGAGAGCTATCGAAAAGGCACATCAGTAGGAACCCCGAAAAAAAATTAAAGTGAAAGACTCACTGAATAATGATACAACGATGGGATGAGATTGAATATGCACTATAATAACGTCAGCGCAAAGAAATGATCATCCAAAACCGGACATGCACTCACCAGAAAGAAAAACAGACGTCGCAGAAAAGCACTGCATAAACAAATGAGGGGAAGCCGATAGGAAGAAAGACAAAGGCAGCTCACCAGAATTAATCTTTTTCTGTGGAAAAAAGAATGGATCAATGAGAGAAACTGGCGATGATTCAGACACATACCCATCGGGGGAGAACACGACAATCCGAGCAAGGCGGCGGATGGCGGCAGTGCGACCATACGATGGCGATGCGAGCGGATAACGGCGATGCAAGCGTACAACAGCGATGCGAGCGGGCAACAATTCCGGTGAAAAGTTAGATGCCTGTTCCTAAACGCAGAGGAAACTGCTCACCAGATAGAAGTAGCAGCAATTACAGCGAGTCTATGGAGGCACGTCAGTCAAGGTGGAAACCAGATAGAGTTATCGCTCACTTCTAGTCGGACGAAGCTGTGGAGCTCCGAGCGGCGCGACGAGCGCGGATCGTAGCCATTCCCGAGTCGTCGTCGTCGCCGTCTTCGTCGTCTGAAGCAGCGGAATCGCCGCGAATACACCCTGGAAGAAATATGACAATCGACTGAAATGGGAGATGAAGGCAACGCACTTTTGGTACCAAGCGAAAGTCTCTACGGCCCACAGATCGTCGGGATCCTCAGGATTAGGCTCACAGAGCTGCACGATGTTATCAAACAGCTTTTCATAGTCGTACTTGCCGTCCTTGCTGGTCCAGGCCGAAGTGGATAGCATTGTCCGCGCCTGAGAAAATGCATCTGACATTAGCAGGCGTTAAATCGTCGAAAATCGCTGCGCTGACCTGGCACCCGACGTATCCCAGCATCTCTGGCGTCATTATGTACTTGCCGTGTGCCCGTGCCGCACAATTTTTTTTCAGCTTTGACGCGGCGTCCATGGCGGAGGCGGGAGCCGTCCATATGTGTCGCGCGACCTGTGGCGGCGTCTCGTAAAATCAGTAGAAGATAAAGGGAATAAGAGTGAAACCCACACGGAGCAGGAATGGACTGCGTAGCAGCCCATGCCTCGGATCGGCGGGGTCATACGCGCCATCGGCGTAGAAACAGGAGGGAAAGTTGCTGGCAGACAGCGCGGGCTTGCCGTTGGTGAGTTTGCACCCGTTCAGAAGAGCTTCGAGGGCGCTGGATCGAAAATAGGTCAATATATGCGCATATATTTGGTTTTTGGACGCACGCAGTGGCTTCGGGTGTGAGTGGCGCCTCGGACGCGTCTTCACCATCCTCCACGGCGGCGCGCGCGTGTATCTTGAAACGGAGAGACCAAGGGATGATGGCGTCGCGGAGCATCGGGTGGTTTACACCTCTGTCGGACTTCGATTCCGAGGCGCTGAGGGCGGGGAGATACTCTTCAAGGGGTCGGAAGGGATGTAATTCGTCTTGTGCTTCAGTCCGCTTGTGTCTTGCTGACGAGCATCCCCGGCTGCCTTGCAGAACTGGGACAGAACGAGTCAAGAAGGAGAAGAAAGGTTTGCGTGCGCAAACGTATGCGTACCTTATGAATCAAAGTTTTCCAGTGCGTATCTTCCTTGTATGCTTCCCGTAGAACCTCAACAGACTCAGGTGCTACAGCGACTAGCTTGTCGAACGCGTTGTTGTACCCCCTCTGGCTCAGAAGTTCCCTAAAGACAAAATGTAAGCTGAGAAGCAAAAAAATCAAGAGAACGCACTCGGTGGGGATGGTCACAGTGTTGCTGGGATCAGTAGATACTTGCACGGTCCAATCGATAGCAACTTTTCAAGAGGACCTTTCGTATCCCTAGACAGGTGTATCAGCTGGGGCGCGGCCCAGCTGTGTAAGCCTCACATGGTGTCTCTCCTAGCCCTTTTACCATTTCCGACTGGTGGAGCGTCGCCTAGCTCCGCGACGAGGGTGTCGTTTTTGCGCTTAGGAGGTGGAACAGCGTGGGCATCCTGGGCAGGTGGTGATGTGGAGGGCCAGAAGATGATGTGGAGGGGCCAGAAGTTCCAGATATTGCGGCCGTGGTGGTGGTCGCGGACAAGAAGCACGTCGGCCGCGGCCCTTCCTTTTAGAGCACGCGTCACGGTCACGTGCTCTTCTTCCCGCGCCTCGAAAAAAAATATCCAAACATCAAAGCTAGCGCTTATAAAAATATAGAAAAATAACAAAACACAGTTTACAGGTCATCATATCCCGCATAGTTCAAAATTTCCTCCTCTGTGATTGCCGCCGGCTCTTTGTTATCATCCGCGACACCATCCTCCTCCCCAGACTCTTCAGAATCGGACGAGTCATTGCCGGGTTTGGGATCTGGAACATCTTCGTCTGAGCCAGGCTCATGGTCGTTCAATGTCGTCATAGCATTTGACCACAATCCCGTTAATGTAGGCGTGAATAAACTCGTCCGATAGCAGCAGATCCCAAATCGCGTGCATGAGCTCCCGTTGCAGGTGAGCCATGACGTCGGGGGAGGGTGGGAAGCCGAACTTTGCGCGGTAAAAATCCTTGATTGGATCGGGAAGCTAGAAGACATCAGAAGGGCGAAAGTGCATGAAAATCAACAGTCTACCGATGGGAAATAAGTCTGGTGGTAGCCGGCATTCGAAGACGGTTTTGCGCGTGTGTACTTTGAGAGATTGCCGAAGAATGTATAAAGAGGCCAAAGCGATGCATTGCCGAAATTAGCAAGATGTGTCGAGTCAGACCAGAACATATAAGCCGCAATTATTGTCTCAAGATTGGGTGTTGCTGTTGGATGTGGGAAGTCATGATGTGCCTAAGCATCGGGCGAGAAGTATACACCTCTCCGTACATTACCTCATGGCCGTCGGGGAGGGGCGGTAGGCCATTTTCATCGACAGGACCGTCTAGCGGTTCCAGAGAAATATCGGGGTCGTCGGGATTGTAGTTACGATGCCAGCGATACTGGAATGGTGTTGTGTGGTATTGCTCAAACGCCGGGCTCTGGAAGGCCTCGACCATTACGTCGAGAAGAGGAGTCCCGGGACCTCGAACTCCGCTGCATCGGCCTCGGGTACGCGAACCTTGTGCGCTGGAAGCATGATTTTATTGAAGCTTTTTTCCATTTGTTCGACGGTGAGTCATTAATGAGATGCTCGCGGTCAAAGTCGTCTTTCATCAAGACATCTTCGACAAGGGAGTCGAGTTTGGCAATGGATTTGAGATTAGAGCCGAGATGAAACCAGACCATTAAACGCGCGACCGTGGAATTCAAAAAAGGAAACCACAGACACAGAGGGGTCGCGGGTGAGAATGAAGAGATTTTGGACCAACGAGGAGCTCGGACGACTTGCACAAGTCGTCCAGGCTCGCTGACTCATCTGGGTGGTGGGTGGGACGGTTGGGAGAAACCTTGTACAGCCCGTGGATATTCGGCTCTGTTTTTACCCACTTTGGTGGCTCTTCTTCGGTGTTAGGCCCAGCAGGAGGTGTGGGGTCGATGGGAGGCACCACGGGAGGCTCTACAATCGTAGGAGGGGCGGGTGGTTCATCCCGGTATCGCTTTGGGAGCCTAACTCGGCGCCGCGGACGACCACCGAGACTAGGGGGAGAGATTATGGGGGAGGGTGGATTGGAATCGGTTTCCTGGTGAATACAGTTGGCACTGATAGTACACAATTTTTTTCAAACCAAATTTGCGCATACGATTTCTGAACTTGAAGGACCTGCCGGCGTCTGGTTTGTTATTAGCAGCAGCGAAAGCAGCTGCATAATCCGCTGTGACGACACTCTGCACTCCTTGGACGTGTTGAACCTGGAGTGCCTCACATTTATTGTGGTGGTTCGTCATCCCGCGTCCCTTTGCGAGACCAGATTGACCGCAAATTTTGCCATAAAGACAGCGATAAATAGAAATAACAGAGTTTCAAGTTTCACAAGAGTTCCGGATTGCAAAAAGGAGTCGGCGAAAAAAGAGCTAGCAGGGCGGAATGGCAGGGATTTTATAGACTCTTGAGAGACCGAGCCAAGGCTTGAGAATGCATGGATAGGGGCTTTAAATATTGGCGCCAGGTAGTTAAAGACTGTCAAAGTAGCGACCGGGGCTGGGAACGCCTGTTAAGGGCCTTGCGCGACGCGTCCAAGCCTGGACGGCCTTTGCCGGTGTCACGAGGCCCTTTGATGCGATCGACATTTTTGGTGATGTTTGTGCCACGTGGATAGGCGCTTTGTCTCAAACGTTCCTCACACGACGACATAAAGACGCGCCCCGGCGGGCATTTATGGGCTAACCACTTTAGACGGTGGATCAGCCTGCACCACGGCGCACTCGTTTTTCTCCCTGCCACTGTCGCGAGCACGCACAAGACTCAAACTCTTCCGGCCCTTGTCGCTCTAAATTACTTCCGGATGGGGCCATGACTGAACCTGACAGTGCCAGGGCTTCGCACTTTTTCTGCGGATAATTACCACGTGAACTCGCGCAATCTCATCAACATGGTCCTGCGGTTCGTCATCAGTGGCACCCGTTGCGCGTCGCGCAAGGGCGCCGATAACGGCCATGTTATCCTCGTCTTCGACGCCGATGTCCTCGCCGCGGGGTGGCACACACCTGGAACCACGCGGACCGCATTGGCTACGAACAGTGCTTCGCCCGCCAGACATCTTTAAATGCCTGAGGCAGCTCACCACCCATTACTTTCTTCTTCCTTCCTATTGTTACCTTTCCCCATCATCGCCCCCTCATCCCTTCTACTACCCACTCGCCACATTCGGCGCCGTTGCGTCCCCAAACTCCTCCCAAAATTTCATTAATCTACCTTCTACCCACCCATTTGATGTCGGTCGAGTATTCTCCCTCCATAGCTGCAATATAAATGGCGCCTTTTCTTTGCAAATGAGCTGCAAACCAAATCAATAACGTAATCTACAATGCATCCCTGCTGCCAGAACAATCTCAATGGGCTTCACGGTCTGCGATCGCGTACTGTAAAAGGCTACACGAAACAACGTCTCGTTCACGGTACAATCCATCTGGTTATTGCCACACTGGGCGCTGGAAAAGAATGAACAGAAAAACTCACCCAAGCTGTACGGTCCCGTATTATTCGTTACCCCTCTACTGAAACTAATGGTCCACGGAACATCCTGGCTGCTGGCCTCTTCTACATGCAAATGCACGCTTGAATTTCTCCGGTAGAGTTTCAATACTCGCAGACCAAACCACGGGCGGTTATATTGGCGCTCCATTGGCAAAGCCCCGGGGTTCGAATCTCTCCAGACGTTCTACGCCGTCCGAATCTATGGTCTACCATGCGGCAAGGAACCATCGATGCTTGGGGCTGGAGTCTATGAGCTAGCCATGGCCCATTGCTCTCTACGCTGCCATTCTCGAGTTCACATAATCCAGAGGAACTCGATGCGGGCGACCACAGGCGCGGCACGGTGTCGTGGCACGAGGTTTAGAAGGGCCTGAGCATAGCCGTAGACGTGGAGCGCGGATGTGCACGTGGGGAGAAGCCAGGGGACCGAAGAAAATTCATATTGTGCTCGTTCTCAGATTATTCGGCTGTCTGGTATTGAGTCCATGGCAGGCGAGACACACGGGAGACAGTGGGGTGCAGAGTAGAGCTAGAAACGTGACTTTTCAGCGCAGTTTACGCGAGATTCGTGTGTCAAGGTGGCTGGCGGGCTGGCGATACAAAGGTGTCGACAAGCGAACGGGCGGGGAACTGACGAGCTCGGCGCTCTTTAATAGACAACGCGACGGTGAAGAGAGATATTATCTGCGACTGCCTATCTGGCCAGACTAGCGCGTCAGCCACTTGCCAAATATAAGAGTCTGGGACGATAATTCCGGTGTCTGGCTACTTGTACATTGGAATACGACTCGAGAGCATGTTGCATGTCAAGATTCGACCTAAATTGGCCCGGCGATCAAGAGTTGCGGCACGTTTTCGATCACGAAGCCGGCGTGTGAACGTCATTTCTTATCTCCAAACGACCTCCGCGCTCGGTTTATGCATTTTAAACGCCTTCCTTCATGCTGTCCCAGGTTTATGGGATCTTCACTGCACGGGTTCTTGGTTCACCTGTTTTGGATGCACTAGAGTGGACAGTATGAGCGCCAACTCACCGTTTAGCCAGGTGGCCGACTAGGCCGTTTATTCCCATTTTGGGAGTACCGCCGGAAATATATTCAACGAGCGATGAAATTGCCATGTAAATTCGGATAAAATGTGTCAACTCATTTCTAGGATACATGTACTGATTTAAGGGGCCAATGATTCGTATCTACCTGACTATCTCCCATACCGCGGGAACAAAAATGGTAAGGTGGCCGGATACCCAGTCTCTGATAATAACGTGAACAAGTTCCCCAGTAAGTGGACCGTCGCAGCGCAGGGTTCTCCTCTAAACCTCTGAACCGAGAATATCCGACTCATATCTGGATTGAGTTCTCCACGCGACCGCTCGTGAGTAGGTATAGAATCTCACTTGAAGGAGAGATTCCTAGAGCGCATTCGCATATGTGTACCGTTATCCGTAGCGATTCTAGCGCCGTAATACTGCCTGCCGACTGGCTGGGCCCTTGGTCTCACGGAAGGCAACGGCAGCGAGGTCGGAGAGCCAGGAACTTTCGTCTCTGTGGCCTTGGCATTATGGCATATGGGCTGCCGGGTGATTCTGGATCGAAAATCCGAGGCTGAGACCACTCCTCGGGTTCTTTTCACCCGAGACACCGCATGGCTGTCACGCTTGCGCCAATAGAGTATCGAGCAAGTATCGAGTCATAGCACATTCCTCATCGGCGCCATTGACTCGGTCTTTGAGCGTGGAGAGCCTGTCCGTTTTCCGTTGCTCCACGCTTGGCTTCCAGCCTCTGACGACATTTCTTAGCGAGGAAGGAGTACATCTCGTTCTCCCAGTCAATTGATGGCGTTTGAGAAAAGCCTAGGCAACACGTGTCGAGTTGATTGATAGTCGGGCGGGGTGGCTATGCGCCCGCTCACGTCCTCCAATCCACTGGCGCGTGAGATGGATGACCGAGAGAATGTACTAAGTGAGTCTGATGATGAATCACCGCCGAGGGCAAGGAGACTTCAAGCTTGGAAGAACATGATCTAGGAGATGTATTTTGACTGCTCGGGTGGCCCAACGAATTTCCTCCCCTTCGTTGCTTTCGCCAGCAAATAGGGGCTGCGCACATCCGGGAGCTCGCAGAGGCGGTGGCTTCATTCTACGCAGGGACATGCAGGCTGAATTTTTTCTCGCAGCTTCTTTCATCAATGCCTTGAGTTTGATATGAAGGAACACAGCAGAAGGGAAGGAAAATCGAAGTGGAACCAGTAGAGTCGAGAAACACGAGGTCGTAGGTGAGGGATAAATGCATGTCACGGCACGTAATCCATGAGAGGACAGAGCTAGAGCCAGAGCAAAATCCCGAAAGACTTTTTTTGCGACGCGACATTGGCGTGACCGGCCAGAATTTCTATGCGAGCGCGACCTCATCTGTTCTGCTAATCCTGCATTTCCGATCGCTAAACAAAGGTCAAATACACACCGAGATACAGCGGTGAGATAAGGCCTGCTCGGCGGACCAAGCCAACACGCTGTAGCCCGAGGCGAGACGTCGAGGTATCCAAACAACACAAGGTCGAGCAGCTATTCCAAGTTCTGAGTATTCGGGAATGGATTTTGTCCAGATAAATTCCAGGAGCGATAGAAAAAGTGCGAAGCTCTGGTAGTTTCAGGCATGGCTCCATCCGAAAGTAATTTAGAGCGACCAGCGGGAAGCGTCTGAGGCTTGAGCGTGCTCGCGACAGTGGCAGGGAGAGCAATGAGTGCGCCATGATGCATGCCGATACACCGTCTGATGATTGGCCTATAAATGTCGGCCAGCACGCGTCTTTACTATTACGCCCAATGGGTCTGAATTTGCACAATGGGTCTGAATTTCGCAGTTTTCTCTTTCATTTCTTGCTCTTTTCCCTCGGAGTTTTTTTCCATAGTTGCCTGTACTAGTTTACTACAGTTGTATGAAAAATCTATGGGATACGGCAAGAGGAAGGTATTGCGAACGGGTTCCTGAACCATCAAACTCAGCGACATTTTGGAAGATGACGATGTTCTGGCTTCCCAGCTCGCCCCCAGCATCCGGGAAAAATTGAGAGGTATAAGATACAATATACCAACTTTTCTACCTCCTCAGAATGTTTCTCCGGAGCGGAGGCGTTGCGTTCTAGTGGAGGAGCGTGACGAATTAAAACTCCGCTCGCTAAACAAATGACGTGACATGTTGTGACCTTCGAGACCGTTCCCTCCATAACGCAACAACCGCTTCCCGGAAAAAATATCTGAAGAGACAGAAGGTTCACTATCAACTATATTATACCTCTCAAAATTTTCCGGAGGCTCAGAGTAACCCGGAAGGCCAGAGCATAAGTAACTTCCAAAACATCACCGACTTTGATGGTTCAGGCACCCGTTCTCAATACCTTCCTCTCGCCGTATCCCATAGATTTTTCATACAACTTTAGTCAACTAGTGCAGGTAACTATGGAAAAAAACTCCGAGGGAAAAGAGCAAGAAATGAAGGAGAAAAGTGCGAAATTCAGACCCATTGTGCAAATTCAGACCCATTGGGCGTAATAGTATGTCGTCGTGTGCTGAACGTTCGAGACGAAGCCTTGCAAGCGCCCGTCCACGTGGCGCAAATCAGTTGTTATACACCGCCACCAAACCCATCTTTCGTTATCCCGTCATGACGCTTTCGCAATGCAGACCACGGTGCTAGTCTTAGCGACACAATTCTCAATCATGGACGCCTTTCGTATCTTCTGGATCCCATACTTGGCCTTGTTCGTTCCCTGCGGCTACGTATCTCGACTCGGAAGTTAGATGTTATGCTCCCCGGGGGTAGTGATGCCGCGGCTCGCTCTATCGCAGTGCTTTTTGGCTCCGTCTGGGTGAAACAACTTTGTGGACTTGGTATTATACCAATTTGTGCTATTTTGGGTTAGACTATGGCGAAATTACTCCCACAATTCTGTACAACCAACCTACTTTCGATACGGGTTCGGTTAGGTTCTTTCGGATTCGCAGATATCTGAACCCCAAACCGGACCTCAGGTTCGATGAGCCAACGTCCAAACCCGTATTCAGGTTTGGTTCGGGTCCGGTTCAGGTTCTCGGCAACACTAAAAACACGAAATAAAAGTTTCGGTGCCCAACACCTCGCCACTGATCCGCCGAGTCCTCACTGCTACCGTCGCCCCACCCACACGCCCGCAGCACCATTTTTTCGACACACTCCAGGAATTGGGAGAATCAGGACCAACTGGGCACCGTGCTGGGCCGCTTACCACGGTCTAGACCTGATTCCATGATCAGACCGCGTTCTCGCGCTGATACAGCCACTTCAATGCTTATCGGTGGTCTTGGGTTCATATGTAAGTATCCTTCGTTGACTGGGTCGGTCTACAGGTAAATTTCCGCAAACATCTCTCCAGTCGCTCATCGTCTTCGATTCGGGTGCATTCAGTTAAACCGTCAGATTTCTATTCGTGCTCCTCCTTACCCCTCACGAACACAGTGCGCCAAGGTGGGAGCTCGTGGACATACCGAGCAAGGCTGCTGTCGGCATATTCGGGTCGGCAGAAGTTTTGGCACCGAATTCTTTCAGAGATCTCGCACGCTGGTTCTTATCAACTCGTTCGTGTCTACCTTTCGTCGATTCTACAACTATCTGATATGTTTCTCCCCACATTATGACTCCGGCAGTCGCGGATGTCGGGCCGAACGCGAACCCATAGTGTCCTATTGGTTAGCTCCCTGGGCTTTATATGGCGCTTGGCGCGGTTAATATGGTCCACAGATTCCAGAAGGCACTTCCGCGCCATCCCACGTCAAGTCTGAGAATACAACGTAGAACCAAATTCCCATGCCATTAATTAAGGCAATCGTCTAATTCCTCCGCCGTGCTTATCATGTAATCGACCAATGAGGCGCCCAGCTACTTCTACGCACCTCATGCTCCGTTCACGACATCTCGCCCGCCCCACGCCTATTTTCCCGCACTCTCAATGCCGTCCACTAGCCAATGGATGCCAGCTCACTACACACATCTCATGCTCCACTGTCAACATCCTGCTCGCCCCACGCTCTCAATTCAGGTCGCGAACCATAGAGGTACCAGCCATTACTGACCCGGTAAAGCTTTTATTCCGCGTCGCACAGGTTGAGCTTAGACCTGACTGCGATGGGAGCCTATATTACCCCGCACACGCACTCGCCAGCATTCACAACCGAGAGATGGGTTAATGCGTGGACCACCATGCCACAGCTCCCAGACGAGAGGAGCATGCCGCCGGCTCCATTTGTGCGCCGCAATTCTCCCTTCTTCTGCTCATGAACCTGAGCCTTCGTAGACTTGTGCCAGTGATGTGTTCGTCAACACTACTATCCGCCAGACGCTCACCATGTCGCTCGCGGGGTCGCAAATCCGCGTACGACTATCCAACGCGTGTGGGCCTAAAGATCTGGTGATTAGCTCAGCGACACTGGCCCTTCCTGCAAACGGCGCTCCCGGTGCACGGAACATCGTCCCAAACAGTGCCAAGGTGCTTACCTTCGACGGAGAAACGAGCACCTCCATACCGCCTGGTGCGTTGGTGGTCTCGGATCCAATTGTCTTTCCCATTGCGCCCCAACAACCCATCACGCTCACGATGTACCTGGCGGAGGGTCAGGATATAGACGGGTTGTCGTGCCATCCCGGAAGCCGGACAACGGCCTGGTTCTCCCTGGGTAATCATGTCTCTGCCGAGCGGTTGACGGATGCGTCGACTGCGAGTCTCCCGCGTTGGTAAGTCTGAGTCTGAGTGTTCTGGGCATGTATTCGGCTTTCTGACGACCTCGCGGCGTAGGTATTTCCTTGGCTCAGTTGAAACTCTGGCACCCGACGCATCAACTTTTGGGCATGTTTCTTGTATGTATTCCATCCAACTCAATAATCTTACTGCTCTTCCACAGATGGACAGACTTCCTCTTGGCACGTATGCTCCGCAACCCCGCCACCTCTCGCATCTCCATCAGCAACTTGTCCGCCCCGGGCAACTGCATCCTCCTCAACCGCTCCGGCAAGGGCCCGAATTTGCTCAGCCGCCTCGACCGTGACGTGCTCTCCCAACCCGGGCTCAAATACGTGTTCGTGTGTTCGGGTATGGTTGACATCCGGCGCCACGCCAGCGACGTCCAGATCCAGGATGCGCTCGCTACTCGCCTCATCGCGGCCTTCAAACAAATCGTCCTGCGCATCCACGCCGCTGGCGTTCCTGTTTTCGCCGCCACTATCATGCCCTTCCGCATGCGCGACATCGACGACGTGAATTGGTCGCCGGAGCGCGAGCGCACGCGCCAAAAGGTGAACGCGTGGATCCGCACGAGCGAGATGTTTGACGCTGTGGTTGACTTGGATCGGCTCATGCGCGACCCGGACACGCCAGAGCACCAGCTGGCGAAGTGGGCTGGGACAGACTGGGTCCATCCAAATGTGGAGGGCTATCAGGCCATGGCCGACGCCTTTCCGTTGGATCTTTTCACCAAGTTTTCTTTGTAGATTTGCTTCTTGGTTGTATGTATTATCTGAGACCGGCTACCCGGCCAACTAAGCATTTTTTGCCTTGAGCCTGCCCATAGAGCCAAGTATGCACCGGTTATTGGATCCTAACACAAGTTCATACATCCTAAGAACATATTGTATTTTTTCACAGAATTTACATGACGATTCTGTGGCTTGCCGAATTTTTTCTTTCGGGGTGTCCCAAAATGGCAAAAACGGGCTATCCGGCCAACCGAGTAAATTGTCCGTGGGCAGTCGTAATATTTCCTCCAATTTTTTTGCTTCCCAAACTATCCGGGGCATATAAATTCATCATTAAATACAGAAAGGCTGTTCATAGAAGCAATACAAGGGCTATTGTTATTTCTCTTTTCGGCCCAGAAGGTGGGTCAAATGGCAGCGCGGAACAAGCGGCTCACTCCGCAGCGCACAGAGCCTATCGACGTGCAAAATCAAGAGACAATTGGACAGATAGAATGTTTTAGAGCATAGAAGATTGCAAAAGATGACACCCACAAGTTCCCAAGAAAATTCATATTTACGCGCCGCTCAAATTCAATGCTTTATGATTGAACCTAGCCGTGACCAGGAACTGGCGCCGGTAAAATAATGTGGAGAGTCTATGGTCGATGGTTCTGAATGCATCAACAAACCCGCATGTCATGAGGATCGCCCGTTCGGAAATAAGAAATGGTGTTCTCACGCCGTCATCTTACCGGAAACCTCTCACAGTTTTTGATCGCCGGTTCACACCCAGACACGACTGTACGTCGTCTATGACCGCCAGATATCAAGATTTCACATAACCCCTGCTTATATTATGCAAGTGGCCGGGTACCTAGTTTGGCCGGAAAGGCAGTCGCACATAATAATAAATCGGCCATCTCGGGCGACTTCGAGGGCAACAATGCTTTTGACGGCAGACGTGCGCATCCTCATTGCAGCGGTCCCGTTGCAGCGTCCTGGAATCGCGAAAATGCACAACAGTACTCACGCAACAGCAGAGCACAAGAAAACAAATCACATTTTGGTCGAACTTTGAAGTGGCACAGATTGAAACCAGAGTCTGAGCAAGCACGGGAGCGTTCAGAAATTTGGAGCCTTGAGGTCAGACGGAAGTGCGAAGGAGTTGTCCTGAATCGCGCTAACAAAGTGTTCGCCTCGGGCCGGCGTGCGCCTTGGTGACGGGTGACAACGTGTGAACATTTGGTCGAAATGGTACAATAGTCAAACGTGCCTTTTGTCATAGGATCAAATTGGCTAATATGATTTGTGTGATGTCCGTTCCGAAACGGACTATGACCGCTAATGCATGCGTATACGGCTACCCCCCAGGCCATATATGCAAAGCTGTCGATTTGTCCACTGTTCTACCTTGTAATATTGCACTCATGGCATCTGTTAACAGTTCAGCCACTCACGTTCCTTTGGCTGACGATTCTATCCCGCCTGACCTCCCTACTTCACCTGGACCTTCCGCCCTTGCTGGAGATAAGGCGGAGGAGCCACTAGAAAATTTTGAGGACAACTGGGAGGTACGACACCGTCAAAATCTCGGTAATGCTCAGAGGCTTAAATGACCTGGCAGGACGATCCAGAAAACCCGAGGAACTGGAGTGTCGGGAAAAAATGGACAACGACAGCTGTGGCACGTCGCATAGAGTCCTTCTTCGAAGCACCGGTGAACTGATCGTTGGTATAGGTTGCATTATATACCTTCGTGAGCCCGTTGGGGTCGAGCATCATGGCTCCGGGCCTGCCACAGATCGCAATCAAGTACGGTATTACGAACGAAACAATCATAGCTATGACCCTCTCCATCTTCCTATTATCCTTTGCTATTGCCGTGAGTCGTATGCCTTAGACGATATAATTGCCCATGAGCTGATAACTTTGCAGCCTTTATTTCTTGCGCCACTTTCGGTGTGTGATACGTCCAAGGGCACCCTGCAGGCGGCTGATGCGTTCTGGATGCTGTAGGAGATGTATGGACGGTATGTGTCAGTTCAAAGATTGCTGGATAACCCTCTGATGCATTCCAAAGGCGATGGGTTAGTCGGTCCGTGGACGAGATCATTCCTCGCTAAATTGGCCGTTAGGTGCTGCACATCGGAAATGTGCTCACGATAGCATTCAACCTCGGGTGCGCTTTTGCCCCGACCACTGGCGCCCTCCTTGGTTTCCGATTCCTCGGTAAGTAACTTGTATTCGTCGTCGTCATCCATGATCTTCACGCTATCTTAAGTTGGATTATCTGGCAGCGCTCCGATAGCATGCGGAGGAGGTGTCATAACTGACCTGTTCTCGGAACGCGATCGCGGTGCCGCCATGGCCATTTACAGTCTAGGCTCGTGCTCATAGTTTACCCATGCAAATGAATCTCATCGTTGATTTCAGGCCCGCTCATTGGACCCGTTGTCGGGCCGATTGCTGGAGGTATGCAGCATGGATTCCCTCCGGAATCTATTTACATATTCTGCTGCACCAGGTTTTATCATTCAAAGCATTGGTGTCAGATGGATGTTCCTCATCGTCGCGAGTCAGTCTATCCGAGTTTCTACCATAATTTGAACACTGGACTAAATTATAACGGATCCTCTAGTTCTGGGCGGTGTCGCGAGCGTAATTGGACTCCCTTTTCTTAGGTAAGATAGCGCAAGTCTATAATTTCTCTACTCATCGTTGTATGTACTAGGGAGACCTATGCTCCCGTCATCCGAATCAAGAAAGCTAAAAAGGCTAACGACCCCGAGAAGGTGGACCCTGTCGTCCTCCGTGAACAGAGTGTACTGCATACTCTGTGGATTAATCTCAGTCGGCCAGCAATCCTGCTCTTTGGCAGTCTGATTTGTTTCATGCTAAGTTTGTACATGGCATTGTGAGCTATAGTGTGCATTCACCTGGGTACCCGCTCACATATTCCATGTGCAGCATCTACGGAATTTGTGAGATTCACCTGTACTCGGCGAGCTTACACTGATAACGAGCAGACTATCTCATGTTCACAACTTTTGACAGTGAGGATCAGCTTCTTTGACATCTATCCCGCATTTTTTATCCGCTTCCCCAGCTCTGTTTTCACAAACGTATGGCTTCAGTACGGGCACTGGAGGTCTTGCGTACATTCCTCTGGGTTTGGGATTCATCTCCTGTGAGTGCACTTGGGAAAAGTTTGGCCCGTACTGGATCAGTATGCAGCTACGGCGTTCAGCGCGAAGGCCGGGGACAAGGTTTACCACTATGTTCGTTGATCCTTCTGCGACGCTACTCACCGGATACCTGATATGTGTGAATACAGCTCTCGAAGAAGAACGGGGGGAAAGGAGAGCCGGAGATGCGCATCCCCTCGCTTATCGTGGGCTCATTTTTCGTTCCTGTCGGAGTCTTGTGAGTACGCAAACATCTCGCTCCATGATTTTCCAATGCCGTTTTGCAGCTGGTATGGTTGGTCGGCTCAGGCGCAGCTCCATTGGATCATGCCGATGATTGGGGTAACGCTATTTGGGTTCGGTACGTTCTGGATCATTGTCAGCGCATAATCTTCTCACCTCAAGTGGCAGGCATGATGGCCTCCTTGTGCGTGGCTGCTTTCCACTGTGTATTCTGAGTTGGCGATCTCAAATCCTACCCACCTAGCTTGCCCATTCAGCTGTACTTGGTGGACACATTTTCATATGCGGCAAGTGCAGTAGCCGCAGCCTCCGTAAGCTTCCCTCTCACCTCTCTGTTCATACGCGTGTTTGATTCCGTGATCCAAGGTTTTCCGTTCCATGTTCGGCTTCGGATTCCCCCTCTTCGGACACGAAATGTTCCAAGCCCTTGGGACTGGTGGAGGAAACTCATTGCTTGCGGGTGCGTCTCTTCGCTTCACTTCGAACGCCTCTGTAATCGCTCATCAATAGGATTGGCCATTGTTCTGGGGATCCCTTTGTACGCCTACTAATCCCCTCATGCAACAACGGAAACTGACTTGTTTTTTTACATCGACAGCCCAATCTATCTCTACTACCGCGGTGCCGCCATGCGAGCGAGGAGCAAGCTTGCTCGATGAGCCGAGAAATGAGGAACGAGAAATTGGTGCCATTTACACGCCGAGAATAGATCATCAATCATACAGTTACATTCACATCCCCTGCATAATACAATACATGTTCCTGGACCCGCCCTCATACATGAGGAAAATTCTGTACCGACAGTCAAGTCTTGCAGATGAGTGATAGAATTGTGACCAGTGTTGAATAGATTTCAGAATTTTTGTGAACGACGATATATGTAGTCTACAGGCTCTCCTCCTCCCACGCTGCGTCCCACCCAAGCCCACTCCGAACCCCAGTCGCCCTGCTTGGCGCCATACGCAATCCACCCCAACGAATCCGACATCACGCCCGCCGCTCGCACAAACACTGTACCGTCCAACGCGCCCGCCCCAATGTGCGTCTCCTGGCCCTTCTCGTCGCGCGCGCCAATTGCCCCTCCAGAGCCCTTTCCGCCATAGTACATCGCCGCATAGTACAACGTGCGCACCGCCTTGGGAAAGTGCGCGTCCTTGTGGTGCAGCGCATTCTGCACGATCGCGAGCCACGGGTTTGTCCCGTCTCCGCTACTGGGGTCGCCGACCGCGTCAGGACCCCCGGGTGGCAAATGCGCAGGTGGGCGCGGGAACTCCGGATACGACATAAGCAGTGGGATGTCAATATGCGGGCGGCCGTCCATGAGGACGATCACCGCGCTCGCGCGCGCGTAGGCCTGCAGGAGCTGCGCCTTGTGTAACGGATCCGTAAAGACTAGGAGGAGGCGCGGAATGCACAGCGCGGCAGCCAAGATGTGCATGACCCAGAAGTCGAACCGCGGCGCTCGATTGGGCTTGCTTGTGGCGGCAAGGAGGAGGGTCGCCTGCCACAGACATTCTTCCGCTTTGTTGGCCAACTCCTGATCGGCCGCGGCGCTGGTGAGGGTTGTGTCGATGGACCACTTTGCGTAGATTCGCTTGAGCTCTGTCCCGCGGTCGGGATTCTCGCCGAGCCTTTCCAGGCGGGTACTATACGTGGCATCCGGATCGTAAGGCAACGGTTTCAGGATAGGAGAGTCGTAAACTTCGCGTAGCAAACCGAGCAATGTCCCTCCCTCCGACGACTTGGCAATTTCCGGAATGCCAGAAGGCATGTCCAGCGCGATGCTCGCTATATCTGATTCTGTGACTGCAGTCTCTGCGAGACCTGAAAGCCCAGGAAAAGACAAGATTGAATGGAAGTTCTATGACTTTAATTTTTAATTTACAGACCTTGGGCGACCATGTAAGTCCTGGCCGAATTCGACTCCAAACTAAAATTCCGAGTTCAGTTGTGCTCTGTGTGACGAGAGACAACGCTACATACCCCCACTTGAAGAAACGGGTGGAACCTGTCGCACTCTCAATCACATAAAATTCAACGAGCCTAGAAATGGATACGCACGCTCCACCTACAAAACGCGCTAACATCAACGCTTCATTTGCGTTCGCCTCTGGCGCCATTATATATTTGCGCATGGTGTCAGGGACCCCACTCTTGGCGATCCGTTCCGCGAAAAATAGCAGGTAACTGCCGTAGGCTCTACTTAACCGTCAGCAACGCCTGCCGGAAATATCAATATGAACCGCTCACTTCCGTTCACCCAGCCGCGTCGTCCAATTGGTTTCGGTAATATCCTCACCCTGACGCTCAATCGGGCGCAGGGTGGGTGCCAATTCCTTGTAGATCTGCGTCAGCAGAGCCGGCGGGGCACCCATATCGTACACTGCGACAAGGCTTCAGAATAGTGTCCAGTGATTTATGTTCACGGGATAGCCAAGTGGACGTACTGGTGTGGCAGATGATTGTGGTATCCCAGGTCGTTGAAGAAGCAGTGGTGGGAGACATAGTCCTTGTGGAGAAGCTCCTCGAGTGTCCTCCTCGCTGCGTTCGTCGAAGCGGTGTGGAGGAGACCTAGTTGAAGGGGTTGTGGGGTTGGAGGCGCAATCGTGGTTAATGACATGGAAGGAGAGAACGGGGAATGTGACTCTCGTAACAGCGCCTTTTGTGAATGGGTATGTGGACATAATGTTAACTTAAACGGCGATATGGGAACTCCGGCGCTGCTCTAAGATGAGTAATGTCGCGAGGTAGAAAAGCGAGGGAACGTTTGATTGTTCTGTTGCTTGCACAGTAAATGATGTCGGATGTCAGGGAGTCTGACGCAGAAAATTCCGTATAACCGAAACACAGAATGGCTGAACATTTGCAAAGCATTCACGTTGGCGAGCTTGAAGGGAAGAAATCAGAGAGGAAGATTTGATGATTGGGAACGTCGGAGATCGATAATTCGAGGCTCAGGGAATGTCAGTAGAAAAAGGCATAGGCGATATGGGTGTGTTCTAGGCTTGACCTGAAAGCGATGGCTCTGGCTGCCAAAAAAATTTAGCCGCCAGGCGACAAGCCAAGCGAAGCCAAACCTGGCTTTAGCCCAACTTCAGCCTACTTAAAAGCCTGAAAGCCACAAAGCCACAACATCGGCTTAAACAGACTTTCGCAAAATGTCTGTTGACATAAGCCTTTCGTCGTCCGGAGAATCCAGCGTACGAGGGAGAACTAAGGAAGATCTCGGCAGGAAGCAAATGACGCTGGTGTGGTTGTTAGGCATCAGTGCCAATGACCCGTGTACACCGCCACATCCCTTCTCTTTTCTTGCGTCCATCCTGAATTTCCGCTTGGCCCAGAAAACCTGCTGCCCGTGACTTCTGGGACGCTTGGTCTGCCTGCGCCTTTCAAAGGCTCAATGCCGCCCAGGTCTTTCGGGAAAATGGATCACATCGACTTCAGATTTCAGTGCCATTTGTTGGAAGATGACTCGAATTTCTTTCAGGATTCTTTGTAATTGGTTAGCTACATACTCCGCGGCTTCAAGGTCCGCGTTCAAGACTCTCACCGCCGCGATAGTGCCTGACAGCCATTCCTGACAATACCTGTACTTGGGTCGGACCGCTTCCGTTCTTCTACCTCCATGAGAGAATGCCGTCACACAGCCAGTCACGTCTGCCAGAAGGATCAGAACCGCACACACGCATGGGTTTTCAAGCCAGCTCACTGCTCCTCACGATGCAACTCTCATGATTTCCGCTGCACATACGACCTATACACCGCTGGCACCCGCTGAAGTCTGGCGCCTCATCTTCATGCTCGCGACCGCCTCGACGCTACCGTGCGATGTGGGCTATGCACCGTTCCAGGCGCTGCGAGATGTGGCGGAGTCAACGGCGAGCCTTGAAGAGGAAGCCTGGCGCTTGAAGACATGTCTGTCCATAACATACGTGTGCCGGCTCTGGCGCATCGTCGTGGCAGAATTCCTTTACGAAGACGTTCGAATCATGGACCACGCCGGCCTGAAGAGCCTTATATACGGGCTACAGCGATCAGCAATGGAGGACGGGCGAGGGGGATTCGGGTGGTACATCCGGCGTTTGGAAATGCCCAAGCGGCTAACCCACTTCAGCCAACCAAATGCCCCGTTTTCCCCGTTTGCGCTGCCGCCGTTGCCATCCTCATCATCCGCTCTGCGACTGAGTGATCTATTTCGTTACTGCCCGCGGCTGGAGGCTTTCTGCCGCCCATGCCTGCGTCTTGACAACGAGGATATATATTTCTGGGCGGGTCTCATCGCCACACCGCTGGAGGGCGACACTCCCCTCCTACCACGTTTACGGCGTCTCGAATGGTCCGTTCCGCTTTCCCATTCCGTCTTTTACTCACGGAAACGTCCAGGTACGAAACCGATCTCGACACTCGCTTCTACGGGAACAAGAATACCTTGCGCCTCGCAGAGCTCATAGCGCACGCCCCCGCCTTAGAATATCTCTTCATGTCCTCAGATCGCCCCGACGCCCTCTCCCGCCTCCCCTCATGCCCATCCCTCCACACCCTCCGCATCAACCGCTCGCACTACCATTCCCATCACATTAAGCACCTCCGCCCCCCACACGCCCCCTCCGTCCCCCATCTAACGCATCTCGTCCTCCACACCATGCTCCCCAGCCCCCTCCTCGCATTTCTCTCCGTCACAGGCCCGCACATCCGCGTCCTCGAACTCGCCTTCGCCCCGCAGCTCGTCTTTTCCGGAAACCAGATGCACCGCCTCCTCTCGCGCTGTCCCGCGCTCGAGGAGCTCGCGTTCTACCTCGGCGCGCCAGAGATCAGCGCCCCCACTGCGTTCGCTCACCCCGCGTTGCGTCGTGTGCGGCTCAAGCTGAGCCCGGAGGAGTGGTATCCGTACAAACATGTGCTTAAGAGCCAGTTTGGTGTACTCATGGGCGGCGCGTTCCCCGGCTTGCGGGAGATGGTACTGCATGATTCGACGCGGTCGCTGATGCAGCGCGAGGTTGGGCCTGGGTTGCTGCGCGCGCTCGTGTGCCGTGGATGCAGTGTAATGTATGACGATGGAGAGGTCGTCACGTTCGTTGCGTAACGCCATCTCTGCCTGACCAGTCCCTTCTGTTCCCGCTCGCTGTCTGCCGCCAAATTCTTTATTACTTAGGTGTTCAAACTTCCCTCTCAATCTGCTCTCATCTGTTGCTCGCATCTCCGCTGTACTACCTCGTTTCTCGTGTATCTCTGACATTCCTATCCGTGTCCTTTCTTTCTCCGTCCAGATCCTTCTTAGCTTGTGGTCGCTTGCTTCGCTGTCGACGTCACATCAAGATCCATAGCAAGCGCCCGTCTGGATGTTAATCTCTCAACGGCCAAGTACCGCTACATACCCACGGCATCATCTGCAAATCCTCAAGTTGTGAACCACAGTAATAGCGCTTGGTATAAATAACCCCCCAATCCTCTATTTTCAGACTGTTCGGCAGCTCAATGCCAAGCACCCGACAAGTTTAACATGCATCACACTTTACGCATCACTGATACGCTGGACATATATCAACAACTGACTGGGAACCTTTTGATGACTTCCACGGCTGTGCGAAAGCGCGTTGGGCTTCGAGCGGCGGTCCGAACATTTTATCCCCGCGGAAGGATCTGCTTGGAGTAGTTTGCTGCTGCCGGGTATGTTGCGTTCACTGACATATCTGCACTTACTTTGACGAGCGCCGGTCGTGGATCTTCCGTCCTGCCCGGCCCCGGAAATTCTGGGTGTCTACACAAATTATATGGCACACAGGGCATCGTCACTTCAGCGACGTAATGCCTATGCTGCAGGATGAGGACCAATTTGGGAATGAGTACACCGCGAGTATGGCGATAGCTGGATATCGAAGCCTTGAGGTGAACCCGTGCCTGGAGTCGGTATGTACTATGGATCCGGGTTGGTCGTACTTGTTCCGGTCCTTCATGTCACCCGCCGCTCCGCGACCTCGTGTCAGCCCCACCAGGATATTCCTCGCCGCCATGCGAGTAGCGATCACCACGGGTGGCTACACCCGTGGCGGGGTGCGGGTACGGTTATAATACACAGTACAACACATTTACAGTGTGTTTTTACTTTGAGAAGCTGAAAAATACGAAATTATCTTACATGTAAAATTCGGTAATTTGAGTACGCAGTCCTTTGCGCAAGCTCAATACGAGTGGAATGCGCCTACAAACAAAGAAAATGGTCAAGAATTGAGGCTGCGGCAGCTGTTCTACTGATTGACAATCATGTGTTGCAATATTGGACTGATTTCACTTCTCCAGAAAGGATTCCGGTCACAAAATTGAAAATATAAAGTGCGGAACCCAGCCTCATCCTTTGGGCAAACAGATTGAGCCTACTACCAAGAGAAACGGCCAAGAACTGAGTGCAGGGCATCCATCCTACTGGAAAATACTCAAAAATCACGAAATAAAACACATTTCGCCTCTCAGACAGCGGTCTTTGGGGTCGCGTAAGAAATCCAAATATACCATCCGCTGGGAATTTGAAATGCGCATCGATCTGTCCAACTCCCCAATGCAAACGGACAAGAACCGAAGGCAGGGCGAGTGTTCTAAGCAAAAACGATAAAAAATCGCTCAAGATGGAATTTTTTTCATCCGCGCCTGTCGTACTGCAAACGGCCGTAAATTACTTTATAACATCACCCTCTTCATAAAATTATTTGTGTCTGTCCCTCCGTGTGCTCAAAACCTTTTCAAACTCAGCCATCTCTTCCCCACTGAGCGCATCAATATCACTCGATCCGCAGCATTGGCCGCTCACTCGATCTTCGGCCATCTGATACATGATCATTTTTGCCACACGGCTTGCGTCCTGCACAATCTCTCTTCAATCCATTCTCCTTCAGATAGCGTCTCCATGGGACATCCACCCTTTAATAATACAAATTAGCGGTCACGGTTCTCAGTAAGCTCAGATTTCAGATTAATACATTAAACCGAAGTGGTGGGGTGCTAAACGCCCACTCTTGTGCATCTAAAGATACAGGCACGGCAACACAGCAAACAACAAGTACAGTGCATGAAAACTCCCTTGTAAAGATGACTACGAATCCTACAGAACTTGAGGAGTACTCATTCAGCAGCTGACTCAAGATCTCCGTCATCCAAGTTCATGGTCTCGGCGCTTTACAAGATTGTCATTGGTTACCTCTTCCACAGCCGCAGGGGTCTTAAGCTCCCCCTGGTCGGCCAGTTTGGGTCCGTGCTGCTGTCGCACATCCTGTCCAATGTCTCCCAATCATTTGTCGATATTTTTCAACCTGTTTGCCGTGGGATGACCGCTCAAATAAGGGTCTGGCTGTTTCCCAATGTTCTACAACCATAAGAACATTACCGCTCCCTTTGCAGATATCTCCAAGGCGGAGCATGCATTCTGCTCTACTCTGATGGACATCCATATAGGTGAATGCCTCCAGAGCAACTGTGAACAGGCTGATAGCTGTATCCTCATCATCTTGAGCATGAAAAACATCTCCTAGGAGTTGGAGAGCCTTACTATTTCATATCATTTTCTTATTGCCGACGTGGCTCAGCTTTCTTGTGTCAGCTCCCTTTCGACCAATTCCTCGGCATTCCGGGACTTCATAGGCTCGTTATGTTCCCCTGCTTTGGGTGGATCGTCTCAAACCATTCCTGTCACAATTTGACCCTAATCTAATCGTTCCAACGCCTATCTCTGATAAGATAACGGCGTCTATCAATATCAGCGCCCAGAGACGATGATAATCTTTTATCTATGGAAGATTGGGAAAACACTGCATAAACGCATGGAATGACATCATGATGCCAGGACAGTGCATGTTGAGTGTTAGGAATACGCAAGGCATTCAAGACACATGTTAGCGGGACACTTCACAGGAAGAAGCAAGGAGGTTATAATTATGGATGACATATGATCAGACGTTTGACAGTCTTCGATCGCTATACGCTCGCGATACTCATGTTAGTTATATTTATGTAGTTATTTCACATGACCTGTAGAACAGTATAAAGTCGAGTAGCTAGTCGCTGTAAGTCTTTAGTCTTTTATTCCATCATCTTCGAGACCTCTACGAGCACCTCCCAATCCCTATCTTCTATTGATAGTGGACGCTTAAGTCTTGACTGTGACAATTCCTGTTGTTATTATGGCAGAAATTCCTTTGCCATCCTCCCGTGAAGATACCGCTGCTTTTTTTTGAGTGACTTAGGCTGGCTGAATTGTATAAGGCGAAACTGTGGGGCTACCGATCTGGAACTCGGCATGAGGGCTTTTGGCATTGAAGACTCAGATTTAGGATGTACCAAGAATTTTTAGCTGCTCAGCTCCTTTCTCAGTGCAACACTTTGTTGCAAACAACACAATGTTGATCGTGCTAACAATGGGATTTTTTTTGTGAGCTGCAAGCACCTTGGTACAAAGTTATTAATGCAGGTATGTTGTATACCTTCCTTTAACACCGTTTGAAGCCCAATTCGGGGCCCGGACTGATTCCATCTTCTACTAGACACGCCATTGCTCGAGCGGCCTCAGGTCGGGCTTTTTTCCCGTCTGAGGAGCAGTCGTTTACACACCGCATATGGGTCGCATGTAGACTATTATATGTTCTAATTGTGAATATATGTCCTAGTTACGATTCCCAATGACTCCGGTTGCCGAGTTCCAGCTTCAAAGCTTGATTTAGGGAGGTGGCCAACTAACCCGTTATTTGGCATTGTTGAACTGCCGTCCAAAGGAAATTCACTGTCAAGGCAAATCTCTATATATTTGGGTGGGAGTAGGCTTAAACTCTCCGTAGGATGCTTGCACTTCGTCCGACGCTGTCTTAACACCCTGGAACCATGCTAAAGGCTGATGCTGAAGCATGAATGCTTAGGTGGCCAAGTAAGGGGTCAAAAATAGTATGGATTCCAAGCTTCTCCTTTGATTTGAGAGAATGTGCAAAGAAAACTGTTGGCCAGAATAATATAAGGTGAAAGTCATCCCACCGACGAACATCAGCAAGTCTCTCCAGACAATAGGTTACAAACTCAAAGTCCTGCTTCTCCCATAAGACTAGGAGGCTTTCGCAAAACTGGGTGTTTGTACCGAAGAAATCTCTTTCCCTCAATCAAGATCTGCTCACATGCCGTCACAAGCCTAGGGAGCCCCATGTTTAGAAATAACAACTTCATTTCATTGAGATCTTTCTGCAGGTGGTCTTTTGGAACATCCAGGGGAATATCAATTTCCCCAATATTGAGTCTGGTAAGACCATTACTATAGGGATTCTGGTCAACGGGGCTTTGGTGAAGGATGCGAGTCTAAATGGTAGGAGCATCAATGCATTCAGATTTAAACTTGTGAGCCTCTCTGCCTGAATGGACAGGATGGAATGTTGGAAACTCCCACTAGCTATTCCACAAAGACCTAAAAGATATATTGCCCTCTCACAAAGGGAGATGCTGCGTCTGTAGTTGCCCAATGTATTCCAGCATGTGGCTGCTATCTATAATGTCATTGCTTCTGCATACAAGCCTCCAGAAACTTTGGCCAACTGCTGTAGCTCATATGCACACTCACGAGCTGCAGAGTAGTCTCCCAACCGCCACTTGAAGCATGCAAGATGGTACAATGCTTGGGTCTGTTCTTAGTATTCCCAGCTGAGACTGCTGGGTATTTTGTCCAAACTTTGTGGCAACAAGTAAGTTATTTTTGGGATATGCATAATAGTTTGTTATGCTAAGGAAGAATTTACCTGAAAATAGGTGAGTCTCAAGAATCAACATTTGTTCAAGAGCATACATTTGATATCTGTGTCATCGAACTGCTCAAGCTGATCTAAAACTCGGGAAATCTGTGTCTCTGGATCTGATATTGGGTGATACAGTGATGAACTGAGCAGCTCAGTACTAAAACAAGCCTCCAGTTGATAGTCAAAGGGCACGGGAAGGAGATGGTGAATTTTTTGAATCAAAAAGATAATCCCACGACCAATGTGCCGGCTAAATGCATTCAGAGTACATGTGCAGTAAATGCTATCTGGATGTTTGCACAATTTGATGTTATCTGAGCAATTGTGTTCGAACCTGACACAGTTATGTAGTACTCCATATGAAACTCAAGTAGCTGCTGGAAATGTTTCATGAGCGGTTGAGCAAGGTGATCTCCAGTGGGCTGCATCCTTTGCATGTAATCTCTAATTGGTAATAGCACTTTGAGTTGTTTCTGTTCATCACTGTATGCTAAACTGGCGCGAATCAAAGCTGTTCTGCATCCTAAGATATTCTCAACCGGAATTTTGCTTTGCACCAAGTCACCATCTGAAAGTCCATCAGGTAGCATTGACAACAGACTGAGAAGATCTTTGGTCTGTGGAAGGGTGCTGAGCCTAGGGCTCGACAGAGATACTGCGATGGATAAATCAAAGTTGGATCTTTTGTCAAATCCATAGAGATCACAAATGTCTTTTCCTCTTCCCAGCGAGATAGCACATTGGAACAGCCTTCTGAGTCCACCAAATGTGCAAGAAGATTGATTGCAAGAGGCATGTTGTCAGTCAGGGCAAGGATTTTTCGACCTCAGTGGGTTCATGTGTATCATCTGCAATATCAATAAATGTTTTTCTGGCTGCCTCTGGATTCATAGGGTCCAAAGGAAGGAGAAATGGTCGACTCCACTGTACTTTAGCAGGTCTTTCCGCCTCTTGTATTCCAACCTAATTTAATATAAGTAGAGTAAGTAAGGTATGGAATGAAAATGAATCTCAATGTACCATGAGTGCAAGATCATCTGCACCTGTGAGAAGAGACAAGAATTCTTCAATCTCGTCGTGAGACACTGTTGGCTCCCACACTGTCTCAAGATTATCCAGAATCAAGAGACTTGGGTGGCCCTTACAGAGGTGCTGAACAACCATTCGAGTCAGATCTTTGCCTGGCTTAAGTCCCAGATGCGCTCCAATGATTGCAACCAACTCCGCTTTGTTTGCTGCACAGTTACAGGCAACAAAATATCGAGATTGCCCATATGCAGATGTAATATCTGTGTGATGGATAACAGCTCTTGCTAGGTTAGATTTACCGATTCCACCAGCACCTAAGATAGCTATCCTGGGACGTTCTTGGCTAAATAGTTTCAGAATTCTTGAAAGTTCTGACTCTCGGCCATTGAATGTCTTGGGCTCAGAAGGGAGCCTAGAGATTGAGTTGGAGCTTTGAGATGTAAGCCATTACTCAGATTTTATAGGAATCACCCACCTGTTGTACGGGTTAGAATAGAGCCGGCTCATCTGTCCAAAAGGTCATTGCTATTCCATTGAAGCGGCGGAAGCTGCATACAAACGAGCTTTGTCTGAACTCTGTTCCTGCGCAAGAGTTTCAATCAAGTCTAATACTTCTTTTTGTCTCTTCCGTGCATCGTTTTGCAGCTCTGCAATATTTGGCAGGATATTGCCAGTGCAAACCTAAATGACATAGTCGGCTTATCGAGCATCATAATGATAATGAGGCTGTTTACTTGAAAAATGTCACGCCCCTGATGCAGGCCGGTTTGCAATCCTTGGGCAATGCTCTCATATTACCGTGTCGGAAAAATATGTTGACTTTGCTCGCATTTTGTTGGCCCTCGATAAACGTATGGATCTGTGAAGTGTCCTAGGTAATGAAGTTGGTATCGCGAGGGCATGGATGCAATACAAGTAATCACTTGGTGAATTCCCCAATATAGCTCAAGACATTGGGTGGCAGATCTATGCCTGTTTCAGACTTGATATAGCAATTATAATTGCATTTAGCAATGTATAAGTTTGCTCCATCAAGTCGGCGCAGTTACTCTCATTTTGCTTAACAGTCTGGGATGATGAGCTGAGTCGGGTGACGAAAATCCTGATGCAAATTTACCAGTATATGCTTCACGAGAGACTGTGTTGTGCTTGAAATAGCCTGTAAAAAGGGGGTGTTGAGACCGTTGGCGATGACGTTCAGAGTATCGGCAGTGACAGCCAAACATGCTGCAATGGTGTTCAGTCGAGTTTGAGTCGCGGTAGGTTGGGGGGGCATCTTTGTGGTAGATCACTGTGTCAAGAACGCACGCATTTATGTGGCATATTTATGTGGCTTTCACTTCTATTGGTTGGTCACTTCCGCGATGAGTGGTGATAATGCTTAACATCATTGACATACTTCGGTAAATGCATCTGTAGATTTCTCACAAGTTCTTCTATTCAGCCCCGTGTGTTCGACTGAGAGGTAGCCGTGGAACCGAATGTTGATGGGCTTAAAATCATTGACATACTCCGGTAGGTGCATCTCTATCTTTCTCACGAGCTCTTCTATTCGGCTCTGTGTATTCGACTGAGAGGTAGCCGTGGAACCGAATGTTGATGGAAGACTATGATGTTATTTTAAACAAGTGCTCAGGCAACAGGTGACAGAGGCTGGTGAATGAGCATTCTCGGTGCGCGTGAAGGCGACAACGAGATTTTATGTCCAACAGGTCTGAAATTTTGTGTTCGGAGATTCACCTCGGAACTACGTGTTCTAAATCTGACAATCATTCTGATATGCCATACTTGTCAGGGTGAGATAATTCACTATTCCACAACGCCCCTCGTCGATTCTACTAATAGTGGGGGCTCCGCCCCGTTCATTGAATGTGACAGCCCATTTCAACCACGGACCGGCCCACCTGTCCGTGGCACCGTGTCGACGAATATCACTTGGAGCGAACTGTTGACGCCTTATTGGTTTGTGCGATATCCGATAGTGTGGCGGCCGCTACACAGAAAAAGGGTTCCATACCGTAGCCTATCGAATCAAGTGGTTCGAGTATGCGGCGGCCTTCTCGGCAGACCGATTGCCGTTGATGGTATCAGGTAAAAATGAACCGCTAGGTCGATCCGAGCCTAAAATCCGGCAGTACCCGACAACCCGTTGACGGCCGGGTCAAGCAAGTGACCGCAGCCAAAACCTGTGTGGCTGACAGGAGAATTCGAGCCCATAGGGCCCGGAGCCCATTTGGATACCCGCCAGGTACCTTCGCATTTGCGGGTCAAATTTATATATGGTAGGCCATCCTATCAATTCTGGTGCGTTGTAGCATGATCTCGTTGGGGTGCATCGCGAGCGAGCGGTAGAGCGGACGTTGTAGCATGATCTCGTTAGCAATCGTACAAAATTCACTCGACTACGACGAAAACTCAGCCAAACCTCAGTGGAATTCGCCCACAATCTGGAGAGTTCTCTGTTAGCAGTGCCTTGATAGAAGACATGACATGACTCACGGGCCCAAAGGTCCCAGACTCCGGAATGGGGAATAGCGGGCATCCATCTCCATCACACCCGCTGAAGGGACGTATGTTACCACTCCAGTTAATCTCGACAGCCGGCCACTGCAGCGCGAAAAAGATGACAACGGCCGAGATGGCAATGGCCGAAGAAAACGCGGTCGTGGTGATGCTAATTATGTGTCAGAACAGAAAAAGAACAAAGGTTGTGCCTTACTAGTTGTATTTACTCCACCAGGCGAGGTACCGCTTCTTAACAAAGACGTTGAAGAAGTATGCGACAGGGACCGCGGGCCACACGTTCGCCATATTTCCAGGTGCCCTGTCAATGTTGTCAAGTTGATCCGAAGGAGAAGAAGTCGATGCTCACCATATCAAACCACCGGTGATGAGGACGGGAAGATGTAGATATTCAAACGCCTTGACGCGTTTGCGCAAGAGGTATACCGGAATAGGTATAACAGCGCCGATGAGGAAGCAGTACAACAGGCTGCTGTAGATACCGCCAGCACCGAACATCCGCTTCGGGCCCAGAGTTCCCTGGCACATGACATGAGAGATACACAGAAGCGGATATAAGAATTTCATACCCAGAGTACGCTGCGACGGAATTTCCGTTAACGAGGACCATGCATGAGAATGCAGACAAACCTTGCGGTGAAGAAAGTGTTGATACCCGGGCAGATGAAATGATTGATCTGGTGCGGGGTGCAAACCTCCGGTATCTTGGTCATCTGGAAGTTGAGAATGGCGATGCAGACAAATGACGACACGACAGTCGCATATATCTGTGCCCAGAATGTAATCCTGGAATTTTCCTTTGTGAAAATGCTGAGATTATTTCAGTGCGCCATGACCTACCTGGGCGCGATGTGCATGTAGTGTGCGAGTTTCAGGTCCTGCGCGAAGTTCAGAGTATGCGCTTACAGAGGATGTAAGTCGAACGTCCTGTTTCAAATGGAGGAGGGAATATGCACCGTGGTTACGTAACCGTATGACTGTAGACAAACAGATTAACGACCTCTACAACATGACAGAAATGTCGCACCTTGAAGTAGTTCATGGCGACCGCGTTGCCCGGGAACCATAGTCCGCCAAACAGTTCTGCGAGAACGTTCAACGTAATTTGTACGTTGGTGATGGACTGATAACAGGTGAGATATGTTAAAATGCTATAGCCAGAATGACGCACATAGATAATTCCGACAGGGATGACGAAGATTATCGCCAGGAAAACTGCGATCGGCGAGATGAGTAAATGTCCCATCAAGTCCTGTACTTCGTACCTCCGTACAGCACGACCGCCGGACTTGTTTCTGTGGGGTAGACACCGACACCGGCAGCACCAAGGGCAATCGCAATAACCAGAATCCTGCAATTACAGATTAGTAGGTGAATTAAATCGGTGCAGAACCACAAACACTAAGTAGTGCCACTCGGGGACTTCTTTGTAGGACATCATAAGACGCACATGCACGTCGGTGTGCACATCGGAGGTCTTCTGCCTGCTCAAAATACTCTTGAAGCCGTGAATAATATCATGACGGTGGTACAGGAATGCGTGAGTCAGAGTCGCAGTATAAACAGCAACTGGAGAAAGATAAGGTGGACAGCGTGGGACGAAAAAAGCGCCAAGTACTCACAGAATACGCCATAAAGCAGGATATTCCCAGCAGCGAGACTGGGGCACTGTGAATACCACATTAGGCAGCATGAACTAGGACAACGTACTATGCTGGAGAGTAATTGGAGTAAAGCGCTTCGTCGAAGAGCGTGTTGTTACCGACAGCGTTTGCGACGGTGTAGAGAGCCCCAGTATTATCATAGACATGCTAAGGACGTTGGAATTTAGAAGACGGTCGAGGCCATCGAAGATGTCCGCTTACGTTCGAGTTTATTGGGAAATACCCCACGTTCCAGGTATTGGTGTACCAGAGCGCTGCGATAATCGGCAGAGTGATTGCGGTCTGAGGAAATGTCAGTGAAGAGACAGAATAGATCACATGACACGTACCCCAAGGAACGTCTACACATGAGAAGCTCTGGTTCAGCATGTTACCAAAGGTCAGGCGACTGAAGACCCACGTTGAAAGTGCTCTAAAAGAGACATGTTAATTGAGAACCTGTGTGCAACCAGCCGAGACTCACATAGAAAGGGAAAATCAAGGGGTCGACCGCATACACAAGTTGATTCCAGTCGAAATTCGGGATTGGGTTCAGTCCAAGACCACTAACACTCCCTGTGATCGCGGCGAGAGAAACATTGTCGGGTGCAATCCAGGTCATCCAGTTGAAATATGAGAGCGCCTGGAAGATATAGTCGGGGAACCAGAAATAGACAAACATGGCGCTGAAGCAGTAAACAAACCAACGCATCTGAGAGTCGCTGAGCCAAGTCATACGGTAGTTTGGGACTCCACTTACCCTCGAGATTCGCCATCCATTGGCAACGGTCTCCTTCTCGGCGTGGAACGCTCGGTTGAGGGCGATAATCTCAACCAAGATTAGTGCAAAGCGTCCAAGGCGTGTTGCGTGTGCGGACTCACCGAGAGATTGTTGTACCAAATCGCAGAAGCTGGATACACAAGAAACCTTCGAGTTAAGCCGGCGAGACCATATCCGATGAAGTTAGTGGACAAGGCGACAAGGACTGATAACACATCAAAAAACTCGCCACGGAAGCATGAGCAATGGACCAACTCTGATAACCGAATCCAGTGGCCCACGATTGATTGAAGTATAACGGCAGATACTGAACCCAAATGATCTATGGATGGACGTCAGTCTGAAAAATCCCGGTGAAACGCCGGGGAATGGGTACATTGTTCCTGATAAGGGATGGAAAATCAGCTTCGGATGGGCGATCAAAGAAAAGGTACTTGCGTGTAAGGCGTATTGAATCCGACGTTCGCCATAATCTGCGGAACATGCCCCATTGAGATCAAACCCAGCGACAGGGCCTGAGAAATTACCGTGATAATCATATGTTCTTTGGGATTGAAAGGGCCCCTGGACGGTATAATAAGCGATAAGCGAAGAGCAGACCGCGTGACGCACGGGTTCAGGCTCCATGTGTACCCCATAGTCGTGAACTGCCGAGTCGGGAGGAACTCGAGGAATTTGGCCGCCGGATACGCCAGCACCTGAGCGACGTTAGAGGCAACGGTAATACCAGGATAGCTGTAGTATTTGTGGCGACAATGAGCAGTCTTGACTCGTAGATTCAACAGGTGTTTCCCCTTACCGAATGCTGAAGAATTGATTGATAAAACCGCTAGACCGTGGTCAGCCCAATGAAGACATGAACATAGAACTTGAATACATACCCGGCCCCGACGAAGATGGTACCAATGACCCAAGCGCGGAAAGTGCCCGCGGGTACACTGGTGTCATCGTGATTGTTGACGACAGCCCTGACCTCCGCATACGCGGAATTCTCGAAGTTCGAGAGTCAGTCGTCGACGTCAGGACGACAGGTTGCCGACTCACTATCTCAATCATGGCGGCTTCGACCTTCAGCTCATCATACACACGCTGGTACTCTGTGACGTTCTGTTTCAATTCCTCGTCGAAGAGATACCGGCTGATGATCGATAAGTAAAGAGCCCATAAAGAGGGATAGACTTTCGTACTTCGCGGCCACAAGGACAGTTGCTGGGAAGTTCTAGATATTCCAGCTCAGCGCGGGCACTGATAGAAAGGGAAGGTCACTCGCTGGGTCATCTCCATGCTGTGCCACGGCGTCAACGAAATTCGCAATGAAGATAAAGGTATTCGTACCTCGTCGACAATGCGCCGAATTGCGTCCTCGATTTCCGCAGCCGACATGGTCTGAGCGTGTTCCGCCGCCTCAAGAATATCATCGGGGACCGCTTCAATTTCCGTCGCAAGCACATCCTAGATAGAATTCAGCTCAAGACGTGGTCAGATTAAAAAAGTACGGACGATATCGGCCAGGACCGCCTTCTCGCTAAGGTCAGAGTGCGTCGAGGCCTTCTCGCCGAGGTCGGGGTCTTTCTCTAGTTTCTCCATAGTCGATTACTGCAGCAGACGGGGACAACAGTTAAGATGTCGGTGTCGGGAGCTCTGGAGAGGAGGAAACGCGTCCGGGATACACGAGGGACAGCTACTTATCTGCATCAGAGATGTCAATTTAGGCGTCGAGACTATCTGTATAATTGGAAAAGAGCCAAGGCTCGGGTAACGTGTAGTCGGATTGGAGATAACGTTCGTATGGCGTGACAATGCGATACCTGTTGATACATCGCCTTGACCCTGGACCGGAAGGGGTGCCTGATTCTTGGGCTCCACGAATGTCTACACAATCAGAGCCGGTGACATCGGTTCTCCCGAAGTTAGCAAAAATAATTGCTTGATTAGGCGGGTGGGGCGTTCTGAAACCGGAATCGGTCCGTGGCGACTGCGGTTCAACTGACTGCGGTTCGTTGTTTTTGTAAAGTAGATTCTGCTCTCTATCACCTGGAAACGCCACCAGTTTAGCGACGCCACTATAGAAGTCGACACGGGTCGATAGCACCAATACGTGGGGTTACGCCTCCCTGATTGGGTGAGGACGGAAGCCCGAAGAAGTCAAATCTTCTCATCAGCACTTAGATGGACTTGTGACAGGGTGGTTCTTTTGATAAGATACCCGTTCGGGAGTACTGGAGGGGCCGTATACCGGTCCTGGTCGCGTAGACGAAGCTGTTTTGTTAGAGGTTGCGAGCCCTTGCCAGCTAATATTGAATTTAAAATGTGGCTTACATGGACAGGGTGGAGGCAAGCGGCCAGCCTGAGCTAGCAAGTGCCTCGCAGGAAGATAAGTAATGGCTGTGGCCCGCGGATGCCGGCGGTACCTTTATTGTGTGCCTGAGAAATGTCGTATCATGGGCGAGGCCATGTATGGCACGGTCTGCTCGGCGACGCGGAGGCATAATTGCTTCATTTCATTGCCGACAGACATGCCGCAATACGGTGACCTGAGGGTGCTATAGAATCCAGTAAAACACTACCAGTAAAACACTATTCCCGGTCAAAATCAGCCGCTCAAATAACATTTTGGTCGGTTACAAGTGAAACAGACCCAGAGCGACTCGGGTTGGTCCTGGTTGGCTGTAGGCGGTCCGGAGGGCCGGAGCACATCTCAAGTCGTTGCACCGTCTCCACGAGCGCACACGCACCCAGTGTCGAGCAATGACTCCGCACACACCCCGCCCGTAAAGTCCCCTCGCCCCGCAGCTGCCCGCCCGCTGTTCGGTGAACGGTCTCCATAGGTCCATTACGCGCCATAGCACCGGAGTCATTAGTGCAATAGATAGTTGCCATGTATCATAGCCGCTGATAGTCGCTCGAGCACGCTAATTGAGTTCATCATCATCATCATCCATCAGCCGGTAGGAGGAAAGATACCAAAAGCACAGCTCAAACTCTATATAGAAGTCGGAACTAGAGTTAAGCATATCGACATGAAGCCAGATCCAACCCCAGGTAGTGAATGGCCCTGAAAAAGCCTCGCCCGTGAAGCCCAAGATTGACTTGGCGAGTGACGCTTGATGCCCCGAGCCCGACGGGTCTCAATGGAAATCTGGCGCCGGCGCGGGCGATGCACATGAGGGTGGACCCAGGTAGATCCAGGTAGCACTAGACCAGGAGAGCATATTGACAACGCAAAAGAGAAAGAAAGGCGTTGTGTCCTGTTGTGCCACTGTGACGGGGATTGATCGGCCTTTGTCGGCCGTCGGACGTGGTTCGAGTTGTTTCACATGAATTTACGTGGGTACCGCTCCGTTGTTACGGGCGGCTGCGTAGCAAAAGAAATTGGAGGTTCTAGAAAAAGTCGGCCAGGTGCACTCACTTCCAATCATGAAATGCCAGTGGAGTGAACTCGAGTTGCACGTTAGGTCTCACTAAAAACTGGGCCCCATGCGCTGTTCACGAATCGATATGTCCGCGAGCAATTGTTGAATGAATAGGGCTCTCCGATTTTTCTCGTGCGATGTGCAAGCGGGGTGGTCGAAAAACAAAATTTCAAAGTGAATTGACGACATCGAAGACTGGCTGCGTTGAGGAGGCGGGGAGTCCTGTGTAATTCTACCTACTTATCTACTCTATTAATCGACTTGGAAACGGAGAGGTGATGTAGGATTTTGACGGGCTTTTTGAGATGTTAGGTTCAGACACAGCGAAAATCGCTGCCGACTCGACCAACGTCCAGTATATAATAGGTAAGTTATATGTATGTCGACCCTTTCTACTTTGGCTGCGATTTGAATCAGGCTTGAAGGTACTGTAGAAATGGATGTTTCCAAGATGTTTGATCTAGATTATTGAGTCCGGTACTCGCAGATCTGTTCGCGTGTGCGGAGGGGCGAGTGAGTCTGTTTACGCGCAGCGCGCAGGGCCGACTCCGTTCAACGGTGGGCAGGCAACAGCACGGGACAAACAGACAGCCTGTTCTGCAGCTGGGCGGTTAGCGGCACGACATCTGGGTATTAAGGTGCATCTATAGGGTAGGATATTAAGCTGCCGTTATCGAGTAGAGTATTGAGGGCAGACAGGCAGACAGCTTGCTTGCTTGAGTTTAGCAATCGTAGGAATTTAGAAGAGAGAGGGAATCCAGCGAGCGTGCGAGCCGCTCGGTAAACACCATATGTTTTTCGGCTGGAGAACGTGAGTATTAATAACGGCAGCGGAAGAATTTGGGGAGCGATGTCAGAAGCAGAAGCTTGAGTTTGACCGTCATCAGTCAGACAGCCGGGCCGGTACGAAGGCTCGAGCCTCAATTTCAGGTTTGAAGGCAATGCAACGATCGTCCGCTGGGTCGGACGATCTTGCATCCAACTTAGAAACTGTTGCGCACTCGGAGCGTAGGGTATTGGAACATGACTTGAACATGACTTGAGCAGGATTGAGGATGAGATTGAATGTTGGATGTTTGTGTGATATCGATTGTGCCGCGGGGCCAGAGCGCCTGTGAGATAACTAGCTAGCTCTAGCAGCCTATAGGGCCAGGGTTACTAGGCGAAGGGACCGAGGCAGATGGGTAATGAACGACGCAGCCTTGAAACGAGGGGTGTTCGCCAAGTCACGATTACAATTTTTGTAACTGCGGAGCCTGGGCTAGATCAAGATCAGGAGGATGACTGAGACAAGACGTAGTGACAGACAGCGGTGGACACGAAAAGCGGATGTTGCGAGAGATCGATCACGGAAGCTGCTAAAACTCATCAACCCTGGCACGCTGCGCCCAGGGCGAACAGTTGCGAACAGTCAGCCTGAAGGCTTGGTTTTTAGTGCCACGTAAACTTAAGCGGAAACAGAGAGGCCTCCGGAAACGAAAGGGTAATCACACCGGGAACTACCAAATTTTGGTGCAGTTGAAGTTAGTACTGAAACTCGTCCGGGAATTTTCCCATTGGTCCGGAAAACGCCGATCCAATAGGAAAATCCCCGGATCCATTTCAGTATCAAGTTTTAGTGCACAAAAACTTGGTAGTTCTCGGTGTGATTAATGAAGCAAAACGTAACAAAGCCGACGATGACGACAGCTTTCGATCTAAGCGGCGATAAATGCAACATGCTTTTGCATCTGGTGGACAGACGGCTATGCGCGCAGCGTAGGGCTGCTAACCCGAGCCGTAAAAGACGGCTGTACGGTACCCGATGGTCTCGTGTATACGGTCGTTTTTCATCCGTACCGTACCGTACCGTACCGTCGAGCATTTGGACTTCGTGCCGAAGGGACGGCCAACGGGTAGATGGCAAATCGTAAACCAAAACTAAACTCGGTAACCCAGACGTTCCGGTGATCCGAGCCACGCGAGTTTTGGTTAAATTGATGGGCACAGGACTCACCGGAACGTCTGGGGCAATGCGTATAGGTGCACTTCCCATGCTGTCACATCACGCTCTGCCCGTCTTGCACTGTGTGAGGGCACAACCCCACAAATAATTCTGAAGTTGTGCAGGCATGCTTTGCCATGGTATGTAAATCCTCTCCGCCTTTCCCCCCGTTTTATTTGGTGCATATTGAGCTTAGTTGGCACGAGAGGGATTTTTCCTGTGCCAAAGCCAGCGTGTTTTGAGGCGCCCGTTGCGAGGTAAAACAAAGCGAAAAAAAATTCCGGAAAAAAATGAGAGGGCCATCACATAATGTCCCTTTGGGTGGTACAGCTGGCCATTGGGCTCCCAGCACGGGGGATGGGACACAAACAGGGTGTGACACCATGGGAGTAGGCAGGGGTAAGTGCCTGGGCCAGACGTTCAGATAGCACTCCGGCACAGCGGACCTCGTCTGGGCTACGAGACAGAACAGTTGGAGCCTTACAGCTCTTTGCGGAACTTAGGGCGCGGGCATTTTTTTTTTTTGTCTGTTTTCGGCAATCGCCGCTGTGAGCTCAAATCTCAATCGATTTCCTTGAAAATAGAACCGATCGATTCGCATGGCGATTCCGGAGGGCATCTCGTGCCGGTGTTTTTGATGGCATCATCTAAGTTACCATTTATGGAAATTTCGGTGTTTTCATGCATAACCGCTGTAGTGCTGGAGATATGGCCATGGGAAACTTAGCCGTTGGTTTTGAAACACTAATGACCATTCCAGAGTGCATCTGGAAGCCAGAATTCATTTGTGACCGCCCCCATGGCATAAATAATGTGCTTCAAATCTGTCATCTAATTGAAGCACATTCTGAGTGCGCGTCGGTCAGAAGAAACTAGCCAAACAGCACCCAGACTTATCTGACGGGCTTGGCTAAACGGCTTGGCCCGCTAAGCGGAGTTTGAATTTGGCTGGGTTTTGGGAGCATGCCAAAATACTATGCTATTGCGAATCTGGCTCTATGTCAGGGGAACCCCCGTTTCCAACCCCCGATCCTCCGATCCGACCCCCGGATCCTCCGATCCGACCTCCGGTCAGACCTCCGCTATCCTCCGACGTTCCCCCCGCCAAGCCAAACCCCATCTGGACGGATCCCCGCACTCCGCATGGCACTCTGCATGTGATCGTGCCCGGGATCACTGCCGTTCACTATGCCATCAACAAACCATGCGCAACCCGTAGTTAGCCCTAGCTGGTATATAGGCACGCACCTGGCCAGGGAATCCTTAGACTTTCTCCTCTTCGGATCCCCCCTGCCAGGTGCGCTTCTTCCTGTAGTAGTGTACTTCAATTGACTTCGGATCCCCCCTGCCAGGACTCTTGAGATATTTTGGGCCGCCAGGGTTGCCCTTACACTCTATCACTAATTGCGGCTGAATTAGCCTGGAAATTCTAGCTATGTGTCAACCTAATCCGTGCAA